>CM040433.1:53807837-55007837 GCA_022702705.1 Papilionanthe hookeriana x Papilionanthe teres
TATATATATATATATATATATATATATATATATATGACTAGAAGGCTAATATACGAGCACCCAGCCACTCTCATGTGTCTAACCACTCGATCTCGCACTGCAAGGCAAATGCACACAGGTGAGATCGAACCCGTAATCTCAGGAGACTTACGCTAGGCTGCATTATCAAAAAGTCACGTCGAGCGGCATCTATAGTGTAGATTACAATTTGAATCAAATTAAATTTCTACCAAGATATTCTCTAATCCAGTCAACAATTTTTCATTTGAAGTCTATTTTTGAAATACTAATAATTACAAGTCATGAGATTTAAGCAAACTTACCAATCCTAAACACGCAGAAGTTCTGCGTTACAGCAGCCTTGCGCTCTCGAACTCAACTAATTGCGAGTTACAAACTCATGTTTTATTGCTTATCCAGTTAGAGTTATGCTCATATGTATCATACACACAAACATATATAAATACTAAATAAAAAATACAGCGTTTAGAGGAGAAGAAGGGAGCGGCTCAATCCACAAAAACCTGAATCTTATCACCCAATGCACCATTGAATTCTAGAAGCAATTTCCCTTTCTCAGGTGTGCTTTCCTGTGAAGCATTTTCTAACAGTTCAATAACATTTACTCCACCCAAGCCTGTGGAATAACCAGTCACCAGTTAACCTTATGATTCTCATAACATAATATGATTCTCAGAAAAAATATCTTAAAATGTTTGACAGTTCATATATATTGAAATCAAAGGAGCATAGCTGGAGCTATATACCTGGAATTATGCTGGCCATCCCTTCTAAGAACCCGGCCTGCCAAAAGAAGTAATTGGAGGGTTTTACACTAGCTTAAAATAAGTTTCTTGATTGAAAATACATTACATTCCTTCTACAGACATATCTGAAATGCATCCAATTTATATAAAACCAAATATAGCAAGTAGATTTTTGTTTCAAGTGCCTAACAAACCTACAGCACTCTCCATGCGAGACACACTCTCCACTACCTGCTGAAAATAACGACACATATGAGACCACCTCTAGCTTTCTAGAAACATCTCTTTGCCTCTAACAAAAAATTGCCATCAATCTGCAAACCTCCCTCACCCAAATGATAGGCCTCGGAACAAGAATCAGCAAATAAACCACGACGAAATGGCAATAGGTAGGTGCAAAAAAAATACAAATGAGGGCCGTTCTTACAAACGATCAAAGGAAAAGAGCAACATATAAAGTTGATCTACTATTTTGAGAGATAGATTGTCTCTCCCACACCCTTGACGTCACTAGGAATACCACAAGAAGAAAGAAAAAAATAGCTACAACAAAATATGCTTAAAAGAAAACAAACTCTAGGTTCTCCTCCTAATAGAATCCCCTCACCGCATTCAAAACTTTCCTTCTTAACTTTCCCTCTGAACTCTTTTAATTTCTCCTCCTTGCATAGGTCAATATGGCCCTGGTGGACCCCGCCCTTTCCTTTCCTTCTGCTGCAACTCCCTCTATCCACTCCACTTCTTCCCGTCGACAAAACCTGCTCGCCTGTGTGTTGGTTATACTGCTTTCAGTAGTTCCAAGGTGAACCGACATGTGTAAGAGCGTAACAATACTCCCCAAAAAAAGTAACTTGTACTTAAGATGAAAGGATGAGAACTGCTTGTGGATTACCTCGTAAGGCTCTCATGTTGCCTCATAGTCTGGCAGCCCCTTCCATTTAACCAATACACGCCTTTACTCCCCCTACTCCTCAACGCACTCATTCGATCTCTAACGGTTTCAAAATCATCTCCAAGTCTTCTGTCAGCCCTTTGCAAATTCCCCGACTCTTCTCCACCTTATCCGCCTCCATCATGACGTCGAAACACCTTGTAGTCACCACAACCTGATTTAAGATAATGTTATGTGTGGCCCCGCTATCCAACAACACTACAATCGGCTGTTCCACAATCTATCCCCTCACCTTCATGGTGTGATTCGGGTTAAATCTCACCACTGAATTGAGGGACACCTCTGCCACATCCAAATGCAGATGCTCCTCCTACTTGCACCCTATTTTGATCCCTCACTCTCTGTTTCTTCCTTCTGAACTAACAGAATCTGAAGAGCGTATTTCTCATCACAATGATAACATAATCATTTTTGCTCTTTTATCTTGCACTTCTGCCCACCTGTAAGGCGCTTAAAACTACCCACGGGGTGGGGTCCTGTATTCTTCTCCTTCGACATTTTTTTCCTGAAATGAAACCGTTTGGTTTCTCAGTGTCTTGGCTGTAAAGGTGCTCTAGTAGAATCCTCTAGTGTTGCCGCCTTTACTGGTATTCTTCACCTGTTTCTTGTTCTCCATCATCTGGCGAGCTCCATCATTTCCTTCAATCCTTGAGGTCTTTAAGGGCCGGATGGCCGCTCGTATGTCAGGCTTCAGGCCTTTCAAGAAGTTCCCTTCCAATCATGCTATAAAAATCCCCCTCAACCCCCCTGATACGAGCTCAAACTTCTCTCGATACTCCATAACCATCTCTTCCTAAATCATAGCATAGAATTGCTCGTGTAAGTCTAATTTCCCAATGGTTCAGAAACGTTCCAACAAGCAATCCTTAAACTCCCATGAGTGTATCAGATACCTTGCCTCCATCCAATTGAACCATGCTAAACAACCCCTCCAAGACTAATTACGCTGCCATGACCTCTTCCTCAGTCAACCTGTTGATCGCAAGGTATCGCTCCACCCGATACACCCATCCATGTGCATCCTCCCCTTTGAAAATTGACATCTTTAGTTTCCCAACCCTTGCATCTCCGCCCCAACCTCCTCTTTCTCCGGTATTTCCCCCCATATGTCTTGGGTGGAATTCCCTCCTCCGATCATTGGCTTATTGCACTCCCAAAGACTCATTCCTCCATCTTGCTCTTTCGTGCCCCTTACACCATCCCCCCCAACTTTCGGCCCATCTCACTCCATCGAAAGTCTTCAATCCCCCTCCTCTCAAAGTCCTAGGGGGACGCTCTTATAGATAGATGAAGTTTTCTTCATTGTCTTCTCGCTCAATCTTCTTCCCTCTTAACCTAGCCAAGGATTCCCTGATCAATCCTTAGTTAGAACTGGCAACTGGAGCGATTGGGACGACCTTGGCTTGCATCTTCATGAGCTTTTCCATCATCTCCCGCACTTCTACTATGCTTTCAAAAATCCATCCTTCATTCGACTTTCAATAGAAGAAAACTTATCCTCCATGTTGGCGAACCTCACTTCTATTACTGATTTGATTTGCCCTACCTCTCCTTCTAGCACGTCCACTTTCTTTGTTGCTATCCCATCAACATCTATGCTCTGATACTAATTTAATACACCTCGGAACCAAAATCAGCGAACAAACCATGACAAAACGGCAATATATAGGTGTAAGAAACTAAATGAGGGTTGCACTTATAAACAAACAAACAAGACAAGCAAGATACAAAATTGATATACTATTCGAGAGGTAGATCGTCTCTCCCACAGCCTAGACTAGGAACACCACAAGAAGAAAGAAAACAGCTGCCACAACAAAAGAAAACAAACCCTAGGTTCTACCGCTAATAAAATCCCCTCACAACATTTCAAAAATTTTCCTTCCTAACTTTCCTCTAAACTCCTTTAATATCTCCTCCTTGCATAGGCGATTATGGCACTAGTGGACCCCACCCTTTCCTTTCCTTCTTCTGCAGTTTCCTCTATCCGCTCCACTTCTTCTTGTCTCCAAGACCGGCCCAACCTGTGGACCGGTTATACTGCCTCCAGCTAGTCCAGAGTGGACCGCCGCGTGTAAGGGGGTAACACCAAACCACCGACCCAACTTGCTACACACAAGCCGTAAATATCTCACATTGGCGCCAAGCTAAATAGTTCGAATTTGAAGCACTACAGAATCAAGGAACATGGATTTTAGTTGAGCCACCACCTCAGCAAGATCTTATTGGTTGCAAGTGACCCTATCGCACCAATTTCAATGGTACCGAAACCGTGACCAAAGACAAAGCACGGCTTGTTGCACAATGCTTTAAATAACTTCCAAGCACACAATACATGGAAACATTTAGCCCCATTGCCAAACCACCAACAATTAGGATGCTCTTATTAAACGCACTTCAATGTAAGTGGCAAAATTCAGCAATTGGATGTCTCCAACGCCTTCCTTCATGGCTCAGTAGATGAAACGATCTACATACATGAGTCTCAAGGTTCCCAAGACACGCAACATACAACCAAAGTCTGCTTACTCAAAAAGGATCTCTATGATTTTAAAATGACCCAACACCAATGGTATCACACCCTCATTCACCATCTACAAACCAAAGGGTTCCGACTAAGCACTGCTAATCCCTCCCTCATATATCATCACAATCAAACTACTCTCAAGCCATTACGCACCTCACCCCACCCTCCAATCAGAATTCCAACTCAAGGAATTCGGATTGATAAATACCTTTCTTGGCATCCACATAAACAATATGCCACAACATTACCATTTAACCCAATCTTTATATGTTCATTCCCTCCTATGCCAACTTGGCTATGCATATGCAAACTAGTCCACATTGCACTTCCCCAAAAATTAATCCCTGACAAAAACTTTCAAGAGTCTCCCAACATCACTGAATACAGATAACTTGTCAGCTCCCTTCAATTGCCTAAAATTACAAGACCAGCCATAGTATTTGCCGTCAACTACATCTGTTAGCATATGCATGAGCCCTTCCTTTACTACGTTCAACTCATCAAGCGTCTGCTACGGTACCTCAAAGGTAACATTACATTCGGTCTTCCAATTACCGAAAACCCACTACAACTCCACATTACTCCACCAAATTTTACACCTTTCTCGGCACCAATCTTATCTCATGGACAGTCCAGAAGCAGAATATGATAGCTCACTCCACCACAGAAGCCGAGTACCGCACACTTGCCGCTACCACAACTAATGTCATCTGGCTTTAAAGACTACTTCAGGAATCAGCATCCCCGCTACTAGGCCAACACCAATCCATTGTGACAATACATCAACAATTGCTATTGCTCTTAATCCCATCTTCCACGCTCATACGAAGCTCCTCAAAATTGACTAACACTTAATCCGTGACCACATCCAATTGGGTGACATTCAAATTTTCCACATCAGTTCAATCAATCAAGTGGCTGACATCTTTGCAACAAGTCACACAGCTGCCCGATTCCAACTACGACAAAAGCTCACCATCACTCCACTGGATGACGAGACTCACTCTCCACAAACTTCTCAAAATAACAACCACACATGGGACCACATTCTCTTTGCCTCTATGTAGTACTCATATCATGTAGCAAAGAATGTAATGAGGTTATTTGTATTTTCCTGAAGGCATTTTGGTGCTTCCCTGTTCTCCTGCATGATCGTAAGTGGTTCTTCATTGCAACAGTAAACCTTTTAGTGCCAACCAAAATCTCGGAACAATTGCTGAATTCACATTATAGTTTATAAGAAGCATAAAAGATGTAGAAGTATGTACACGAATAGATGCAGTGCTAATGCATAAATACAAGAAACAATAAACCGACGAGAGACAAAAAATCAGGAAGATTCACATAAATACCACTCAATTCTTATGAATTTACATATTTAACACCTATACTTCAATTTTTGCATGTATGACACCTTACTTATGCACTAAAAGGTGTATTTCACTTATTAAAAGTTAAAAAAGTGGTAGTTTTGATGTGATATGAAAGATTTAGGTGGTATAAATGTAAAAAACAATGTTTTAGTGTTATAGGTAAAAACATAAATTTTGTGCTTTTCGTGTAAAAAATTTATGCATTTACAAGCTCAAGGAAATATTGACTAACCGGAATACGAACGTCTAGCTTCTCAAATCCATTGCTTCCTTTGACTTTTAATCTCAGAGTCCAAGACCATATACCAGATGAGCGGTCATTAGAATCACCAGACTTACTTCCGCCGTACAATTGACTAAGCACCTCAACTACAGGTTCATTTATTCTCTCCGCCCTTTGGCCTTAAAAAAAACCAAAGCAGAAAATAAGTATTGTTTAAGAGCCACAAAGTGGAGAGGGGAAGAAGAAGAAAGGTTACCTCCTTGGTAGGATGGATGGAAACCAGTTGATTTATACCGTTCTTCTTCTTTGTAATACTCATTAAATCCAACTGTTTCCTTTATCTCTTCAAAAGTTGGTAACCTCCCGGGGGGAGGAATACGGCCACCTTTTAAAGCAGTCAGTGCATCCTGAAGATAATCATACAAGCTCTTAAATACATGAATATACTATGTCATTACTACTTGAAATAATTAATTTACTGTTAACAAATCTGTCGATAGTGGAATATGTAGCAATAAGTTAACAAACCGGTCTGGTTTCGTACCTAATTAATTTTAATTTACTTTGACAATTTATAATAAACGTATAGTCCAAAGCTCTTTCCTATGATATTTTCATCTCTAAGAAATTATTTTCTTCAAAGAATGGACGGAGTTAAGAAGTGTGGAAGCAGTGGTATAAAACTGTAAATGTTGAATTCTTTCTTTTTTCTTTAAAGAAGGGCAATAACAATAGATCTCCCCTTCAGAAAATTTCAAGAAGCCCATCCTTACTTTCAGATCACCTTCATGTTATCCTCTTGCATCAATATGTTTCAAGCGCTTTCCAGGTGATGTTGTTTACTCATAAAAGAAAAATTTTAACATATAATCTACCTATTTCTAGTAAGACGACTTAGTTTCGCTTAATTATTTAAATTGGATTAAATTGATTCTATAGGACATAGAATAGATGAAAGCCAAAATTTTATATGAATCTGCATCAAAACATTAATTATTAGAACTTAAAAAAAGCGCTAGTCCTAAAACAAATACAAAGCAAATCCTTTCGTTGTACTTTTATTCCCAATATGCCTTCAAATCACCTTCTATTCTACCAAATTTATCATAATTAAGTACAATGGCCCGTATGATTGGATCACCTTTCACCTATAATTAATATCGTTCTTGGCTAGGATGAATTGGTAGTGTTGGTGGGCTCTACCCTCTCTCCACTCTGGACTGGTTTCTCCTCGGGTGAGTCTAGCTTGGCTTGGGTGCTCTGTAGGGTGTACACTTGTTGTCTGAACTAATAATTGAACCCTGTTTGAACCGTGATGTGAACCTGATACTATTATGTTGTCTCCCCAATTAACTTCAGGGCTAGAGTCCAAATATCTTGTAATGTCCAATATGGTTGCAACTATACCACATTGTTAATAGATGATCTCAAAGTTATGATGTTCTTCTCGAGCTCCAGTAGCTCTTCAACATAAGTTGCTCGAATTAAGTTGTGCACTCCTTTACTGAGAGATCTTGCTATTGTAGTGATGAAGTCTCAATAACATGTTTTGTCAGTAATGTGGGAAAGTTAATTGTGATGCATCTCTCATTTTATATTTGAACCAAATAGTGATTTTGCTTATCCCATCACCTTGGCATAGTAGACACTTCATAGTTTTTTTTAACAAAATGAAGCATTCTTCACTCCAAAATTTTGGTTTTTCCTCTGATATTCCATATCAAATATTTGGGATATTAGTTCTTCGTCGTTGAAAATAGTTTGTTGGAACCGATTCACTTTCTCCTCTTGAACTAGTAAATTCACCGTTGTGGTTACGAGTGACCTATCTGAATTGTCTCCTCTCAAATGGGGGAAAGTTTTATTGCAGTTGGAGGATTCCGCGCAGCATATTTTCCATAGTGTCTTCCTAGACATGTTCAGGATTACTTCTTGGCGGTATGACATCACTTTCTATTTATTTGATTTTGGAGAATATAAGATTGCAAATCAAAGATTAGTTTAGGAGCATAGGGTTTTGATGGTAGGTGTTGAACTGAATTTTTGGTGAAAATAGGAAGATCAAATTTTGAAATTTAGTGTTAGGTCTAGGAATTGTGGGAGGAATTTTTTATTGCAATTTGAAATTTAGGGCAGAAAAGACAAGTCCCAAAATAATTTAAGGTTTGACGGGCTCTGATGCCAGATAATACCATTTTAGAGCTCTTTGAAGTTGTATAGAAAGCAGGTTTTATTGGGAGGTTGTTGTAGAAAGATGGGAGGATAGAGGCTGTCGACGGCATTCGGAGGGAAATAAGCGACAAAATATGTTGTTTGACAATAAATTTGGCATGTTTGGCAGCTGTCCCGGCTATAAACAACGACTGAACGAAGAAACGAAGAGATACATGTAGTGAGGAAATTCCACTAGCTGTTCCTGATCAAGAAGCATGCACACCGATTGTAAAAGAAAACATACAACACTCCAAGAGCATAAATATATTTTAAAGTCTCGCAAACACAACACACTAGCTAGTTGTCCCCAAAATACAGACATATATAGTCTCCCAATAAAAAAGAGCCTAAATGAATATAAGGACATAAATATAAAAAAATAAGAATAAATAAAAAAGAAATGTCGAGTTACTGGGCACACTACTCTGAAATGCTGGAAATAAGTTTTTTGGGCGCTTAAGCGCCCCTACTAGTGATGAGTTTTTGCATGGGAACCATTGGCCAAGCGCCTGGCGCTAGGATGCATGCTTCAGTTCTAGCCTGTTCGTTGAAAGGTGCAGGAGTGTCCCATGGGCACTAGGTTGACCAGTGTATTCCTGGGCGCTTCTACTTGCCAATCGGGCTCCAACATAACAATCTCCCACTTAAAGACTAATTTGCAACCACTTATCCTCCAAACTTATACCATCTTTATAGTTGTATACAAAAGTGTGCCTCACCCCTGATTTCAACCTTCCTGAAATCAAACTGAAGCCATGTTTTAGTTTCTCAAATGTAACTACCTTAGTCAATATATCTACATGATTCTGTGTTTTATGTATCTTCTGCAAAGATAACCGGCCATCTTCTACGATAGAAAGAATAAAGTGATAACACGGCTAAATGCATTTTGTCCTTGCATGAAAAATTGTGTTCTTAGCAATATTAGTAGCTCTTATGTTGTCACTATGAAATTTTACAATTCCTTACGCTTAGCCCAGTTTTTTCATAAAGCCCAACAGCTAAATCATCTAATTGCTAGCCTAAATGATATCAATGAATTTGGCTTTTGTGGTTGAAATTAGAATAATCCTAAGTTGCTTAAAAATCCAACTCATTTTTCTACCATCTATATCCCCTGCCAGATCTGAACCAACATATCCTCGTAGAACAAGCCCAAGACTTCCACAACAAAATGCTTTGTTGCTTGCTCCTCTTAAGTATCTGAGAATCTATTTTATCATCAACTAATGATATTTGTCTGGATTATCCAACTACCTGTTGACCACTCTCATTTCATATGTAATATCTGGTCTTAGACATATCATCACATACATCAAACTTCCAATAGCTAAATCATACGGTTTCTTTCTGTCATGACCCGACTTGGGGTTTGGAATTAATCAAGGCCAGTATAGAAGATCGGATGGTGTAAATTAAATATTCTATATTAATTTATAATTTAACGGATGAAAGGGCCACTATAAATTTAATTTAAAGCATTACAATAAAAATTATCTCGTTACTTTTCGTCCGTCTTCCATAAAATTTTTCCCTTCTATCAGTCACATTTAATCGCTTAATTAATTTGAAAACTTAGATTAAAATAATGAACTAAAAAAGCAGTGAATACTCATACTCCTAAACTACACTATCACAAGGAAAAAGAATAATATGCATGTAAGTTAAGCTTCTTTATAACTTAATATAAATATTTAACATGATATTCAAAGAGTATGTATCAATATCATATTAATATCATTTCATATCAATATTGCTGTCACAAAAGCACCGTCGAAACATTTTGTTAATTAAGACACACCAATATCAATATCCTTTTTCATATATGTGTACATGTACAATAAAGTCCCCCCACTAATACTATCAAGGGTATTTCTTTCATAGCCACTCATAGACATGCAAGCAATATATGCAAATCATATCATTTATGATCTCATATCACTCAACGATAATGCATTAATTATTTCATATTATGAGATTATAAGCATTTGCATCGAAATGACCGATAAAAAATTAATAATAGAACAATCAATTGTATTAATCAATCTTATTTAAAAACCCATAGAAGATTTAGAAGATATATCAAAATAATAATAATACAGTTTAAGAATATGAGTACTCACCTTATTGACAGACAATCCGCTAGCCTTTGACGTCGATTCTTTAAAATTGAATGCCTAAACATGATAAAAATTTAATTAATTTAATAAACTATTTAAGTGTTTAATTTATGAAATCCCGTTAAAATTTTTATTCAATGTCTTACTATTATTATTAGTATCATTATTATTCCTGGGCAATCCGCCTAGCGCTAGGATGCATGCTTCAGTTCTGGCCTGTCCGTTGAAAGGTGCAAGGGTGTCCCATGGGCACTAGGTTGCCCAGTGTAATATTCCTGGGCGCTTCTACTTGCCAATCGGGCTCCAACATAACAATCTCCCACTTAAAGACTGATTTGCAACCACTTCTCCCCCAAACTTGCACCATTTTTATAGTTGTATACAAAAGTGTGACTCGCCCTGATTTCAACCTTCCTGAAATCAAACTGAAGCCAAGTTTTAGTTTCTCAAATGTAACTAGCTTAGTCAATATATCTGCATGATTCTGTGTTTTATGTATCTTTTCCAAAGATAATTGACCATCTTTTACGATAGAAAGAATAAAGTGATACCACAGCTAAATGCATTTTGTCATTACATGAAAAATGGTGTTCTTGGCCATATTAGTAGCACTTATGTTGTCGCTATGAAATTTTACAATTCCTTACGCCTTGCCCAATTCTGTCATAAAGCTCAGCAGCTGAATGATCTCATTGCTAGCCTAAATGATATCAATGAATTTGGCTTCTATGGTTGAAATTTGAATAATGTTATGTTGCTTGAAAATCCAACTCATTTTTCTACCATCTATATCCCCTGCCAGATTTGAACCAACATATCCTCGTAGATCAAGCCCAACATTTCCACAACAAAATGCTTTGTTGATTGCTCTTCTCAAGTATCTGAGAATCTATTTCATCATCATCTAATGATGTTTGTCTTGATTATCCAACTACCTGCTGAGCACTCCCATTGCATATGCAATATCTGGTCCTAAACATATCATCACAAACATTAAACTTTCAATAACTAAATCATAGGGTTTCTTTCTGTCACGACCCGGCCCGGGGCTTGGAATTAATCAAGGTGAGTATAGAAGATCGGATGGTGTAAATTAAATTTTCTATATTAATTTATAATTTCACAGATGAAAGAGCCACTATAAATTTAATTTAAAGTGACACAATAAAAATTATCTTGTTATTGTTCGTCTGTATCTTCCATAAAAAATTTCTCTTCTATCAGTCACATTTAATCGCTTAATTAACTTGAAAATTTAGATTGAAATAATAATGAACTAAACAACTCAGTGAATACTCACTCCTAAACTATACTATCACAAAGAAAAAAAATAGTATGCATGTCAGCTAAGTTTATTTGTAAATCAATATAAATATTTAACATGATATTCAAAGAGTCTGTATCAATATCATATTAATATCATTTCATATCAATACTATCGTCACAGGAGCACCGTCTACATATCTTATCAATTAAGACACATCAATATCAATATCATTTTCTATATATGTGTACAGGTACAATAATGCCACCCCACAAGTACCATCAAGGGTATTTCTTTCATAGCCACAGTCATACACATGCAAGTAATATATGCGAATCATATCATTCATGATGTCATATCACTCAACTATAATGCATTAATTATTTCATATTATGAGATTATAAGCATCGAAATGATCAATAAAAAATTAATAATAGAACAATCAATTGTATTAATCAATCTTAATTAAAAACCGATATAATTGATTTAGAAGAGATATCAAAATAATAATACAATTTAAGAATATGAGTATTCACCTTATTGACAGATAATCTGCATGCTCTTGACATTGATTCTTTTAAAATGAAACGCGTAAATATGATAAAAGTTTAATTAATTTAATAAGCTATTTAAATATTTAATTTATGAAATCACGTTAAAATTTTATTCAATGTCTTACTATTATTATTAGTATCATATTATTATCCTTATTATTAAACACATATATTATATGGTCTTGAAGCCTGTATGATATAGTTGATGATCCTGTATGGAGTAATATTTGATAAATTGATAACACTGAGCTCTAATTCGATGAGGTTTTTTAATTTTGTTTAAATTTTTATAATTAATTTTTTAATTGTAAGCTAAATTATATAATTTCCTCTAATTTGTCTATGTGCATAATACATCTGATGAGATAACAAAATCAAGGTGGTATATTGATCATTTGAGATAAGGAGGTGAAAATTATATTCCATGATTTATACTTGTAAGAGATCGAAATTGATATTAGACCAACCATGTACTTCAATAAAATACTGGCAAAACATAACAATAAATTTCACGAAAAAATAGAAAGATCATATAATAAAATTTTGTTGAATAATAAATGGGATTAACTAAAAAAAAAGATTGAAAATTGTGGAAGGAGTTCAAAAAGGTGCAACCGAATTAGGTTGAGACCCTGTTAAGAAAATAGTTGAAGCATTAAAGAAGTGATGGAGAGAAACAATTTCAATAAGTAGAAACTGTTTAATAAATTCTTTATATTCTTATATTTCTTGAGTTGCGATTTTATCATATGTCGGTCATGCCTAATGCAAAATAATTTAAAAATTTTGGCACAGATCCTGATTAGAGGGAAGAATGAATTAGTTCAACGAAAGACAATTATCATTACAGAATGTTATCGCGAGTTCGACGTATAGAAAAAGTGGGTTATACTCCGAGATATACCTACATATTCTTTCAAAATACATATAAATATATTTGTTGTGACGGCGGCTCAATTGAATTTTATATGGAGACGCTCATCTAGGAATGTTGATTTCAGAGTCTTAGATGAAAACCCAACATACATATATATGTAGAAGCCTTCAAACATCGGGTAGGACAATCATTGCTCGGAAAAGCTTTTGTGTGGTTGACTTCAACATGTCCGAAGCAAAGGGTATTTAAGGGATGATCTAATTAAGAGAAGACATTATGGATATTTTAGTGAATTTATTGAGTATATTTAATTAATATTTTGTAGTGTCTTCATATTGATGTTACTATTTCAGATGTATTGAGGACTTTGATGTTTATTTTCTCTTCCATGTATTGATATTTTAATTTTTAAGATTATAACTTTAAAGATGCACATTTTTTCTTATATTTAATTTTTTTTTTATTATTAGCACTAATCTTTTTTGTTATTATTATATTATTTATGCAGTCTAATCTGTCAAATAAAAAAGTAATATATTATTGTCTCAATAAAAATATGTTCAAGTTCAACAAGTATTTTAAGTGTTTTGTACAATAATTGTGGAACTCATTGTTTTGAATACACATAAAAAAAAGACAGCTATATGAAAAGATTTTATTGCTGCACATAAATAGGACATGTAAAAATTGCAGTTTTTTTTTTTTTAATAGGCTAATGATATAGAGTTCACTCCATATAGTGAACAAATCAAAAGACATATAATGGATAGAAAATTATCCCAAAAAATTGATTGTCAGGAATTAAAGACGAATGTCATTATAGAATTACTAGTTGTACGTGTGGTGTTTCTCATCGTAGTATAATGAGTAAATAATGACAAAGAATTGATGTATTGGAGAAATTTCAACTCCTAACATGTTTTTTGTATTGTTGGAGCTGTTTCTATTATTCTACTATAATTATTTTAAAAATTGTAGTCATTAAAATAATTTACATCTAAAAGGTCATAATTGTTTTTTCATCAGAAATAGTTGTAGCGCAATAAATTATCTAAGCAGTCTCACTGCTATTCCAGCAGCGACTTTCTAACAGTAGTTGTGAAGTGTTTCTTCAAGAACAGTAGTCATCCTACACGCACCTTAAGTGCCATCATGTTGAAGAGATACGTCAAGTATATCTTGAGTTAAATCAAATTATTTTTGAGCTAAGCATTAAAAAGTTGAAGGAATTTGATTTTAATTTTGTGTTGATTACATTCAAAATGATTATCAAACTAGTTTCAAATTTCAAAAAAATCATGAAACTTATCTGTCATTTGTATCTATATAACATAATTGCATTAATTTAAGTTTTTCAACTGTATAGAAAATAGAGCTCAAAATTTGATATTAGGTTCCCTAGTTTCAAAATTCTGTTATTTGCTCTCCTGACTAAAATGATGTAATGTTTAAAAGATATTTGAACGATCAAAATTAATAGTGTGTTATTAAAAAACTATCCCTAATATCGCCTACCCAAAATTTGTGGGAATATAATACAATTTATGTCTAAAACAATCTATAAGTGTTTTGTTTATTTTTTATTTTCTTGTGTTCGACCTCTGTTTAAGCGTCACTGAAGCAGTCCATGTATAACGTCAATATAAGGTGATTTTAGGTATACTTACACTGCGCCACAAGTTATAAAACAAAACAAAACAAAACAAAACAAGATTAACTTGAAATTTTCAGGTTCACTCCATTCAATGGCATCTATTACAAAAAGGAACTAAGAGAATCTTGATCCGGAGTCTGAAGAATGTGTTCTTCTCATTAAATAATTGAAGGGATCGGCCTCCATAATGGTAAACATTGAATGCACTAATTTGTGATGATGTTCAACCACATTATGCACAGTTTTTTCTCACTTTTTTCTTCTTTCTTTTGAATAAACCACGTTGTGGATAAAACATCTCTGTTAAACCATTTGTATTTTTATTTTAAATCGTTTCCTTAAAACAATGGAGACAAGATTTAGGTGATCATTTTTTTCTTCCAAAAAAGTTTTCTCAATTTTTGCCACATGTGCCAACTCAGCCACAAAACAACTCCCGCATTGATGCTGCCTTAGCCTGCCCAGTCAACATATCATCGGAATCATCACCTCTTTTTCTCTCCCCATCTACGAGATCCTAACCCTAAGTCAGTAATCATTTGTGCCCTATCCCACCCGCATCTTCCCACTTCGCTTCTAATGCCTTTGAACATTGCCATTCCGTCCCTCCTTGCTGAATTCTGAGATGCCAGCTTCCGCGTTTGTGTATTGTAATTTATTAAAGGAATTAATCTACCATGGAACAGAAAATATCAGGATTTAAGTTTTCCATGGGATTTGCATGATGTTACAGTGTAAGATAGTGCGAACTATGGTTTGGTAAGAATGGGTTGTGCAATTGGATATTATAATGAAAGGTTATCTTGCCTAATTTTGTTGAACACAAAAACATTAAAAAAAAAAAAGAAAAGAAAAGAAAAACATACTTTCTTTTCGTATTAGAGCATAAATAAAAGAAATTGACAAAAAAAAAAAAAATCCAAAAGATAGAAAAGATCCCAATCAGCTCTTAGCTTAATAGTTCAATGTGTCATATTTTGTAGCAAGTTTTGTTGCTCAAGAACCTGAAACTGCTTCAAAAATTCTAGAGGATATTTTAAATACAAAACAAGAACTAAATCCAAAATTATAAATTAACTTGAATATGTACTTTTCCTTCTTTTACATTAGAGTTCATTGATCAAATAGAAGACTAATAGCATAACCACAACAAAGGATTTGGGAGTTAGTTTATGTCGAAGCAATATATACATTACAAATACTTGACGTAAAAGAACACACCTCCATGGCCCGGATTGATGCCCCAAGCAAGGACAGCGGATACACCACAAGCTTATATCCAATATCCTGGAGTTCAGTTGGGCTCAATATTGGTGTTTTTCCTCCACCCTCTAGCATGTTAGCCTAAAAAGAAAAACAAAAGAATATCGTAAAGTGAAGAGTACCACACACAGTAAACCTGCATTAAATAAACCTCTGAAACAAACAATGAAGAACAAACAGCTCTACTGATGCAAATAACATGTGAGGATAAGTTGTTGAGATTTGTATCTAATGTACGTAACTATTTGTAAATAGATGAAGTCTATAGATTTATTTGTAAATATTGTAACTTGTAAGACTCTATATAAGTCTGTCATCAAAGAAATAAAGGTGAATTTTTTTAATAATAATTTATATTTGGTATGAGAGACCTAGCCACCTCTCCTCAATCGATTAGTCTGGATCAGCGCAGAGAGAACTGAAACTCATGTCTCGTTTATCAAACCAGTGGAGAACGGTGCAGAGAGACGTGAAACTACTATTTCTCTCTTCCTTCAGTGGTGTTCCTCGTGAAGGAGCGGAGAATCGTGTGATTCAGTCAGGATCGGCGTACACTGACGCAAATCAGCGTGAAGAGACCCGAAACTCCTGTTGTTTCTTTTCTTTTTTTTTTTTTTTGCTTGGTCCTTGCGAAGCATTCTCGGCTAGAGCTAACGGAGGTTTCTATTTTGATGAAAGGGCATATGGAATCGCGTGAACATGGAGGAGACGAATAGAAGCTTTGTGAGATTGGGAAGAGGGAAAGTAAGGACAGCTCGACAGAGGGAGTGCGGCTTTGTGCGGGCTAAGACAAAGTGGATCGCACAAACTTGCGTGAAGGAAGTCGTGTGTGATTTGTATGAACTAGAATTGATCCTTGTGATTAACAACGTCAGGAGAAAAAGATGGGGTTAGAGGTAAGGGATTGAAAATCTTGAGGAAGATGGATCCCGAAGTTTTAAAGGTCTTGGTTGGGCTCATACAGGGAGCTCACATCTCGACGAGAGCTACTACACCGACACATGCTTCGATGTAGGTGAAGATAGATCTCCCTCTTGTGGATCTGAAGCTCGATGGACCGGCCACGTATCTGAGTTTGTCGTGTCGAATCGATGCTGCTTTAGTACAGAAAAGACTAGAAGGATACCTGACAGAGGTTGAGACAAAGATTGACAGTATGCGAGAGGGATGAGTGGAGGACCACACATGCCTTGCTTTATTACACCTGATTAGCCAACTCGATGCTTCCGTCGATTACCTCATCAGTGGATGACAATCAAAAGGTGCACGACACTTGGGCGAAGCTGAAGAAGATCTATACTAGAGCTGAGAATAACATGAAGATGTTTCAAATTTAAAGTGAAATAGAAGTAGCGGTTCAAGTTGATAGAACGATTCAGGAGTATTTTATAGACCAGAAGCGGCCGTGACAAGATCTTCATCACTACACACTTATGTCAAGCCGTGGTGATCCACCGTGCAAAAAGGGAGAGATCTTTACACAAATGATGACTATGCCATTTCTATCTCATCTAAACCCGATCTTTGATCGAAGGGGATCGATTCTCCTCGCTCAAGCGAATATTCCCATACTAGAAGAGGCTATTGCTACGATGATAAAAGAGGAGAGTCACATGAAGCTACACTCTGAGCCGAGTAGTTTTTTCGGGCTCAATATTAGCTTTGGATGTTGTGAGCCCAGGTATGCAACGTATCCAGGGAACACTCGCAAGTGCTACAATTGTGGTGAAGTTGTCTATCTGAGCAGGGTCTATCCTAAGCCACCTAAGGAGAGAGAGACAGGTGGATGCGGATAGGGTGGAGGTCGTGGGAGTTGGAAATGTGCAAGAGGGGGCTAATAGGAAAATTTGATGGTAGCCGAGGAAGAGTTAGAGATAGTTGTGATCTTTACTAGTGAGGATCATGAGTGTCTAGAGTTGTTGAAGAGGAAGCGGAAAGCAACAGGAGATGGACCTAATGATCTTTCAAATCCATCAACATTAAGGTGTAATAGTGTCACTTATGCTCACTTCAAAAAAGGTAATGGTAACACACTTGCTCTTGCCTTTATTTCCACCATAGAATCACCAGAAAGAATCATACATTCTAGTACTTTTTGTCACGTGACAGATACTGTTGAAGAGTTTTCTTTATATAATCATCTAGTAGTACCATAAAGAATACATACAGCTGATGGCATCGTGCAGTCTGTAGTTGGTAAGAGTATAGTGAGATGTACAAATCATATGACTTTGTCCAATATTTTGCATGTTTCTTTTCCAGCAAACCTCTTATCCATTAATGTCGTTATTCTCCAATTAAAAAAGCTTTATTTTGTTTGATATTCATCGGGTGATCTTCCAAAAAAAACGGACGGGCCAGACACTTAAGACTGAAACGTGGCATATCATACTCTGGTACTTGGATCGAGAAGGGAGGGACTCAGATCTGACATCAATGGTATAAAGTGCTGCAATAAGAGAATTTGAGAGGAAGTCGAGGATGTGTTACTGCTATATCGCAAATGTATGAGGCATTATAGTCTTTAACTTACTGAGTCGGTTGTATCCACCTACGTATGAAAAGGCAAATATGGAGAAACTAGTGTGTGACGCTTGTGAGTGGCAGCCTCACTAGAAACTCTAATGTCAGTTCTGGAAATAGGAGCTCTGGTGTTTTTGATTTGATACATTCTGATATATGGTAACTTTTTCCTACTAGTTCTATAAATGGTTTATTGGTATTTTATTACGTTTATTGATTGATTTTATCGTGTTACCTAGATATACTTGATTAAAGAGAAGAGTGAGGTGGTTTCTTACTTTAAAGATTTTCACAAGGCAATCCAGATCCAATATGGTGTAGTTCGAAAAGCATTGAAATCTGATAACGAGATAAAATATATAAACAAAGCATTTAGGGACTACCTGACAGCTCAAGGGATACAACACCAAACCACATACTCATACACATCAACACGGAATGAGTAGCATAGAGGAAGAACCTATATCTTCTAGAGGTAGCCCGAAGCATGATGATGATAATTATTGTCTCACATCACTTATGGGGGCAAGCAGTATTGACAGCCGCTCAATTAATTAACGGGAATCCCTCAAGAGTGTTGGAGTAAAAGTCTCCATGTCAGATGTTGAAAGAAGACAATAGTGGAATCTTTCCATTGAAGTTATTTGGTAGAGTATGCTTTGTGAATGACAACAGGCCATGTGTAGGGAAGTTAAATCCAAAACCTGTGAAATGTGTGTTCATGGGTTATTCGGCTACTCAAAAGTGTTATGGCTGCTGGAGTCTGATTGAGAAGAGACTTTTTGTGAGTATGGATTTGTCAATCAGAGAGTTCGAACCATATTATATTCTGGAAGTAAATTCATCCTTCAGTGACTCAACAGACACTAGAGATATGAGACAAGAGAGAGTGTAGTGAAGATTGAGTGGTGCAAGGGGTAGCAATTTCATGTCTTGTAAGGTGGGATGAATCAATTGAGGAGACAAAAATTAAGCAGATTGACTCCATAGGTGATGAGATTCACGCAGAAGGTGAGTTAAGGGTGTATACACGGAGAAAGAAGCAAACTAAGGGAACAGAGTCTGCAGTGTCAACAAGTCCCTTGTCTCGGCCTTCCTCAACTCTAGAGATACCTACACCATTCACCTTTGATTCAAAACTCCCAGGTGATATTATTCCTCCTCTATCCACTCCGAAGCCCCTAATGTTAAGGAAGACCTCCTGCAGCAATGCAGGACATTCTCCTGATTATTTTGGGTGAGAACTTAAACTTGCAAGCTTTATTTCTTGTTCTGACATCTCAAATTTGCATGAAGCATTCATTGCATCATTGGACTTTGTCTCTATACCCAAGTGTTAGCAGGTTGTTAAAGAGGATTCCAAGTGAAAAGCGACCATGCATGAAAAGCTTGGAGCTCTAGATAAAAACCAAACATTAGAGATCGTACCACTACCTGCAGGGAAGAAGACAGTCGGATGCAAGTGGATCTTCACGGTAGAGTGAACTCCAGAAGGAGAAGGTGGAGAGATATAAAGCACGACTAATGTCAAAAGGGTGAAGTTAGATATATGGCATTGAGTACAATGAAACATTTGTACCAATCGAACTGATGAGTACGGCGAGAAAACTAGCTTCTCTAGCAGCGAATGGTGAACTGAGACTCCAACTCAATGTGAAGAATATTTATCTTCATTAGGATCTACAAGAGAAGGTTTATATGGAGATACCACTAGAGTTCAATACATCGCAGACAGTGGGCAAGATATGTATGCACAGGAAGTCATTGTATGGTTTGAATTAGTCTCCTCCAGTTTGGTTTGATAGATTTAGAATAGCGATAGTTGGCATGGTATATCATTTAATTAATGCAGAATACACTGTGTTCTTTCGACAACATAAAGTTCACAATACCATACTTGTTGTGTATGTCGATGACATAATTATCACAGGTGATGATGAAGCAGAGATTGCTCAACTAAAGGGATGATTGGCGAAGCACTTAGAGGCAGAGAATCTGGGACAACTCAAATACTTTCTTGGGATTGAAATGACCTATGGATCTGAGGGAATGGTCCTATTCCAGAAAAAGTATGTATTGGATCTTCTCACGGAGACATATATATGGGGATGCAAATCTGCAGTTTCTCCAATTGATCAAAAGGTCAAACTCAATACATAGGCAGATGAATCGGTTGATCGCGAGAGGTACCAGAGGCTAGTGGGTCATCTAGTCTATCTGTGCCACACTCGACTTGATATTTACTTTGCAGTAAGTGTGGTGAGCCACTACAAGCATGATCCAAGGAAGGGTCATATAGTTGCAATGTATCAGATTATGAGATATCTGAAGAGTGCACCAGAGAAAAAATTGATATTCGGGAAGAATGGGCATATAGATATTGAGGGCTTTTATATTCTATCTGACAAGCTATGCTGATGACAGGCGATCCATATCAGGATACTACGTGTTTGTAGGTGGCAACTTGGTCTTATGGAAAAGCAAGAAACAGTCAGTTGTAGTAAGATCAACAACAGAGGCAGAATACAAGGTCATGGCATTAGAAGTTCCTGAGATGGGGTGGCTAAAAGTCTTGTTGGTTGAACTCGATGTGAATCAGGGAACTCAAATGAAGTTGTGGTGTGACAAGTCGGCAATCAGCATTGCTAACAACTTGGTGCAATGTGATAAAACCAAACATGTGGAGACTGATAGGTTCTTCATCAAGGAAAAGTTGAATAATGGACTACTAAAACTAGGTCGTCTAGCCACCAGAGAACAAATGGCTGACTGCTTCATGAAAAGACTTAGCTCATTAGATTTGTTTAGGTTATGTGATAAATGAGCTTGGGGAATATTTTTTGCCCATCTGGAGGGGGACAGTTGAGATTTATATCGAATCTAGGGTTCTATTTGTAAATAGATGAAGTTTAGAGAATTATTTATAAATGTTATAACTTATAAGGCTCTATATAAGTTCGTCATCAACGAAATAAAGGTGAGTTTTTTTTTTGCAATGATTTCTATTTTAAGTTTCCTGGTGTCTCTCCATGTTAACAAGTGACTGATTATACAAAAAATAATAATGAGAATACAATAGTCACTACAAGATCTTTACAAAAACTATAGTGTGTATAACAGGGTTCATCTTCCAGCTAAAAAAGAAACTAATTGTTAATTTTCAAGATGATGGAAGTAATAGGGACCTCGAATTGATAATCTTATCAAAATGATGAGCACTTATAATATAAAAAAATGATAACCGATAAGAATTAGAGAGAATTGATTGAGTGAATCATTTCATCCTTTGTAATCAATTTATATAAGTCTAAGGAAATCTCTGGAAGAAAATAAAAAATAATTATCAAAATAAAAATTAAAAAATAATTAAATTAGTATACTATGTGAATAGGTGAGGTGGCAATGATAATCCCATCAATCACTGAGGTTACATGAAGCGTGAATAAGGAAGGTGAGTGTTATTGGGCTCGGTGGAACATTACTAACGGCAAAGGAAGCAACGGAAGCAAAATTGATTGTGATTATTTTCTTCACACTTCCCCTCCAAAAAATGATGGGATGCAGTCCATTCCAAACTTACCTACCAAATCTTGAAATATTATTCATGGTAAGCATATAACAAGAATCTCAACGAGTTCCTTATCTGTTGGTGAAGAATAGAGTACAGTTTGGACCATTGCCAAGCTTCTCCTTTATAAAATACAACAACAACAACAACAACAACAAAGCCTTAATCCCACTAAGTGGGGTCGGCTACATGAATCCTTTTTCTCCATTGCGTCCTATTTAGTGTCAAATTTTCGTTTAATCCTAATAAATTAAGATCATTTTTTATGCAATAAGCCCAAGTTTTCCTAGGTCTACCTCTGCCTTTCTTAACATAAGTTGTATTTAAAACATCTACTCTCCTAATTGGATCATCAGGTGGTCGACGTCTAATGTGACCAAACCATCTAAGGCGACTCTCTCTAATTTTATCCATCACTGGTGCAACTCCAACCCTTTTACGGATATATTCATTTCGCATTTTGTCTCTAAGTGTAAAGCCACTCATCCACCTAATCATTCTCATCTCGGCAACACTTAACTTAACATTATGCTTCTCTTTTAAAGGCCAACATTCAAGCACCATAGAGCATTGAAGGTCTCACCACCATCTTATAAAATTTTCCTTTCGGTCTAAGCGGTACTTTTCTATCACACAATAGGCCGGACGCATTCCTCCACTTCAACCAACCAACCTGAATTCTACTATTAACATCCCCATCTATATCACCATCGCTTTGAACAATGGACCCGAGATATCTAAATCGTTCACACCTTTTAATAATTTGATCACCCAAAGTTACACTGCTTGTCACTAGACCTACTATTACTAAAATTACATTCCATGTATTCGGTTTTAGTTCTACTAAAACGAAGACCTTTAGACTCCAACGTAGACCTCCATAATTCAAGTTTTTCTGGACTTTTTCTCTTGTCTTATCCACAAGGAGGATATCATCGGCAAAAGCATACACCAAGGTACATCCTCTTGTAAATGCCCAGTAAGACCATCCATAAATAAAGCAAAAAGATATGGGCTTAAAGCCGATCCTTGATGTAAACCAACAGAAATAGTAAAATACTTGGTTAATCCTCCTTCAATTCGAACACATGTAACAGCTCTAGCATACATATCTTTAATGACTTGAATATAAGTCATATCAACACCTTTCTTCTCAAGGACTCTCCAAAGAACATCTCTAGGAACCTTATCGTAAGCTTTTTCTAAATCAATAAAAATCAAATGTAGATCCTCCTTATTATCTCCGTACTTATCCATCAAACCTCTCAATAAATATATAGCTTCCATGGTAGACATCGCTCGGCATAAATCCAAATTGATTATGAGAAATCTTCGTAATACGTCTTAACCTATGTTCAATTACCCTCTCCCATAATTTTAAAGTATGACACATCAATTTAATTCCTCTATAATTTGCACACTCTTGTGCATCTCCTTTATTATTAAAAATGGGGACCAAAATGCTCTTTCTCTACTCCTCAGGCATCCTTTTAGTTTTTAAAATAATATTAAAAAGTTTAGTAAGCCAGGAACCCCCAAATCACCTAAACATTTCCACACTTCAATCGGGATATCATCGAGTCCTACAGACTTTCCACCCTTGGTTTTCTTTAAAGCCTCATCAACTTCTTTTTTACTAATGCGACGGTAAAAATGAAAAGTTTTATTATTATTAACGATATTAAGATCACTAAGGTCAATCGTACTTTCTCGCATCATCATTAAAAATTTAACAAAGTAACTCACCCACCTATGTTGAATTTCTTTTTCTAAGAAAAAGATTTTTTGATTTTCATCTTTAATACATTTTATTTGAGTTAAATCTTTACTTTTTCATTTCTCTTTGTTTGACTAGTTTATACATATATTTTTCACCTTCCTTAAGTATCTAACATGTTATAAAGCATCACTAAAAGCGAATTTTAGCGTCACATATTATTCTTTTACACTCCTGCGAGCCATTTTATATTTTTTCCAGCTCTCTACGCTTTTACATTTAAACCAATTTTTATAAGCACAACTTCTTATATTTTATCTTTTCATGCACATTATTATTCCACCACCAACTATTTTTATTTATGAAACTTTTTCTTTCGATTCTCCAAGACATCTTTACCACTGTTTAATAAGTATTAGTTAATTTTTCCCACATAACATTCGCGTCTTCATGAACTTCCCAAATATTTAAATCTTGAATTTTACTCATAAAAATAATTTTATTTGTGTCTTTTAAGTGCTCCCATCTTATTCTACGATGTTGAATTCTAAGTATTCTTTATTTTACAACTCTTCATCTTAAAATCTGTAACTAATAATCGATGTTAGGTACTTAATCGCTCACTCGGAATAACCTCGCAATCTTATAATCCGACGATCTCTTCTTCTCATAAGAAAATAATCAATTTGTGTTTGATTAGATCCATTCTTATAAGTAATAAGACGCTCATCTCTTTCTTGAATAAAGTATTTGTAATAATCATATCATACGCTAAAGCAAAATCTAAAATGACTCTACCTTCTTCATTAATCGCTCCATAACCGTAGCCTACCATACGAATATTTCGAAATCTTCTACCACTCTACCGACATGTCCATTTAAATCTCCTCCAATAAAAATTTTTTTCTTCGAGGTGTATCGAGTGTATTAAGTCTTCAGATCATTCAGGAATTTATCTTTAGACCTATATCTAAACCAACTTGAGGAGCATAAGCACTTATAATGTTAAAAATCTTAATATCAATAATAATCTTAAGTGCTATAATTCTATCTCCAACTCTATTAATTTTTACAACATTATCTTTCAAACTCTTATCTATAATTACACCTACACCATTTCTAAGTACGACTCTTACTGGAATACCATAGTTTAAAACCTAAGTTATCAATCTCCTTAGCTTTTTCTCCAACCCATTTTGTTTCTTGAATACATAGGATATTTATCTTTCTATGGATCATAATATCAACCAATTCCATTAGTTTACCATTGAGAGTGCACTATATTCCAGGATCCTATCCTAATACTAAGTATCACGTACTAACTTCTTTACCCGCATCCGTCCGTAATGTGGGAACCCTCGCTACTTCGACACTACACCCGGCGCCGTGTAGCGGCCCTCGCACACTTTCCACCGTATTCGAGCCATACGACCGCGTCGCTTCCGTGGGACGCCCTAAGCACTTACATAATGATCAAAAGGATTCATGTCATGATCTTTTTTTCGACAAGTTTTACGCTGGCTGTCGACTACCTAACGCAACCCTCCACTTTTCACATCCGGGCTTGGGACCGGCAACGGCAGTGTTTTCTCCTTTATAAAATGCTTAATTAAATTTCAATATATTTTATTAGATCATTTTATGTGAGACTGTAAGTAAATTTGATGGCTAGCACAATAAAATCTCAGAGAATCTTTCCATTCAACCTTTAAATCTTATATAATAATTTTCAATTAAATCTTGTAAAATTATTTTCAATCATAGTAGCTTGAAGATTCTAATTGCCATAAATCTAAATTTGGCTTTTGGATTCGATTTCTCAACTACATTTTATTGTTTTAATTCTCCAAATTATGAGGTTGCCTCCGAA
The DNA here is from genome assembly GCA_022702705.1 of Papilionanthe hookeriana x Papilionanthe teres. NCBI lineage: Eukaryota > Viridiplantae > Streptophyta > Magnoliopsida > Asparagales > Orchidaceae > Papilionanthe > Papilionanthe hookeriana x Papilionanthe teres. The sequence continues at coordinate 53,833,304 of CM040433.1, forward strand.
GAATACAGAATATCCTGAAGATGATATCGTATTAACCATGGACCTTGCATAATCAACATCTATATATGCTTTAAGTGTCAAATCCAACCCTTTTTCAAATTAGTTGCCTATATTTTGGTTTCCTTTGATACAATGTAAAATTACATGCACAATTCTAAGTTGTGATTCATTAGGCAAGTATGTTATAAGTAGATAAGTATTCCCACATATCTTTGAGTGAAGGTTTTTTAATCTTACGTCTTTTAGAGCATCTATAAGCTTCTGAAAGCTTCTGATCAAACTCCATGTGGTTCTTGACAACTTGTATCCCAACTTATCTGCCTCTTTTAACAAATTTGTCATAGACTTTTATTGTAATAGAAAGATCCTATATTGAGTGTGCAACCTCAATACAACTTAAGTATTTTAATTTACTTAATTTATTGACTTCATAATTTTGGAGTAGTCACTTCTTTTAAATCTTCAAACATATCAATTCACTATTTATTATGATCATGTTGTCAACATAAAGAGCGAATATCACATCGAGTGTATCAATATTTTCACAAAAATAATCTCACGCCAGTGATGTAAAGCCTGGTTTCATCTCCTCGAAAAAAGGGAAAATGAGGGAGTCGAAGAGAGGAGATGAAGTGAGCAAGTCAAGAACTCAAAGAGGCAAATTCATTATAGAAATCAAAACCTATGAAGAAAGGCAGAGACCAAATCGAGAGGCTTTGTAGGAGACGCGAACATTGAGTGTTAACGACTTAGCTAGGGAGTCGATCAACGAGTACTAAGGCAGGATAATTGACGATTGCAAGATAGGGCTTCTTAGTGCATCGATCAAAGCAGAAGGCAAAAATGTCTCTGGCGAAATCTTTGATCGCCGAACAGAGTAGACAAGGAACTATGGCCTAATGAAAAAGAAAATATTGTATCTGGAGTCCGGACACTCCAGCAATATTTCGCCACATGTAAGCGGAGGACCCAACAAAAAAAAATAAAAAAGATATATAATGGCGCATGACCCGGCCCGAACCAACCCATAGCTTCGAAAAAAAACCTTGTGTGTCTCTCCAATCCCCATTTTCATCTATCGCCATCAGGTAGTGTTTCGTTGAGCGATTTTCACCTGCAATATTGGTAGCTATGATTTTGTTCGTTTGAAATCCCTCGTACAGTTGGTCGTCGGACGAGAAGCATTAGCAGTCCCACTCTCTCGCCATGTAAGTCTTGTGATGTTTAGATCATTCCAAAACAATTCTTGCGAAAGGATTTAGTGTTTAGGGTGTGAATTCATATACTTCTCTATGTTTTCAAGCAAGCTAATATAGAAAAATGAAATAACCCAAAGAAAACAGATTGTAAAGCCGAAAGAGAGCATACAAGTAATTTTGGTTGTGCGGTTGTACTTGCATTCGAAAGTTTATGTATCTGAGATAAGCATTATTTCATATAGTTTTTACCTATTTTGTTCAATGTTAAGCTTGATAGCTAAATTATTCATATGGATGCTGACCTCGCTTTCAATCGCGCTCGCGTTAGAATTTTGCGACGAGACCAAATTTCGACGCAGTTTTGACGCGATCATCTACGAGGTTGCCCAGACAACCTCGGACGACGAAATGGACTGCGCCGATGCGTCCGGAACGTCGATTTTACTTAAAATTGACATTAATTTTGCGACGATAGCTTGTCGGGAGCGAAAATTGCGATTTAGGGTTTAATTTTTGAATAAAATAATAATAAACCTATTTAAACTAAACTTAAACCCTAAAATCTATTTTCTCCCACTCGACTCACCCGTCTCTCCCGCCTCTCCCGCTCGAGCCCTATGGAGACTTCCGCGAGCCTTCTCCCGCGCTCGAGCATCCTCCTCCTTTGCGGCCGTTTACCCCTCGAGCCGCACGCGATCATTCCTATCCTTATCTCTGCCCGAGCAAATGGCCCCTGCGGCATTTCTGGCGCGAGAGTTATCCCTGCGGCTTCTCCCGCGTGCGCAAGTGGCCCGATCCTCCTTGCGGCATTTTTCTCCATTCTCTCGTACCTTCCCCGATCCTACTCGACTCCACAGGTATGGAGCGGCACTCCTCTTCCCTCCTTTGCCTATAAATGCCCCATTTTGAGAAGATTTAGGGCTGCCCGAAAATTCTTGTGAGGAAGGGGAGGTACAGCTGGATTGGTGCTTGAACTTACTGTTGTTCTTGTGTGCTCTGTATTGGCTGGTAACCATCCTTTACCCCTCTCTTCTTCTTGGTTTGGCCCAGCGTACCCGTAACCCTGCTGTTGGTTCGGTTCTTCTTGTTTGATGTTTCGGTTGGGTGTTTATATGCTATGGAATGCTTTACTTATTTGCTTAAAATGATAATTCCTAGCTTTCCTTCTCTAGTGGCATGCTAGTATGATCTTATACAAATGTTTGGGATGTTTTATTGCTTGAAGTATGAATGGAGACAAGAAAGACTTAAGCATGTTTTAAGGATAGAATTGAGCAACAACAACAATAACAACAAAGCCTTAATCCCGCTAAGTGGGGTCGGCTACATGAATCCTTTTTCTCCATTGCGTCCTATTTAGTGTCAAATTTTCGTTTAATTCTAATAAATTAAGATCATTTTTTATGCAATAAGCCCAAGTTTTCCTAGGTCTGCCTCTGTCTTTCTTAACAAGGACTTGTTTAAAATTGTTTAAAATTGTCATATGCATATATACTATGAGGTGGGCTCTTTTCTCTTTCTCTTACTATTTAGAGCAATCCAAAAGCATGGAAATATGATTTTAAGGCAAGTTTAGCTTCCTCTTGCAAGTGTATGGAAGATTTGGTTTCAAAATTTTAAACTTTATTTGTTCCAAGAACACACATATATGTACGCGTGCTAGTGTGCCTCGTGGCTTGTGACTTTGGAGCAAGGATGTTTCCTTTTTTTTAAGCATGTTGGGATGTGTAGCTTGAAGCTCTTCATTCATTCTTGCTTGTTAAGAATAGTAGGGGAGCTTATTTTGGTTCTCTCATGAGCATATGGGATTCATTTCTTGCCCCTTATAGTGTTTTCTTTATCAAAAGAGCATGCTAGGAAGAAGTTTAGTTTAAACTTGGGAAATTTCATGCTTGTTCTTATATGAAGCATATGGTGGCTCTATGTTTTGAATACATGGAAGTTTGATTATTAAGCTTATTACATCTTAGTTCAAGCATATTAAATGGATATGGAAAGTTTCCTAAGTTTGTTCTTGATTGGCAAACATGTGATAGTTTCATAAATTTGATGTATAAGAGCATGGAAATGTTATTGTAATACAAGTTTAGCTTCTCTTTCAATCTCAAGCTTAGGCTATGTTTAAATATATATATACATACATACGTTCTTCATTTGATAAGTTCTCAGAAATGTTTGTTGTGGCCTTATGTTGGGCTTGGATTTAATTGTGGCTGGGCTTGGTTTTAGCCTCACGCGGCTCGGTTTTGTTGAGTCCTGCTGTATTCTTTGTTTTAAGCTTAATTCGGAACTTGGTTTTAGCCTTGTGTGGCTCAGTTTTCTGTTAGCCTTGCTGTCTCCCTGTTTTAATTTAGAGCTGGACTGGTTTCGAGCCTAGTTGTAGCTCGGGTTTTTGTTCCATATGGACTCGGGTCGACTCTTTTAGCACCCTTTTGCTTTGGCTTTGAGTTGGGACTGTTGTAGCCTGACCTTGAGCTTGTTCCCAGCCTTGCTATGGCTCGGGTTGGGCTTGCAACGGCCCGGTTTTGCCCTTGTGATATTGTTCTCTGCCTTGGCTTTGTCTTGGGTGGGCTGTAGCTTGGTTTTGGCTCGGTTCTTGCCTCATGGTGGCTCGGGTTTATGCCTTGTGTTGGCTTGCTTATAATGTGAGATGATTAATGATTGTATGTGGGACATTCTCTCTATGTGAAGCTAAAATTTAGTTTGGGTGGCTTTATCAGAAGTTGTCCATTCACCTTCTTATATGTTAAAGGCTATATCTGGAGCGGCCCCCTTCCTTTCCTATATTGAGTTTACACTTTGACCGTGAGCCTCCTCTCTTGTTTGTGCTTTAGCCGTGAGTTTTAGTGGAGTAATTGAGGTGATGGTGGTCTTGCTTTTTGCTATTCTTGCCCATGGAGTTGATTAAAATAATTTGGAAACGCTCCCTGATTCATTTGTGAGAGGGAATGTAATACCACACTTGGGATGTTCTATTTGGTGGAATTGGAATTGACTTGAAAAATTTAGAGGAGTTTGTCCATTCACTTTCTTATGCATTGAAGATTTTGAAGTGATTTTCCTGTTACTGTTTCCTCAGCCACGAGTTTGTAGGTGGTTTCCGTAGGAGGGTTGGTTGTTTTAAAAGCTATAAATTTATTTGAAATTTGGAAAAATCTGGATTTTAGCACGGGTCTAGAGATTTTAAGGTTTTTCCCCGAGTCATTTCTTTCTCATTTGATTTACGAGATTTTAAAAGATTTTCAAATTTCGTTATACTCAATCTAAATGGAAAGGACACCCTCTTTGGGTCGATCCAACTACAAAAAAATGTGAGAAAATGATATCCTCTGGATTGATTCAAGGATCTTGGGTTTTGCTCCTACCTGTTTTAGGGGTGTTTTAGACTAACCTTCCTTCCGTTTTGACTCTTCTCTAATTTGAAGGTGGTTTAGTCTCCTTTCCTTCCCCTTCTCTTTGATTGACGAGTTTTCCCCGCTTCACTCGGAATTAGTTTTGGGTTTGTTTTGGGGCAGTGATGGCGATGATGCTAAAGACACACCAGTGATAGAGTAGAATGATATCCCATCCTACGACATCAGGACCCGCTCCAGGGCCCTGGTAAATCGTAGGATGACGGTATCATTCACATCTATAAGGCAAGCGGGGCACCCGTACCTTCTTAGGATTGCTAGTGACCCTATACCCAACGAAATGATCAACTCGTGGACAATCCTAACTTTCAAAAATCAGATAAGAATATGATACTAAATTTTGTAATAAAAACATGTTTCTACTACAATAAAAAAAATTAATGTAAAACTCTCTTTTGTATGCCTGAAACACATGTGCATGCTAAAAACACAAATTTAAAAATCTAAATTTGGTTGTCCACTTGTTGATCATCAGTCTCGGGTTGAGGAACACTCTCCTGAGTTAGGTTTAGTAGGACACCCCTCTAGTTGAGTAGCGGGCTCTATACACTCGGGTGACCGAGTAGCCTTCGACGACCCTTCGAGCAGTACTACACAGTTCTGAGCCTAGCCCCGACCTGAGTGCTTGCGGTTTTTTTCTGGTTTTCGTATGATTTTGATGAAGCACTTGTGGTCTTTTTTAGGATTTTTCTGAAGTTTTGATGACTTTTGTTATTCATTTTCTCGAGTTTTCTGTTGTGAGTCATTCGCCGTCTTTTCTCGAGCTTTCTGGACAATATTTCTGTTTTTATACTTGACTTTCGCCTGCAAGATGCACTTCAGCTTGCTGCGATAACGGCTCTTACAGGTATACATGTTTGTTTACATTTACAGCGTGTTACTTTTCGCACCTGCTACTATTCTATTTTAGCACGTTGTACTATACTCTACTGCATGCTTTATTATTTTCTTGCGCTGCATACCATGTTAAACACTGTACAACATTTAAACATACTTGCATAGGATGTTTAGAAGAACTTAACCACAAGGCCACCTGATTGAACATTTTAACTTGTCATCTTAGAAAACTCAACCTCTTCACGGCAAGGAGCTTGGAGCTGGTGTGGTGGGCAGCACGATCGTCTTCAACAGCAAAACGTGTCTTCATCAATCAAACCATAGGATAGCTTGGGAAGTCATCGAGGTTCGCTTCCGGACCTCTGACATCCCCTAGTCTCTCTCCCTTTGGATTCTACAATAAAATGTTCCAAACTTTAGCCAATCCCCTTTCACACCTCTTTGTCTGATTACGTTGAAAAGTCCTATCCTTTTGACCTCCTTGAAGATAATATTTCCTGATTTTTATCAAGAGTTTTCTTAAGTGATTTCGGTCATTTAAGATGTAATTAACTATAGCGGCTTGCCTTATGGAAGCATTTCCGAACCCAGTATAAAATAAACCCTATTTAATTCTTCATATTAAATAGGAGAACTTGTCGGCAATTAAAATGGTTTCGCAGACCAAACGGACGTCATATATTTCTTAGTTTATTTGATCGAGCCTCACCCTCAAGTCCTGTGTTTATTTTTTGGCGTCAATGTATGACTTGAGGTGTAGCGCTCTTTCATTTAAAATATGAAAAATATGGGGTCAGTTTGACTTCATATTTCTTTTCTAAAATTAAATTGAAGCGTCCTTCCGAAGCGGGCGACGAGATTTCGATTCCGGCGACCAACAGCATCCTACGGGCACTCCACACCCAAAATAACGCCGACAGCTTCTGGCGACTCCGCTGGGGAATTGCTTCTCACTTCATTCAAATCAGGAAATCTTATCTTCATATATCGGTAATGTGTTCATATCCTTTATGGACCAGATTACTCTTCTTCTGTTGACATGCTTCACCTATTTCTTTCTTGGGATAGCACGGTCAACCCTTTTGGACTTCAGAACCACTTGTTCAGCCACTCTTTGAACAGAAGAGTTCAGAAGGCCACTTAGGACTTCTTTATTTCTGTGCAGAGTCGAGCCCCGATAGGTGTGTTGGTGGACTAGTTTCACCTAGGTGTTGTGCGTTGTAGAGTCAGTCCCACACTGGGTCCTAAACTTTACTTTCCTATCTGCGTCCTTTCGATTCTGGTATGCTATTTTGCAGACCAAATCAAGTGGTGTCGCGCTATGCTTGCTCTTTAATACATAATTAAATCTTCACCACTTTCACTAAAAAACAAAAACTTTTAAAACTTCATCAATTAAATAAAGACTTACCCGGTATACAGGCTTTAGCCAGATAACTAATACCAGAATTTTCTATTTTTGAAGTTTCTGCGATGGCGTTCCCGATGCTAATTTTTTCCTGCAACCTGCCGACGAGCCGCAACACCCGTAACATCACTCCTGCTATCAAGTTTGGAACAGGATTTGACGAATTCGAAGTTATACTTGGGAAAGCTCCGTATGTTGTAGTGAAGGTCGCTCATTCCGGAAGTTCGAGAACCGTCTGCGAGTTCAACTTGAATTGCCTATAGGATTTTCCTTCTTACCAGGAGGAAAAGACTACTGCTACCACGACACCTACTGAGCCTGTTTCTGCTAAAGGGAAAGAGGTTATGATTGTTGAAGACTTGACTAGAGGATTGGTTGTCCCGCCGTCAGTATTTGAAATTGGATCAAGTTCGAAAGTTGTGCCATTAACTCGATCGCAAAGAAGAAATCGCAGTCGAAAGATTCGCAAGGCTACTAAAGCTCAGATTTCCGAAGAAATGAATGTTGATGAAACTCATCTTCCTGAAGAATTGGGATTGTTGGACATCTCTCCGCTTTTGCTAACAGACACCGATGGACATGAGAGTATCCAAAAGATTGTCGCTGCATTGTCATACCTCATGGACGTGGTAGGGAGAAGAGGAAGTCTACGCCTATCACCCAAGTCAGTACAGTGTTTCAGAGACTAGCTGCCAAAGATGGTTGTTTAGTCAATGAATTGTTTAAGCGAGTGGGATGTGCAGTATCCCCTCACATGAAAAGAGAAATACAAAGAGATGTCAGATCTGCCGGACGGTCTCAGATACCTGTTGGACCTGTTGGAACTCCACCTGCTCGCATTCCCGTCAGGTTCCGCTTGGGAAACAGAGTTGATATTGCCACCGTTACTACCGATTCTCTCGTTACTAAATCAATGGGCCGTCGACCGGTTAAGTCACGTCTGTGTCCTAGAGTTCTACCAATTACCAACCATAAAGATGCTTTTAAAGTTTCAAAGAGAAGGATGAAGGGGTTGCTAGTACTGTATCTGGTCTTCACCATGGGGAGCATACCTCTCTTCGACATTTCGATGCTTCCGTTGAGATACACAGTTTCAAAGCATCACCGTCAAAGAAAGGGGTGTGGATACCTAAGATCGTCGCACCAATACAACTTAGCAAGCCCGCAAGACACAGTTATGGGATAAAACAGGGATCTGAAGTGTCCGACAAGGTCACAGCAGTCGCAGGCAAGGAAAATGCCCCACTGAGGCCTCCAGATCTCAAAATGATACGAGGTTCAATGATTGAAGACAAGATTGAAAGGCTCAAAAGCGAAATTTCAGAGTTAGCTCAGGGACGAGGGATTCCTGTTGATAATGAGAATGAAGACTCTGAGGACTACCTCCAAGAAGACTGCATGGATATCAATGTTATTGAAACCAGAGCCTCTTCATCTGCACGCGGAGCCCAACCTTCTATGGAAGGAAACGTCGTAGATGAGCTGTGCAGTGCTAAGAGACGAGCAAATCAGTCAGATGGAGAGAAAGATGGAAGAGATGACCCTCTGCCATGGCCGCTATGGGCTGCGGCTCGAGGACTCGTCCCGGCCTCGACGAGATAGCTTCTCCAGAAGTCGATCGACCAGAAATCATACAGATCATAGATGAAAGGAGAGAAGTTACCTCAGCTAACAGAGATGATCAGCAAAAGAATGATTCTGCCCAAAGCGTCATATCGGAAAAAGAATTCAAGCAAATGGTCGAACAAGTTCGGGAGGCCATGGCCCAGTCCAAGAGTGGGGCATTGATTTTAAAGGGTAGACCCTACCAGGAGGAATTCGATGCCGTACCTTACCCTAAAGGTTATGTGTCACCGAACTTCAAGATATTTAATGGAACTGGAAATCCTAGACAACACATAGCACATTTTCGAGCTGGTTGTGGCAACACCGGAGGTAATGAAGCATTGCTTTGCCGTCAGTTTGTCAGGGATAACATTTGATTGGTATGCCGAATTGCCTAACGGATCAGTGAAGACGTTTTCCGAGTTAGAGAAAATGTTTGTGAAAAGATTTGCCGGAGCACAGCACCATGTCTCCATTGGAGATCTCGTGATAGAAAGACAAAAGCCTAACGAGACTCTAGTAAATTATATCTTGAGGTGGAGACACCTTAGCATGAAATGTGAACCTCAGCTACAGGAACATCATGCGATTGAGATCTTGCTCAAAAGCATCCATGGACCGATAGCTTTCATGCTCAAGGGACTCACCATCAAGTCCTTTGAGAAATTACTCAGCAAAGTCAGTAATCTGCAAGAAGAAATCAAGCATATGGATTCTCATGAGAAGACTGAGAAACCCAGGACGACTAGGATATTCGAGAAGAAGTCTGGGACAGTAGCGACAATCGATAAGGGAAAACAGCCGATGAAAATTTATGTAGAAGATTCTCGTCAGAATTTCCAACCACCGTCACGACGATAACCAGCGAACGGCGGACACAGCGGTTAGCCGACCTAAGCAACAACTGCCTCAACCAGGATCATACCCAGCCAAGAGTAGGCAGATGTCCATTGAGGAACGGAGGAGAAGGGTGTACTCCTTTAAAGATGAAGCAGTACCCAAGATGTTCAGGAGTTTAATGAAGAAGTTTGAGTTCAGATTACCAGATTCGAGAAAACCAGAAGATGTCGATAAGAAAGATCAGCCTAATTATTGCCCGTATCACAGGATGCTCGGACACACCCTAGAAGATTGTTTCGTCTTCAAGGATTGGCTCGAGAGGAATCTTAAAGAAGAAAATATAACAATCCCGAAAGAATACTTAAAAGTACCCGAAGGAAGTTCTATAAATATGATTTCAGACCGAACCAATTACTACGATGAATCCGTACTCGAAAGAAGACGAATGGGCTACGGCTTAGAATAAGTCATCCAGAAAGATATTGAATCAGATTCAGACTGCTTCAGTTCAGGAAAGCATTCAGAGCCCACAACCTATTCACTCAGAAATAGAGGTTTCCTCAAAGAATGAGAAGAGAGGAAAGAACAACATCGCGAAGACTGATAGCACGGGGGGTAGGATAGGGGCTGCCTCCGTTAGACTTGTTGTCTCAGATTTGAGAGAGAAAATCCTCGAACCTTTGAGCTTGTATGATTATCTTTCTGCTCCTCTGGAGTATTATAAATATAATGATAATGATTTCGGCTACGTTTTAACTGTTTCTGCTGATGGTGTGACTAATTCTGGTCACCCTAACTTTGATTTCGATTCCCAAACATATCCTCAAATCGTGCTTAAGTCCGATGAACCCGTTAGCCAGAATGAAGAAGACATCGACGCCGTCATCTACGATAGTTCAGAAAGTGACGAACCGGTCCTTGAATGTAAAGGGACGCCGATCGCCATCAACTTGGACTTCTCTGATTCGGATTCAACACCGGGACAATCAACTACAGCATCAGAAGAAATAACAGAGGTCTACTTAAGAAGAGGAAGAGTGATACCCTCAGGGACGACTCCGATTGATAAAGGAAAACAAGCAATTACGCAAGAAGAACCACCCCGGGCAATGGAGAAAACGCGTGCCCACCAGGAAATCAGAAATCCAAACAAAGTAGATTATAACGTGCTAGCTCATCTTAGGAAGCTGTCGGCTAAACTGAGCATCTACGACGCTCTAATCTTGTCAAAGGAAATAAGAGAATCTCTGGTTTCAGCTCTGCTTGATCCAGATATTTGCTTAGCCCATTGGCCAGCACATCCTCAGATGTAGTTTGCTCGTTGAAAGGATAGTCTGGAGTTTACTTTCACAGATAAAGACTCGTTGCTCGGTACTGCCGACCACAACCGTCCGCTTTATATCTCCGTTAATATTGGCAGATTTGTACTATCCAGAGTTTTGGTTAATCCTGGGGCATCCCTCAACCTGATGAGTTTACGGACATTGGCCTATTTGGACATTGAAGCTCAGGAGCTTACGGCCGATAAGATGATGTTAAGAGGATTCAACCAAAAGGGAGAGAGAGTCCTTGGATCAATTACGTTGCTTATGAAGGTTGGAGAACTGGTAACAACAGCTAAATTTCATATCATTGACGTCGAGACCTCTTTTAATGCTCTACTTGGTCGACGATGGATTCACGAACATGACATGATTCCATTTTCTCTACACCAATGCATTAATACTACAAAGAAGGACAGGAATATTGCATCAAATGAGATTTACAACCATTTTCAATTCATGAAGTTGGCATTCATGAAGACGCCACTTACTACTCGCCTCTAAAGAAGACTGTTTTTTCTCGCGAGGTTATTGCAAACAAAGTGAAAGATTCAGAAGGATTAAAAAGAGGAGGTCGTTCAACTCCGCTTCGACAATCTACTGTCATTCCTTCACAACGAAATGATAAGGGTCCTTTTAGTTCATACACCCGAGATCGAGGCCGAGGACGTGGACGAAGAAGAGCCAATGTGGTTGTTGAATGGACTAGGCCGACTATCAACATCGACGAAGAAGAAAGTTCTGAAGAAGAAATAGTAATGATAAAATAGAAGAAACCTCAGTACGAGATACCCTTGGAAGATACAGAGAAAAGTGAATACGAGATGATGTATGATCGGATAAACCACTATGTGAACGCCATGACCCTTACTCCAGTCCTTCCCCAAAAGGTCGAGAGTTTAGAGGTCAAGGAGGTCCCTCGTCCGGTTCTAAGCCGATCAAGTTTTATCGTGCTTCTACTTCTACCGGTCTTGAAAATCATGTAAATTTAGATGAGAATTCTAATATATTAATGGAATTGTCTTTTGGTTATTTCTCGCCTTATGTACAAAAATTAATTCAACAGGGACATTTGCCAAAACATATGTCGAAAGATAAATTACAACTCTTTGAAAAATTATGGAATGTTAGGAGTCGACATCCTAACTCGAAAGAGGGTCTCGGATTTGGTACAGTTGGACCAGTCGATGATTCAAAATTTTGCATGGTTGTTACCAGTGACCCGAAAGAGGATTGCCTCCATGTGGAGGATGACTCTACCGATCAGCTATTGGAAGATGCTCCGCCGGAATTCGAAGAGGAAATTAAGTCAACAATCGATGAGTTGAAAGAAATCAACCTCGGGACTGAGGAGCAGCCCCGTCCAACCTTCATAAGTTCTTTACTCGATGAGGAAGAATCCACAGAGTTAATACAGTTATTGTCAGAGTTTAAAGAGTGCTTCGCATGGAGTTATGATGAAATGCCAGGGCTGTCAGTAGAGGTTGCATTCCATAAACTCGGGGTCGATAGAGATATATCGTCAATAAAGCAAGCTCCAAGAAGAATGCGCTTCGAAATAGAGCAGCAGGTGATTGCCGAGGTGAAGAAACTGATAAACGCTAACTTTGTGAGAGAGGAGCAATACCCCACATGGTTAGCTAACGTTGTGCCAGTTAAGAAGAAAAATGGACAGATCCGTGAATGTGTCGACTTCAGGGATTTAAACAAAGCATGTCCAAAGGACGAGTTTCCGTTACCAATACCAGAAATGATGGTGGACATCGCCTCGACACATGAAGTTTTCTCTTTTATGGATGGATCGTCGGGACACAACAGATTAGAATGGCTCCAGAAGATGCGGCCCTTACAGCCTTCAGAACACCTATTGGAATTTTTTGTTATACAGTGATGTCATTTGGATTGAAGAATGCCGGAGCAACTTATCAACGAGCAATGACAAAGATTTTCAATAACTTCATTCATAAGCAAGTGGAATGCTACGTGGATGACTTGGTTATCAAAAGTAAACAGAAGATAGACCATTTGCACGATTTAAGGATAGTGTTCGAACGATTATGACAATATCATCTCAAGATGAATCCCTTAAAGTGCGCCTTTGGCTTTACCTCCGGGAAATTTCTAGGATTTGTTGTTCGTCATCGGGGAATCGAAATCGATCCGGATAAGATTAAAGCTATCTTGGAAATGCCACCTCCTAAAACACTGAAACAACTACGTTCCTTCAGGAAGTTTGGCATATCTAAGACGCTTTATTTCTAATCTCTCGAGTAGGTGTCGAGCCTTTCTCAAGCATTAATTAAATGGGACGCCTAATTTGTTTGGGAAGAGAAATGCCGAGCGGGTCTTCGTGGACGTTAAGAAATACTTAATGACACCTCCTGTTTTGGCAACCTCTATCCCGGGAAAACCTTCGATACTTTATACCGCGGCTTTAGAAGTACTCTCTCGAGCCTCGTTAGCTCGAAGTCAACGACGTGGGTAAAGAAAATGCACTTTATTACTTGAGTCAACGTCTACCGACGGAGGTAAAGTATCCGCCTATTGAGAAGCATTGTCTAGCTTTAATTTTCGCCGCCCAAAAGCTTAGACACTATATGCTTTCTCATAAGATAACCCTGATTTCGAAAGTTAATCTGTTGCAATATTTAATGACTCGACCAACACTTTCTGGACGGTTAGCAAGATGGTCGATGATTTTATTGCAATTTGATATAACTTTTGTTCCCCTCCGCGCTATCGAGGGCGCATTCGACGTACTTTCTCGCCGCACACCCACTTCCGAATCGGGTCATCTCTTAATGACGAGCTACCAGATGAGCAGATATTACAGATGAAGTTCTCCAGTGCGCAACGCTGGGAGATGTACTTCAACGGAGCTTCTTCAACCAGAAAAGACAAAGGATCAGGAACAGTTATACCAGGCAAAGCAGGAATTGGTCTAATTTTATCACACCGGATAAAAGCTATGCCGAGATTCTCCTATCACCTACCGAGCCAGCGAGAAACGATAAAGCGAATATGAAGCCTTAATCGCCGGATTGGAATTGACAATCTCGATGGATATAACAGATATCGTCTTCTATGGTGACTCTCAGCTTATCATTCAGCAAGTTGTCGGGCAGTATAAGATTTTGAAATCGAGATTAGCAGAGTATCACCGATACGCAATGAGATTGCTGGAGCAGATTCCTAGTGTAACGTTCTATAGAGTTCCTCGGTTGTATAATGCCCATGTTGATGCTTTAGCAAAACTTGCAAAAGAATTGGCGTGTTCCCCGCAGGATTCTATTGACGTCACAGTACAAGGAAGACAGGTTTTGTCTCGAATCAACCTCGAAGATCTACGAAAGTTCGAAGAAGAAGAAGCGACAGTTGTTGCTGCTGATATCAACGAAGATTGGCGTAAGTCATTGATAGAATATTTGCAAACTGGAAAATTACCAGAAGACAAGTCAACAGTGCATCATATTACAAGAAGGGCTATATCGTACGCTTAAGTAGGTGATGTCCTCTATAGGAGATCATTCGATCAAATGTGGTTGCGGTGCCTAAGCAGAGCTGAAGCGCAGAATATTATCAAAGAAGTACACGCCGAATTTAGTGGAGCTCACCAATCAGGACCAAAGATGAAAATGAAGATTAAAAGACTCGGATATTATTGGCCAGCAATGATGTCTGATTGCATGGATACAACCAGAAAGTGTCACCAGTGTCAAGTGCATTGGGTGGTCTTACACCAACATCCGAATGTGCTACACCCGACCGTCGCTTCGTGGCCATTTGAGTGTTGGGGCACGGACATAATAGGTCCGATAGACCCTCCATCCTCTAAAGGACACGAGTTCATTCTCGCAATACGGATTACTTCTTTAAATGGGCGGAGCGATGCAGATTACAAAATGTTACAACACAGCATGTCCTTCTCTTTTTCAAGAGTCAGATAGTTTACCATTTTGGAATTCCGTGCAGGATAATCTCTGATAATGGAACAACCTTTAAGAGCACCAAGATCAACAATTTCGTCAGACGACTTGAGATAAATTGAAGGTACTCAACGATCTAATATCCCAAAGCAAATGGTTTAGCAGAGGCCTTCAACAAAACACTGGTCATATTTTGAAGAAAACACTAGATGAAAACAAAAGAGATTGGCATAACAAATTGTTAGAAGCTTTGTGGGCATACCGGACAACATTCAGGACTCCCACCAGATGTACACCATACGCACTCGTCTACGGATCAGAGGCTGTGCTACCGTTAGAGGTTCAGACGCCGTCTCTCGCAGTTGCCGTCGCCGATCGGCTTACGACGAAGAAAGTACAAAACTCAGACATGAAGAATTGGAAAGTCTTGAAGGAAAGCGACTGGAAGCACAATAACATTTGGAGCTTTACCAGGCGAAGATGGTATGAGCTCATGACAAATTGGTCCACCCGAGGACGTTCAAAATTGGTGACCTTGTTCTCGTTCCGACGTGAAGAAAGGAAACACTTGCAAGAAGCAGGGAATTTACTTAACCCTATCCCAGAAGGGAGGATCTACGACCCAGGCATGAGAGAGACTTCTTCCAGTCTGCCTGCCACAGAGGATGAGTCTGAATCTGTTACAGAGCCAGAGATACCAGAGGTTCCAAATGAGCTTTATCCAGGTTGCCCGACATGCAACATGGAAATTCCAGTACGTTCTTCAGCCGCAACGGCATTTATGAAATGCCCAGACTGCAACGTCCTGCACCTAAAGCATTACAATACTATGGAGGAGTACATGTCTACCGATGATAATTTCCAGACCGCTGATTATCCAATGGGAGAGTCATATATCCCACTGGACATGGAGACATCAGCTTGGGTTCCTACTGATAGTGAAATGAGGGAGCGCTCTAGACAGCTACTGATGATTACTATAGTAGAGCTTGATAAACTTGTTAAAGTGAAGAAGCGGGAATTTAAATTTTACGAAGAAGTTCAAGGCAGATTCGTCAATATACTGGAAGGCCTAGAGCTATACACCAGAGTCTTCTCCGAGAGCAACGAGAAGAGCATTCTCGACTGCATAGACGACTTGCAACTCAGAGGTCGGGCAGGTCTTTTGAGGAGAAGGACCTATCCTGAACCAAAGAAATTGATGCGTGGAAAAGGTAGAATCACCATTCAGTACGGTTGTTGCTATAATTTCACTACAGACAGAAGGGAATCCCCCAGGGATTTTGGGACGTGATCAGGTGGATCCTATACCTCCTATGATAAAATGGATGATCAAGAGAATGGTTCGATGGAACATACTTCCAGCCGATTGCATTCCCAACAGCTGCATTATCAATATCTACAAAGAGGGTGACTGTATTCCTCTTCATATAGACCACCATGATTTTGTCAGACCTTTCTCTACGGTCTCTTTTCTGAGCAGAAGTGATATACTGTTTGGAAAGGAAATTGATATTGTGCTAGCCCTGCGAGTTCGGAGGATCCGTGCGGTCTCGCTACCGAGTGGGTTCGCGCTTGTTCTAAGGGTAATGGAGCAGATATTGCTAAGCACTGCATTCCAGGAGTGAGATACCCCAGAGTTTCTGTGACTTTCAGAAGAATGGATGCTACTAAGATGTCATATGGATTCCGTCTAGACCCAGAATTGGAGGAACTGCTGCCCTACGAGCTATGAGAGGGTTGTGCCTTTAAGCACATGCGAAGGGACTCTTGTCCTGGAGCATGGCTTAGCAGGTCAGCTCGATCAAGAGCTCGCCTCACTAGAGACAGACTTTCAGAGGATACTCTTTGCACTGCGTTTTGACACGACAGATATGGATGATATTTGTATCAGAGATGCTCAGTTTATGATATGTACTCAGCATAAGATACTTTCAGATGTACTTTTGATGCATTCAACATCTTGTACCTTTGATGTTTCGAAGATATAGTCAGTTTGTAACTCTTGTTTGAAGCTGGTTAATGAAATCTCTTTCAGAATCCTGTCTGTTTGTCCTGTTGCCCTTTGTGTGGCTTGGATAAAAGCCACCGAACCATGCGCTGGTTCTGAGCTACAATGAACAGAAAACAAAACAATAAAAGATATGATAATAATGGAATTCAAATAAAATATTCTTTTGAAAATCAACCACCAAAAAATCAAAATTTTGAAAAGTGTGCCAAAAAATCAAAATTTTGAAAAGTGTGTTTTGATATATAACATAACAAAATGAAATGAATCTATTGGGTGTATTTATCTCGATCTTGAGATTTCTCACCCTCTGATTGCGCAGCGCGACTATTCCAGTCTACACCATTTTTCTACACATCCCATCAAAATTTCACATTCTGCACAAAATCCCACATATATCTCTCACCGATGCTGACCTTGTCACACGGCATGTCTCTGCGAGAGTGCCACTTTACACTTTGGACATTCTGACGTGATGATCTCACTACACTGCTTCCATGTTACTTTCGAGATCGGTACCTATATTCCGATTCTCATCTTCCGAGGCTAGTACCGATATTCTAGTCCTCATCCTGAGATCAGTACCTATATTCTGATTCTCTACCCTTCGAGATCGGTACCTATATTTCGATTCTCATCTTTCGAGGCTAGTACCGATATTCTAGTCCTCATCCTGAGATCAGTACCTATATTCTGATTCTCTACCTTTCGAGATCGGTACCTATATTCCGATTCTCATCTTTCGAGGCTAGTACCGATATTCTAGTCCTCATCCTGAGATCAGTACCTATATTCTGATTCTCTGTCCTTCGAGATCGGTACCTATATTCCGATTCTCATCTTCCGAGGCTAGTACCGATATTCTAGTCCTCATCCTGAGATCAGTACTTATATTTTGATTCTCTATCCTTCGAGATCGATATTCTGATTCTCATCTTTCGAGGCTAGTACTGATATTCTAGTATTCATCCTGAGATCAGTACCTATATTCTGATTCTCTACCCTTCGAGATCGGTATCTATATTCCGATTCTCATCTTTCAAGGCTAGTACTGATATTCTAGTCCTCATCCTGAGATCAATACCTATATTCTGATTCTCTATTCTTGGAGATCGGTACATATATTCTGATTCTCATCTTTCGAGGCTAGTACCGATATTCTAGTCCTCATCCTGATTCTCTACCCTTCGAGATCAGTACCTATATTTTGATTCTCTACCCTTCGAGATCGGTACCTATATTCTGATTCTTATCTTTCGAGGCTAGTACCGATATTCTAGTCCTCATCCTGAGATCAGTACTTATATTCTGATTCTCTACCCTTCGAGATCGGTACCTATATTCCGATTCTCATCTTTCGAGGCTAGTACCGATATTCTGGTCTCATCCTAAGATCAGTACCTATATTCTGATTCTCTGTCTTTCGAGATCGGTACCTATATTTCGATTCTCATCTTTTGAGGCTAGTACCGATATTCTAGTCCTCATCTTGAGATCGACGTACTTATATTCGATTTCGGTCTCATCTTTCGAGATCGGTACCTATATTCTGATTCTCATCTTTCGAGGCTAGTACCGATATTCTAGTCCTCCTTTCTCGAGGTCAATACTCATATACTGATTCTCATTCTTGATACACATTTGAAACATGATAATTCGAAGTCCACTCTCCAGTCCTCATTGAGAGTTTCTGATCTTCGATTTTGATTTAATATCCACTTACCTTTTTCCCCAGTGAGAGTTTTGGAGTCTTCAACTTCGGAGACCTACCTCACTCCCCAGTGGAAACCCTCGTCACCCTTCCCTTGTCTTGTTCCGAGTGTGATGGCTTGGAACATCCGTGTTGGTTTCGTTGATCTCGTTGGTCAACGCCAATACGCGCGGTGTGCTTGGTTAGCACACCACACCTATTAGGGGTCCTTTTGTTGACCTCGCTTTCGATCGCGCTCGCGTTAGAATTTTGCGACGAGACTAAATTTCGACGCGATCGTCGACGAGGTTGCCCAGATGACCTCGGACAACGAAACGGACTGCGCCGATGCGTCCGGAACGTCGATTTTACTTACAATTGACATTAATTTTGCGACGATGACTTGTCGGGAGCGAAAATTGCCATTTATGGTTTAATTTTTGAATAAAATAATAATAAACCTATTTAAACAAAACTTAAACCCTAAAATCTATTTTCTCCCACTCGGCTCACCCGTCTCTCCCGCTCGAGCCCTATGGAGACTTCCGCGAGCCTTCTCCCGCGCTCGAGCATCCTCCTTTACGGTCGTTTACCCCTCGAGCCGCACGCGATCATTCCTATCCTTATCCCTGCCCGAGCAAATGGCCCCTGCGGCATTTCTGGCGCGAGAGTTATCCCTGCGGCTTCTCCCGCGTGCGCAAGTGGCCCGATCCTCCTTGCGGCATTTTTCTCCATTCTCTCGACCTTCCCCGATCCTACTCGACTCCACAGGTATGGAGCGGCACTCCTCTTCCCTCCTTTGCCTATAAATACCCCATTTTGAGAAGATTTAGGGCTGCCCGAAAATTCTTGTGAGGAAGGGGAGGTGCTGCTGGATTGGTGCTTGAACTTACTGTTGTTCTTGTGTGCTCTATATGGGCTGGTAACCTTCCTTTACCCCTCTCTTCTTCTTGGTTTGGCTCAGAGTACCCGTAACCCTGCTGTTGGTTCGGTTCTTCCTGTTTGATGTTTCGACTGGGTGTTTATATGCTATGGAATGCTTTACTTATTTGCTTAAAATGATAATTCCTAGCTTTCCTTCTCTAGTGGCATGCTAGTATGATCTTATACAAATGTTTGGGATGTTTTATTGCTTGAAGTATGAATGGAGACAAGAAAGACTTAAGCACGTTTTAAGGATAGAATTGAGCACTTGTTTAAAATTGTCATATGCATATATACTATGAGGTGGGCTCTTTTCTCTTCCTCTTACTATTTAGAGCAATCCAAAAGCATGGAAATATGATTTTAAGGCAAGTTTAGCTTCCCCTTGCAAGTGTATGGAAGATTTGGTTTCAAAATTTTAAACTTTATTTGTTCCAAGAACACACATATATGTACGCGTGCTAGTGTGCCTCGTGGCTTGTGACTTTGGAGCAAGGATGTTTCCTTTTTTTATTTTTTAAGCATGTTGGGATGTGTAGCTTGAAGCTCTTCATTCATTCTTGCTTGTTAAGAATAGTAGGGGAGCTTATTTTGGTTCTCTCATGAGCATATGGGATTCATTTCTTGCCCCTTATAGTATTTTCTTTAACAAAAGAGGATGCTAGGAAGAAGTTTAGTTTAAACTTGAGAAATTTCATGCTTGTTCTTATATGAAGCATATGATGGCTCTATGTTTTGAATACATGGAAGTTTAATTATTAAGTTTATTGCATCTTAGTTCTTTACAAAAGCATATTAAATGGATATGGAAAGTTTCCTAAGTTTGTTCTTGATTGGCAAACATGTGATAGTTTCATGAATTTGATGTATAAGAGCATGGAAATGTTATTGTAATACAAGTTTAGCTTCTCTTTCAATCTCAAGCCAAGGCTATGTTTAAATATATATACATACATACGTGCTTCATTTGATAAGTTCTCAGAAATGTTTGTTGTAGCCTTATGTTGGGCTTGGATTTAATCGTGGCTGGGCTTGGTTTTAGCCTCACGCGGCTCGGTTTTGTTGAGTCCTGCTGTATTCTTTGTTTTAAGCTTAATTTGGAACTTGGTTTTAGCCTTGTGTGGCTCAGTTTTCTGTTAGCCTTGCTGTCTCCCTGTTTTAATTTAGAGTTGGACTGGTTTCGAGCCTAGTTGTAGCTCGGGTTTTTGTTCCATATGGACTCGGGTCGACTCTTTTAGCACCCTTTTGCTTTGGCTTTGAGTTGGGACGGTTGTAGCCTGACCATGAGCTTGTTCCCAGCCTTGTTATGGCTCGGGTTGGGCTTCCAACGGCCCGGTTTTGCCCTTGTGATATTGTTCCCTGCCTTGGCTTTGTCTTGGGTGGGCTGTAGCTTGGTTTTGGCTCGGTTCTTGCCTCATGGTGGCTTGGGTTTATGCCTTGTGTTGGCTTTCTTATAATGTGAGATGATTAATGATTGTATGTAGGGCATTCTCCCTATGTGAAGCTAAAATTTGGTTTGGGTGGCTTTATCAGAAGTTGTCCATTCACCTTCTTATATGTTAAAGGCTATATTTGGAGCGGCCCCCTTCCTTTCCTATATTGAGTTTACACTTTGGCCGTGAGCCTCCTCTCTTGTTTGTGCTTTAGCCATGAGTTTTAGTGGAGTAATTGAGGTGAGGGTGGTCTTGCTTTTTGCTATTCTTGCCCATGGAGTTGATTAAAATAATTTGGAAACGCTCCCTGATTCATTTGTGAGAGGGAATGTAATACCACACTTGGTATGTTCTATTTTGAGGAATTGGAATTGACTTGAAAAATTTAGAGGAGTTTGTCCATTCACTTTCTTATGCATTGAAGATTTTGAAGTGATTTTCCTGTTACTGTTTCCTCAGCCACGAGTTTGTAGATGGTTTCCGTAGGAGGGTTGGTTGTTTTAAAAGCTATAAATTTATTTGAAATTTGGAAAAATCTGGATTTTAGCATGGGTCTAGAGATTTTAAGGTTTTTCCCTGAGTCATTTCTTTCCCATTTGATTTATGAAATTTTAAAAGATTTTCAGATTTTGTTCTTCTCAACCTAAATAGAAAGGACACCCTCTTTGGGTCGATCCAACTACAAAAAAATGTGAGAAAATGATATCCTCTGGATTGATTCAAGGATCTTGGGTTTTGCTCTTACCTGTTTTAGGGGTGTTTTAGACTAACCCTCCTTCCGTTTTGACTCTTCTCTAATTTGAAGGTGGTTTAGTCTCCTTTCCTTCCCCTTCTCTTTGATTGACGAGTTTTCCCCGCTTCACTCGGAATTGGCTTTGGTTTTGTTTTGGTGCAGTGATGGCGATGATGTTAAAGCGCACACCAGGTGATAGAGTAGAATGATATCTCATCCTACGACATCGGGATCCGCTCAGGGCCACAGTAAACCGTAGGATGACGGTATCATTCACCGCTATAAGGCAAGCGGGGCACCCGTACCTTCTTAGGGTTGCTAGTGACCCTATACCCGACGAAATGATCAACTCGTGGACAATCCTAACTTTCAAAAATCTGATAAGAATATGATACTACATTTTGTAATAAAAACATGTTTCTACTACAATAAAAAAATTAATATAAAACTCTCTTTTGTATGCCTGAAACCCACGTGCATGCTAAAAACACAAATTTTAAAAATCTAAATTTGGTTGTCCACTTGTTGATCATCAGTCTCGGGTTGAGGAACACGCTCCTGAGTTAGGCTTAGTAGGACACCCCTATAGTTGAGTAGCGGGCTCTATACACTCGGGTGACCGAGTAGCCTTCGACGACCCTTCGAGCAGTACTACACAGTTCTGAGCCTAGCCCCGACCCGAGTGCTTGCGGTTTTCTTCTGGTTTTCGTATGATTTTGATGAAGCACTCGTGGTCCTTTTTTCAGGATTTTCTTGAAGTTTTGATGACTTTTGTTATTCATTTTCTCGAGCTTTCTGTTGTGAGTCATTCGCCGTCTTTTCTCGAGCTTTCTGGACAATATTTCTGTTTTTCTACTTGGCTTTCGCCTGCAAGATGCACTTCAGCTTGCTGCGATAACGACTCTCCCAGGTATACAGGTTTGTTTACATTTACAGCGTGTTACTTTTCGCACCTGCTACTATTCTTTTTTAGCACGTTGTACTATACTCTACTGCATGCTTTATTGTTTTCCTGCGCTGCATACCATGTTATACACTGTACAACATTTAAACATACTTACATAGGATGTTTAGAAGAACTCGACCATAAGGCCACCTGATTGAATATTTTAACTTGCCATCTTAAAAAACTCAACCTCTTCATGGCAAGGAGCTTGGAGCTGGTGTGGTGGGCAGCACGATCGTCTTCAACAGCAAAACGTGTCATCATCAATCAAACCATAGGATAGCTTGGGAAGTCATCGAAGTTCGCTTCCGGACCTCTGACATCCCCTAGTCTCTCTCCCTTTGGATTTTACAATAAAATGTTCCAAACTTGAGTCAATCCCCTTTCACACCTCTTTGTCTGATTACGTTGAAAAGTCCTATCCTTTTGTCCTCCTTGAAGATAGTATTTCCTGATTTTTATCAAGAGTTTTCTTAAGTGATTTCGGTCATTTAAGATGTAATTAACTATAGAGGCTTGCCCTTATAGGAAGCATTTCCGAACCCAGCTTAAAATAAACCCTATTTAATTCTTCATATTAAATAGGGAAGCTCGTCGGAGAATAAAATGGTTTCGCGAGACAAAACGGACGTCATATATTTTTTAGTTTATTTGATCGAGCCTCACCCTCAAGTCTCGTGTTTATCTTTCGGGATAAATGTATGCTTGAGATGTAACGCTCTTTCATTTAAACTATGAAAAATATAGGGTCAGTTTGACTTCATATTTCTTTTCTAAAGTTATATTGAAGCGTCCTTCCGAAGCGGGCGACGGGATTTCGATTCCGGCGACCGACAACTTCCTACGGGCACTCCACATCCAAAATAACGCCGACAATGGAATGATGATTTGGTATTAGAAAAGTATTTCATCTTACCACAATAATATTATGATTGTAAGATTTATCATGGACGAAACAGTAGAATACTACCATTAAACTAACATAATATTACTATAATACCACACTAATAATATCACAATACAACAACATTTGTATCACAATAACACCACAATATGATTGTACTAATAGCACCATTGTATAATCACATTTGTATGATAATAACACCATACTATTACACTAATAACATCACAATACAATCATATTTGCACTAATGACACCATAATACAACTATATTTGCACGAATAACACCACAATACAATCAAATTATTAACCCTACATTACAACCATACTAATAACGCTACAATAATATCACATTTGTATCACAATAACACCACCATACAACCATGCTATTAACACCACAGCACGACCACACTAATAACACTACTATACAACCATATTTATATGACATTAACATCATAAAACTACACTAATAACACCACAATAGAACCATTTTTGTATCACAATAACATCACAATACTACATCACTAATAACGCCACTATAAAATCACCTTTGTATGACAATAATATCATATCATAACACTAATAACATGACAATAACACCTTATTTATATCACAATAACACCACAATACGACGACACTAATAACATCACTACCACATTTGTATGACAATAACAACATACCATAATACTAATAACACCTCAATACAACTACAATTGTATCACAATTACACTACAGTACGACGACACTAATAATACCACTGTAAAATCACATTTGTATGACAAAAACACGATATCATTACACTAATAACAACACAATACAATTACATTTATATCACAATAACATCACAATACAACGACACTAACAACATCATTGTACAACCACATTTGTATGAAAATATCACCATACGATTACACTAATAATCCACAATACAACTACATTTGTATCACAATAACACCACAATATTATGACACTAATAACGTCACTGTACAACCACCTCTGTATGACAATACCACCATATCATAACATTAATAACACCACAATACAACCACATTTGCACTAATAACACCACAATACAATCACACTATTAACCCCACATTACAACTACACTAACACCACATTTGTATCACAATAGTATCATAATACTACACGAATAACGCCACCTCAAAACCACACTAATAACACCACTATACAATCACACTAATGACAGCAATGTACAACCACATTTATATGACAATAAAATCATACCATTACATGTTGTAATTCTGATGTTAAATTTTAATGTTGATTTGGTGATTTCATGCAGGTTTTTTTATATTAATTTGATCGTGAAAAAGTGTTAATTTGGTGTTACTATGGTGGTATCTTAGTTGTATTACAGTAATAATTTGATTCAACTTTGTGTTCTTGTGGTGATGGTGTTATTGTAAATGCAACTTAAAAAAGTTTTGTTGTTTATTATGTGTTCCTTCTTTTAATTTGAGGCGGTAACATGATATTATTCTGTTTTTTATTCGGTGTTATTATGATGATATGTATGTTGTATCATGAATATATATTTATGCAATAAGGGTGATAATTTGTCCAGAAATATTTAGTATTAATTTAGAGATATTTTGTTGTTATTTTGTTGTTAATTTGGTATGATTATAGGCATATCTACATTGTATCCTCGACATATTTTAGTGTTATTAGAGTACTAATTTATTTGAACACATTATTATTGGTATTAAGAACATATTTTGGTGTTATTCTATTGTTGATTCGGCCTTATCATAGTGATATTTATGTTGTATCATGAATATATTTTTCTGTTATTAGGGTTATAATTTGTCTGCACATATTTTGTTGTTATTCTGGAGATATTTTTGTGTTATTATAGATATATTTTGGAGTTATTATGTAGATATTTTGGTGTTATTCTAGAGATATTTTAATGTTATTTTGGACATTTTTATGTTATTCTAGAAACATTTTGGTGTTATTATCGAGATATTTTAGTATTATTATGGACATATCTAGGTGTTATTCTGGACATATCTCAGTGTTATTATGAACATATCTCGGTGTTATTATGGACATATTTCGATGTTATTCTAGACATATTTCGGTATTAATATGAATATATTTTCGTATTATTCTGGACATATTTTGGTATTAGTATGGACATATCTCGTTGTTATTATGAAATCGACGTTGTATCCTTAAGGACATTTTGGTGTTATTATGAACATATTTTGGTATTATTGTGGACATATTTTGGTGTTATTAAGAACATATTTATTTGTTATTCTACGCATATTTTGGTGTTATTATGGACACATTTCGGTGTTATTATGGACACATTTCGGTGTTATTATGATAGCTACGATGCATCCTTAAGGACATATTTTGGTGTTATTCTGTTATTTTGTTATTGCTAACTTGACATTGGTTAGCAATTGGTATTAGTGTTTATTTTGTTGTTGCATTCATGTTAGGTACTAAAGCGGTTTTATTATGGACACATTTGATGAGAAAGTTTGCAATTGAAGTCGGTGTAATCTAAGGACAGTTTGAGCATGTGCACTTTCCCTCATTTCGATTGAAGTGTGTTGCATCATGGAGCCGCTCGGTATTAAGAAGGCTCAATTGTGAGTAAGTAGGATGACCCGCGTTAAAAGCAGAGGATGTCCCACAATGTCAAAGAATAGTAAGGAGGAGAGAATAAGGAAAAGAAGTTGAAACGGAGTAAAGAATAGGAATGAAGAAGTGAAGTGCTCGATAGTAAAGAAGAAATGAAGAGAAGAATAAGAGATGAAAAGTGGAGAGAGAATGGAGAAGAATAGAAGCACGTCGACGGTGCAAGTGTGCCAACCCTTCTATTAGGCAATGTGAGTGCCCCTAGAGAGCAGGGGAGGGTGGGGCGCCTAAGTGCCCACTCACTTTGAGTGGCACTAAGGTTTATTTGAGTTCATTTTGAGGGACAAAATTTAATTATCGTCTAAATTGTCCTAATCGTCCAACTCATTGTAGGCAGAATGGACTTCAAAATGAAATTTAATTTGGGCATCATTTGAAAGGTTTCAATGATACAGTACATTCGTGAAATCCATTTTGTAAAACAACACTTCGATGAAAAATTCACATTAGATAAACTTTTACGCATGAAAGCTTGCCACAAAATTTCACGTAAAAAATGATCTGATAGTTTTCAAAATTTATTTCATGTTAAACATACATTAATAATGAACCAACTATAGCTAATATCATAAAGTTTTAAATACTACAATGATCTGTAAAGAGAACACTAATTTCATAGCATAAGAATGTTAATTTTGAAATCTTCCCTCATTGGTCTTTATTTCAGTCCAAGTTAATGATTTGATTGAAATTAATTATGTTTGATTTATATTTTATGTAATTTATGTCAAATTTCTTTTAGATATTTGAAGTGCACGAGGAGTTGACCAAAAATAAGGTCAATAAATGGACCCATGATAGTGGGATAAATTGTTCAAAGTACGATACACATATTGGTGCTAACTAAAGCGATCAAAAGAGTGCAAAAATAAGAGCACTAATATTCTTGATTTGAGTTTGAATTGTGGGTTTAATGTGAGGGCTGAAATTTTGATTTGAGTGATTAAAGATTTGGAATCTAGATTTGTGAGATTTAATGTTCTTATCGATAGGATCCACTGAAGATTCATGTTGGGGATTTTGTGTTAATGTTGTCTAAAAAAGCATAGTTTGAACTGATAGGAAAGGAAGTTGTTGGGAAACTTATCTTGACCTAAGGTAGGTAATGGGAATAATCTAAGGATGGTAGTAGCACGTAGATTCCTAACGACAGACGAGATTGAAATTATATTCATCTGAACACATTAAGAAAACTATATATACTCATATCCAACTAAAGAGATAAACAGAGTGATTAGATCAAGATACAAAAATATCTGGGTTTACATCTAACCTGAGAGCTAATCAACAGAATGGTTGGTTCCACTGGAGAATTTGATTTACTTGAATGCAATGCGATGGAAAATCATATAGATTCCTATCTAACCTAAAGAGGTGAACATGATGACTAGATCAAGATAAAAAATCATGCAAGTTCACATCTAATCCGAGAGCTAATCGAAGGAAAGGTTAATCTAGTTTGTTTCATTTCATCTTATATCAAATTACATCATGTCATGTCATATAATTTTATAACATTTTGTATCGTATTGTATCTTGTCATACCGGTTGATTTGTGTCATATCCTGTTGTATTGTTTCGTGTCATATCGTGTTGTATTGTTTTGTGTCATATTGTGTTTTGTTGTCTTGTGTCATTTTGTATACCTAAACACATTAGGAAGAAAAGCACAGAAACTTCAACCAATGTGTTGCTCAGAGTTGACTAGATCATGATAGAAAGCATGGAGACTTGTATCTAATCAATTAGTTAGTTTAAGGTGGAAAGTTCAGGGACTTGCATCCACAATAAGAACTGACCCATTTGCCTTTGAAGTAAACCACTGAGCTTTGGGCTCTTAAGGTTTCCTTCTGAAATATATCAGAATGTAGTTGCACGGAATCTCTACTGAATTTACCTAGCAAAAGCGTTTACTTGTCGAATCCATTGTGAGGACCAAGGTCAATGAACCCAGAATGAGAAAATATTGTTTGCATGCCTGTCTTTGTTGGGCGTTCAATGGTTAAACCAAGAAAGGTTCCTGGCAAGGATTTTGTTTGCTCCCAATTTCATTTTCATTAGTCAATCCATTGTTCCACTGTACCCGAAAATACAATAAAAACAATGAAACTGGGTTGCTCAATGCGAGGGGCCATATCGAGGGCCTTGTCCAAACAGCGAAGAACCATGTCAGCCTGTATTCCTCTTAGTCCACACTGGACAGGTGTAGGAATTCCGACTCTAGCATGTGCAATGGCTATACTAGGACTCTTCCTAAATTTACTTAGTGAAGGCACTAATTCCAGTTGAGGCCGGTATCAAAATCAACAATAAAAAAAGAATCTAATAAAGGAACAACATCATATCTTTGGTGTGCTATGAGCCAAACTAAGTAAAGGAATCGTCAATAATATTAGCTTTTCTTAAATAAATTGCACATCACAGCTTTCAGAATCTCCCTTAATCTATTTTACCAATCCATGAGCTATGTCAAATTAAGTCGTAAGCCCACCTCATTCGCTTAGAATTACCTGCCAACCCTTACAAGTTGGTTATTCCTTTCTGCCACAACAGCAGCAGCAAAAAAAAGTATGTAATAAAAATAAAAATAAAAATAAAAATAAAAGCTTTAACAGCATTTCAAGTATTCAAGCACACTTTGCCTTATTTTAAGAGTTTAAAATTACTAAATCATTGCTCACCATGACATTATGTATTTATACAAAAGTAGCTAGAACAATTAATATCTCAACTCCATGCATGTTAAAAAAAGAAACAATTATCCTGAAAATTTCTAAAAGATTTTCCCTTCTATTCACTGCTATTTGCACAATAGGCCTGGGCCTAAGAACTTAGGAAGTTCTTTAAAATAATGCCTTAAAACTATTAATTTGTTATGTAGAATGAAGAACTTAAATGCATTTGCAGTATTATATATATGTATACACATCAACTATAAAATAGTAGTTATATATGACATACATGATTAATACCAACAACTTAACTCCCATTAGACGCATACCAGTTTTGGAATTGAAGGCGATATCCGGCAGAAAGCCTTCATCTCTTCTACAGAAGCAAGTGCATCAACAAAAAGAACATCTGCTCCGGCTTCACCAAATGCTCTCGTCCTCCACAATGCTTCGTCTAACGATACAGCTTGACGGGAATCAGTACGTGCAATTATGACAAGATCAGATCCGCTTTCATCCCGAGCATCAATTGCAGCTCTTATTCTCATGACCGCCTCTTCCCTTGAAACCACCTTCCGTCCACGAGTATGTCCACAAGCTTTTGGTGACAACTTTAAAAGAAGAAAATTATCAATATTTAGCAAAAGAAGTGTACTACTCGAGGCTTGATTAGCATAAGTATGAAAATGCTGCGTCTAATTTTTCTAACTTGTATATTGGCAAATACTTAATTATTTGTTGAATTAACAATTTTAAATTGCAGATAAAAAAAATTTTTATGGTATTTCCTTTGAGCTATTAACTAAATTTAGCTGGAAAGTGAGGAGAAGAAATTACTACAAAAATAATAAACAACTAAGTATCTTTTAATTGCAATGGAGTTCTTTTCATTTTTTATATTAATCAAAGCTTTTTATCGTTTGATATTTGTACCAAGTCCCATGGTTTAGCCTGCTTGGTCATGGCTAACATGAACCATATAATTCGTTTCTCACATAAAAAATCAACATATATCACTCAAACCCCCATTCGTTCAATTTTTTTCTGCTGCGAAGCAAGTTTAATGTATTACGGTGTGTGGACCCAAAACTTTCCAAGCAGAATTTAAGGTTGGCGCTTAAGTGCCAGCCATGGGTGCTCAAGCTTCCCATAAGGGCGAGGCTATAGTGGAGTCGGAGCTTAACTTTCGGCGCATAGGCGCCCATTTCTGGACGCCGATACCGGGAGCTAAGCGATTAGGAGCCAAATCTGGGCACCTAAGCGCCCGGTCGGTTAGTACACAGAATTTCGATTTTTAAGCCGATTTCAAGCGTAGTAAGATTTAACTTACTATCTCTTTCTTCTGAATTCTTCGACGAGCATCCCGGTAAATGTGAGATTGTCGAAGAGGTGGATTTTGGTGATTCGGCGTGATTTTTTTTCGATGGATTGGATAGGAAAAATTGTTTCTGCAAGTTCTGTAAGTTTCTTCGAGAAAGTGTGGAGAAGAAATTTGTGCGAAGTCTTTTGTAAAACTTTCTGAATTACATAGTGAAATTTGTGGTGGTGTGGCTCCGTGGATTTCTCCAGTTTTTGAGTTTTTTCACGTAAATTCCTATGTTTTACTAATTGTTTTAATTGTGCTTTCTTAAATTTTTTGATCTGGTTTTTTCGAATCTATGATATTATTCCACCCTAAAATTATAAGGTGACTCTTACAGAGTATTTTCTTTAAACTGGTATCAGAGCGGGGTTCAATTCAAGTGGAAGAATAACCAAAGAAGCAAGCTTCAAAGTGAAAAAGTTCAATTGGACGAACTTCACTTTCTAGAAGACGCAGGTGGAGAATTTGATGTATCAAAAAAAATTAAATTTTCTACTACAAGGAATCACAAGAAAGGCCAAGTTTATGCCTATGGAGTAATGAAAAGTGTTAGATCGAACGATATTAGGTTTAATTCGGTTGTCACCTTCTTTTTTTGTTGCATTCAAAATTGTGAATGAGAAAATTACGATGGATCTAATGGCAGCTCTGACCAAGATGCATGAAAATTTTTCTGCTTCTAATAAGATTTTTCTGATAAATAAAATTATTCAATATGAGATAGTGGAAGGCATTTCAGTGACAGAGCATCTCAATAACTTCAACAGTGTGACGAGCTAGTTGTGTTGTTTGTAGATCAAGTTTGATGATGAGGGTCAGAGCACTGGTGATACTATCAACATTGTCGGAAAGCCGAGATGATTTGGTAACAACGATGAGTAATTCTTTTGGGATTTCGAACTTGAACTTCAATGGCATCATGAGTCCTATGCTGAATCAAGAAGTTTGCATAAAAGCAGCGAATAGTGAATCTTCAATTTCTGCGTTGAATGTTGATAACAAGGGAAAGAATTTGGGCAGAAAAATAGGCAGAGGTAGATCCAAGTCCAAGAAAGAAAGCCCAGTAGAGAAGAGGAAAATGCTGAAATTGCGGTAAGAAAGCATTTCAAGGACTGTAAAACTCCAAAGAAGCTAGTGGTAGAGGACAGGAAAATAGTTTCTCTACTAATGTCTCCACTGGTGAAATTTAAAGTGACTCCCCGATGTTATCCATAATTAGTACTAATTCTTGGATAGTGGATTCAGATGTCTTTTTTCATGCTTGTCCTAATAAAGAGATATTTAAAAACTATACTTAGTGATTTAGGGAAGTTTATCTAGAAGATAACAAGGTTTGTAGTATAGTAGAAAAAGATGATGTTGAAATCAAGTTGTCGAATGGAACAGTTGGAAGCTTACTAAAGTAAGAAATATTCTAAGTTTGAATAGAAATCCTATCTCTATGAGCCACCTGACAAAGTGAGGACTTGCAATTACTTTCACAAGTGATTCGTGGAAGGTGGTCAGGAGGGCATTAGTGATAGCTCAGGGCAACATTAAAAGCACCCTTTATCTGATTAATGAAATGGCTGATTTTATTGATGTGGTTGGAACTATGGTGAATGCAAACCTGTGGCACTATAGGCTTAGTCATATGAGCGAGAAATGTATGAAGTCCCTACTTTCAAAGAATAAGCTTCAGGGTCTGAAATCAGTTGATCCGGATTTCTGTGAAGATTGTATATATGGCAAGCTGAAGGTTTCTTTCTCCAAGAACGGGTCAGTGGTGAAATTAAAGAAATTAAATTAATGCATATGGACTTATGGGAGACCTACTCCAGTTCAATCTATTGGACGTTCCTGCTATTTTGTCACATTCATTGATGATCACACGAGAAAGGTAAGGGTTTCTGGTGAATTTGAAGTCTTTAAGAAGTGGAAGACTATGGTAGAAAATGAGACAGATTTAAAGCTGAAGTATCTCAGATCAGATAATGGGAGTGAATACCATGATCAGAAGTTCAGAAATTTTTGTGCTACAGAGGGGGTCGAGCAAGATTTGACTGTCCCAGGAAACTGCAGTAAAATAGTGTGGCTAAGCACATTAACAGAACAATCACGGAGCGTGCTAGGATTACGAGGCTTCATACAGGCTTACCAAAATAATTTTGGTAAGAAGCAGCTAACACTGCAGTTTACCTAATAAATCGTAGTCCATCAGTACCTTTGAAAGAAGGCTTACTTGAATAAGCCTAGAGTGACAAAAAGGTATGTCTATCTCACTGAAAAATATTTTGGTGTTATGCATAAGTGCATGTTGATACTGTTGGATTTTGGGGATCATGCGCAACGGAAGCGAAATTAATCATGTACGCATATTAAAGTCATTTCCCCAATAAACCACCAAGGATCTCATGTGCTCATACAAATCAAAAACATAAGCCCAAAAGAAGTGCGAAATCATGCCAGTACGAGAGTTCTACTCTTGGATTTCCTCGGATCTTTAAGGCGCGCCGAAACCACCGCCCTCTACCGGTATCCACACTCGAACGGATTTCCAAATGGCTTAACTGCTTAGATCGGAAACGGGGTTTTCTCCAAAACCCAAAGAACTCTCTTCCTCTCTTATGGATTTCAAAAAGAAAATAATAAAAGTTGACTTCATAAGCCATGACCCCTCCTTTTAATTGAAGTGACACCGTTTCATGGCACCTCTTCATTAAAGAGGTCATTTTTTTAATATATATTTAAAAACTCCTTTTTAAATATATGATGAATTAAAACTCTTTTAATTAAATGCTTGTAATTTAAAATAATGCTTATTATTATAAATTACTCAAGTGAAGAGTGTTCATCAACCATTCTGATCCAATTCAAATTTTGTGCGACCATATAGGTTCGATTAACATTGGCGGTAGGCTTAAATCACCATTTATAAGCCTCTGAGTTATAGTTGGTCTACAATGAGCACACTTATAACTACCGAGTTAGTATGAATAGTCTCGAATCCAGAAACAACCTGATTGTTAATGACATAATCCCTTTATCACATGATATCATGATAGAATATAAGGCATGGATTAATGTCAACCTTATATCTCTATCTTTAATTTCTCGACTCACGATTAGACTGATTAAATAAATGCGATTGATCTCATTGATTCGTTTGAGTGTGCTACATGATTCTCGATCTAAATCGTTCGAGGGGCACGAGATATCTCTCTTATTATAAGAGAGATAAATTCAATCTGTGATTACTCGTATCTCACTACATGGATTCACGTTATACCCGATCATAATCTTTATGGTCATCCGGTTGAAGAACAACGTTGGGTTATGTCAAAACATAATATTCACTCATATTGAGAACCATGATAATCTCGAGTTCGAAAGGATTCGATGTCACTACAACTTGAGATTAACATATGACTTATATCCATGATTTAATCTCGAAGCGAGTCGATCCAATATTTATTCTCGAATAAATACGTATAAATGCGATGTGTATCCACATACATATATTCAATCTCATGAATATCAATCAAGCTTTATATTAATATTTATTTATTGTCAATTCCACAACGAATAAGCGATTATGGATATTTAGAATAATCTTCATAATAAGCATGAAGCTATTCAAGTTATTCTTCATCATAAACATGCTTAATTAAAATAGAAAAATATTCATAAAAAGTTCAAAATACATATCCATATAATATCCATATAATAGGCCTAGGGCACTATCACTAACAGATACATGGTCCATGAGCAAGATTGACTCAAAATCTGTTAATTGCACCTTCATTGAATATGGCTCAGATGAGTTTAGGTATATGTTTTGGGATTATCTGAATCAGAAATTCATTAGGAGCAAAGACATCATATTCAACGAAATGGTGATGTACAATGACAGAATTAGAACTCAGGATATTCCGTCAGTTACTTCTGAAAAATCCAGATATGTTGAGATAGAAGATCATGGTGATCAAGTAGATTAACAAAGAATAAGTGCTCAACCAGAAGGAGCCAAGAAGTTCCTCAGTCACCTGTTACAGAAGTCAGAAGATCCAGTAGAATGAAACAACCTATAGAAAGATATTCTCCTTCCATGCTTTAAGGTCACTCAAGTTGAAGATTCAAGGGAGTGGAGCCCACCATGGATAAAGAAATGCAATCTTTTGAGTAAAATCAGACTTGGGATTTGACGGTACTACCAAATAGCAAAATGACACTGCACAACATGTAGGTCTACAAGCTGAAAGAGGAGTCAGATGGTAGCAAATGCTACAAAGCAAGGCTTGTTGTGAAAGGTTTCCAGCAAAATGAATGAGTAGATTACACAGAGATTTTCACCCTAGTGGTGAAAATGAAGACTATCTTGGTTGTGCTAAGTCTGATAGCAAAGAAACATCTACATCTGGAGCAAGTGGATGTAAAAACAGCTTACTTACATGAAGATCTTGAGGATCTATATATGGTGCAACCACAATGTTACAAGTAGGGCTGTCAAAGAAGCTCGTTGTTCGCGAACAGTTCGTGTTTAATTCGTCAAGGAATTCGTATTTGATTCGTTCAATAAGTAAACGAGACAAACATGAACTTTTTTTTTGTTTGGTTAGTTAAACGAACCAAACACGAACAATGATGTGTTTGTTCATGTTCAAATCATTATTGTTCGAAATATAAAATAATTTAAAATAATTATATATAAAAAATTTATGATATTTTAACAAATTAAATTTTATAATATATAAAATATAATAAAATAATAATAATAATAATATATTAATATACTATATTAGCAATATACTCATATAGATATTATATAATATAAATTATATAATTAATATAATATATTATTTATATATATTAATATTAGGGCTATCAAACTGGCTCGTCGTTTGCGAACAGCTTGTGTTCGGCTCGTTCGACTCCTTCATTAGGAAAAGAACACGAACAGTGACTTCACGAACAATTTCAAACACAAGCTTATTTCAAACAAAATAAATTTCAAACGAACCGAACATAAACACAAGCTCTGTTCGTTTGTGTTCGGTTCGCTTACACCCCTAGTCATTAGGTCCAAAATTGACCATTTTGACCAAGTTTGACCAATTTGACGAAAGTTGACCAATTTGACCGAATTTAACTAATTTAGTGTTTAGGCTGACCAAATAGCCCATTTTGACCAATTTGATGACTAGGGTGACCCAACGGTTCAATTTGATCAAGTTTGACCAAAATTGAGCATTTTGACCAAGGTTGACGAATTTAAACAAAGTTGACTACTTTGACCAAATTTAACCAATTGGGTCAATTTGGATGTATGTATTGACCAAATAGTTATTATAATGGCTATTAGGTCATTTTGACCAAAGTGTGACCAGTAAAGTCAAGGGTTGACCTGGTGGTCAATGTGGTGGTCATTGAGTCCAAAATTGACCATTTTGACCAAGTTTGACCAATTTGACTAAAGTTGACCAGTTTGACCAAATTTGACCAACTTAGTGTTTAAGTTGACTAAATGGTTCATTTTGAATAATTTGGTGTCTGAGTTGACCAAAAGACCAAGTTTGACCAAAGTTGATTATTTTGACCAGAGTTGACCACTTTGGCTAAAGTTGATCAGTTTAACCAAATTAGACCAATTGGGTAAATTGGATGTCTGTATTAACTAAATAGTTATTATAGTGACTATTAGGTCGTTTTGATCAAAATTTGACCAATTAGGTCAAGGGTTAACTTAGTGGTCAATATGGTGGTCATTAGTAGGGCTGTCAAAAAAGCTTGTTCGCTAATAGTTCGTGTTCGGTTCGTCAAGGAGTTCATGTTCGATTCGTTCGATAAGTAAGCGAGACGAACACGAACAAATTTTTTTCATTTGGTTTGTTAAACGAACCAAACATGAACAATGATGTGTTTGTTCTTGTTCTAAATATAAAATAATTTAAAATAATTATATAAAAAAATTTATGAAATTTTAAAAAATTAAATTTTATATTATATAATATATAATAGAATAATAATAACAATATATTAATATCCTATATTAGTAATATACTCATATAGATATTATATAATATAAGTTATATAATTAGTATAATATATTATTTATATATATTAATATTAGAGCTGTCAAACTGGCTCGTCGTTCGCTAACAGCTCGTGTTTGGCTCGTTCAACTCCTTCGTTAAGAAATGAACACGAACAGTGACTTCACGAACAATTTCAAACACAAGCTTATTTCAAACAAACTAAGTTTCAAATGAACTGCATAAACACAAGCTCTGTTCGTTCGTGTTCGATTCGTTTACACCCCTAATCATTAAGTCCAAAATTGACCATTTTGACCAAGTTTGACTAATTTAACGAAAGTTGATCGGTTTGATCGAATTTGACAAATCTAATGTTTAGGCTAACCAAATGGTCCATTTTGACCAATTTAGTGCCTGAGTTGACCCAACGGTTCAATTTGACTAAATTTGACCAAAGTTGACCATTTTGACCAAGGTTAACGAATTTGAACAAAGTTAACCAGTTTGAACAAATTTGATCAATTGGGTCAATTGGATGTTTGTATTGACCAAATGGTTATTGTGGTGACTATTAGGTCATTTTGACCAAAGTGTGACCAGTAAGGTCAAAAATTTGGTCAATGTGGTGGTCATTAAGTCCAAAATTAACCATTTTGACCAAGTTTGACCAAAGTTAACCAGTGTGACCAAATTTGACAAATTTAGTGTTTAAGTTGACCAAATGGTCTATTTTGACCAATTTGGTGTCTGGGTTAACCCAAATGTTTAATTTAACCAAGTTTGACCAAAGTTACCCCTTTTGACCAGGGTTGACCAATTTGACCAAAGTTGACCAGTTTGACAATTTGATCAAATGGGTCAATTGGATGTCTGTATTGACCAAATGCTTATTGTGGTTAATATTATGTCTTTTGACTAAAGTTTGACCAGTATGGTCAAGGGTTAGACCTGGTAGTCAATGTAGTGGTCATTGGGCCAAAATTGACCATTTTGATCAAGTTTGACCAATTTGACCGAATTTGATCAATTTAGTGTTTAGGTTAAACAAATTGTCCATTTTAGCCAATTTGGTGTCTGGGTTAACTAAATATTTCAATTTGACCAAGTTTGACCAAAGTTACCATTTTGACCAGGGCTGACCAATTAGACCAAAGTTGACCAGTTTGATCAAATTTGACTAATTTGGTAAACTGGAGGTCTGTATTGACCAAATGGTTATTGTTGTGACTATTATTTCATTTTAACCAAAGTTTGACGAGTTAAATCAATGGTTGACCTGGTGGTCAATGTGGTGGTCATTGGGTCAAAATTGATCATTTTGATCAAGTTTAACCAATTTGACCAAAGTTGAGCAGTTTGACCAAATTTAACTAATTTCGTGTTTAGATTGATCAAATTATCCATTTTGAACAATTTGGTGTATGGGTTGACCAAATGGTTCAATTTGACTAAATTTGACCAAAGTTGATCATTTTGACCAGGGTTGACCAATTTGACCAAAGTTGACCAGTTTGACAATATTTGACCAATTAGATCAATTGGATATCTATATTGAGCAAATAGTTATTGTGGTAACTACTAGATCATTTTGACCAAAGTTTGACCGGTTGAGTCAAGGCTTGACCTGGTAGTCAATGTGGTGGTCATTAGGTCAAAATTGACCATTTTGACCAAGTATGACTAGTTTAACCAAAGTTGACTAGTTTAACCGAATTTGACCAATTTAGTGTTTAGGTTGACTAAATGGTCTATTTCGACCAATTTGGACCAAATTGTTCAATTTGACCAAATTTGACTAAAGTTATCGAATTTGTCCAAAGTTGACTAGTTTGACCAAATTTCACCAATTTGGTCAATTGGATATTTGTTGTGGTGATTATTAGGTCATTTTGACCAAAGTTAGACCAATTAGGTCAAGGTTTGACCTGGTGGTCAATGCAGTGATCATTGGGTCCAAAATTAATCATTTTACTATGTTTGACAAATTTGACCGAAGTTGACAAATTTGACCGAAGTTGACTAATTTAGTGTTTTGATTCACCAAATAATCCATTTTGAATATTTGGTCTGGGTTGACAAAATTGTTCAATTTGATCAAGTTTGACAAAAGTTGACCATTTTGACTAGAGTTGACTAATTTAACCAAAGTTGATCAGTTTTACCAAATTTGACAAATCGGGTAATTTGGATGTCTGTATTGACCAAATGGTTATTGAGATGACTACTAGGTCATTCTGACTAAAGTTTGACCAGTTAGATCAAGAGATGACCTAGTGGTCAATGTGGCGGTCATTGGGTACAAAATTAGTCATTTTGCCAAGTTTAACCAATTTGACTAAAGTTGACCAGTTTGACCAAAGTTGACCAATTTGGTGTTTAGGTAGACTAAATGGTCCATTTTGACCAATTTGGTGTTTGAGTTGACCAAATGATTCAATTTGATCAAGTTTGACCAAAGTTGATCATTTTGATATATGTAGACCAATTTGACTAAAGTTGTCCAGTTACCTAATTTTGACCAATTGGGTCAATTAGATATCTGTATTGATCAAATGGTGGTCAATATCAACTCATTTTGAACAAAGTTCGACCAGTTAGGTTAAGGGTTGACCTAGTGGTCAATGTGGTTGTCATTAGGTCTAAAATTGACCATTTTGACCAAGTTTGACTAATTTGACCAAAGTTGACCAGTTTAACCGAATTTGACCAATTTAGAATTTAGGTTGACCAAATGATCCATTTTTACAAATTTGATGTTTGGGTTGACTAAATTGTTCAATTTGACCAAGTTTGACCAGAGTTGACGAATTTGACCAAAGTTGACCGGTTTGACTAAATTTAACCAATTGGGTCAATTGGATGTTTGCATTGACCAAATAGTTATTGTGGTTACTATTAGGTCATTTTGACCAAAGTTTGATCATTTAGGTCGAGGATTGACCTGGTGGTCAATGTGGTGATCATTGGGTCCAAAATGACCATTTTGATCAAGTTTGACCAATTTGACCAATTTGACAAAAGTTGACCAGTTTGACCAAATTTGACCAATTTAGTGTTTAGGTTGACTAAATGGTCCATTTTGAATAATTTGGTGTCTAGGCTTACCAAAAGTTCAATTTGACCAAGTTTGTCCAAAGTTGCCCATTTTGACCAGGGTTGATCAATTTGACCAAAGTTGACTAGTTTGATCAAATTAGGCCAATTGGGTAAATTGGATGTCTGTATTGACCAAATGGTTATTGCAATGATTATTAGGTCATTTTGACCAAAGTTTGACCAGTTAGGACAATGGTTGATCTGGTGGTCAATGTGGTGGTTATTAGTAGGGCTGTCAAAAAAACTCGTTGTTCGCGAATATTTCGTGTTCGGTTCGTCAAGTAGTTCGTGTTCGATTCGTTCGATAAGTAAATGAGACGAATACTAATAATTTTTTTTCGTTTGGTTAGTTAAACGAATCAAAACGGAACAATGATGTGTTTGTTCGTGTTCGAATCATTATTGTTCGAAATATAAAATAATTTAAAATAATTATATAAAAACAATTTATGAAATTTTAAAAAATTAAAATTTATAATATATAATATGTAATAAAAGAATAATAATAATATACTAATATAGATATTATATAATATATGTTATATAATTAATATAATATATTATTTATATAAATTAATATTAAAGCTGTCAAACTAGCTTGTCATTCACGAACAACTCGTGTTCAGCTCGTTTGACTATTTCGTTAAAAAACGAACACGAACAGTGACTTCACGAACAATTTCAAACACAAACTAAATTTCAAACTAACCGAACACAAACACAAGCTCTGTTCGTTCGTGTTCGGTTCGTTTACACCCCTAGTTACAAGGTTCAAGGCAAACAATGTATGGTTTGCAGATTGAAGAAGAGTCTCTATGGCTTGAAGCTGCCCCGAGACAGTGGTACAGGAGCTTTAACAGGTTCATGACAGACAATGGGTACATGAACTGCCAGACAGACCATTGTTGCTTCATCAAAACTTCGGTAACTATTATATTTTGTTCCTTTTGTATATGGATGACATGCTGATTGCAGGGGCAGATATAAAGAAAATTAGGGGCTTGAAGAAACAATTATCAAGTGAGTTTGAGATGAAAGATTTAGATCCAAACAGGAAAATGCCGAGGATGCGAATCAATAGGGACAGGAGTGCAGGAACACTAAAGTTGTCTCAGGCAGAGTACATTGAGAAAATCCTACAAAGGTTCAATATGAGTTAGGCGAAACTAGTTAGCACTCCCCTAGGTAGTCACTTTAAACTATATAATAAGCTATCGTTAAACTCTGAAACAAAGCAAGACAAATGCGAAAAACTTCGTATGTTTCAGCAATTGAAAGTTTGATGTATGTGATGACTTGTATTAGGCCAGATATTACATATGCGGTAAGAGTAGTCGACAGGTACATAGGCAATCCAGGTAGACAACATTGGAAGACGGTAAAGTGGATTCTCAGGCATTTGAGATGAACATTCAACAGGGTACTTTGTTATGGAAATGCGAGGATCAATCTACAAGGATGCATAGATTCGGATCTGGTAGAAAATGTAGGTAGTAAGAGAAGTACAACGGAGTGTATCTTCACATTAAGGAACACAACAGTGGGTTCGGTTTATAGGTTGCAGAAATTGTGTACTTTCAACTACAGGGGCAGAATATATTATTATCACTGAGGCTAGCAAAGAGATAATTTGGCTACAGAACTCCATGATAGACTTGAGTAAGGAGCAGGGACTTGAAAAGTTCTACAGTAACAGTATGAGTGTGATTCATCTTGCTAAGAACACCGTTTTTCATGTCAGGATGTAACACATCCAGTTCAAGTATCATTTCATTCGATCTCTTCTAGAAGATGAGCAGTTATTTCTAGAAAATATATATACAGCTGAAAATCCTACGAATATGTTGACGAATGCGGTGACTAT
This sequence comes from Papilionanthe hookeriana x Papilionanthe teres, assembly GCA_022702705.1. Lineage (NCBI taxonomy): Eukaryota > Viridiplantae > Streptophyta > Magnoliopsida > Asparagales > Orchidaceae > Papilionanthe > Papilionanthe hookeriana x Papilionanthe teres. Next base: position 53,874,180 of record CM040433.1, read on the forward strand.
TGAGAAACGGAAGCTATGCTTGGCTTTATTTGGGTTTCATGAAGGTTGAGACTGGTGGTAAGCCGCACCACGATACGTGACCACGGATACATGTCTATGAAGGTGATTCAGATGGAGGTGCAAGTACGAAGAATTGGTGATCGGTATATTTTATCTAAGTGGGATATTGTTACAATGTGTGGAGCCAAAGCATTTCATGCAGCATTTAAGGCTGGCGCTTAAGCGCACCATAAGGGTGTGAATACAATGGAGCCGACGCTTATGTGCTGGCTTTGGGCGCATATGCGTGCACTATAGAGCGTGCGTTGCTCTTATTCCCGAGAGACCGGCGCCCATTTCTGGGAGTCGATACCGAGATCTTGACGCTTAGGGGCCAGGTTTGGGGGCCTAAGAGCTACATGTGTTTAGTACACGGGGTTTTGGTTTTTAAGTCGATTTCGACCATGGTTAGGTATAACTTGTTGTTTCTTTCTTCTGAATTCTTCAATCCCGGTGAATGTAAGGAGTGTTGAAGAGATGGATTTTGGGATATCACACTCAAATGAAAGAGTTTTGGTGATTCGGTGTGATTTTTTTTGCATTGGATTAGAGAGGGAAGATTGTTCGTGCAAGTTTTGTAAATTTCTTCGTGTGAGTGTGGAGAAGAAACTTTTTTGAGTTCTTGTAAAACTTTTTGAGTTACAAAGTGAAATTTGTGATGGTGTGGCTCCATGATTTTTTCCCGTTTTCAAGTTTCTTCATGTAATATTCCTATGTGTTTTTCTTTTATTCCTTTGATTGTGTTTTCTTAAATTTATTGTTCCGATTTTTTCGAATCCTGTGATCCTAATCAACGGTGAAATTAGAATGTGATTCTTTTGGAGTGGTTTCATTTGACATAATGATGCTAGTTTTCATGTAACTAATTGAAGCAGTTACCTGGTCTTCAAGAAGGATGCCTGCAAATCCTGCTCTAATGAAGCCTTTGACAGTTCTCTTGATATTCATACAATTCCCATACCCATTGTCTCCATCTCCAATCACGGGAATAGATACAGCTTGTATGATCTGATTTGCCTGATCTAGAACTTCTCCATAGGAAATAAGCCCAACATCTGGCAAACCCAACCTAGCAGCTGAAACAGCGAAGCCTGAAAATAACAAGATAGATTAATATAAACATCTACAGAAAATTGATTAAGCAAAATCGACATGTACTATAGAACAATAATACACAACGCATGAACAATGTGAAGAGATGGAAACTGGGCAAGTTCTACGTCCACTCACCGTAAGGTTGCAGACAGATTAGTTATCCTTTTGAAGACTCTCTTGTGACTTTTTATACTGTAATGAAACTAGCTAAGATCCTCCATTCCAGCAAGAAAATGAAAAAAATGAAAAGAAAAAAAAAACTAAGGAGATAAAACCAAGGGAAACTGTATTAATATTCCATAACAAAATCGCATCCATCTAGAACTGAATATCGATCACATCAGAGGGACGCATCTCTGTCGTTGTGCACGTAATTGATCAGTAATGCATATTACAAAACCATTCAGTAGAAGAATTCAATATTGCCGTTTTCAGGCGATGACAACAGCCATTTGTTTGGGATATCAGGAAGAAATGATGATCAATGAAAAAGAAAACTGACACTAAAGTATCAATATAAGGTTTTCTCAACGAATTCGACTCTAAAACCTGTTTTGAAACAAGGAGATAGAAGATGCATAGATGAAACCCCTGATCAAACACCTACCGCCCATGAAGGCCAACGGGAAGCCGGCCCGTTCCACGAGCTTAGCGCTGAGAGCATCGTAACAGACGGGAGCTTGATGAATACCAGGGGACTCTAGGAGACGCCGAAGAGCCTTATCCGGCGGATCTCGGGGGACCGCGCGAGTTGCGAACCTGCTACCCATTCCAGGGAATCTGTCTGTAGTGAGTGTAAGCGTTGCAGGGAAGGATGACAACTGTAGCTGCTTGTTTTCAAATTGGAAGTTTGGAATGAGGGGTGGGTGTGTTTGAATGTTTAGAATTCCAATTTTCCAGCTGCTTTATTCTTACCGGATAATATTTAATCAATTTGACGCTCCCAATAAATCCTCAAAACTGATTTAATGCATTTGAAGCAAAACTTTAAATATAAACGCACAAAATAAGAAATCACATAAAATATAAAATTTAATTTGGAATAATTTAAGAGACGAAAAAATTATAGAGCCGCATCACACTAAAAATTCACTATGAAATTGTACAAATTACACCAAATCAGAAGACTATACTTCATAACACTTCAAGATTCTTCTTCTCACATTTGCACAAGAGAAAACTCAAAATTCAACACCCATTTGTCAACAAAGATGACACAAGAATAAGAACTTCATGATATCAATTACATGTGTTAGGGTACCAAGATAACGCGTTGCAGCGCTCTAATGGGCGTTGCTTCGGGGTTGTTGCAGTGTCATGCTCTTGGGTTCTAAATCTAGACTAGGCATTACTGTTCTAGGCGATGAGATGTTGCATTTGGGCAATGTGATGCTCCCTACCAAGCGTTGAAATGTCATGCTCTCATATTTTGAGTATGAACCGGGTGCTCTCATGTTATCTTTTAAGCACTGCGACGCTAGGCACATAATAAAATTTTTTTTAAAGGATATTTTGTTTTGTATTTTCTTTCCAACTATAATGTCAATCATAGAATTAAGCATTCTCCCCCCCCCCCCGAGCAATAAACTCAACGTCAAGCTTGATCGCGAAATGAAGGGCTCTGAGTGAATAATTGATTAGCATAATCAGGTTCTACATAAAAGCAATCTTCCACTTGGAGACTAAGGATTGAGAGGAGCTTTCCCTAGTACGAGTGAACCAGGAAGGACACGCCTTTGGTGTACTAGTTATCATGCCTATGGTAAACGTCGGGTAGCCACGTGCGGAGCAGACAACTGTTGAAAGCATCTAAGAAGTAAACCCACCCCAAGATGAGTGCTCTCTTATTCGAACTTCCCTATAGCCTCCGGTAGCACTGTCGAGACAGTGGCGGTTTCTCTGCCCCTGCGGAGATGGAGCGACAGAAGTATTGATTTGCTTGTCATTTTCATTTGCACATTTTTTTGTTTAGTTCAAGGATTCATTTGTCGTTATGGAGGGAAGCTCATAGATACCAACATAAGGAGAGATAGAGTTTTCGAGAGCAAACTATTGAATTAGCAAACATGATAAGGTTGAAAGAGACAAAACTCATTTCATGTTTCTTCATTAATTTGTTTTAATTGTCTCCAGTTTACATATTGGCCGTTTTTCTTTTTCATGATGCATAATATTTTTTTTTTAAACCAACCTTTAATTGGAGGTATAATCCTTTCTCCCTAGTAATTAAACAGGTGATAGAATCCTCCCACGTTGGTTTTAATTTCCTGCCTATCTTTCATTGAGCAAGAATAGGTCTTTGGAGTACCAAGACCAAGTCGTCGATTCAGAATGTTCTTTGACGAACTGATTTGTCGTGGGTCTGTATCATCTTCCCTTGGTACAACTCTAAATTTTATTGAGCTTGCGAGCGTTTGCCCTCCAAACTGTTAAGCTCTTCGACTTGCAGTTTCACGTTTTATTCAATTATTTTGTTGGTAACTACTATTCTAAAAGAGGGGAGTTGTATCTCGAGCGGAAGTATAGCTTCGAACCCGTACGCTAGAGCAAAAGGTGTTATTCGTGTCGGTGTTCTGTATGTGGTGCGGTAAGTCCCCAAAGCTTATGATTACTGCTCGTGCGTGTTGCCATGTTTTTTCAAGATTTAAACCAAAGTCTTTTTGAATACTTTGGCTAAACCATTAGCTCTAGGGTAATAAATCGTCGAGTATCTTCAATCTATCTCATGTCTCCGGACGAAATTATTTATTTTTGTGTTCTTGAATGTTTTCATGTTGTCTGAGATTTTCCTTCGAGGCCCTCCAAATCTGTAAACAATTTGAGTCTTGAAGAATTGGAGGACCTGATTTGTTTTGACTTCCTTAAGCAGTATTACCTCTGCAATTTGGAGAAGTAGTCTGTGGCAGTCAGAATAAACTGGTGGCCTTTGGACGATAAAGGGTCTATAGGACCCACTATGTCTATGTCTCAATACTTGAATGGTCAAGATGCAATTTTCGGGTTAAGTATCTTTTAGGGTTGATGTAAAACTACCCAGTTCAATGGCACTGGTGAAACTTTTTGGTAGTTTCCATGCAATCTGCTATCATTGTTAGCGAATAATATCCAACTCCTTTTATTTTCATTTTCATTTTGGCACTGACAGGTGTGCGCTACAAAGGCCTAAATGCACTTCTTTAATGATGTCTTGAGCTTCAAACTTGCTCAGGCATCATAGCTGCATTTGCTTGAAAGATATGAGGTAGAGGACATTGTTCACTAGAGAAGAGGATAATGCTCGCTACTTGATTTGATTTGCAATTGAACTATCTTTTGATAATCTATTAGACTATAAATATTTAATGAATGATTGTCACCAATCTTCTTTTTCTTCCTTCCCGGTAGCTTTTATTGTCGCATTAGCACCGATCTTATGAAGGTTTTCCATGTGTATTTGAAAGAGAACATGCTGCCATTGTGCTAAAATTGGTGCTTGGTCCTCTTTTGGGCAAGCGAAAGCCTTTGCAAACTTTACCAAAGCATATTCTAACGAGTTCTCTCACCTTGAAATTCTAAAAAGTGGGACGTTCGGGATTTGTTCCAACAGCTTCAATGCGTGATAGAAGTACTACTCGAGTTTTGGCCTTAAGATCTTGTACCTTCTAGCAACTTGGTTGATGATGAGTAGAGAATCTCCATAGATATTGATTCCCTTGATTTCCATTAATATTTCCAATTCCAAGCCGGTTATGAGCACCTCATATTCAGCTTCAATATTTTTACACAGTTATGTCAAGTGGTACGAGAATGGCAACATCACTCAGTTGAGAGTGATGAAAACTAATCCTACCTCTGCCTTATCGGGTATGATTGTGTATGTCTTCTTATCTTTATTAGAAGACGAAGCTCCATCAAAGTATAGTTCCCAACAATGATTATTGGGGCATTCGAGCTCTAAAATCTTCATCAGGCATATCATACTTGAGAGAGGACCCTGCCAGTATTGGGCGTGCTACAAAGAAGTTCACTAGTATTTGTCCCTGATCATGAGGGCATCAAAGTTATGTTGAACTGGAACAATATCATTGCTCCCCTGGCTAATCTTCTAGAGAGCATCGATCGAGTCATTAGGTAATGCAGGGAATTGAATCTCAAGATAAGAGTCTCCTTATGAAAGAGCATGTAGTGCCTGAGCTTTTGAATGGCGAAGATTAAAGCCAAGCAATGCACCTCAATTGTACGATACCATATTTTGGTCAGAATTAGACGATGACTCGGGTAGTACAATGCATTTTCTTACAATTATCATGGACATGAGCTAGCAAGGCTCCGAGGGAGTCATCTATAGCTGCGGTGTAGAGGATCAAAGGTCTTCCCAAGATAGGGCCTTCTAACATAGGAGGTGTTGTTAAATGTTGTTTGATGCTTTCAAAGGCGTGTTGGCATTTGTCGTCCCACACGAATTTAGCATTCTTTCTGGTTATGGTGGTGAGCATTTGACACCTATCTGACAAATTAGATATGAAGTGTCTTATATATGTCAACTTTTCTTAGAATGAGTGTAGTTGGGTAAAATTCTTTGGGGGAGGTGTATTTAAGATCACTTTAATCTTTAGAGGTTGAATTTTAATCCCACGATTCCTAAGAACTTTCCTGAGGTGACACCAAATGCGCACTTTAAGAGATTCATCCTAATATTAAATTATCACAATCATTTGAAGATGTTTCTCAAATTGTACAATAGGTCATCCTTTTGTCTTCGCTTAACGACTAAGTCATCCACATAACACTCGACCTGAATGTGGATGAGTTCGTCAAAGATCTTTGTCATAGCCTGCTGGTATGTCACACTTGCATTTATAAGTTTAAAGAACATTAACTTATAAAAGTAAATCCCTAATTGGGGTTCGAAAGACTATACTCGGTTCATCTTCTGGAAACATTTTTATTTAATTGTAGCTTGATGATTCATCCATGAATGAGAAAATTGTGTTTTCTAACGGAATATATACCATTAATTCTGAGATCGGTAAGATGAATTCCTCTTTTAGATAGACTTTATTTAGGTCTCCGAAGTCGACATAGATATGAACTTGGCGATTTTTCTTCTTCACGAGCACTATGTTTGCCAGCCACATTGGATACTTCTCTTCTCAGATAATTCTAGCATTGATTAATTTCTTAACCTTAGCCAGGACCTGTTGTTCTATTTCCACACGCATTTTTCTTGAAGTTTGTTTTACTGGGATTGTTATTTGGTTTATTTCGTGCTTATGGATCGCCACCTCTATGGCAAGTCTGGGCATTTTGTCGTAGCTCCAAGTGAAGCATTCTTTATATTCTTTTAGTAGTTGGGTTATTTCTCTTTCTTTTATGTCATTAAACACGGAGCTGATGAATATTGGTCTTAGGTTTTCTTCAATCCCCAAGTTGATTTCTCGTAGCTCGTCTATTATCGATTTAATTTCTTCTTTGAATTCTGGTGGTGTGTCTTCAATTGAAGGCTCTTTAGATCAAGTGATTTTGTACATTCAACATAGGGCTCTTTGGTGATAGAAAAGCAAAACTCTGTGTCGTTAAGAGGTCCTACAATACAAAATCCAACACTGTCTCTTGAATTAGGGTTTCATTGTTGATTATTCCATATTGCTCCAAGAGGTGGGATTGGTCTGTTGACCACTATTTCAGTATCAAACCACACTGAATGAGTTTTTGAAAATAAGGAGAAGAACGTTCAATGGGATGTTCCATTAATTTTAAGAAATTTTCTTCGTTCTAGTTTTACATTTGTTTCAGAAATAGAAGAGGAAAAATCGAGATAGAACTTGATTGGTTTGATACCTTAACCATGTATTTTGACCACTAAACTCTCAATTTTATTTGAGAATATGAAATTTAAGGTCATAGCTTGTACATAGTGATTGATCCTTTCATACATAGACTCATATTTTTTCTTTTCTTCTTTTTCCTTGAGGGAAATCTTGAAGTATGACTCCTGTTGAGTCATCACCATCATTCTCCTTTCCTATTTTTCTTCCTCGGAACTTGAGTCTAAGTAGATATTGATCTTCATGGTTTTCTTTATTTTAGTAGCTAGGTTTTCTCTCCCTCTTCCACGTTCCAGGGCTCGACCTCGGATGCGAGTTTTATGGGAATCTCCACCTTTTGGTTGCATTTCAGCACATTGTTCTTTAATTTTCTTTTCTTCTTCCTTCTCTTCTTCTTTTATTTTTTCATATAACTGGAGAAAGTTGTCTTCTTAGATGGGGTATAGCATGCAACATCTACATGTATGCTGATTTCGTGTAATAAGAACTGTTTCATATCACCTTTAATACATCATTCTTATCCCTCGTGTGGGTACTTGATGCATTGATGCAGTGACGAGGGAATAATCATATGTTCTTGGAGCCACAGTTGGCAAAGAAAGGCATTGGAGGACATCTTGGAGTCTATGAAATTAAATTCATATTGGTCACCAATTCTGCAATTTTCAAAAGCAATGTGATTGATCCCTGTTGACCTCACTTTTGTTGAGGTCTTATCTTTCTTTAGGAGCCTAGGGTCTAGCCATAGGACTTTCCTGGCGACCATCATAGAAGACTAGTGATGGAACCATCCCCCTTTAGAAATTTAAACTGCTTCTTTGCTTCGCTTGGAGTTTCAAATGCTTAAAGTCTAACCTCTAAGTACTTAGGAGGATGAGACCATGCGTGAGGAAACTCAAGAGGAGTTCCCTATAGGATGGTCAAGCCTTAGGGTAAACCCTGGGTGGTCTGGTCTTTGTTGAGCTTGCACATACACTTACACCTACACTACACTTACACTCACCACCTCAAATCCTGAACTAAAACACTCTACCTTTGATGCCTTACTCTTTTGGAAACTCATGTAGGTGGTTCCCCAAGCTCTTAGCCCTAGGCTAGAGCTTGGTCGGACCAACAAATGAAGGATCCAAAATGGGAACTTCTTTGGTCCATGGCTCAAGTAAGTTGGCATCCTTTAAGTTGAAATCCCCAATTTTACCAAAAATTCTACCTTTGACCCTTTGACCCCTAAGCTTCTCCCAAATTACCAAATTGCCCTTACAACCCGAATTTTGACCAAATTCCCAAAATTGCCTAAATTATCCAATTTTCGCAAAAAATAATTTCAAATTGTTCCTCACCACTGAAATTGATCGAAATACTCCAAACTTTTAAAATTTTCCAAAATACCCCCAAAATAGCCAAAATTACCAAAATGCCCCTCCAAATTCAAAAATTCCCAAAATCTCCAAAATCATTCAAAATATCCCCAAAATTAATTTGAAGCACTTCATTGGATCCAATTTGACCAAATTGACCCATGTTAACCAAAATCCTTAAATTGCCCCTAAAAGCCCAAAATGCCCAAATCACCCCCAATGTCCACTTAATTGACCCAATTTCACCCTATTTCAATTCTAAATCAAAATTCATCATGACCAATCTTAATATAAACCAAACCAAGCCCAATTAAACCAATTTGCAAGCTCTATTTCAACCCAAATAAAAAGGCACAATTTTGACCATGTACCCAAAATCCTTTACATTGAACCCCTTAGCCAAGTCAATTTCCTCAAAATTGAATTATAAACTCTTCTTAACAATCCTACACACCAAATGGATCCACCAATTAACCCACATTTGAGCCCAAAACACACCCAAATCCAACTTATATCAAAATCCCTAATTTTACCCTAAATTAGCAACATAACTAAATTTCACAAAATTGAACCTTCTAATCCCAAAATTTCCCCCAATTCATGTTTAAAACTCTTCATAACATTCTTCTAGACCAAATTGATCCATTAATTGAACCATATCCAAGCTCTAGCCCAACCCAAACCTGAGCCTAACCCAAAGTCCCAAAAATTGACAAAATGTTCAAATTCCACCAAATGAACCTTCCAAATCAATTCAAAATCACTCCAATCCTTTTCTAAAATATTTGTGACAATCATACACACCGAGTTGCTCAATCAATTGGACCCAACCCAAGCTCAAACCTAACCTTGCCCAACTTGAACCCAAAATTCCAAAATTGAACCAAGACCCAAATGTTACCCAAGCCTAGCCAAATTGACCAAGCTAAGCCTCCCACAGCCATCAAGTGGACCCTAGGAACCACCCTAGATCCACTTAGCCAAACCTACATGGGTCTTGGACAAAGGGTCCCCTAATTTAAGGGATATCCTCCCATTTATAGCTAAACCATATATTACCTTGCCCAGAGCATTCCTCAAGTGAATTAATCACCTTAATGGCCTGCCCACCTGACCACCTGATCACCTAAGCACCTCCCATGGCCTGGCCAGCCAGGCTAGTCGCCGGAGGAGCCAAACCTAAGAGCCACCGTACCTCAAATTGAACCAAAATTAACCCACTCAATTTGTCCAACTTTGATTGGTTGGTTGCACTGCACAACACTCCACCTCAGCAAAGCATTGCACCCACCAGCCACCCCTAACCTCAGCCTAACAGCCATGGCTATAAATGGAGCTCTCTACGGCCAAAGGGGAGATGCTTAATATTTCCAGGGAAGACTCTCTCCAATTACTTCCAGAGCATCCTCAAGACCTCTTGAGTTCATCCTCACCATTTTCCAGCCCTAATTCCTACTGTGCAGAGCTAATTTCTCAGCCCAATTCCTAGCTGGAACCAGGAGACAATTCATTACAGCTCTATGATGCACCTCCGACGAGTGATATTGTTCTTCTTGTTTTATGTTCATAAGTATGAGCACACACTAGAGGTTCTAAACAAGTATACGTATCATTAAAGTAATACATGGCTCTAGTGGAGTCACGTTTATCGATCCCACATGGAAGCAAGGTAAGAGGTCCTTAGTTAAATTCTAGTATACTACTATTAGACTTTAGTTTTGAAGGTCAATATAAGTGATTTTTCTAACAAATACTCTTAAAGGTAGTCTTAAGTTTAAAACAACTAATAAATTCTCCTAAATGAAAATATAATTTTAAAGATAACCCTTTTCAAAAATTGGTTTGGAGAATTTTGAGATGTTTAAAACTACTATTCTTATGTAGTGAATTGGATGAAGTTTAGGAATATGATACATTAAATATTTTATGTGCCAAGTTTGAGCAATCTTATTCTTTACCCTCTTCCGAGTGCATAGCAAACATGACTAATTCAAGGTTTGGTCCCTAAATCCATGGTTAGGCTAGGAGGATATTGTCTTTCACTTCAGAGCTTCCACTTCAGAGCTTCCACTTCCCCTCACTTGAGGGCTAACTCTCGCTTTATTTCCCAAACAATTGGACCAAATTGGGGATTTTAGTCTGTCATCTTAAAATCTCCAATTCTACACCCATCAAAGTATATTTTCCTATTTATTTGCACTTAACCCCATGGACTACATTCTCATTCATGAAATTAAATGTGATTCCACTTTGTTGAAAATTACATCACGCTCTCAGGTCTTAATGCAATTAAAACTAATTTAACACTACAATGGACCTTATTGTAATGTAAATGAAGTACAAGTAAAAACCTTCACATTTATAATTAAAATCTCTTCAAACATGCATTCCAATATTCTAGACATGAATCCTACTCATTGCAAAAGAAAAGTAAAAAAGAAACTAATGGCATAATCTTCTCATGCTACTATTTCTAAATAAAAAGAAAGAGTAAGAGAAACACATCTTAAAGCAGGAAGAAAACACAACAAAAAACTTCATTACATCAAAACAAACCCACTAGATAAGTGTTTACAAAATCATAAGAGCATAATACTTAGCTTTTTCTTCTTAAAAGAAAGATGATAATCTCTCCCACAAAGTCTCCCGCTGATCCATGCAATGCTAGACAATTTCCTTATAGATTCTCTCAAAATCCCCTCACTAATCTCTCTAAAAAGGTAGAAATCTATATTTCTACTCTTATTCTAGGATCTCTAAATATTCTTCATGTTTTTCTACTTACACACACCCTTTTTTGACATAAAATCACTCCATTATAGTGTAGGGATGAATTTTCCAAGAGTTGTCTCAAGAAATCTTCCAAAAAATGTCCATATTCATGTATATGGCAAATAACCGTCCCTGACACTATCAACACTATTTTTGGGCTCTGTAGGTGCCGTTTCTTGGTGCTCTATGGATTCTGGCGCCGTTGGCGCCACCCTGCAACAGTCTTATGGTTCTGCTTTGTTTAGCTCAATTTCAACTCTATTTTGCCCCATTTTAGTTGTGTTGTGTTCCTAACAGATAGTCCTACAAAATAAGCATGAAAATAACCATTCTTTAAAGTGTAATTTCATTCAAAAACACGTCAGAAGTGTAAATGAGATTAAGCATAGAAAGAAATATCAAAATGTACCAGGTCAGAATTTTCTTTCTTGCTCGTTTTTTCTCCAAATTGCACGATTTTTGCTTATTTTTCTCCAAAAGTCCATTTCTTATACCTAAAACCAAAAACATGCAAAATAACTTCCTTTAAAGTGCAGTATCATTAAAATTAAGCATAAAATGTATATAAAAATCAAGCATTTTTTAAGCGTATCACTCCACACTACACCAAAGTCCAATTAAACTTACCCACACCATCACTAGACTGAGAGAAGAAGATCCCCTACAGAAGCCCCACCATAGAACCTCTCCAACCCAGACATCCATCAAACCCAAAATCTCCCCCTGATCGAGTTCTAGTGCAGACCCAACAAGATCTCAAATTGGTGCTTGCAGGAGCTTCTCGAGGCCACAACAAACGTGTAAGCTACACCTCTCAGACTAAGATATTTTTCTGACTGAGGCTACAACTCTCAGTCCAAGATATTGAACTCTCTCCCCAAGTCGAGCTTAGTTTTGTTCTTCATGTATGTACACTTTATTTCAAACTGTATAAGTTGTATAGATAGGTTCGTCTAGGTTAGATGTGCTATAGGAAAAAACCTGAAGTGATTTGGTTGAGTCTATCTCGAGATCTTAGGGTTAGAAGGTGGACGATCTGCAGAATGAATCAATCAAAGATGATGAACCAGAGTTGTTGGATCGAGCATCGTAATTAACTTGATCGGTTTAGAACCATCATTATGAACTTCCTTGACCTCCATACTCTCGATCTTTTCAGGATGGATCGGAGTTAGGGTCATGGCTTGAACATAATGGTTAATCCGATCATACATCGATTCATATTCATTCTTTTATGTGTCATTCAAGTGTATACTAAACGGATGGCTCTGATTGTGTTGGATGGAGGAATACTGCATAAAGCACAGACGCGTGGCTGCTAAGTCAGAAGGTGACGTCAAATGACGGAGCAACATGCGGGAGCTTCGGAGTTGCCGAGGATGACGCGGCGTTGCATGTTTAAATAGAAAATTAGGGATTCTTGGATTTATTTAAATTAGTCCTACTTTAAAAATCCATAAATTGTTGTAGAAAATTTTAAAAAATAAAGTAAAAATACCCTCATGCTCAATGAACAAAGGAGAATAATGTGAAATAAAAATAAAAATTATTTTTTATATATTTTATTTTTAATAAATTAAATACTCTATTGTATTTTAATTATATTCAGCTAAATATAATTCACCATGGCAAGAGGTTTGGAGGACTTATAGGCTTTGTGGTTAGGGATCTTCCATGATTTTTCCAAGGTCAGGGCGCATTCCTAGCTAGAGATCCCTAATTTCTAAGTTAATCCCTCTATTTTTGTATAAACATTATAAAAATTAAAATATTGATCAGAAATATAAAAAACTTATTTTGGTAGGTTCACTATGATTAGAGGACTCTAGGAAAAACATAAAATTGATTTAACTAATTAAGAATGGCTCTAATTATAATAAGCCCCTAAAATGAAAGAAAATTAAAATCGTTAAAATATAAATATAAAGAGCAAAAAAGTGATTCTCCACTGTAAATAATGATCAGGGAACTCCCCATAAAAATTTGAAGTCAATTGAAACTATTTTGATCACTAAAAATAGATTTTCTAAATGAAATGGTGATTTTGGATTTAAAAATAACTAAAAATTCATAAAAATACAAAAATCTTAAAATACACTAACATGTCACATTTAGTCTCCTAATCTCTTGGGAGAAATTAAAATAATTTTCCTAATTTTCTAAGTGAAGGTATTAATTTTTAAAAAGATTAAAATAATTTTTAAAAGGCTAAAAAAGAATTTCTCTATTTTTGCACTAAAATAATATAATAATTAAAATATAAATTACAAAATATGAAACTTATTTCTCTAGGTTCCCTGGACTCATAGAGATTTAAGAAAAATATAGAACTTAATTTTCAACTTAAATAATTTTTTATATTTAATCAATACTTAAAACCAACAAACAATTCTAATAATGAAAATGAACCTTAAAAAATCATGAAAATTGGCCTAAGTAGTCCTCTATCCTACATGAAACTCCAATAATTTTGTTAAGGACAGATTATTTACCTTGGCTAAGTTATTGAATTAACATTGAAAATCCATATTTTGTATTAAAATAATTATAAAATATTAAATCAAAATCAGAAAAATCACATTTTCTCCTCTGATGTTTTAATTAACCCATGAGTGGGGTAACATGAAAATTTCAAAGTAATTTGAGTTGAATTTATTTAATATGAAGTGATAAAGCCTTAAGAGAAAAATTATAATTTTGAAGTTTAAGCCTTATATAAATATTTACGCTTAATCAAAGGGAAATGGGTAATCAATGTGCTTAATTGACATATCTAGATGATTGAAATACAAGGGACTTAATCGTAGAAACCAATCTCACACTTCTCCAGATTAAGGATAAAATTATAATTTCTTGAATTAAGGAAATTTGGAAGATAGTTAAAATTAAATGATTCTAAGGTGAGGGGATAATAATTCAACAATTTAGAACCCCTAATCAATGTTTTAATGACACTTCAATGTTCCAATAAGGATTAAATACATCACATAACTCAACATTTAAAATTATAAATTTACCCATGAAGTCATAAGGGCATTGTAGTGAATTAGGCTTAATCAAGATTTAACTTAATGAGGTTTAGAAGATGAAATATGATCAACGTTAAACACTTTGGAACATTACAAGCCTAACTCTAAAATTAAATTGGCTAAATCTCTTAATCAAATTAATTTTCCCCTAAGGGCCTTTACCGATATAATTTATAAATGAATTATCAAGTGATGGTTACCCCACCCATTGAGATAATTAAAACGTCAATATTGATTGAGCGTAAGGGTAGAATATGGATGAATTATTTAGCAACATAATAAGTTTAAAAGAACTCAAGACAATTCAAAAGGTTGTGAAATGTCCATGGTATTCCCTAGACCCCTTCATAATCTATTGAATAGCTTGAAGGACGATTGAACCGTGGGATCCTAACTGGTATCGCTTAATAAACTTTAACATTTTCCCTAATAAGACATAAGACATTCAACTTGACACACTAAAAAACTTGAACTCTAAACCATAACACTTCTCTCAATCTCTTACATTTGACACTTCTAAAACTTGACCTGCTGCAACGAGGGCTTGGAGCATACAAAGTAGGTAGCACGACCATCTTCAACAGTAAAATTCTTTTCTTAGAAATAAACAAACAAGTCATAGGACTTTGAGGTTTCATAATGCAACATAAACCCTCACTAAATCTCTTTAGGCCTTTGCACCTCGTGCAATATAAGCCCTAACTCGTCTTAAGATTTTGAGGTTGTCATTTGATATGACAAAAATCCTCCTTTCTCCCAGGCTATTCATATGATCGGTATCAAGTGGATGTAAGCCCTAAATAATAATATTAGCAAGATGAAACATTAAATAAATATCTCAAACTGAAGCTAAACAATAGGGTAGTTTGGGAAATTGCCGACCGTTAAATTTTTGGAAAATGAATGGGTATGATATTTTGTTTCGAAAAGAGTTTTAGAATATATTTTTATGAAAATAGGGATTTAATTTAATTTAAAATAGATTTTGAAAATAATAATTTAATGAAGAATATGAAATCAAACTAATCTCATATAAATGAGAATTTAAATAATCAAGCATTTCACCGCAAGACATGTATTTATCCTATAGAATAAGTATATGGCTTAAGGTGAAGCTTGATCAAATAAACTAAAGGATTTATGACATCTGTTTGCTCTACGAACCATTTATGACCAACAATTTCCTCTATTGAATATGAAGAAATTAGATAGGGCTTATATTAATCTGGGTTCTTTAAGTTTCCTATAAGGGCAAGCCCCTATAGTTAATTACATCTTAGGCAACTAAAGTTACCTAAGAAAACTCTTGATATATGTTAGGTAATATTTATATTCATGACTTCCAAAGGTAACGTTTTTAAAGAAAATGTGATAGTCAGAAGTTCAATTGGTGATTGGCTCAAGTTTTGAAACATTTCATTTTATCAGAATCCAAAGGAGAGAAGTCTACGAGAAGAACATAGATTCAAGAAAAATCGTGATGTCTTCCCAAACTATTATATGATTTGGCTTTGATTTAGAATATTTATTTGGTATTTCATCCTGTCAATTTTATTATTTAGGACTTACATTCACTTGATACCGATCATATGAATGGCCTGGAAGATAGGAGGGTTTACGTCATACTCGATGACAACCTCGGAATCCTAAAGCGAGTTAGGGCTTATGTTGAAAAACATGGTTATACAAGGGCCTAAAGAAAATGTGAGGATTTATGGTGCGCTAGGCAAGCTACCTCAAAGTTCCATGACTTGTTGTTTTAATTTCTAAGGAATTGTTTTGCTGGTGTAGATGAGTTTTGCTGTTGAAGATAGCTGTGCTGCCCACTATGCATGCTCCAAGCTCCTCATCGTAGAAGGTTTAATTTAAAGAAGTGTCAATTGAGGAGAAAAGAGAAGTTTCATGTTTCAGAAATATTTAAATTGAGGTGTCTTAATATTTTATTATGGGAACATTAAAGTTGATTATAACAACACTGGTCAAGATCTCACTGTTCCATCATCCTAGCATCGCTATTTTCATCGGATTCACTTAGTCCAAATGAATTTACTAAACTCAACTTAATGAGTTCCATACTTTCATTTAGACCATGGGAAAACCCTGTTAGCAACACGTAGGTTACCTCCTCCAAGAAATTCCCGATCATCCAACGAGACGTTTTAATTTAGTTGCAATTGTGATTTTTGTTTTGTTTATGATTAAATTTTGAGTTGTTTTATATTTTTGAATGTTGTGGCAGTGGATTTTATCTTATTTTTACTTTTAATTTTAATTTTGGTCTCAGTTTTGTGGCTATCCTAAAGTTTTCAGTTTTCATGTTGGGTGACATTATTGTTTATCATGCAAACTTGCAAGAAAAGAAAAGTGCGGTAAAGAGAACGCGGGAAAAGAAAATGCTGCAAACTTATGAAAGTGTACCTGGCGGGTCTTCTCATTCCTCCAAATTAAACTTTATCATTCTTTGCAATAAACATTTTTATTTGCAGGGAAGTAAAACCCTATGAATATGTTCATCATAGGCCTAGTAAACTCTATGTCATAACCCGATGAACTCTATTCATTTGTGAGATTTCTTCATTTAGTAAATATAATAGGTTCAGTTGTCCTACAAGGTGTCCATAAGACTTGTGAAAAGGTCTAAGAGAAACCTAGATATTTCACAATACTTTTAAACTTCCTTGAGGTCCGTTTGGACTTATTATAGTTATTAGACGATTTATCCCTATCATACCCTTGTGCTCAGTGAACCAACATTTTAATCATCTCTAAGAATAGGGTAATTCATCATTTATTATTTAATGTAAAAATTATGTGGGTGAAGACCCTAAAAGGACAAATTAAGGTCATTAGGGAACTTAGTCAAATTTTGATTTGGAGCTCGTAATGTCTCAAAAATTCTTTAGTTTTGATTATATTAACTTTTCTAAGCCCCTTTTAATTAAATTTGATCAAGCCTAGCTCACTAATAAGCTCCTTAACATTTTAGGTGAGTGTATTTTATGACTTTAGGGAAAATTGAATTTTAGGTGGTAAGAATTTCCGTCAAAAGATCATGTTGACCTCATTTTTTATGAGGTCTTTTCTCTTCTCTCTCCTTAATACTTAGGATCTAGCCTTAGGCTTTCCCTTTGAATATCTTAGAGGACTAGAAATGGAACCCACCACTTAGAAATTCAAACACCTCTTAACTCCCTGCAAACCCCATAAGTTTGATTGTAAACCCCTAAGTCACTTGGAGGGTTAAGATCAAATGTGGAGGTTTAAAGGATGAGTTCTCTATAGGACTCTTTGGCCTTAGGACTACCCTGGGTGGCCTGGTCTGGTGAAGGTTAACTTGCACATACATTACACTTTCCACACATTCCAATCCTAAAACCATTCATACCTAGCTTGACTTCCTGACTCATGTAGGTAATTCATATGGATGGACCTTAACCCATGGTTAAGAGGGTTAGGAACAACATAGTGAATGCCTCAAATGAGTCCTCTTATGGCTCTTATGAGCTTGATATGGCTTCATGGCTCAACCAAAGTAATTCCATTCTACTCAAACTTGATCAATCTTTATTTTTCCAAAATTTCAAATTTTGAACCCGGGGCCCTACACCCACCAAACCTACCAAATGTTCTTGAAGCTACCCAAAATTTGCAAAAATTACCTAAATTACCCAAAATTCCTCAAAACCAATCCTAAACATTTCCCACCATTCAAATTGATCATCCTTAGCCAACTATACCAAAATTTCCAAAAATACCCTCCAAATACCCAAAATGCCCTTTTTAACCAAAAAATCCATAAATTCCCAAAAAATTCCAGAAAATCCCAAATATTCTCACTTTCATTTTGTTCAACTACACTATAGGCCAATTTTTTCAATTTAACCCACTTTTACCAAAACCCTCAATTTGGCTCATTTTTAACCAAAGTAAGCCCAATGTCAAACCAAATCAATCCAATTGACCTCAATGTTGATCCAATCCAATTATAAACTTCAATTCAATATCCCCAATATCAATTTAGACCAAATTCAAGCCCAATTTGATTAAAATTTGGATCCAATTCCAATTTGAAGCTTAAAGCCCAATTTTGGCCCATGACTTTAACTTAGCCCAAACCAACCCAATTCAACTCCAATTAGCCCCAAATCTTTTCCTAAACCTTCCTAATATCCCCACAAACAAAACACTAACAAGATTTGCCACAAATTTGAACCCAAACTCCATCCAAACCTAACCCAAAACCAAAATCCCCAATTTTGGCCTAAACCCACCATGAACCCAAATGGGCCCAAATCCCAAAATCAAAGCCCAAAAAAAGTCCAAAACTCTTTGTAAAACTCCCATAAACATTTCTAAAGAATAATTTTACATCAAATCTAACATTAGCCCAACCTTAGCCCAAGTTAGCCCAATTTGACCCACTTTGGCCCCTTTACCAAAAAGTCCCAAATCAAACCCAATTTAACTCCAAATCACCTCAAATTTGTTTCAAATCACTCATGACACATCCCTAAACTAAACCCAACATTTATTTGGCATGGTCCTTCACAAAATTTCATCCAAAAGTCCATTTTGAAACATAAATCCCACTTCCTTAAACCATTTTAAAAGCCCATCCAAAATGATTTCAAATGGCCCAAAGTCAATCCAAAGCCTACATGACACTTTCACCTCATCATCCCTTTGATATAAATCACTCCCTAAGTTTCAAATTCATCATTAAACTTTTCTAAACTAAGCCATGTGCCAAATTACCCCTAAATATCTAAAATCCTTAAAACCCATTTCCATGAAATTGACTAAGCTTGGCCCCAAGCCAAATAGAGCCATGGAGCCATGCATAAGCCATATGTAAGCCATGAGGAGCCATAAACTTTTCATCACTCCCTAAATGGAAAAAGGAGGAGATCCTTTAAGCACTCCCTAAAAGTAATTAGCCCTACCCATGATTCCCCTTAACCCAAAACTAATCCAAATAATCTTGATGGGGACTTCACCACTCTTCATAAGCTGACTCACCTGACCTCCCTCAGCCCAAAATCAGAGCTTTGGATGGTGCGCCAAGCCCTAAGCCATGACTTGATCCATTTGAACCCAAAATGACCCATCACCCTTACCACTTAAATCAAACCTCTTTACACTTGGCATTGGCCAATTGAACCCACAAACTTCAAGCCCTGACCCTCCTGATCAGGATGGTGACCTGACCCTGGCCGACCAGCCACCAGGTCGCCGAAAAACACCATGGCCGAGAGGTCTAAATGGATTAAAAATTCAATTTGAACTAGCCGAGTTGTCCCATGCCAATGGCCACTCACTGCTTCTTCTTCACCAGAAAGTAAAGCTTGATCCAAGCCATCAAACCCCAATCTAGAGGCTCCCGGACACGGCTATTTAAACAAGCCACCCTTTCTAAGCCAAAGGGTCGCTGAAATCAACCTTCATAGAATCCCTCCAAAATTCTCACAAAGCTTCCCTAGCCAAGAGTAATCCATCCTTACCGTTCTTCTCGCCCCTAAATCCCATTGATCGAGCTCAATTTTGGAGCTTAATTCTTAGAATTTAACAGACATCTCTCAAAACTTCCACCAAAATCAAATTAAACTCACCCACACCGCACATGACCAAGAGAAGGAGTTCCCCAAAGGGAAGCCCCCACAGCGGCCCATTCTCACTATACTCCGCCAAGCTTTGAATCGGGCATGCAGGAAGTTGCATTTAGACAATTCGACAGGCCGAGGTCATCCCTGTGCTCTTCCAACTCCAACGAACGTGTCGAGCACATTCCGCTGAGGCCTCACCTCCCTAACCAAGGTATGGACACTCCTCCTCCCCGCATTCCACGATTCTCCATTTTGTTTTAGTTGATTTCAATGCATGTAGACCATATGGATGTGTTCGTCTCCTTCAAGAAGAATCCAAAGAGTATAAGAATACAAAAATTGCCGAGAAACGAGGAGACAGTGGCTCGAGTGTGGACGGTCACAACCGCACACCACCGTGAGACGACGACTCGCCCGCCGTTAGATCGTGCATGTATCGCCTCTGAACGGCTCGATTGCGTCGATCGAAGAAGGAGAGGGTCGCGGGATGCGGTGAAGAACACCCGTATGGCGGCGCTGGGGCCGTGGCGCGCCGCGCGGTCTTCGGATCCACCATGTCGACGCGGCGCCGACCGGGGTTAAGTAGATAAATAGATTTTTTCTATTTATTTAAATATCTAAAAGTTAGAAAATTCAAATCTTTGCATAGAAAATCATAAAAATAAACTAAAAATACTCTCTCAAGCCAAGCATCGACGAGAATAAAGTGGAAAAAGAATTGAGTTAATTTGATGAGTATTTTATTTTTAATTAATTATTTTCATTTCAGTGTTTTAATTCTCCATTCGTATAGACAATTCATCATGGCATGAGACCATGTTATTTTTAAGCCTCTGATCTCTTTGGAACATTCCCCGAATTTTTCAAGGTCGCAGGTTATCTCTGCTATAAGTTATGTATTTTTCAAGTTTATGTCATAGTTTTTGGTATTTTAATTTCATTAATTAGCATATTGCTTAGAAAATTCTAGGAAAATTGGGAAGTTTTAGACCAGAGGACCCTAGGATAATTATGTTTGAGTTAATTCATTAAGAATAACCCTAATTTGGCCTAATTACTCAAAATTGAACTTTAATTAATTAAGGTTAACCACACATCAAAAGAACTTGAAAACACCCTCCACTGATCTTTAGGATCACAGAGGAAACCCCACATAAAAATTTGGAATCAATTGGAAATGTTTAACCCCACTAAATGGATTAATTAAGTTACATGACCAAAATTAAACTTTAAAAATTCATAAATCTAAAAATACATTTTAAAAATTCACCAAATTGGTTTTGTCGGCTCTCTGATATTCGAGGAGTCTAAGAAAATTAAAATTGGAATTTTTCAAAAATCTTCTATTTTCTACCTTATCTTAATATTTTAAATAATTAAAAAATAATAAAAAATTAGAAAATGTCATATTTTGACTCCTAATCACTTGCAGAACAAACTAAATATTTTTCCCAAGTCTCTCGGTTTAAGATATTGAATTTTAATGCTTAAGACAATTTTTAATATTAAAAAATTGATTTTCCAACCTTTTCACCAAATTAATTCTAATAAATCAAAAATAAAATAAAAAAATTATAAAATTTGTTTCTTGACTCTTGAGGTCAGTGTGTGACTTAGAAAAATATAAAATTCAATTTTCAACTTTAATTTTATTTTATAATTAATTAACACCCCAAAACTTAAAATAATTATAATAAATAAAATATAATTCAAAAAATCTCCAAAATCGTTTAATTGGTCCTCTGGTCAGTAGAAACGTCCTATAATTTTCCTAAGGATAGGAACCTAACCTTGGTCATGTTGTTGAATTTTCATTGAAAACCCTCATTTTCCCACAAAATAATTATATAAATTAAATTAAATTCCGAAAATCACATTTTCCCTCTAATGTCTTAATTGACATATGAGTGAAGGAGATAAAAAATTTAAGTTCATTCTTGAGCTTAATTTGATGAGTTATGAAATAAATAAGCCTAAAGGCATAAAGGTAATTAAAGGATTTTAAACCTTAATTAATATTTAGGTCTAATCAAAGGGAGGGTAAAATATCTGATCTTAACTTTTCTCATAGATGATTGAAAACTAGGGAATTAAGGGGTAGAAACCTATTAATCATCTTGAAAATATTTAAAGTAAATTTTAATTAATTAAATAATTTAAATTTTGGAAGAATAGATTAAAAATTTGGATTATTAAGATTGTGGATTGATTTAAGACTTGATATCAATTCTTTAATTTAAAATTTCCTAAATGAATTACTTTAATAATATTTTAACTCTTAATTAAACTTAAGATGATAATAAAGAAAGTAACCTTTTAATTAAGTTGTTTCAAATATTAAGTAATTTAATAATCAAATTGAAATAAATTTAACATTAAAATTAATTTCAAAATCACTTGAAAGCAAATTTAAAGCAAACTTAAAACATCAAATCAATTTCAAAAAAAGATTCTTAATAAAGAAAATCAAGCTAATTAAAAGTTAATCTAGAATATTGCAATTAAATTAAAAATTAAATCATTAAAGTCTAAATTAAATAATTTAAACTCCTTTCAATTCAAATAGTTTAAAACATTTAAGAATAAAACAACTTGAACAATATTCCAAACTTAAATTATTAAAATTTCATAACTAAATTAAATCACTTTAAATCACCAATTCCAATTTTAAATCATTTATATCTTTAATAAACCGATTTGCCCTCAGAGGCTTTTGTTTTCATAACTCTTAAATGGAGCATTAAGTGAAATGTCACTTTACTCATTGGATAGTCAAACATCCTAATTCACCGAGTAAGAAGGAAAATTTTAACTAAATTCTTGGATGATCAATTCACCGTTGAAATTAAATTCACTGACTCAAAACAACTTAAGCATTTAAAGATGTTTAGGATTTATCCTAAGCACTTTCTCAATATGATGGGTAGTTTTAGAAGAACAACTGAACTTAATTGTTCTTTGATGAAGAAAATCATTCATAAAATAAAAGAACCTAGACGTCATAGGAATTGACTAGCCATAGGATTAGGACTTTGCAGACAACCAAAACCTTTCCCTTAGCTTCTTCTTTACTCTAGGTATTTGTAATAAACATTTAAATGCTCCTAACATGTGTTTTAAGTGTAGTTGAATGATGGAAAGACCCTCCGGGTACGCTTTTATGTTATTGCAAGTTACTTACATGTACCGCGCCTTTCTTGCATGTTAAACAAGATTGTTGCATGAAAACCGAAACCTTTAGGATCAAGTACAAAATTGAAACCCAAAACTAAATTAAAAGTCACAATAAGATAAAATTCACCGCCACAACATTCAAAATATAAAACAACTCAAAACTTAATCACAAACATAACACAAAAACTACAACTATAACTAAATTAAAACATCTTGCTGGATGATCAGAATACCTCTGATGATATAACCTACGGTTGCTATCAGATTTCCCACGGTCTAAATGAAAGTGTGGAACTCATTCAGTCGAGTTTAGCAAATCTATCCGGACTAAGTGAATCTGATAAAAATAACGGTGCCGAATGATGGAACCGTGGGACCTTAACCTAGTGTTGTTATAATCAACTTTAAGATTCCCTAATAAAACATTAAAAACATTCAACTTTAAGATTCTTCTAAACCAAAACACTTTTCTCAACTCCTGATTTGCACCTTCTAAAACTAAACCCCTTCCGTAACAACAAGGAGCTCGAGCACAAATGCGCACGACCACTTCACCGTCGCAAAAACTCAGGCTCCATTTCAACAAAAACCATTCTTAGAATTAAACGACCAAACTACAGACTTCGAGGTGGCCAATATTTAGTGCAACATAAATCCTCAACTTTTTGTTGTGTGCATTTCCGTATAATCATATTATGTAAATTAAGCCCTAACCGGTCTTAGATTCCAAGGTTGTCGTTTGGTACGACATAAACCCTCACATCTTCGAGGCTATTTGTATGATCAAGGGCCGTACAAATATAAGTCCTAATTAAATAAATCGTTAAAGATTACAACGTTAAATAAACTCCCAAATCAAGCCAAACAATAGGATAGTCTGGGAAGTTGCCAAGATTCTTCGGATCCTCAAATTTCTCCTACTTCTCTTCCTTTAGACTCCAAAAAATAAATTGTTCCAAATTTGAGCTAATCCCTTTTCAAATTTCCAAAATCCAACTTTTCAAAACCTTAAACTTTCAAATTCCAGAAAGAAACCACTCGATCATTATCGAGAGTTTTCAAGGACTTCGTCATTTAAGATGTAATTAACTATAAGGGTCACTACAGGAATTTCGAAGAACCCAGATAATATAAAACCCCGCTTTAATTCCTTTATATTAGTTATGGAACTCATACCTTTTATAAAATCGGGTTCGCGTACCAAATGGATGTCACAAATCTTCTAGTTTATTTAATCGAGCCCCATCATCAAGCAAGGTGTCTATTCTTTGGGATAGATACATGGCTCAGGTGTGGGTGCTCAAGATACTAACTATTCGGGATGTGCGATCGGCTTGATTTCATATCTTAAAATTTTCAAACTTAAAATTATTTTCAAAATTAAATGCTACTTTCAAATTATATATATATATATATATTTAAATTAAATTTAAAACCTAAAAATATGCCGACACCGGCGACTCCACCTGGAGGAGTTCCTCTCTCCATTTTGATTAGATGGTCATAAATCGGTAGTGTATCCATGTCCCTAAAAGAGAAAGAATCGCTATTCTTTCCGTTGGCATACCACGTTCATTTCTATCTCTAACCATAGCCAACTTTCCTGATTTAGGAGCCACTGTTTAGACACCCCAAATGTGCATTATTCCATACGGACAACGTACGCATCCGCACGCATCTCTCCCTAATACCTCCAATACTCCTCTAATACCCATCCGTACCCTCCAATACCCACCAATACTCTATCTAATACACATCCATACCCATCAATACCCATCAATACCCATCCATACTCATCCAAGACCTAAAAATCCGCACTCAACTCTTGCGTACGTACTCCGATGGAATAATTCGGCCCTAAACAGAGAGGTTCCGAAATCCTTTTACCTCTTTCCGAGGAGGGGTACCCCCACAAAGTGTTAGCCAGAGCGTCCCTCGTGCCGAGAAGTTTGCGAGACATTCTTTTCCTTTCCAATTCTGAATCGGGTCATTTACTTTTTCTATACCTTTAATCATTTTGTTCCTAACAAACAAATCCTCTAATAAACAACATTCTAATAAACGAATTTCTTAAAAATCACAAATACACTAAGATAAACAAAAGATGTAAGTTTGGACTCTTTCTTTTTCATCCTAAGTTTTTACAAGCAAAGGGAAGCATAATTCGACCATGCTCGGTACCCCGCAGAAAATGACTTCCCAAAGTTAATCTTCTCCTCCGCTTCGTCTTCACCGTAGCAGAGCTGATCCAAGCTATCAACCCCCCCTGGGAGGCCCTGGACATGGCTATTTAAATAAGCCACCCCTCTCAGCCAAAGGGTTGGCTGAAATCAACCTTCATAGAATCCCTCCAAACTTCTCACAGAGCTTCCCTTAGCCAAGTGTAATCCATCCCCACTGTTCTCCTGCCCTAAATCCCATTGATTGATCTCAATTTTGGAGCTCAATTCTCGTGCCGTAATCGGGACATCTCTCAAACCTCCACCAAAATTAAATTAAACTCACCCACAACTCGCACAGACCAAGAGAAGGAGTTCCCCGATGGAAGCCCACTCACCAGAGCCAGCCATTCTCTCTATCGACCAAGCTTTGAAATCGGGCTTGGTGGAAGTTGTACTTAGACGATTTGACAGGCGCAGAGGCTTCATCCCTCAGTGCTCCTCCAACTCCAACGAACGTGCCGAGCACATTCGGCCGAGGCCTCACCTCCCGAACCAAGGTATGGACACTCCTCCTCCCTGAGAGCTTCCAGTGATTCTCCATTTCTTTTGAGTTGATTTCAATGCATGTAAACAGTATGGATGTGTTCGTCTCTTCAAGACGAATCCATAGAGTATAAGAACACGAAAATTAGTTGAGAAATGAGGGAGATATTAGGGTTTGAGTGTGGACGGTCACGGGTGCACACCAGTCAGAGACGACGACCAGCCGCCGTTGGATCGCACATGTATCAGTTGAACGACTCAGATTACGTCGGATCAGAAGAAGGAGCGGGACTGCGGGACGCGTGGCGGTTGACTCAGATAGCGACATCAAATAGGAGCGCGCCACGTGGTCTTTCGATCCACCGTAGGTTGACGCGGTGCTGACTGGGTTAAGTAGATAAATAGGATTTTTTCTATTTTTTAAAATATCTGAAACTTAAAAAATTCATATCTTTGCATAGAAAAATCATAAAAATAAACTAAAAATACTCTCTTGCTCAGTGAACAGAGGAGAATAATGTGAAAAAAGAATTGAGTTAATTTGATGAGTATTTTATTTTAATTAATTATTTTCATTTCAGTATTTTAATTCTCCATTCGCATAGACAATTCACCATGGTATGAGACCATAGGGCTTTTGAAGCCTCTAATCTTGGGAACATTCTCTGAATTTTTCAAGGTCAGAGGTTATCTCTATGGCAAGTTATGTATTTTTCAAGTTTATGTCACTGTTTTTGGTATTTTAATTCCATTAATTAGCATATTGCTTAGAAAATTCTAGGAAAATTTGGGGAAGTTTCTTAGGACTAGAGGACCCTAGAATAATTATGTTTTAAGTTAATTCATTAAGAATAACCTTAATTGGCCTAATTACTCAAAAGTGAACTTTAATTAATTAGGGTTAACCACACATCAAAAGAACTTAAAAACAATTCTCCACTAATCTTTAGGATCAGAGGGACCTCACATAAATATTTGGAATCAATTGGAAATGTTTAACCCCACTAAATCGATTAATTAAGTTACATGATCAAAATTAAACTTTAAAAATTCATAACTCTAAAAATACATTTTAAAAATTCACCAAATTGGTTTTGTGGGCTCTCTAATATTAGAGGAGTCTAAAAAAATTAAAATTGGAATTTTTCAAAAATCTTCATTTTCTATCTTATCTTAATATTTTAAATAATTAAAAAATAATAAAAATAATAAAAATAATAAAAATTAGAAAAATGTCATATTTTGACTCCTAATCACTTAGGAACAAACTAAATATTTTTCCTAAGTCTCTTGGTTAAGATATTGAATTTTAAATGCTTAAGACACTTTTTAATATTAAAAAATAGATTTTCCAACCTTTTCACCAAATTAATTCTAATAAATAAAAAAAATCAAAAAATTATAAAATTTATTTCTCTGGACTCCTTGAGGTCAGAGGGACTTAAGAAAAATATAAAATTCATTTTTCAACTTTAATTTTATTTTATAATTAATTAACAACCCAAAACTTAAAATAATTATAATAAATAAAATATAATTCAAAAAATCACCAAAATTGATCTAAATGGTCCTCTGGCCAGTAGAAACATCCCATAATTTTCCTAAGGATAGGAACCTAACCTTGATCATGTTGTTGAATTTTCATTGAAAACCCTCATTTTCCCACAAAAATAATTATATAAATTAAATTAAATTCAGAAAAATCACATTTTCCCCTCTAATGTCTTAATTGACATATGAGTGAAGTGACATAAAAATTTTAAGTTCATTTGAGCTTAATTTGACGAGTTATGAAATAAATAAGTGATCACAGAAAAATACATTAAGAAATTCATATCTATTTTTGATGAAATTGCACTTTTACAAAGGTATTTTCTTTATTTTATTGCAGGAATGAAGATTTATAAGTGATGAAAGCAAAAAGCATGAAATGGAGCAAATTTGGATCAAAAAGAAAGAAATTCATGCAAATTGAACAAAGTCGCTGACGGCGAGATCGAGGCCGCCGAAGACGAGATCATAAGGAGAATTTCTGAAGGAATTATAACTACCTCACCGACAGCGAGCCCGAGCCCGCCGACAGCGAGATCGCGCGGTTTGAAGACCTTCTAGAAGCCCCGCTGAAGGTGAGGTCGTTTTCCGCCGATGACGAGACAGTTCAAAATGCAAATACATTGAACCTGGACGCTTTTTGAAGAAATGTTTAAGCATCCCTTGGACCTTTGCCTACCTTTATAAATAGAGGACGAATTTTAGTCTTTTGTGTGTCTGTTGTTTGTCATTAGTGAGTTTCTTGAGTTTATTTGTATTTGAGTGCTATTTAGTTAGAAGTTTGCTGTACTAGAAGGAAAAGTCAAAGGAACTTCAAGGAGTCTCGCTTGGGAAGAAATTAAGATAAGTATCTTTATTTATCGTTGTTGTTAACTTTAAATGAAATCTATGCTTTGTTTTATTCCCATGCATTCGAGTAGTTTTCTTAGTCTTTCTCCTTGTTTATGAAAATTATGTGAATTGATGAAATTAAATGAAGCACTTAATATATTAAAATAAATTGTGATAATTTTTACTTAAAACTTAATTTACTTTCAATCTGGCCAATTGAGTTGTTAAAATATGTTGAATTATCAACTATAGTAAAAATTACATTCAATATTCAGGGAAGTCAAAAACCTTGGAAGGAGGGTGCAAATAAATATGGAAATATTAATTATTAGACGTAGAATTGAACATTTTAGTGCGACAGACTAAAGTATTCAATTTGGTCCTATTATTTGAGAGCTGAAGTGTAGATGTTAGCCCTCAGGTGAGGGAAACGTGGGAGCTCTGAAGTGGCAGCCAGTATCCTCCCAAATCTACCGCAGATTCAGTAATCAAACATAGGATTAGTCAATGTTCTTTGCACCTGGACCAAAAGGTAAAGAATAGGAATGCTCCTATTTGTCACAATACAATTCAAAGATTCTATTTAAATTCGTCATTCACTTAATTTTCTAAAAAAATAAGGAGAATGATACTTTTTCTGAATTATTTAAATCAAATTTATTTCAAGCATTAGTTTACTTTAGTTTGCTTTAGTTACTTTAAATTTTTTATTACTATATTAATAAGTAATTCCTTTAAATTTAGCTGATACAAATCTATTAAAAACTTCCCTGTGGGATCGATAACCAGGACTCCACTAGAGCCCTATATTACTTGATACGATACGTATACTTGCGTAGAATCCACATTATACATTCCATCATAAAATCATTTTATTTGCAAACATATTAAAAAGTGGGTCAAGTTTTTGGCGCTCGTTCGTTAGGGAAGTAAAGAAATTATTTACTAGAGTAACGGACTATTTTGTTTTATAAAATTGTATGCAAAAATTTGGAAACAAAAATTTAATACCATACGATTTAGAATTAGAGCGTACAATTAAAAGAATTAGAAAACAAAAAAGAGAAATTATAAATTTAACACAAATGACAAATATTCCTGAAATTGAAAATATCAATCAACCAAGTCCATTACGAGATTATGCCAACCCTACATTAGATGAAATTCATTTAACTATTCAAAACCCTGATGTAGCTGCTAACTCATTTGAACTTAAACCTGTAATTATCCAAATGGTACAAAACAATCAATTTAGTGGTTCACCTACTGAAGATCCTAATTTACATCTTGCTAGTTTTTTAGAAATTTATGCTACTTTCAAATATGAAGGAGTATCTAACGATGCTATTAGACTTAGACTTTTTCCTTTTTCTTTAAGGGATAAAGCTAAAATGCGGTTAAATTCGTTAAGAATTGGATCTATTAAAACTTGGGGAGAGTTATCACAAAAATTTCTATCCAAATATTTTCCACCATCTAAAACTCGCTAAGCTTAGAAATGATATAACTTCTTTTAGTCAGCTTGATGGAGAATCAATATATGAAGCTTGGGAGAGATTTAAGGAACTTCTTAGGAAATGCCCACATCATGCGTTACCGTATCGAGTTAATTATTCAAACTTTCTATAATGGATTAGTAGGATCTTTAAGATCAATCATCGATGTCGTTCATCGGAGGATCATTAATGTCAAAACCATTTGATGACGCCTATGCACTAATCGAAGAAATGACAACCGATAATTTTCAATGGCCTGCTGATAGAATAAATCCGAAAAAGATAGCTAGTATTCATGAAAATGATGCAATATCTATGTTAGCTTCATAAATCGCTGCTGTATCTAAAAAATTAGATCATTTTGGAATGAATTACTCTCCATCTATATCAGAAGAAAATTCATCTAGACAACTTATAGAATCCCAATCTCAATATGAAACTATAAATGCAATTAATAACAGACCCAATAACCCTTATGCGAATTATTATAATCCTGGATGGAAAAATCACCCTAATTTTAATTGGAATAATAACACAACTAATCAACCATGGATGAATAACATAACACAAACATTAAAAATTCCTTCTAATCAAGGAAATTCTAATTATAAACCTAATTATCCAACTGGATTTAATAATAATAACCCACAATTTAAAGATAAGAAATTATCAATAGAAGAATTAATATTAAATATGGGTCAACATTTACAAAATCAAGGAAATCAATTACAAATACAAGGTAACCAATTACAAAATCAAGGAACAACTATTAAAAATATTGAAACTCAACTTGGACATATAGCTACCGCACTTAATAATAGAATACCTAGAACATTTCCTAGTAATGTGGAAATAAATCCCAATGACAAAGGAAATGAACAAATTAAAGCAATACAATTACGAAGTGGAAAAGAATTAGAACCTCAAATTCAGAAAGAACTTGAAAGTCAAAAAGAGGAAGTGGAAATTGAAAAGGAAAAGAATCAACAAGATCCAAACTTAGAAAATACTTTAACACTAATGAAAATTTCTGTGGAAAAACCTCCACCACCATTTTCTCAACGACTAATTCAACATAAAAAAGATAAACAGTTTGCTAAATTCCTTGAAATTCTGAAGAAATTAACAATAAATATTCCTTTTATAGAAGCTTTAGAACAGATGCCAAACTATGTAAAATTCATGAAAGATATTCTAAATAAAAAAAGAAAATTTACCGATAATGAAATGGTCGCACTTATTGAAGAGTGTAGTGCTATTATTCGAAAAAACTTCCGAAAAATTAAAAGATCCCGGTAGTTTCACTATACCTCGCGCTATCGGAGAAAAATTCTATGGAAAAGCTTTGTGTGACTTAGGAGCAAGCATCAATCTAATGCCTCTATCAATTTTTAAGAGATTAAGATTGGGAGAAATTTCACCTACTTCGTAACTCTTCGATTAGTCGATCGTTCGTTACATATCCTAAGGGAGTTATCGAAGATGTATTAGTAAAAGTGGACAAATTTATCTTCCTCGTGATTTTATTGTCTTAGATATGGAAGAAGATAAAGAAATTCCTATCATTTTAGGAAGACCATTTTTATCCACTGGGAAAGCTATGATTGATGTTCAGGAAGGAGAATTAACTATGAGAGTAAATGACCAAAAAGTTACTTTTAATATTTCTAAATCAATGAAATATCCTACACTAGAAAAAAATGATGAGTGTTTTCAAATGGAAGTACTCAATCATTTACAAAAAGAATATTTTAAGGAATATTATGAAGAAAAATTAGAAAAAGAAAATACTGAATTAATCGAAAAAGCCGATATAAATGAAGAACTAGATTATATTCAAGAGAAATTTGAATTTTTGGATAACACGAAAAACACCGAAAAAAATATAGTTCCATCGATTATTAAACCTCCCGAACTTCGAGTTAAAAATGTTACCTAATCATTTAAAATATGCTTACTTAGGTAATTCTTCAACTCTACGAGTTATTTTTTCATCCGAATTAAATGAATCTCAAGAACAAAAACTTTTAAATACTTTAAAAAAATATAAGAAAATTTTTGGTTGGACTTTAGTAGATATTAAAGGAATTAGTCCTTCAATCTGTATGCACAGAATTATTTTAGATAATGAACATAAGCCTAAAGCAGATCCACAGAGGAGATTAAATCTGATAATGAAAGAAGTAGTTAAAAAGAAAATTTTAAAATGGTTAGATAATGATATTATATATCCTATTTCTGACAGTGCTTGGGTAAGCCCAATTCACTGTGTACCTAAGAAAGGAGGAGTGACCGTCAAAACTAATGAAAATAATGATCTTATCCCTATAAGACAAGTTACTGGATGACGAATATGTATTGATTATAGAAAATTAAACACGACCACCAGGAAAGATCACTTCCCTTTACCATTTCTAGACCGTATGTTAGATAGATTAGCTGGACATAAATATTTTTGTTTCTTAGATGAATATACCCGGTTATCATCAAATACAAATTGCTCCCGAGGATCAAGAGAAAACTACATTTACTAGCCCTTATGGAACTTTCGCTTTTCGAAGGATGCCTTTTGGATTATGTAATGCACCCGCAACATTCCGGAGATATATGATGTCTATATTTAGTAAATTAATTGATAATGGAATAGAAGTATTTATGGATGATTTCTCCGTATTTGGAACAACATTTGACACATGCTTAAATCATCTTGAAAAAGTATTTGAAGTATGTGAGAAAACTAATTTAGTTCTTAATCGGGAGAAATGTCAATTTATGGTTACGTGCGGCATTGTATTAGGGCATAAAATTTTGGAAAAAGGTATGGAAGTAGACCTCGCAAAAATTCAAGTTATAGCTAAATTACCACCTCCAACTACTGGTAAAAGGGGTAAGAAGTTTTCTTGGACATGCTCGGATTCTACAGACGTTATATAAAAGATTTTTCAAAAATTACTAAACCTCTATGCCAACTTCTTGAAAAGGACAAGAAATTTGAATTTACAACTGAATGTCTGAATGCTTTCGAATTATTAAAAGATAAATTAATTACAACACCTATAATAGTTTCACCTAACTCAGGAGAAACCATTTGAGCTTATGTGTGATGCTAGTGATTATTCTATAGGAGCAAGCTCTTGTGCAAAGATATGATAAGATTTTCAAAGTTATATACTATGCTAAGTAAAACTCTAAATGATGTCGAAATAAATTATACAAGTCTATCGAAAGAGAATTATTAGTCGTTGTATATACTTTTAATAAATTTCGGCATTATCTAATGAGAACTAAATGTATTGTACATACCGATTATTCTCGCTATAAAATATTTAATGCAAAAGAAAGATTCTAAAGCAAGATTAATTAGATGGATATTATTAATGCAAGAATTTGATTTTGAGATCATTAACAAAAAGGGAACCGATAATCAAATTGCCGATCATTTATCAAGATTAGAAAATCATGAATTATCCGATATTGATAATGAAATTTTAGACAGCTTTTCCCGATGAACAACTTTATAATATAAATGAGTGGAAAATACCTTGGTATGCTGATATAGTAAATTATATTGTAAGTGACATTTTACCACCTATGTTAACTTTGCAACAACAAAAAAAAATTCATTTATGATACTAAAACATACTTTTGGGATGAACCTTACTTATATAAGCAATGTAAGGATCTAATTATTAGAAGATGCGTGCCTTATGAAGAAACTGAACCAATCATTCAAAAATGTCATGACTCTGATTTTGGAGGACATTTTGGGACATATAAAACTGCGTATAAAATTCTACAATATGGATTCTACTGGCCTACTCTATTTAGGGATGTATATAAATATATAAAAACTTGCGATAAATGCCAAAGAGTAGGAAACATATCGAGAAAAAATGAAATGCCTCTGAATTTTATATTAGAAGTTGAAATTTTTGATGTTTGGGGATTAGATTTCATGGGACCTTTTATTCCTTCATTCGGAAACTCATGTATATTAGTAGATCGTTGATTATGTTTCCAAATGGATCGAAGCACAAGCTTTACCTAGGTGTGATGCTAAAAGTGTTTCAAAATTTTTAATGAAAAATATTTTTACTAGATTTGGAATGCCGAGAGTGATTATCACCGACGGAGGAACTCATTTTAGAAACAAATATATTCACAAACTAGTAGAAAAATATAATATTATGCATAAAATATCAATCGCTTATCATCCACAAACTAATGGATTAACTGAAGTTTCTAATCGAGAGATTAAGCGTATATTAGAAAAATCCGTAAACCCTAATAGATTAGATCGGTCTATAAGACTAGACACTCGCATTATGGGCATACATGATCGCTTATAAAACTCCGATTGGAATGACTCCTTATAGGCATATATATGGAAAAACTTGCCACTTACCGGTTGAATTAGAACATAAAGCATATTGGGCGATTAAAGAATTTAATTATAATATGAAAGAAGCTGGTGCAAAGAGATTGTTGCAATTAAATGAATTGGAGGAATTAAGAAATGAATCATATAATAATGATAGAATTTATAAAGAAAGAATGAAATTATGCCATGATCGGAAGATTAATCAGAGAAATTTTGAACCGGGACAAGAAGTTTTGCTATATAATACTAGATTGAAATTATTTCCTGGGAAATTGAAATCTCGATGGTTAGGACCATTCACCATAACTCAAATATTATCATATGGAACTATAGAAATTGAAGATCCAAAAATAGGACATAGATTTAAGGTAAACGGACATAGATTAAAACCATATTTTGAAGGTAGAAGACCAAACTTTTAAGAGGTTTTAATGCTTAGTCAACCTAATTACTAACTGAAATTAGGTCGGGCTGACGACGTTAAACCAAGCGCTTTATGGGAGGCAACCCATAGTAGTCTTTTATTTTAAATTATCTACAAATTAGTAAGTCTATATTATTAAAACTAATCTTACTACTCATATTTTTAATTAGAATCATCACAAATTTGAACCTATATGATGAGATCAGAAAATATTCGGACCAGAGCAAAATTGGGCGATTTTTACGAATCTCGCCGACAGCTAGCCCGAGCCCGCTGATAGCGAGATCGTGTGCCATGACTTGAGTCAGTTTTATAACTAGCTCGCCGACGGCGAGAAACTTCCCGCCGACGGTGAGGCAGTTGAAATTTTGGTTTCTTAAGAATTTTCGTGCGGTTTTGGACGGATCTAAGACATTTCTTCGTAGGAAATTATCCCAAATACAATTTTACCCTGTTTTTTTCCTTAGAAATGACTAGAGACCAATCCTTTCAATCCGAAATGGCCACCAAACTCTTAGAAACCACAAAAACTGAAGTTTTCAACCGAAGAAAATTCGTCAGTTCGAAGGCGCAGCGTATCTTCAACAAAGGCTTGATGAAGAAAAGACTTATTAAAGAAAGAGGATTTGTCAATAGATGAGTAGAGAATTCCACCACAAAAATCGAAGAAATGATCGCACAACGGCATTAGGAGATATTTTGTTATACGACATCCGCTGTAGTTATTCCAGTAGTTAAAGAGTTTTACTCTAATTTACATGTGATCAACAATGGAAATGTCTACGTCAGAGGAAGATGTGTAACATTTACTCCTTCAAGGGTAAATGAATTATTTTCTATAGAGAATACCTCTGTTTGTCATTATTCCAACTTTGTGCCTTCAAGATACAATATGCACAAGATCTATGGATACCTGACCGACGAACCTGATGATTGGGAGTTATGCGAAGACGGGTATGTCAGTTTTTTTGCATCACTTCTTAACCCTGTCTCGAAGCATTGGCATTTCTTTATATCATCAAAACTATTACCTACTATGTGGGTAAATAAGGTTTCAAAGGAATGCGCTATATTAAACTACTGTATTCAAATTGGACTACCTATCGATGTTGGATCAATAATAGTAAAGTCTGCATTGGGATTGATTGTGCATGGACTTGGACACCCATCGACTATATTTGCTTTATGCAGCCAGTACCAAGTTTCTTATGAGGCTTGGGAAAAAGTACTTTTACCATGGAAACCACTTGATCCTACGGATATGTTTCCAACTTTGGATAACAATGATGAGATTACCATTATTTCGACGGAGCATCACGGAACAATCCTTTATCAAGGCCCCTTACCGATAAAACTAATTTCATTCGAAGAAGATTAAAGGATTGGAGAAAGAATTGCAAAATGTGATGAATTTCATCGACAATATCTCCGATATGTTTGATCACATTGATTTGGAGGATGAAGGAGCACTTTGATCATACTCGGACATCCGGAGGCCGCTTTTATTCATTTACTAAGACGAAAGGATGGATTAATGAAGAATCTCATCGCGAATTCCCTTTCGTGCCTTTCTACAATTTATTTGTGCACTGCGTCGCATCGGGAACATCAGAGAAGATGATAGTTCAGACACTGAAGAGTAGGAAAGATTTCTATGTTTATTTCATATATTTGTGTATATATGTGTTGATTTGGATTTAGTTTTTATTATGAGTCGAACTTTGATTTAATCATCTCAGAATTGATAAGATTTTATGTAATTGTTATGTCTCAGCATTTAGAGTGTTGTGGTGTGGATTGTGATGCTGAGTATTATGGATTTGAACATTTAAGTTAAGTATGTTGTTAAGTTGTTAGTGTGGAGTTTGTAAGTCTCATGAATTTCATATATAAAGTTATATTGTTTGTGTTGTGTGAACTTTTTGTAAGTAGAAGTATCTAATTTTCATACTATTTTAAAATTATGTGATCGGAAGATTGATTAAAGGCAAATCGAGGTTGAAAATGATTGATGAATTTCAAAAATTTAAAAATTTTGGGATCTCGCCGACGACGAGAATTATCTCGCCGACAGCGAGAAAACCCGCTGACAGCGAGACCAAGCTCGCCGACTGCGGATTTTTCCTGAAAGTTTTGCCTTATCAAATTAATTAGCTTGCTGACGGCGAGAAAAATCTCGCCGATAGCGAGATCGCGAAAAGACCTATATTTGACCGGTCAACCGACACTATTCATCATCCCCTTCCTCAAAACTTCAAAAAAACCGACCTAGGGCTTGAGAGATCTCAGATTTGAGGCTATTTCAACACTTTTTGACACCGGATTTCATCTTCCCTTGGTAAGAGCTTCACTCCTATGCAAAAATTTTTGATTTTCTCCATGGATTTCTTCTACATTGGGGAATTTTGAAAAAATCCGAAATGTGGAGAAAATACTTGGAAGAATTTCATGGAAATTGATTTAAATGGATTTTAGATGTTGTTGGAAGCCTTCTTAGTAATATTTTGGAGTTTAGTTAAGATTTTTGCAAATTTCACAGATCGAGAAATGACTCCACGACAAAAGTGACGATTGGATTACGATGAAACTCGTTTCGTGAATGCAAGGGCACAATCCAGATATTTCCACAATATCCAATCCAGAAAATGCATTCAAGATCGAGTTTTCAAGAATCCAGGAGGAGAAGTTGAGCGAATCATTAGGGAGCGAGGATGGGAAAATTTCTGTTTCGTGACCAACAGAGCAGCATCGTAGAAGTAGTAAAGGAATTTTATGCAAATTTAACACAAGTCGAAGATGCACCTAGGTTAAGGTTAGGGATTTTTTGTAGAATTCAACGCTGCTAGAATAGACGCTTATTATGAAGTACGAGACACCTACACCAGCGAGTATGAAACTTTTGGAACTATGGAAGGACCACTGGAAGTGGTGATCGACTTTCTCACTGATGGGAAAGGAGTCTGGAAGATAAAGCAGCGGGAACGGGTAAACTTCCCTCTTTCTATGTTAAATGCAACATCTAAAGCCTGGCATTATTTTATTTGTTCTACTTTGTTACCTACCTACCACCATAGTGAGGTAACAAGAGATAGAGCAGTTCTGAATTTCTGTATTCAGA
This sequence comes from Papilionanthe hookeriana x Papilionanthe teres, assembly GCA_022702705.1. NCBI lineage: Eukaryota > Viridiplantae > Streptophyta > Magnoliopsida > Asparagales > Orchidaceae > Papilionanthe > Papilionanthe hookeriana x Papilionanthe teres. The sequence continues at coordinate 53,911,563 of CM040433.1, forward strand.
ACCAGAAGAGTATTAATGTGGGAAATGTTATTTATAAGAATATATTAGCCACCGCTAGAAATAAAAGTGGAGGAGGACTAGGACATCCTGGTCTTATCTATGCACTCTGCCAATTATCTGGGGTAGAGGCAAGAGATAATGAGGAATGGGTTGAACCTATGAAACCCCTTACTCAGGCTAATATAAATAAATATGAATCCCACAAAGGATGGAGATCTGAGACAAGGGATTATGTACCTTCTTCAAGTAGAGATATACCCTCTACTAGTTATGATCCTCCCCCTCAGTACACCACTCTTACCCTTCAAGATCTGATGAATGAGCTGACTCTGAGTAGAAAGAGTTTTGAGCTATTTGGAGAAAATATGGAAAGAAGATTTGAGCATATAGACCAAAGAATCAGAGGCTTGGAAAGAAGACACGATTATGATTGCGACTATCTCCAGTGACATTCAGAATACAAAATTGCATACTATGAGGCTGAACGTCGATATAGGAGTGGTGATTTAGATGTTGTCTTTCCTGAGTGCCCCCGCTATTCATAGTACCAGCCTGCTCAGCCTTCTCAGCCTGGAGATGAGGGAGATGACATAGCTTTGGATTTTGATGCAGAAGTTTAGAGCCTTTGTTTGGTTTGTTTAGTTTGTTTAGATTTGTTGTTTTGGAAACTTTATTATTTTGGATGTAATTATTCTGTACTTTCTAGAGACTATGGATGTTGGTATATTTGCTTATGCTATGATATTAAACTTCTTATGTGTGTTAAATTAGTTTACAATTTTTTTTATATATATAGGATGTTAGTTTAGGTTTTTATAATTTATGAATGTTAACATTGTTTAGATTGTTTTAATATGTTTTAAAGTAGATTAGTTGATTGTATGTATAGTAATAGATTAAGTTTTCATTTGTTATGTTTGATACTTATTTTAAAATTTCATCCATGCACTTTCTTTTAAATACTATATGTGGAAGAATACTAACAGTACAGGTTCTTTAAGTAATGAAAAAGCCTGCAAAAATTTCAAAGAAAAGAAATACCTAAAACTCAAAGGTATGATGAATTTTACTATATACTTTCCCTTTTCACTATTTAGTATAGATAGAAAAATTTAAGTTTGGTGAAGGTAAAAATACAAATTTTATTATTAAATTGTTCTCAATTTTTATTTTCAAAAATTATTATCAAATGATTTTCTATAGTAGTTTTTTCAATTCAATAAACATGAATTACTTTATTTAATTATTATAGAAAGTTAAATAATTCAATTAATTAAAAAGAATAAGATATTTGGTTAAAAGGAATAAGAATATAGTAAACTATTTAAAGTAAGGAAAACTATATTCTAAAAATTAAAAATTCTTAAGTATTTAAGTGAAAAAGAAAGGATTGAAACTCAATGAAGTAAAGGCTATGAAATATATATAAAGCAAGGAAATATTTTAAGTTTCAATTTTAGGAAGAGAAATTGAAGTTCAAAATTATTAACAGGCTATCCAGATATAGTAATCCTCACTTGAAAAAGAAAAAGAAAAAGAAAAAAAAAGAAGAAGAAAGATTGAAAATCAATCCAAACAGAAAAGAAAAGAAAAGAAAAACATAAGTGAGGAGATGCTTGAGGAGATGCCTTATCAAAAATTGGCTTCAATGGAATCAACCTAAAGGGTAAAACTTAATTATATTTCTAAAACTTATATTTATGAATTAGTATTTTACTAAATAGTGTTTTCTTGAATTTCCTATCATCTTAATATCTTAAGTAATTTACTCTTTTTAAATATAGTCATTCCTGAAATGAATAGAAAGCTAGAAATCTTAGACCTGATAACTAAATAATCTTATATCTATAAAGTTAATTTAATTACTTAGAAATATTTCTATTCAACATTAATATAACGATATTTAAATTTAATTCATATTATCTGAATTGAAAAATTCTATTCCAGAAATCATTATGTTTATTTAGTATTAAAATTACTTGAGGACAAGTAATAATTAAGTTTAGGGGATTTTGATCACAGAAAAATACATTAAGAAATTCATATCTATTTTTGATGAAATTGCACTTTAAAGAAAAGTATTTTCTTTATTTTATTGTAGGAATGAAGATTTATAAGTGATGAAAGCAAAAAGCATGAAATGGAGCGAATTTGGATCAAAAAGAAAGAAATTCATGCAAATTGAACTAAGTCACCAACGGCGAGATCGAGGCCGCCGACGACGAGATCATAAGGAGAATTTCTAAAGGAATTATAACTACCTCGCCGACAGTGAGCCCGAGTCCGTCGACAGCGAGATCGCGCGGTTTGATGACCTTCTAGAAGCCCCGCTGACGGTAAGCTCGTTTCCCGCCGACGGCGAGACGGTTCAAAATGCAAATACATTGAACCTGGACGCTTTTTGAAGAGGTGTTTAAGCATCCCTTGGACCTTTGCCTACCTCTATAAATAGAGGATGAATTTTAGTCTTTTGTGTGTCTCTTTTTGGTGTCTTAAGTGTCTGTTGTTTGTCATTAGTGAGTTTCTTGAGTTTATTTGTATTTGAGTGCTATTTAGTTAGACGTTTGCTGTACTAGAAGGAAAAATCAAAGGAACTTCAAGGAGTCTGCTTGGGGAGAAAATTAAGATAAGTATCTTTGTTTATTGTTGTTGTTAATTTTAAATGAAATCCATGCTTTGTTTTATTCCCATGCATTCTGAGTAGTTTTCTTAGTCTTTCTCCTTGTTTATGAAAATTATACGAATTGATGAAATTAAATAGAAGTACTTAATATATTAAAATAAATTGTGATAATTTTTACTTAAAACTTAATTTACTTTCAATTTGGCCAATTAAGTTGTTAAAATATGTTGAATTATCAACTATAGTAAAAATTACATCCAATATTCAGGGAAGTCAAAAACCTTGGAAGGAGGGTGCAAATAAATAGGGAAATATTAATTATCGGACGTAGAATTGGACATTTTAGTGTGACAGACTAAAATATTCAATTTGGTCATATTGTTCGAGAGTCGAAGTGTAGATGTTAGCCCTCAGGTGAGGGGAACGTGGAGCTCTGAAGTGGCAGCCAGTATCCTCCCGACTCTAACCGCAGATTCAGTAATCAAACATAGGATTAGTCAATGTTCTTTGCACCTGGACCAAAGGGTAAAGAATAGGAATGCTCCTATTTGTCACAATACAATTCAAAGATTCTATTTAAATTCGTCATTCACTTAATTTTCTAAAAAACAAGGAGAAGGATACTTTTTCTGAATTATTTAAATCAACTTTATTTCAAGCATTAGTTTACTTTAGTTTTCTTTAGTTACTTTAAATTTCCGATTACTATATTAGTAAGTAATTCCTTTAAATTTAGCTGATACAAATTTGTTAAAAACTTCCCTATGGGATCGATAACCAAGACTCCACTAGAGCACTGTATTACTTGATACGATACGTATACTTGCGTAGAATCCACATTATACATTCCATCATAAAATCATTTAATTTGCAAACATATTAAAAAGTGGGTCAATAAGCCTAAAGGGGCATAAAGGTAATTAAAGGATTTTAACCCTAATTAATATTTAGGTCTAATCAAAGGGGGGCGGGTGTAAAATATCTGATCTTAACTTTTCTCATAGATGATTGAAACCTAGGGAATTAAGAGGTAGAAACCCATTAATCATCTTGAAAATATTTAAAGTAAATTTTAATTAATTAAGTAATTTAAATTTTGGAAGAATAGATTAAAAATTTGGATTATTAAGATTAGAGATTTGATTTAAGAAGATATCAATTCTTTAATTTAAAATTTCCTAAATGAATTACTTTAATAATATTTAACTCTTAATTAAACTTAAGATGATAATTAAAAAGAAAGTAACCTTTAATTAAATTAAGCTTGAAACATTAAGTAATTTAATAATCAAATTGAAATAAATTTAAAACATTAAAATTAATTTCAAAATCACTTGAAAGAAAATTTAAAGCAAACTTGAAACATCAAAATCAATTAAAAAAAAGATTCTTAATAAAGAAAATCAAGCCAATTAAAAATTAATCTAGAATATTGCAATTAAATTAAAAATTAAATCATTAAAGTCTAAATTAAATAATTTAAACTCCTCTTTCAATTCAAATAGTTTAAAACATTTAAGAACAAAACAACTTGAACACTATTCTAAACTTAAATTATTAAAATTTCATAACTAAATTAAATCACTTTAAATCACCAATTCCAATTTTAAATCATTAAAATCTTTAATAAACTGATTTGCCCTTAGAGGCTTTTGTTATCATAACTTTTAAATGGAGCATTAAGTGAAATGTCACTTTACTCATAGGATAGTCAAACATCCTAATTCACTGAGCAAGAAGAAAAAATTAACTAAATTCTTGGATGATCAATTCACCAGTGCAGTTAAATTCACTTGGACTCAAAACAATCCCAGAAGTATTGAAAAGATGTTTAGGATTTATCCTAAGCACTTTCTCAATATGATGGGTAGTTTTAGAAAAACAACTGAACTTAATTGTTCTTTGATGAAGAAAATCATCCATAAAACAAAAGAACCTAGACGTCATAGGAATTGACTAGCTATAGGATTAGGACTTTGGAAGACAACCAAAACCTTTCCCTTAGCTTTACCTAGGTATTTGTAATAAACATTTAAATGCTCTTAACATGTGTTTTAAGTGTAGCTTGGAATGACGGGAAGGCCCTCCAGGTACGCTTTTATGTTATTGCAAGTTACTTACATGTACTGCGCTTTACCTTTCTTGCATGTTAGACAAGATTGTTGCATGAAAACTGAAACCTTTAGGATTGCCACAAAATTGAAACCCAAAACTAAATTAAATGTCACAACAAGATAAAATTCACCGCCATAACATTCAAAATATTAAACAACTCAAAATTTAAACACAAACAGAACACAAAACTACAACTATAACTAAATTAAAACATCTAGTTGGATGATCGGGAATACCTCAGATGATATAACCTACCTGTTGCTAACGGGATTTCCCACGGTCTAAATGAAAGTGTGGAACTCATTCAGTTGAGTTTAGCAAATTCATCTAGACTAAGTGAATCCGATAAAAATAACGGTGCCGGAATGATGGAACTGTGGGATCTTAATCGGTGTTGTTACAATCAACTTTAAGATTCCCTTTATAAAACATTAAAGACATTTGAACTTTAAGATTCTTCTAAACCAAAACATTTTTCTCATCTCCTGATTTGCACCTTCTAAAACTAAACCTCTGTAACAATAAGGAGTTTGGAGCACAGCGGGTAGCACAGCCATCGTTGTCAGCAAAACTCGGGTCTCTTCAGCAAAACCATTCTTAGAAGTAAACAACCAAACCATAAGAATTCAAGGTAGTTTGCCTAGTGCAACATAAATCCTCAACTTTTTGTTAGGCATTTGCATAATCATATTATGTAAATTAAGCCCTAACTGGTCTTAGGATTCTGAGGTAGTCGTTTGGTACGACATAAACCCTCACATCTTCGAGGCTATTTGTATGATCATGTCGTACAAATATAAGTCCTAATTAATTAAAATTGGTAAGATTACAATGTTAAATAAACTCCCAAATTGAAGCCAAATAATAGGATAGTTTAGGAAGTTGCCAAGATTCTTCTTGGGTCCTCAGCTTCTCCTACTTCTCTTCTTTTGGACTCCTAAAATAAATTGTTCCAAATTTGAGCTAATCACTTTGAAATTTCCAAAATCCAATCCTTTGAAAACCTTAAACTTTGAAATTCTTGAGAGCAAAACCACTGATCATTATCGAGAGTTTTCTTAAGTGATTCCCGTCATTTAAGATGTAATTAACTATAGGGGCTTGCCCTTATAGGGAACTTTAAGAACCCGGATAATATAAACCCCGCTTAATTCCTTTATATTAAGTAGGGGAACTTGTTGGCTTATAAAATTGGTTCGCAGACCAAATGGATGTCACAAATCTTCTAGTTTCTTTAATCGAGCCCCATCATCAAGCAGTGTGTCTATTCTTCGGGATAGATGATTTGTGGTGTGGTGCTCGTTTATATGAACTATTCAGGATGTGAGATCGGTTTGATTTCATATCTTAAAATTTTCAAACTTAAAATTATTTTCAAAATTAAATGCTACTTTCAAATTATATATATATATATATATATATATTTAAATTAAATTTAAAACCTAAAAATATGCAGACAATTTCTGGAGACTCCGCTGGGGAGGAGTTCCTCTCTCCATTTTGATCAGATGGTCATAAATCGGTAGTGTATCCATGTCCCTAGTGGAGCAAACTACCATTCTTTCTGTTGGCATACCACGTTCATTTCTATCTTGAACGGGTATAGCCAACTTCTTTCGGATTTAGGAGCCACTGTTTAGACACCCCTAAAAAGAGAGGTTCCGAAATCCTTTTACCTCTTTTCTGAGGTGGGGTGGACCCCCAATAAGTGTTAGCTTAGGAGCTGTCCCTCGGGTTGAGAAGTTTTGAGAGACTTTCTCTTCCTTTCCAATTCTGAATCGGGTCCTTTACCCTTTCTATACCTTTAATCATTTTGTTCCTAACAAACAAATCCTCTAATAAACAACATTCTAATAAACGAATTCTCTTAAAAATCACAAATACACTAAGATAAACGAAAATGTGTTCGGACTCTTTCTTTTTTCGTCCTAAGTTTTGCGACAAAGGGAAGCATAATTCGAGACTGACGTTCGGAATCTGCCCTGCAGAAAACGACTTCCCCAAAGTTAATCTTCTCCTTCACCAATAGACTGGACTTGGCTGTCTATAAGGATGAGCTGCCTGACAAGGGGATCATCCGTTTCAGACAAGGATTCGATAATACATATCTTAAGTTCGCTGACATTACTCTTTTCACACTAATGGAAAAAGTGTCAGAAACTGAGGAGCCCGTAATTGAGTTCAACCTGAAGTCGAGTCAAGAATTCCCTCCCCTGCAAAGGGTTCCAGCTGAAAGAAGTACTGTTATTCGTAGGAGGACTGTTGTCTCTACCCCCACCAGTCTAGTCATCTCTTCACCTACCCCAGCTTCTGCCAAATTGAAGGGGAAGGAAATCCAAGTCTGTGATGAGCCTGTCACCGTGGAGGGTACAAATTTTGCTACAATACCATCTGTTTTTGAGATTTGGTCCAGTTCAAGAGTTGCACCCCTAACTCGGACTCAAAGGAGAAATAGAAGCAGAAAGATAGCCAGGATTGAGAAAGCCAAGGCCGCTGAAGTTGCTTTCCTGGAAGAAATCCCTGAACTGCCTAAGTATACACCTCTGTTGGAAGGAAGTAGGTTTCACCCTCTCTCTGCTGCATCAGATGAAGAAGACGTCTTAAGGAGTGTCGATACATTACCACGATCTGCATACTATAGTAACTACAAAAGAAAAAAGGTCAAGACTATGTCATTTGCTCGGCTACAAGCTGTAATAGAAAAATTAGCAAAGAAAGAAAGATGCCCCGTGTCAGAAATCCTAAGAAGTATGGGACGAGTGCCAGCTAGATCCCGCCTCGAACCGTGAGTAGAGCCTGTCACTGCAGCAGAGAAACCAAGGAAGAAAATGAGAGCTAGTTCACCTGTTGTTGTATCAGGCCATCATATTAGCGAGGACACCACCTACCAGCATATAACCGACAGGTTGTCCGGTCCTAGGCCTTCTGCTGCAAGAAAGATGGTGTGGCGACCTATTATAACCGAGCCGAGACCAACACAACGTCCTAAGAAGAAAAGCCTCATCAAAGACCCTGAATCAAAAGAAAGTGCTACTGCAATAACAGAAACTCCTGAAAAAGTAGTTCAACAGCCATCACACGACAACCGCGAGATCGTTTGGAAGAGACCCCTCGAGGATGCTATAGGAAAGCTAAGGATGGATATCCAAAGGTTGGCGAAAGAAAGAGGAGAAAAGTTGAAAAATGAAGTTGATTCATCAGAGTTCATGAATGAGGAGTATGCCAAGATCAATATGGTTGAGACACGAGCATCATTAGCTTCGCGAGGTGCTCCGGCAGCTGTAGAAAGAGATGAACCGGAAGTGATGATAGCACAGCTTCGGGAAAGAGATGAAACAATTTCCCAGATGGCAAAGAGGATGGAAGAGATGGCTGCTGCTTTAGCCACTCTCTAGAGTTAGGTGCAACCTCAGAAAGAAACACCCCTAGAGATCATCCATATTGCAGATGGAGGAAAAGAAATCACATCCGTTAATGGAGATGAACAACCGAAGAAAGATTCTACGCAAAGCATGATTCCCGAAAAGGATATCAAAAACATGGTAGAACAGCAGGTGCGAGAAGCCTTAGCACAATCTAAGAGCGGAACATCTATTCATACGGGTAGACCTTACCCCGAAGAGTTCGATGCAGTCCAATACTCGAAAGGCTTCATATCACCTCTGTTTAAGACTTTTGATGGAACGGGAAACCCCCGGCAGCATGTTGCACATTTTCGTGCTAGTTGCTGCATTGTCGGTGGTAGTGATGCTTTACTCTTCCGTCAGTTCGTCAGCAGCTTGTCAGAGATCACCTTCAATTGGTACGCAGAATTGCCAAATAGTTCAGTTAAGACCTTTACAGAGTTAGAAAACCTCTTCGTTAAGCGGTTTGACGGGGCTCGGCACCACATCACCATCGGTGAACTAGTGGTGGAGCACCAGAAACCGAACGAGACTTTAGTGGATTACATACTTCGATGGAGGAACTTAAGCATGAAGTGTGAACCACAACTTCAAGAATAGCATGCAGTCGATATCCTGCTTAAGAGTATCCATGGCCCGATAGCACTTCTCCTTAAAGGATTTACAATCAAGACTTTCGAGAAGTTGCTTAGCAAGGCCGGGAGCTTACAAGAGGAAGCAAAGCAGCTAAGTTTCGTGGACAAGACTGATAAACAAAAGCCGGTGAAAGCATTCGAAAAGAAGTCCGGAATCGTCGCGGCAGTAGATAAGGGCAAGCAGCCAGTGCAAATACAGCCAGAGCGGCCACAACCTAGCTATCAACCACCTCAACGGACATACCAACAACCACAACAGATCTATCAACAACCTCAGCAGGGTTATCAATAGCCTCGACTGAGCTATCAGTCGCCTCAGCATTATGAACAACCGCCTCATCCACAGCGTACCCTGAAAGATTTTCTGAATAAGGAATATCCATTCAAAACTGAAGCAGTAGCGAAGATGTTCCGCAGTTTAATGAAGACACTAGATTTTCAGCTACCAAAGCCCAAGAGACCAGAAGAAGTCAACAAGAAAGATCATCCAAACTATTGCCCTTACCACCGAATGCTCTGACACAAGATAGAGGATTGCATCACTTTTAAAAGTTGGCTTGATGATAATCTCTAAAAAGGGAACATAACGATCCTGAAGGAATACATGAAGGAACCCCAAAAAGGAGGTTCCATCAATGTTATCTCGACGGATCCTATTGTTCCGATAAACCCGTATATGACCGATGATGGATGGAGTACCGTCTGGACAAAGTCTTCAAAGAGAATTTTGGATCACATCCAGACCGCTTCGGTACGCGCTTCAACTCAGAGTTTGAAACCTGCCAAGCCGACACTATCGTTTATGATAGAAGAACCGCCCCAGAGGGAGGAGAAGATCGTAGAAGAGAAGAATACTGAGGCTCTGAAGGGTAGACTAGGGGTTGCTTATCCTAGGATGGTTGTTTCTGATTCAGGGGAGAAATCCCTCGAACCTCTGACTCTATATGATTATTTGCTCGCCCCGGCTGTATCTTATAATGATAAGAGTTATGGCGTTGGCTACATTTTGACTGTTTTTAACGATTACGTAACTAACGACAACCAACCTAATCCGGATCTCGATTCCAATATAAATAAAAATTCTCAAATCATACACAACCTCGATGACCACGACGAAGAAGATGTTCACAAAGGAGGCTACGAAAGCTCAACAAGCAACGAGTCCATTTGTGAATTTTGAGGAGATCTGATTGCGATAGAATTAGAGTCATTAGATTCTGAAACAACTGCAGAAGAGCCAGTCATTCCCATTCAAGAGGGTACACCGGCAGATCCAGCACAAGACTCAGAACAAGTAACTAAAGTCAACCTAAGAAGCAAAAAAGTTCTACCTCCGAGAATGTGTCCAAAGGATAAAGAAAAGCAAGTGGTTGCTCAAGAGGAGCCAACCCTAGCAGAGGAATTGCCCATTTTGGAAGAAACCGAGGAACATGGTAATAAAGTGGACTATAACGTGCTAGCTCATCTTAGGAAGCTACCAGCCAAACTAAGCATATACAACACTCTGATCTTGTCAAAGGAGATGAGGGAAGCTCTGATCAAGGCTCTACTTGATCCAGAGATTTGTTTAGCTCAAATGGTCGGTAATTCCTTTGACAAGGTTTGCTCGTTAAAAGAACAGCGAGGTGTTACCTTCACGGACAATGATCTACTACTTGGAACAGCAGATCACAACTGATCGTTGTACATTTCAGTCACTATTGGAAAGTTTACGCTCTCCAGAGTGTTGGTTGATCAGGGAGCATCAATCAACTGTCGGCATATTTTTAGGTTGTGTGTTGTATTTTGAAAAGGGGTCGCCTAACAGAAATTGTCGACGAATTTTAAATTTTAAATTTAATTTAAATATATATAATTTGAAAAGTAGCATTTGATTTTGAAAATAATTTTAAGTTTGAAAATTTTAAGAAATGAAATCAAACCGGTCTCACATCCCAAATAGTTTATATAAACGAGTACTGCATCACAAACCGCGTATCTATCCTGAAGAATAGACACACTGCTTGATGACGGGGCTCTATTAAATAAACTAGAAGATTTGTGACATCCGTTTGGTCTGCGAACCAATTTTATAAGCCGATAAGTTCCCCTACTTAATACAAAGAAATTAAGCAGGGTTTATATTACCTGGGTTCTTAAAGTTCCCTATAAGGGCATGTTGACCTCATTTTTGATGAGGTCTTCTCTTCTACTCTTTAGTACTTAAGATCTAGCCTTAGGCTTTTCCTTTGACTATCTTAGAGGATTAGAATTGAGACCCACCACTTAGAAATTCAAACCACTTCTTAACTCCCTGCAAACTCCACAAACTTGACTATAGACCCCTAATCACCTAGAGGGTTGAAATCAAATGTGGAAGTTTAAAGGATGGGTTCCTATAGGACTCTTTGGCCTTAGGGACCGCTCCAGGTGGCCTGGTCTGGTGAAGGGCTGACTTACACACACACTACACTCATACACTACACTTGCACACACCTCCTAAAACCACACCCATACCCAACTTGACCTCCTGACTCATGTAGGTGATTCACATGGATGGTCCTTAACCCTTAAGCCCTTGGCTAAGAGGGTTGGGAACAACATAGTGAATGGCTCAAATGAGTCCCTTCATGGCTCATGTGGGCTTGATATGGCTTCATAGCTCAACCAAAATGATTTCATTCCACTTACATTTATCCAAGCTTCAATTTTCCAAATTTTCAATTTTTGACCCCCGGGACCCTACACCCGCCAACTTTACCCAAAACCCTTGAAACTGCCCAAAATTTGCAAAATCACCTAAATTACCCAAAAATTCCTCAAAATTATTCCCAAACATTCCCACATTACTCAAATTGATCATTCATAGCCAAAAATACCAAAAAATCCAAAAATACCTCCCAATACCCTCCAAATACCCAAAATACCCCTCTTGACCCAAAAATCCAAAAATTTAGAAAATTCCCAGAAAATTCCAGAAAATCCCAAATATTTCTAATTTCATTTTGTTCAACTACACCATAGGCCAATTTTGTCAATTTACCCCACTTTTATCAAAACCCCCAATTTGACCCATTTTAACCCAAAGTGAACCCAATGTCAAACCAAGCCTACCCAATTGACCCAAATTCTGGTCCAATTCAATTCTAAACTTCAATTCAACATTCCCAACACCAATCTAGACCAAACCCAAGTCCAATTTGATTGACATTTGGATCCAATTTCACTTTTGGCCTTAAAGCCCAATTTGGACCCATGACCCAAACCTAACCCAAACTCACCCAATTCAACTCCAATTAACCCCAAATCTTTTCTAAACCTTCCTTAACATCCCTAAAAACGAAACACTAACATGATTTGCCCAACATTTAGACCTAAACCCCACTTAAATTCAACCCAAAACAAAAAAGCCCAATTTTGACCTAAACCCAAACCTAACCCAAATAAGCACAAACCCCAAAATCAAAGCCCAACCAAAGCCAAAACCTTTTTGAAACACTCCCATAAACATTTCCAAACATTCATTTTACATCAATTTCAACCCTAGCCCAACATTGGCCCAAGTTAGCCCAATTTGACCTATATTGGCCCATTCACCAAAGAAGCCCAAATTCAACCCAATGCAAACCCAAATCACTCCCAATTTGCTTTAAATCACTCATGATACATCCGTCAGCTAAACCCAACAATTATTTGGCCCAAACTTCTACAAAATTCCCATCCATAAATCTATTTTTAAACCAAAAGCCCACTTACATGAAACCTTCCTAAAAGCCCAAACTTCATGCTAAAGCCCATATGACAAATTCTTCTCATCATACCCTTAATTAAAATCAATCCCTAAGTTTGAAAATTTATCATGAAGCCATTCCAAATTAAGCCCCATACAAATTCCCATCAAAATACCAAAATTTTTCTTAAATCCATTTCCATGAAATTGACTTAACTTTTCCCAAGCCAAAGATGAGCCATGAAGCCATGCATGAGCCACATGGAAGCCATGAGAGCCTCTTTACATGTCACCATGCCATTTTGGGCAAAAGGAGGAGACTCTTTCCTTAATTCCTAAAGGTGATTAACCACTCCCATGATTCCACTAAACCTTGCTTAAGCTTAATTGTACTTGGATGGTGACCATTCCCCACTGATTAAGCCGACCTAAATCACTTTCTATTCAGACCTAAACCAAGCCTTGGGTGGTGCACCTAGCCCAAATGGATGGGTTGACCAATTTGAGCCAAAATGAGCCCTCTCCCATTCCATTCTAATCCAAGCCTTTTACACATGGCATTTGCCAATTGCCTACACTAAACCCCAGCCCTGACCCACTCGAACAAGATGGTGACCGAGTGCTCGGCCGGCCGACCACCGGTGTCGCCGGAAAACACCACACCCGAGAGCTCACATGTGAGCCAACTTTGGAATTCCACCTTGCTCGAGCCGCCCCATGCCCAATGGCCACCATGGTCGTTCTTCCCATGCCCGGAGCAGGCCGATCCCAACCCTTGGCCATCCCTGTGAGGCTCTCTAACCACCTCTATTTAAACCCGACCCCCTCACGGCCATGAGAGGAGAGTTGCATAGCGGGCCCCTGGAGCGCTGAGTCGGATGGCGGCGCCGAATCAAAAGGCGACGCGTGTGCTTTCGGAGCTGCCGAGGTTGACGCGGCGCCGCGTGGATAAATAGAAAATTAGGGTATTTTCTGATTTATTTAATTCCCTAAACTTCAAAAATCCATAACTTTGTGTAGAAAATCAGAAAAATAAAATAAAAATACCCTCTTGCTCAGTGAACAGAGGAGAATAATGTGGAAAAGAAATCATTTAATTTCATCAAGTATTTTATTTTTAATGATTTATTTCCCTTCTGCATTATTTTAATTCTCCATGCATATAGGAAATTCACCATGGCATGAGACCATAGGGCTTTTGAAGCCTCTGAATTTGGGAACATTCCCTGAATTTTCCAAAGTCAAAGGCCATCCCTATGAGAAGTTATTGATTTTTCAAATTCATGTTGTTGTTTTGAGTATTTTAATTCCAATAATTAGCATGTTGTGAAATAAATTCTAGGAAAATTTGGTGATGTCTCTTATGACCAGAGGACCCTAGGAAAAATAGGTTTTGAGTTCATTCATTTAAAATAACCCTATTTGGCTTAAACACCCAAAATAGATCCCTAATTAATTAGAGTTAACCATACATCAAATTGACTTGAAATCAATCCTCCACTGACCTTTAGGATCAGAGGAGCTCACAATAAAAATTTGAGGTCAATTGGACTTGGTTAGCCCTACTAAATGGGTTGATTAAGCCATTTAGTCAATTTGAACTTTAAAAATTCATAACTTTCAAAATGCTTTTAAAAATTCACCAAATTAGTTTTGGAGCCTCTCTGATATCAGGGGAATTTAAGAAAATTAAAATTTCAATTTTCTAAAAAAGTTGATTTTTTGGTATTATTTTAATATTTTAATAATTAAAAAATAATAAAAATCACAAAAATAATAAAATTCACCAAAATATCACATTTTGAATTTTAATCACTTAGGAATAAACACCATATTTTTCTTAGGTCTATTTAATGAGATATTAAATTTTAAAGCCCTAAGGTAATTTTAAAATTAAAAAATGTATTTTTTTAGCATTTTCACTAAAATAATTCTAATAAATCAAAGAAAAATCAGAAAATTGTAAAAATTGATTCTCTGATTTCCTTGATATGAGAGAGATTTTTGAAAAATATATAATTAATTTTTCAACCTTTATTTTATTTTTAAATTAATTAATACTCCAAAACTTAAAATAATATAATTAAAAAAATCACCAAAATTGGTCCAAGTGGTCCTCTAGTCATTAGAAATGTCCCATAATTTTCTTAAAGACAGAAACTTTCCCTTGGTCTTATTATTAAATTTTTTTTGGAAATTCCTATTTTCCACCAAAAATAATTACATAAATAAATTAAATACAGAAAATCACATTTTCTCCTCTCATGTCTTTATTGGCATATGAGTGAAGTCACATAAAATTTCAAATTCTTTTAAGTTCAATTTAGTGAGTTATGAAATCATTAAGCTTGAAGGATAAAATGGTAATTAAAATTTTAACCCTTAATTAAAACTTTAGGCTTAATAAAATTAACAAGTAAAATATTTGATCTTAATCTGATTTGGATGATTGAAATTTAAGTAATTAAAGGGTAGAAACCTATTAAACAATTTAAAAATAATTAAAACAAACTTTAATTAATTAATTGATTAAATTTGGAAGAATAATAAAGTTGGAATTATTAAATAGGGATATTATTAGGAAGAGATTTGTTCTTTAATTTAAGAATCCCTAAATTAATCATCTCAATAATATTTAATTTCCAATTAAAATGATAATTCAAATTTAAATTTTAAAATATTAATGGACTTAATCATCAAAATTTAGTTAAAAGTTAAATTATTAAACTTTTCTTTAAATTTTCAATTAAATTAAAATTAAAAATAAAATTAAATTAAAGATTAAATTAAATCAAACAAATTAAATTAATTTAAATTAAATTAAATCAATTAAATTAAATTAAATTAAATTGAATAAATTAAATTAAATTGAATTAAATTTAATTAAAGTTAAATTAAATTAATTAAATAAAATTAAATCAAAATAAAGGTTAAATTAAATTAAATTAAATTAAATTAAATTAAATTAAAACATATTAAATTAAATTAAATTAAATTTAATTAAATTAAAAAAAATAAATAAAAAATCAAATTAAAATAAAATTAAATTAAAATTAAAATTAAAATTAAAATTAAAAATTAAAATTAAATTAAAATTAAAACTAAACCAAATTAAATTACATTAAAGTTAAATTAAATTGAATTAAATAACATCACCTAAGACATAAAGAATTTAAAGAAATTCAAAATGAAGTAACTTGAACACTATTCCAAATTTAAACCCATTAACTTAAATTAAATCATTTGAACACCAATTTGCCCTCGAGAGCTTTGGTTATCATAACTCCTAAACAGAACGTTAAATGAAATGCTACTTCACTTATAGGATATTCAAATGTCCTAGTTCATCGAGCAAGATAATAACAAAACTTGAATCCTCGGACGATTACTTCACCTCGATCAATTAAATTCATTTGGACTTAAAACAATCCCAGCAGTATTGAAAAGATGTTTAAGATTCTTCTTAAGCACTTTCTCAATATGATAGGATACTTATAAGAACAATTGAACTTAATTGTTCTTTGATGAAGAAAATCGTCCTCAAACCAAAACACAAGAACCTAGACGTCATAGGAAATGACTAGCTATAGGATTAGGAATTTGGTAGAAAACCATAACCCTTCCCTTAGCTTTACCTAGGAACTTGCTTAAATATTATAATTGTGTTTTAAGTGCAGCTTGGGATGACGGGAAGACCCTCCAGGTACGCTTTTATTTTATTGCAATTTACCTTATTGCAATTTATTTAATCGCATCACACTTACTTTTCTTGCATGATAAACAACTCTTGCATGAAAACCCACACCTCCAGGGTAGCCCCTAAAACTTAAACCAAAACTAAGTTAAAAGTCATTGCAAGATAAAATTCACCGCCACAACATTTCAAAATATAAAACAACTCAAAATTTAATCACAAACAGAACACAAAACTGCAATTACAACTAATTTAAAACGTTCTGTTGGATGATCGGGAATACCTCGGATGATGTAACCTACGTGTTGCTAACGGGATTTCCCATGGTCTAAATGAAAGTGTGGAACTCATTCAGTTGAGTTTAGCAAATTCATCTGGACTAAGTGAATCCGATAAAAATAACGATGCCGGAAGGATGGAACCGTGGGATCTTAGCCGGTGTTGTTATAATCAACTTTAAGATTTGTTTTAAATAAAACATAAAAAAAACACTTGGAAATTAAGACTTCTCTAAACCAAAACACCTTTCTCATATCCTGACTTATGATTTCTAAAACTAAACCTCTGCAAAAACAAGGAGCTTGGAGCACGGTGGGCAGCACTGCCATCTTCGTCAGCAAAACAACTCTACATCAGCTAAACATTTCTAGAATTAAATAACAAAGCCATAGGACTTCGAGGTAGTTTGCCTAGTGCAACATAAATCCTCAACCTTTTGTTAGGCATTTGCATTGCAAATTAAGCCCTAACTGGTCTTAGGATTCCGAGGTAGTCGTCCGATACGACATAAACCCTCACATCTTCAAGGCTACCTGTATGATTTTACCATACAAATATAAGTCCTAATTAATTAAAATTGGCAAGATCAAAACATTAAATAAATATTAGGACTTTCCTAAATTCAAGCCAAACAATAGGATAGTCGGGAAATTACCGAAGTTTGCTTCGAATCTGTAATTTATCCTACCTTTCTTCCTTTGAATTCCCAAAATAAAATCTTCCAAATTTGATCCATTCCCTATTGAAATTCCAAAATTCAATCACTTGAAAACTTAAACTTTGAAATTCTTGAGAGCAGAGTTATTGATTATTATAGAGAGTTTTCTTAGGTGAATCCCGTCACCTAAGATGTAATTAACTATAGGGGCTTGCCCTTATAGGGAACTTTAAGAACCCAGGTAATATAAACCCTGCTTAATTCATTTATATTAAGCAGGGGAACTTGTCGGCTTATAAAATTGGTTCGCAGACCAAACGGATGTCACAAATCTTCTAGTTTATCTAACCGAGCCCCATCATCAAGCAGTGTGTCTACTCTCCGGGATATATATACAGTTTGTGGTGCGGTGCTCGTTTATATAAACTATTCGGGATGTGAGATCAGTTTGATTTCATATCTTAAAATTTTTAAATTTAAAATTATTTTCAAAATCAAATACTACTTTTCAAATTATTTATTTAAATTAAATTAAAAATTCGCCGACAATTTCTGTAGGCGACCTCTTTCAAAAATACAACACTCACCCTAAAAAAATAAGCCGTACAATTTCTGGCGACTCCGCTGGGGAAAATTCCTCTCTCCATTTTTAATCAGATAGTTCTGCTTTCAAAAATCGGTAATGCATCCATGTCCCTAATGGATCAAGCTACCCTTCTTTCCGTTGGAATACTATGTTCATTTCTACCTTGAATGAATATAGCCAACATTCTCTTGGATTTAGGAGCCACTGTTTAGACACCCTAATTAGAGAGGTTCCGAGATCCTTTTACCTCATTTCTGAGATGGGGTGGACCCCCAATAGGTGTTAGTTTAGGAGTGATCCTTCGAGTCGAGAAGTCTTGCATAAGACTTTCTTTTCCCTTCCAACTCTGAATCTGATTCATTACCTTCTCTACACCTTTGAACATTCCGTTCTAAATAAACAAACCCTTTAATGAATGACTCTTTTAACAAATAACTCCTTCTTATAAATACATGAACAAGAATGTGTTCAGACTCTTTTCGATCCCTTTCTTTTCATCCTGATGAGAAGAAGCATAACTTGGGACTGACAATCAAAATCTACCCTGCAGAAATGGAAGCCCCAAAGCTGATTTTCTCCTTCACCAATGGACTGGACTTCGCCGTTTACAAGGATGAACTCGCCCGATAATGGGATCATCCGGTTTGGACAAGGATTCGAGAACACGAATGTCAAGATCACCGACGTTTCCCTTTTCGCGCCGACAAACAAAGTATCCGAAGCCGAGAAGCCGCCGATCGAGTTCAACCTCAGGTCAACTCGAGAGTTTCCTCCCCGCGAAAGATTCCAACCGAGAGGAGTACTCGCTGTCCACGGAAGGACCTGTTCTTGCTACCCCCACTGGTCTAGTTGTCTCGCACCTACCCCGGCTTCGCCAAATTAAAGGGGAAGGAAATCCGGAACTATGGTGAACTCCGTTACCATGGAGGGTACATACCTTCCCGTGAGACCTTCTATTTTGAAATCGGGTCCAGCTCGAGAATTCCATCACTAACATGGACCCAAAGAAGGAACAGAAGTAGGAAGATTGCCAGGAAGGCCAGAGCTACTGAAGTTGCTTTCCTGGAGGAAATCCCAGAAATCCCTGAGTACACACCACTACCTGAATACATACCATTGCTTGAAGATACACCCTTTTTGGAAGGAAGTAGATTCCACCCCCTTTCCGCCGCAGCTGACGAGGAAAATGTCCGCAGGATTGTTTCTACATTACCTCGACCAGCATACTACAACGACAGCAGAAAGAAAAGGGCTAGGATCACACCATTTGCCCGACTACAGACTGTGATCGAGAAGCTAGCAAAGAAAGAGAAATGCCTAGTATCGGAAATTTTGAGAAGGATAGGGCGGGTGCCAGTCAAATCCCGACTTGGGCCACGAGTAGAACCCGCCATCGTTACAGAAAAGCCAAATAATAGGATGAAGGCTAGTCCGCCTGTCGTCATTTCAGGGTTACAGATTAAGGAGGATACCACCTTCCAAGCATTTGGGTCGACAGACCATCTGGTCCTAGACCTTCTGCTGCTAGAAGGATGGTGTGGCGTCCCACTACTGGACAATTAAGATTGAAACAACAGCCTGAAAAGGAAAGTCTCGTCAGGAGACTTGAATCCGAAGAAAGTGCTACTGCAGTAAAGGGGACTCGTGAGAAGGGAACCCGACAGCTATCACACGACAACTGCGAGGATGCACAGAAAGGACCGCTAGAGGATGCTATGGAAAAGTTGAGGACCGATATTCGACGATTAGCAAAAGAAAGAGAAGAGAAATTCGGAGATGAGATTGATTTGTCGGAATTCATGGACGATGAGTATGCAGAAATCAACATGGTCAAAACGCGAGCTTCGTCAGCTTCACAAGGTGCTCCTGCAGCCGCAGAAAGAGAGGAGTCGGAAGTGATGAGGAGGCAGCTTCAAGAGAAAGACGATACGATCGCCCAAATGGCGAAGGGGATGGAAGAGATGGCTGTAGCCCTAGCGACTCTCCAAAGTCAAGTGCAACCCCAAAGAGAGACACCCCCAGAGGTCATTCACATTGTAGACAGAGGAAAGGAGATTACATCCTTCAACGGGGATGATCAGTTAAAGAAAGATACAACACAAAGTATGATTCCAGAAAAGGATATCAAGAGCTTGGTGGAACAGCAGGTGCGAGAAGCCTTAGCACAATCAAAGAGCGGGACATCCATTCGGACGAGTAGACCTTACCCGGAAGAATTCGACGTTGTCCAATACCCAAAAGGCTTCATACCACCTCTGTTCAAGACCTTTGATGGAACCGGGAACCCCCGACAGCATGTTACACACTTTCGTGCCAGTTGTTGCAATGCCGGCGGAAGCGACGCATTACTCTTCCGATAATTCGTCAGCAGCCTGTCAGGGATCGCCTTTGATTGGTATGAGGAATTACCAAATGGTTCGGTGAAGACATTTTCAGAATTAGAAAACCTCTTCATCAAGCGATTTTCCGGAGCTCAGCACCACATCACTATAGGTGATTTAGTGGTAGAGAAGCAGAAGCCGAACGAAACTTTGGTGGATTACATACTTCGATGGAGAAATCTAAGTATGAAGTGTGAACCATAATTACAAGAACGACATGCGATCGACATCTTACTTAAAAGCATTCATGGCCCGATAGCACTTCTCCTCAAGGGATTTACCATTAAGACTTTCGAGAAGTTGTTAAGAAAGGCTGGAAGCTTGCAAGAGGAGGTGAAGCAATTAAGTTTCGCCGATAAGACAGACAAGCAAAAGCCTGTGAAGACTTTTAAAAAGAAATCCGGGATTGTTGCAGCAGTCGACAAAGGCAAACAACCGATACAAATATCGTCCGAACGGCCGCAACAACCTCAACAGAATTACCAGTAACCCCGACCTAGCTATCAGTCATCTCCACAGTATGAATAACCGCCTCGTCCGCAACGTACATTAAGGGAGCTTCTGAGCAGGGAATAACCATTCAAGAATGAGGTAGTGCTGAAGATGTTCCGTAGTCTGATGAAGACTCCAGATTTCCAGCTGTCAGAGCCTAAGAGACCAGAAGAAGTCAACAAGAAAGGTGATCCCAACTTTTGCCCTTATCACCAGATGCTTGGACACAAGATAGAAGATTGTATTACCTTCAAAAGTTGGCTCAACGACAATCTTCGGAAAGGGAATATAACAATCCCGAAGGAGTACATGAAGGAACCCCAGAAAGGAGGTTCCGTCAATGTTGTCTCGATCGATCTCATCGTTCCGATAGATCCCTATACAACCGATGATGGATGGACTACCGCTTGGACGAGGTCTTCAAAAAGATTTTGGATCACATCCAAACCGCTTCGGTGCGAGCGTCAATTCGTAGTTCGAAACCCGTTAAGCCGACACCGTCACTCGAGATAGAAGAACCACCTCAACAGGAGACGATCGAAGAGAAGAAGAAAATCAACGAAGAAGAGAAGACCGAGGCTCCTAAGGCTAGACTAGGGGCCGCTTATCCTAGGATAGTTGTTTCCGATTCGGGGAGAAATCCCTCGAACCTCCGACTCGTATGATTATCTGCTCACTCCGGTGGGATCTTATAATGATAAGGGTTATGGCGTTGGCTACGTTTTAACTATTTCTAACGATTACGTAACTAGCGATAACCAACCAAATCCGGACATCAATTTCGATACAAATGGCAATTCTCAAATCATACACAATCTCGACGATCGCAATGACGAAGAAGACATCCATCAAGGAGGCTACGAGAGTTCAACGAGTAACGAATCTATCTGCGAGTTTCGAGGAGCTCCAGTCACAATAGAGTTAGAGCCTTCAGACTCCGAGGCTAATCTAGAAGAACCTGTTATTCCAATTCAAGAGGAGACACTAGCAAACTCAATACTAGATTCAGAAGAAATTACAGAAGTTAACTTAAGAAGTGGAAGAGTTCTACCCCCGAGAATGGGTCCAAAGGACAAAGGAAAGCAGGTGGTTGTTCAAGAAGAATCAACCCCGGCGAAGAAATACCCATTCGAGAAGAAATCGAGACACATGAAAATAAAGTGGACTACAACGTGCTAGCCCATCTTAGGAAACTACCGCCAAACCGAGCATCTACGACGCTCTCATCTTATCAAAGGAGATGAGAGAAGCTCGATCAAGGCCTTACTTCGATCCGGAAATTTGCTTAGCTCAAATGGCCGGAGATTCCTTAGATGAGGTTTGCTCGTTAAAGGAACAACGAGGTGTCACCTTCACGGACAATGACCTACTACTTGGGACGATGAGACCACAACCGACCGTTGTACATTTCGGATACAATCGAGAAGTTTACACTCTCCGCAGTATTGGTGGATCCAGGAGCATCAATCAATATAATGAATCTTTGAACGCTAGCATACTTGGAAATTGATGCTCGCGAGCTCGAAGCGGACAAAATGTTATTAAGAGGATTCAACCAGAAAGGAGAAAGAGCCCTCGGATCAATAACACTACTAATGAAGACCGGTGACTTGGCAAAGACAACCGCAAAATTTCACATAATTGATTCAGAAACGTCGTTCAACGCTCTACTGGGCCGACCATGGATACATGAAAACCGGATGGTACCATCATCTCTACATCAGTGCATCAAATACTATGATGGAGGGGAACAATGCATCAAAGGTGACTTATAACCATTCTCCGTACATGAAATTGGAATCCATGAAGATGCAGCTTATTATGCACCTCCGAAGAAAACAATCTTCTCCAGAGATACCATAACAAATGAAACAAAGAAAGTTCGGGACAACGAAGAACCTGAAGTTCTAGTCCAACAGTCACTCACCACTCCCTTACGACGAGATGGTGAAGGTTTCTCCACAACTCGCATCCGAGGTCGAGGCCTGGGACGAGGTCGTGGCAAAGACGTTAGGACAGTTGGACAGAAGAAACCAACCATCAATGTTGATTGAGAAGATAGTTCTGAAGAAGAAAAAGAGATCAAGCGAGAAGCAGCGACAATAAGTCGGAAGAAGCCGCAATTCAGGATCTCTCTCGAAGATGAGAAGAACGAAGAATATAAATCGATGTACGAGAAGATTAATCACTATGTACATACTATGACCCTGACCCCGATCCATTCTAATAAGATCGAGGGTATGGTGGTCAAAGAGGTACATAATGGCGGTGCAAAGCCAATCAAATTCTACCGTGGTGCTCCTTCCTCCAAAACTGAAAATAATGTACAATTTGAAGATGTCACTTCATCAGAATTAATGGAATTACCTTTTGAGTGGTACTCTCCCTGTGTTCAAAATTTAATTCAAGCATGGTTTCTTACCTCGACAATGGACAAAAGGTCAATCACAAAATTTTGAAAAATTATGGAATAACTCCGATCGTCTACCCAATTCAAAACATGGTCTCGGATTCGCACGGTAGGATCGACTGACGATACCGAATTTTGCTTGGTTGTCACTTGTAAGTTCAATGAAAACTGCATGGAAACTACAGAAGAACTCGAAGATTTACAAATTGGAGACGCTCCACCAGAATTCGAAGAAGAGATTAAATCTACAATAGATGAGTTAACGGAAGTTAACTTAGGTAGTAACGAAGAGCCTAGACCTACCTTTGTTAGCTCCTTACTCAATAAAGAAGAATCCAAAGAAATAATCAAGTTATTAATGGAATTTAAAGACTATTTTGCTTGGAACTACGATGAGATGCCGTGTTTAGCTCCGGAGGTCGCAGATCCATAAGCTAGGAGTGGATCCCCGCTTCGTCCCGCCGGACAAGGTCCCGAAGAATGCGTCTAGAAATTGAACAACAAGTCATAACCGAAGTTAAAAAGCTAATAGACGCTAAATTTGTCCGTGAAGAACAATACCCGACTTGGTTAGCCAATGTGGTGCCGATCGAAAGAAGAATGGTCAGATCAGAATTTGTGTGGATTTCAGAGATTTAAACAAGGCATGTCCAAAAGATGAATTCCCTCTACCGATCCCAGAACTAATGATCAACATCGCTTCGACACATGAGATATTCTCATTCATCGATGGATCTTCAGGATACAACCAGATAAAAATGGCTCCGGAAGATGAAAAATTTACAGCATTCAGAACGCCGATTGGAGTATATTGCTATACAGTGATGCCATTCGGACTGAAGAACGCAGGAGCAACATACCAGAGGGCTATGACAAGAATTTTTGATGATCTCATCCACAATCAAGTCGAATGCTACGTGGACGATGTGGTCATCAAAAGCAAAGTAAAGGAAAACCACCTGTATGATTTGAGAATTGTTTTCGAACGATTAAGACAATTTAACCTTAAGATGAATCACCTAAGAAAACTCTCGATAATAATCAATAATTCTGCTCTCAAGAATTTCAAAGTTTAAGTTTTCAAAGGATTGAATTTTGGAATTTCAATAGGGAATGGATCAAATTTGGAACATTTTGTTTTGGGAATCCAAAGGAAGAAAAGTAGGAGAAATCACGCATTCGAAGCGAACTTCGGTAATTTCCCGACTATCCTATTGTTTCGCTTGAATTTAGGAAAGTCCTAATATTTATCCAATGTTTTGATCTCGCCAATTTTAGTTAATTAGGACTTATATTTATATGATAAAATCAAACAAATAAACTTCGAAGATGTGAGGGTTTATTGTCGTACGTGACGACTACCTCGGAATCCTAATACCGGTTAGGGCTTAATTTGCAATGCAAGTGCCTAACGAAGAGTTGAGGATTTATGTTGCACTAGGAAAACTACCTAGAAGTCCTATGGCTTTGTTATTTAATTCTAGGAAAGTTTTGCTGAAGTAGACTCAGGTTTTGTTGATGACGATGGCCGTGCTGCCCACCATGCTCCGAGCTCCTTGTTGTTGCAAGTTTAGTTTTAGAAGTCATAAATCGTGGGATGAGAAAAGTGTTTTGGTTTAGAGAAAATCTTAATTTCCAAGTGTTTTTTATGTTTTAATTAAAACAAATCTTAAAGTTGATTATAACGACACCGGTTAAGATCCCACGGTTCCATCCTTCCGCATCATTATTTTTATCGGATTCACTTAGTCCGGATGAATTTGCTAAACTCAACCGAATGAGTTCCACACTTTCATTTAGACCGTGGGAAATCCCGTTAGCAACACGTAGGTTACATCATCCGAGGTATTCCCGATCATCCAACAGGACGTTTTAATTTAGTTGTAATTGTAGTTTTGCGTTCGTTTGTGATTAAATTTTGAGTTGTTTTATATTTTGGAATGTTGTGGCGGTGAATTTTATCTTGCAATGACTTTTAACTTAGTTTTGGTTTCAGTTTTAGTGGACTATCCTAAAGGTGTGGGTTTTCATGCAACATGCTTGTTTATCATGCAAGAAAAGTAAGTGCGATGCGATTAATGAAATTGCAATAATGTAAATTGCAAGAAAGTAAATTGCAATAAAATAAAAGCGTACCTGGAGGGTCTTCCCGTCATCCCAAGCTGCACTTAAAACACAATTAAAATATTTAAGCAAGTTCCTAGGTAAAGCTAAGGTAAGGGTTATGGTTTTCTACCAAGTTCCTAATCCTATAGCTAGTCATTTCCTATGACGCCTAGGTTCCTTGTGTTTTGGTTTGAGGACGATTTTCTTCATCAAAGAATAATTAAATTCGATTGTTCTATGAACATCCTATCATATCGAGGAAGTGTTTAAGAAGAATCTTAAACATCTTTTCAATATTTCTAGGATTGTTTTAAGTCCAAATGGGTTTAATTATACAAATGAATTAATCGTCCGAGAATTCAAGTTTTGTTGTTATCTTGCTCAGTGAACTAGGACATTTGAATATCCTATAAGTGAAGTAACATTTCATTTAATGTTCTATTTAGGAGTTATGACAACTAAAGCTTTCGAGAGCAAATTGGTGTTCAAATGATTTAATTTAAGTTAATGGGTTTAAATTTGGAATAGTGTTCAAGTTATTTTGGATTTATTTTGAATTCTTTGTCTTTGGTGATGTTATATTTAATTCAACTTAATTTAATTTAATTTAATTTAATCTTTAATTTAATTTAATTCAATTTAATTCAATTTAGTTTCGATTTGATGTTAAATTAAATTAATTTGATTTGATTTAATTTTAATTTAATTTGATTTAATTTAATTTAATTTAATTTGATTTTATTTATTTAATTTAATTTAATTTAATTTAATTTGATTTTATTTATTTAATTTAATTTAATTTAATTTAAGTTATTTAATTTAATTTAATTTGTTTATTTAATTTAATTTAATTTAATTTAATCTTTAATTTAATTTTTAATTTAATTCAACTTTTAATTTTAATTTAATTTAATTTAATTTAATTTAATTTAATTTACTTAATTTAATTTTATTTTTAATTTTAATTAACACTTTAAAAGAGTTTAATAATTTAACTTTAGCTTAATGATTAAGTCTTTTAATATATTTTAAATTTGAGTTATCATTTTAATTAAAAATTGAATATTAATGAGATAATTAATTTAGGGATTTTTAAATTAAAGAATAAATCTCTTCCTAATAATATCCCTATTTTAATAATTCCAATTTTATTATTCTTCCAAATTTAATCAATTATTTAATTAAGGTTTAATTATCCTAAAATTGTTTAATGGGTTTCTACCCTTTAATTATTTAAATTTCAATCATCCAAATCAGATTAGGATCAAATATTTTACTTATTAATTTTTTTTTAAACCTAAAGTTTTAATTAAGGATTAAAATTTTAATTACCACTTTACCCTTTAAGCTTAATAATTTCATAACTCACTAAATTGAACTCAAATAAACTTGAAATTTTTATGTGACTTTACTCATATGTCAATAAAGACATGAGAGGAGAAAATGTGATTTTTCTGTATTTAATTTATTTATATAATTATTTTTGGTAGAAAATATAGATTTCCAAGGAAAATTTAATAACATGACCAAGGGAAAGTTGCTGTCCTTAAGAAAATTAGGGGACATTGCTAATGACTAGAGGACCACTTGGACCAATTTTGGTGATTTTTTGAATTATATTATTTTTATTATAATTATTTTAAGTTTTGGAGTGTTAATTAATTTAAAAATAAAATAAATGTTGAAAAATGAATTTTATATTTTTCAAAAATCTCTCTGATATCAAGGAAATCAGAGAATCAAATTTTGAAATTTTTTGATTTTTCTATGATCTATTATAATTATTTTAGTGAAAATGCTAGAAAATACATTTTTTTTAAATTTTAAAATTACCCTAGGGCTTTAAAATTTAATATCTCACTAAATAAACCTAAGAAAAATATGGAGTTTGTTCCTAAATGATTAAAATTTAAAATGTGACATTTTGGTGAATTTTATTATTTTTGTGATTTTTATTATTTTTTAATTATTGAAAATATTAAAATAATATTAAAAATCAACTTTTTAGAAAATTGAAATTTTAATTTTCTTAAATTCCCCTGATATCAGAGAGGCTCCAAAACCAATTTGGTGAATTTTTGAAAAGTATTTTGAAAGTTATGAATTTATAAAGTTTAAAATGACTAAATGGCATTAATCAACCTAATTAGTAGGGCTAACCAAATCCAATTGACCTCAAATTTTTATGGTGGGTTCCTCTGATCCTAAAAGTTAGTAGAGAATTGATTTCAAGTCAATTTGATGTATGGTTAGCTCTAATTAATTAGAGATCTATTTTGGGTGTTTAAGCCAATTAGGGTTGTTTTAAATGAACTAACTCAAAACCTATTTTTCCTAAGGTCCTCTGGTCATAAGGAACATCACCAAATTTTCCTAGAATTTATTTCACAACATGCTATTTACTGGAATTAAAATACTCAAAACGAGTGACATGAATTTGAAAAATCAATAACTCTTCATAGGGATGGCCTCTGACTTTGGAAAATTCAAGGAATGTTCCCAAATTCAGAGGCTTCAAAAGCCCTATGGTCTCATGTCATGGTGAATTGTATACATGCATGGAGAATTGAAATAGTGCAGAGAGTAAATAAATAATTAAAAATAAAATACTCGATGAAATTAAATGATTTCTTTTTCACATTTTTCTCCTCTGTTCACTGAGCAAGAGGGTATTTTTATTTTATTTTTCTGATTTTTCTACACAAAGTTATGAATTTTTGAAGTTTAGGGAATTAAATAAATAGAAAATACCCCTAATTTTCTATTTATCCACGCGGCGCCGCGTCAACCTTGACAGCTCCGAAACGCCACGTGTCGCGCTCCCGTTCGACGCCGCCATCTGAGTCAGCATCCCGGGCCCCGCGGTTCTCGTACCGTCTCCCGATCCGACGCGATCCTAGCCATCCGTCCGCGCGTGTATTGAATGGACGGCATCCGTTCATCGTCCCCAAGTGTTCTCACCCGAGAGCCGTCCACACTAAATCCCTAATATCTCACTCGATACTCAATGGATTTTCATGTTCTTATGCTCTATGGATTCGTCTTGAAGAGACGAACACATCTATACAGTGATCATGCATTGAAATTAAAGCATTTGAAATGGAGAATATCCGAAGCTCGGGATGAAGAATTAGCTCATACCTTTGCTCGCAGAAGTGTAGCTTCGATCCGAGGGTCGTTGCACCTTCGATCGGATCCCGCAAGCTCCAAATGAAGTCTCCCGGTCCGGTGAATTGTCTCAGATGTGATTTCGACCAAGCCCGATCACAAAGCTTGGAGGCCGGAGCAACCGGGTGGCCTCGGAGATGGGGCTTTTGCTCGGTGGACACCTTCCCTCGGTCCGGTGAAGGTGTAGGACCAATCAATTCGAGGATTGATCCACCGTGGAGAAGTGTCCTCGGTTTTGGGTGGAATTTCAGCTGAGAAATCGGATTTTGTCAGTGGGGATTAGGGGCAAATTGACACCTGGGGATCAACCGCTCTAAGGGTGGAGAAGGGTTTGGAACAATTTTGGCGCAGTTTCGGCAAGGTTTGTGCAACTCTCCTCTCATGGCCGTGAGGGGGTGGTGTTTAAATAGGAGAGGGTGGAGGGCCTCCCGTGGAGAGTTAGGGCTTGGGATCACCGCTCCGGGCATGGGAAGAACAGCCATGGTGGCCATTTGGCATGGGGCAGCTCAGCAAGGGAGAATTCCTAGGTTGGCTCACATGTGAGCTCTCGGCCATGGTATTTTCCGGCGGCCTGGTGGCCGGCCGGCCAGGCATGGGTCACCCTCAAGGTCAGGTGGGTCAAGGCTGGAACTTGGTGCAAGCAATTGGCAAATGCCATGTGTAAAGAGCTTGGATTGAAATGGAATGGAGGGAAGACCATTTTGGGTTCAAATGAGTCAACCCATGGTTTTGGGCTAGGTTCACCACCCAAGGCCTGGTCTTGGGCTGAAAAGGGTCACTTGGATCAGCCAAGAAAAAATGGTGTGGTCTCCATCCATGATGAGGTGGCTAAGCATGGTTTAGTGTGTGACATTCTTAAGGTAAAAAAGGGTTTAAGGAGGATTAGGAAAGGGGCCCCTCCTTTTGCCATTAATGGCTTGATCACATGTCAAGCCTTCCATGGCTTCATGTGGCTTGTCCATGGCTTGCATGGCTCATCTTTGGCTTGGGAAAAGTGAAGTCACTTTCATGGAAATGGATTTAAGGAAAATTTTGGTATTTAGGGGTGATTTGGCATGAGGCTTGATTTGGAATTATTTGATGATGAATTTAGGACTTAGGTATTGAGTTTAATTGAAAGTATGATGAGGGGAAATGTCATATGGGCTTTGGGACCAATTTTGGGCCTTTGGATGTGGTGAAGGATGGGCTTTTAAAATGGTTTAGGAAAGTGGGATTTTGAATTTTAAAAGGGATTTTGGGATGAAATTTTGTAAAGAGGTTGGGCCAAATAATTGTTGGGTTTAGCTCATGGATGTGTCATGAGTGACTTGAAGCAAATTGGGGGTGATTTGGGTTTGAATTGGGTTGAATTTGGGCTCTTTTGGTGAATGGGCCAATATAGGTCCAAGTGGGCCAAGTTGGGCCAATGTTGGGCTAGGGTTGAAATTGATGTAAAATTAATGTTGAGAAATGTTTATGGGAGTGTTTCGAAGAGGTTTTGACTTTGGTTGGGCTTTAATTTTGGGGTTTGGGCTCATTTGGGTTAGGTTTGGGTTTAGGTCAAAATTGGGCCTTAATGCTTTGGGTTGAATTTGAGTGGGGTTTGGGTCCAAATTTTGGGCAAATCATGTTAGTGTTTTGCTTGTGGGGATGCTAAGGAAGATTTAGAAAAGATTTGGGGTTAATTGGAGTTGAATTGGGTGAGTTTGGGTTAGGTTTGGGTCATGGGTCCAAATCGGGCTTTAAGGCCAAAAGTGAAATTGAATCCAAATGTCAATCAAATTGGACTTGGATTTGGTCTAGATTGGTGTTGGGAATGTTGAATTGAAGTTTAGAATTGAGTTGGACCAGAATTTGGGTCAATTGGATAGGTTTGGTTTGACATTGGGTTCACTTTGGGTTAAAATGGGTCAAATTAGGGGTTTTGACAAAAGTAGGGTAAATTGACAGAATTGGCCCATGTTGTAGTTGAACAAAATGAAATTGGGAATATTTGAGATTTTTTGGAATTTTCTGGGAATTTTCTGAATTTTTTGAATTTTTGGGTCAAGAGGGGTATTTTGGGTATTTGGAGGGTATTGGGAGGTTTTCTTGGAATTTTTGATATTTTTGGGTGTAGATGATCAATTTGAGTGATGTGGAAATGTTTGGGATTGATTTTGAGGAATCTTGGGTGATTTGGAAATTTTTGAGAAATTTGGGTAATTTCAGAAGCTTTGGGTAGGTTAAGTGCGTGTAGGTCCCGGGTCAAAAATTGAAAATTTGGAAAATTGAAAATTTGGAAAATTGAAAATTTGGAAAATTGAAAATTTGGAAAATTGAAGATTAGGTAAATTTGAGTGGAATGAAATCATTTTGGTTGAGCCATGAAGCCACATCAAGCCCACATGAGCCATGAAGGGACTCATTTGAGGCATCCACTATGTTGTTCCTAACCCTCTTAGCCAAGGGCTTAAGGGTTAAGGACCATCCATGTGAATCACCTACATGAGTCAGGAGGTCAAGTTAGGTATAGGTGTGTGAAAATGTAGTGTATAGGTGTAGTGTGTGTGTAAGTCAGCTCCTTCACTGCATCAGTGCCACCTGAGGCGATCCTAAGGCCAAAGAGTCCTATGAGAACTCATCCTTTAAACTTCCACATTTGATTTCAACCCTCTAGGTGATTAGGGGTCTACAGTCAAGTTTGTGGAGTTTGCAGAGAGTTAAGAAGTGGTTTGAATTTCTAAAAGGTGGATCCCAATTCTAGTCCTCTAAGATAGTCAAAGGAAAAGCCTAAGGCTAGATCCTAAGTACTAAAAAGAAGAAGGGAAGACCTCATCAAAAATGAGGTCAACAGCTTTCTCATAAGGTCTACCTGATCTCGAAATTTAATCCATTGCAATACTTGATGACCCGTCCAACGCTTTACGGCAGACTTGCCAGATGGTCGATGATATTATTGCAATTCGATATAACTTTCACGCCTCTTCGTGCGTAGAAGGACAAGTCCTAGCAGACTTCCTCGCAGCACACCCTTTGCCGGCAGAATCTCCTCTCAATGATGACTTGCCAGATGAACAAATAATGAGCCTAGAAGACCCTGATGATCGACGTTGGGAATTATATTTCGACGGAGCATCTTCAGCGCACAAAGACGAAGAATCGCAAGTGATAGTGCCTTGCAAGCGCAGAATCGGACTAATCTTTATAACACCGGAGCGGGGGATGTTAAGATACTCCTACCACTCGACGGAACCGTGTACAAACAACGAAGCGTAATACGAAGCCCTCATAACGAGACCGGAATTAACTATTCAAATGTGGATAACATACATCAACATCTACGGGGATTCGCAGTTAATCATTCAACGGATCGTCGGACAAGACATAATTTTAAAACCAAGACTCGAGCAATACTTCCGATGATGCCATACAGCTTGTTGGAACAAATTCCGAATGTGACGATATACAAAATTCCCAGAAAAGAAAATGCTTTAGCGAGATGCGCTAGCCCGCCTCGCAAAAGAATTTGCCCGCTTGCAGGATGAATCGCTGGAAGTGTCAGCTTCACGGACGTCAGTCCTATCACGACTCGACATAGTACACAATACACAAATCGAAAAAAGAAGAAGAATCGATTGCAACAAAGTGATGTAAAAACACAGAAGATTGGCGACGACCATTAATGAACTACCTACAAACGAGAAAACTACTGTGACGATAGGTCGTTAGCCCATCGTATCAAGAAAAGAACTCCGTCCTACGCATTAATAAACAACACGTTATACGTAAGGTCTTTTGATCAAATGTGGCTAAGGTGTCTAAGCGGGTCCAAGGCCCGTGAAATTGTTAAAGAGGTGCATTCGGGACTCGTGGCGCTCACCAGCCGGTCCGAAGATGAAAATGAAAATTAAAAGATTAGTGGTACTACCGGCCCTCGATGATGACCGACCGCATGAAAATCGCCAAGAGCTGTCACCAATGCCAAGTGCACGGAGTGGTTCTACACCAACCTCCAAATGTGCTACATCCGACAGTTGTGTCGTGGCCATTTGAATGTTGGGCACGATATAGTGGGTCCCATAGAACCACCATCTTCAAAAGGACATCGCTTCATTCTTGCGGCTACAAATTACTTTTCCAAGTGGGCCGAGGCAGTTCCACTCAGAGAAGTTAAAGCACACCACGTGCTACAGTTTTTCAAGAACCAAGTTGTCTACCGTTTCAGAGTGCCGCGCAGGATCATCTCAGATAATGGGTCGCATTCGAAGCACACAAATCAACAATTTTGTCGTGAGACACGGAATTAACCGGCGATATTCAACAATTTACTATCCAAGAGCAAACGGCCCTAGTCGAGGCATTTAATAAAACTCTTGTTCAAATTTTAAAGAAAACTTTGGACAATAATAAGAGAAATTGGCACGAGAAGTTATTAGAAGCCTTATGGGCCTACCGAGCAACCTTCAGAACTCCTACTCAAGCTACACCTTACGCTCTGGTGTATGGGTCCGAGGCAGTGTTACCCTTTGAAGTTCAACTTCCTTCACTCAGAATTGCAGTTGCAAACAAAATCACGACAGAAGAGAATGCCAAATTACGACTAGAAGAATTGGAAAGCCTGGAAGGGAAAAGACTTGCAGTGCAGCAGAATTTAGAACTATACCAAGCTAAGATGGTTCAAGCCCATGACAAACTAGTCCGCCCAAGAACCTTCAAAGTTGGTGACTTAGTTCTCGTTCTCAAGAGACCTATTCTCGCACACCGCAAGATAGGAGGAAAATTTGAACCCACTGGGAAGGGCCGTTTGTGGTCGAGGCAAGCTACTCGGGAGGCTCCTACCAGCCAGCTGAACTGCCAAGGAGAACGACATATGCTTCGATCAACGGACGATACTCGAAGAAGTATTATGCTACCCGATGTTTCGAAGGAATGAATTCTTCATCCCTAGAAGCACGGGCGAAGTAGTTACTTATGACTGGGTCCGAACTCAATAATAATAAAAAATGTGCTAAAATAAATAAAATCATGATAATAAAGTTTTCCTCGTTTTCTCTTCCAAATCAAAATCTCTTTCCTGATCTTATCCCACTTCATTCCTGTTAAATTTAAAAATACAAAAAGTAATAAAAAAACTATCTTTAATAAACATTTTTTTAATGTTCTTGTTCTTAAGACAGCCCCCCGATCCTTTTCCTCGTCTTTTCACGAGGAAATGTCGAACGGGTGGTTGGTCCTGAACTTTAGAAATGGCGTAAGCCTTGCACTCGACGAAAAGAGGGTGAAAGATGGAGCAATAATCGAGATTGATTCAGACTTCGCACCAGCAGGCTTGCAATATGAAGAAAGTGACTGGGTCCTAGTTGACCGAGAGGAACTGCCTAGTCAGACAGTAATGAAAGTGGGTGGCCCAAGCCACGAATCCAGCAGCAAGAAAAGGAAAACAAACACTGAAGAAGACAAGAGAATCAAGTCCGTAGTTGCTACAGAGGCAGAGGCGAGCTTGTCGCGCGCGCCCACGTAAACTCGGGAAGTACGAAGGGCTACTCTCACAAAGAACTCGCCGAAGAAATAAAAATCGCCGTATCCGCAAGATGTTAACCAAACTAGCAACGGACCACCGCGACGAGGTAGTTGCTACGCGCACATATACTTCAAGGACGCCAGCTCACTGTGTACCGAAGAAAGGAGGCCAGCCTCCTAGGATAACAAAAGTGACCAGGGAAATCTCACGAAGATCAGAAGAAAGAAGGCTACCACGCCACCAGATAGAACCATCAGTAATGCATAACCTTGTTGCAGAGCAACCCCGAGGATGTCCCGACGGACATCATCCCCGAGGAGCCGAGGTATGCGGGAGAACGTGAAGGGATTGAGCCGTATATCCCACAATACGTCACCAGTGCCCCGCCATTTGCAGATTATTCGGAATACGAGCTGGAAAGAATGCAGAATGTCGAAAAGAAAACTTTTCGAATACTTCGAAAGAATCGGAGGCGAAGGATCAATATACTAGAAGGCCTCGAGCTACATACAGACGTGTTCTCAGAATACGAACAACAACAAATCGTGGACTGCATCCGGGATTTGCAAAAGAATGGGCCGAGCGGGCAGCCTAAGAGAAAACATTTACTCAGAACCCCGAAGATGGATGCCAGGGAAAGGTAGAATTACGATACAATGCGGATGCTGTTACAACTTCGCAGAAGACAGGAAGGGGAACCCACCAGGGATACTCCATCATGGCCAAGTGGATCCAATGCCATTAGTCATCAAGAGAATGGTAAAAAGATTGATAACATGGAGGGTACTGCCAGCAGATTACATACCCAACACTCGCATTATTAACATTTACAAGAAGGGTGACCGCATACCCCCGCACATAGATCACCACGACTTTGTCGACCTTTCGCACGGTTTCTTTCTCGAATGAATGTAATATCATGTTCGGATCCGACCTCCGGATAGCAGCGCCTGTGTGAGTTCCGAGGGCCGTTGAAGATACCATTACCGTAGGTTCCGTCATGATACCGAAGGGCAACGGAGCGAGATGTCGCTAAACATCGCATACCAGGAGTACCGATGAAGCGCATCTCGGTTACTTTCGAAGGATGGATGACAGGAAGACACCTTACCACTTCCAGCCAGACCCGGAGCTAGAGAGCCTCCGGCCTTACGAGCTGTGAGTTGCATGGAAAATATCACACCTCCAACGTACATCCATACGGCATCCTTGCCAAGGATGGCTTGGAAGGTGATGTTACTGACCATGTACCCCACTATTCAGACATGGATTTTTGATAGATACCTTTTTGGATGGATCGACAAAGATCATACATAGTCTGTTTTGAGTCTACATGGATTGTATGAGATGTATTCCAGATCGAGTTGTAAGATGTATCTTCGACATGATTGGAATGAAAGTGACCATGTCACATTTTTGGCCTTCACCTCTTTTGTGCAAATTGACTGGGAAACGCCATTAAAGTTAAATGAACTTCGAACAAAGAACAGAAAAGAAATAAAAAAAAAGAGAATAAAAGAAAAACTTAGATTTTATTTTGTTTCAATTTAAGTTTTGATGTGTGAGTTTAGATTTCAATTTGGAGTTTTAATTTAGATTGAAGTTTGTCAAAATTAATTTGAAGGGATTTGATTTGAAATGAAAATTGAAATTTTGTGGTTTTAGATGTAACATCTTCAACCTCAAAAGAAAATTGAAATGATTGGATTGAATCATTACAATGAGAAGAGATCTCGTAGCAATGCGGTGTCGGATGTAAAATCCTTAACCTCAAGAGTTTGATTTTGATGTATTTCATTGCAATAGGAAAGAATCCTAAAGCAATGCAGTCTCGGATGTAAAATCCTCAACCCCAAAAGTTTGATTGGAATGTATTTCATTGCGATAGGAAAAAGATCCTAAAGCAATGCAGTCTTGGATGTAAAATCCTCGACCCCAAAAGTTTGATTGGAATGTATTTCATCACAATAGGGAAAGAATCCTAAAGCAATGCAGTCTCGGATGTAAAATCCTCAACCCCAAAAATTTGAATTTGATGTATTTCATTGCGATAGAGAAAGAATCCTAAAGCAATGCAGTCTTGGATGTAAAATCCTCGACCCAAAAGTTTGAATTTGATGTACTTCATTGCGATAGGGAAAGGATCCTAAAGCAATGCAACTGGATGTAAAATCCTCGACCCAAAAGTTTGAATTTGATGTACTTCATTGCAATAGGGAAAGGATCCTAAAGCAATGCAGCTTCGGATGTAAAATCCTCGACCCAAAAGTTTGAATTTGATGTACTTCATTGCGATAGGAAAGGATCCTAAAGCAATGCAGCTTGGATGTAAAATCCTCGACCCAAAAGTTTGAATTTGATGTACTTCATTGCGATAGGGAAAGGATCCTAAAGCAATGCAGTCTTGGATGTAAAATCCTCGACCCAAAAGTTTGAATTTGATGTATTTCATTGCGATAGGGAAAGAATCCTAAAGCAATGCAGCCTTGGATGTAAAATCCTCGACCCAAAAGTTCGAATTTGATGTATTTCATTGCGATAGGGAAAGGATCCTAAAGCAATGCAGCTTGATGTAAAATCCTCGACCCAAAAGTTTGAATTTGATGTACTTCATTGCGATAGGAAAGGATCCTAAAGCAATGCAGCTTGGATGTAAAATCCTCGACCCAAAAGTTCGAATTTGATGTACTTCATTGCGATAGGAAAGGATCCTAGCAATGCAGTCTTGATGTAAAATCCTCGACCCAAAAGTTTGAATTTGATGTACTTCATTGCGATAGGAAAGGATCCTAAAGCAATGGAGTCTTGGATGTAAAATCCTCGACCCAAAAGTTTGAATTTGATTGAGATTTGATGTGAGATCCGGAAAGATCGAATTTGAAATTTGATCGAGATTCGATTCAAATTTGGAAGGATTGAATTTGAAATTTGATTGAGATTTGATTCGAATTTGGAAGATCAAATTTGAAATTCGATCGAGATTGGATTTGAAATTTGATTCGAGAATTTGATTCGAGATTTGATTTAAAATTTATGTTGATTTTGTTTATCTTTTAATGATTCAAATTTTACTTTATCGTTTATTTAATGTTCATGTGAATTTGGTGTTCGTCATTTTTAGATTTTTTTTTTTAGGAAAGTTTTCTTTTATTCTTCTTTTTTTTTCTTTTCTGTTCTTTGTTCGAAGTTCATTTAACTTTAATGGCGTTTCCCAAATCAATTTGTACAAAAGAGGTGAAGGCCAAAAATGTGACATGGTCACTTTCATTCCAATCATGTCGAAGATACATCATACAACTCGATCTGGAATACATCTCATACAATCCATGTAGACTCAAAACGGACTATGTATGATCTTCGTCGATCCATCAAAAGAA
This sequence comes from Papilionanthe hookeriana x Papilionanthe teres, assembly GCA_022702705.1. Lineage (NCBI taxonomy): Eukaryota > Viridiplantae > Streptophyta > Magnoliopsida > Asparagales > Orchidaceae > Papilionanthe > Papilionanthe hookeriana x Papilionanthe teres. Next base: position 53,948,685 of record CM040433.1, read on the forward strand.
GCATCTGTCAAAAATCCATGTTTGAATAATGGGGTACATGGTTAATAACATCACCTTCCAAGCCATCCTCGGCAAGGATGCCGTATGGATGTACATCGGAGGTGTGATATTTTCCATGTAACTCACAAACTCGTAAGGCCGAGGCTCTCTAGCTCCGGGTCCGGGCCGGAAATGGTAAGGTGTCTTCCCGTCCTCCATCCTTCCGAAAGTAACCGAGATCCGCTTCACCGGTACTCCCGGTATGCAATGCTTAGCGATATCTTGCTCCGTTGCCCTTCAGCATCATGACGGAACCTACCGGTAGAAGGTATCTTCACCGGCCCTCGAACTCACCTCGGGCCTCGCTATCCGGAGGTCGCATCCGAACATGATGTTACACTCGTTCGTGAAAGAGATCGTGCGTAAAGTTGTCCGACAAAGTCGTGGTGATCTATGTGTGGGGGTATGCAACACCCCGCTCGTAGATGTTAATAATGCAACTATCGGGTATGCAATCCGCCGGCAGCATTCTCCATGTTATCAATCTCTTTACCATTCTCTTGATGACTAATGGCATCGGATCCACTCGCCCATGACGGAGTATCCCCGTGGGTTTCCCTTCCCGTCTTCCGCAAAGTTGTAACAAGATCCACATTGTATCGTGATTCTTCCCTTCCCCGGCATCCATCTCCGGGGTTCCGAGTATGTGTTTTCCCTCGTGCGGCCCGCTCGCGCCCATCCTTTTCAAATCCCGGATGCAATCCACGATTTGCCGTTGTTCATACTCCGAGAATACGTCCGTATGTAGCTCGAGGCCCTCTAAGTATATTGATTCTTCTACCTTTAATTCTCTCGAAGTATTCAAAGGTTTTCTTTTCAACATTCTCGCATTCTCTCCACTTCGTATTCCGAATGATCCGCGATGGCGAGGCCTCGGTGACATATTGTGGGATATACGGCTCAATCCCTTCACGTTCTCCCCGCATACTCGGCTCCTCGTGGATGATGTCCGTCCGGACATCCCCCGGGTTGCTTCGCAACAAGGTCATGCATTACCGGTGGTTCTATCCGGTGGTGTGGTAGCCTTCTTCTTCTTCGATCTTCGTGAGATTTCCCCGGTCCTTTCTGTTATCCTAGGAGCCGGCCTCCTTTCTTCGTGTTCCCGGTGAACCGGTGTCCTCGAAGTGTATGTACCGGCATTAGCAATCGTCTCGTCGCGCCGGTCCGCAACTAGTTTTGTTAACATCTTACGGATACGGCGATTCTTATTTCTTCATTGCGTTGCCGTGAGAGTAGCTCTTCGAACTTCTTGAATCTCTGCGGGCGCGGCGCCGACAAGCTCGCCTTCCGCCGTAGCGACTACGTACTTCATTTTCTTATCTTCTTCAGTTGTTTGCTCTTTCTTTTCTTGCTGCCGGATCGGTGGCTTGGGCCACCCACTTTCATCACCGTCCGCCCGGCAGCTCTTCTCGGTCAATCGGGACCCGACTCACTTTCCTCGCATCGTAGGCCCGCCGGTGCGAAATCCGAGTCAATCTCGATTATCGCTCCATCTTTCACCCTCTTTTCATCGAGTGCAAGGCTTACGCCATTCTTAAAGTTCGAGACCAACCGCCCGTTCGACATTTCCCCGCGAAAAGACAAGGAAAAGGATCGTGGGTCGTACTAAGAACAAGAACATTAAGAAAATGTTTATTAAAGACATATATTTTTTTTCTCTCTTTTTTTTATATTTTTAAATTTAACAGGAATGAAGTAGGATAAGATCAGGGAAGAGATTTTGATTTGGAAAAGAAAACAAGGAAAACTTTATTATCATGATTTTATTTATTTTAGCACATTTTATTATTTTTGGGTTCGGACCCAATCATAAGTAATTACTTCACCCGTGTTTCTTGGGGATGAAGAATTCATTCCTTCGAAACATCAGTAGCGTAATACTTTTTCAAGTATCGTCCGTCGATCGGAAGCATGTGTCGTTCTCCCCGGCAATTCACTAGCCGGTAGGAACCTCCCGAGTATACCGCTTCAACCACAAACGGTCCTTCCCAAGTGGGTTCAAATTTTCCTCCTATCTTGCGGTGTGCAAGAATAGGTCTCTCGAGAACGAGAACTAAGTCACCAACTTTCAAGGTTCTTAGGCGGACTCGACTTGTCATGGGCTCGAACCATCTTAGCTCGGTATAGTTATAAATTTTGTTGCACCGCAAGTCTTTTCCTTCCAAGCTTTCTAATTCTTCGAGTCGTAATTTGGCGTTCTCTTCCGTCGTGATTTTGTTTGCAACCGCAATTCCGAGTGAAGGAAGCCGAACCTCTAAAGGTAACACCGCTTCGGACCCATACACCGCAGCGTAAGGTGTAGCTTCGAGTAGGAGTTCGAAGGTTGTCCGGTAGGCCCATAAGGCTTCTAACAACTTCTCGTGCCAATTTCTCTTATTATCGTCCAAGGTTTTCTTTAAGATTTGAACGAGAGTTTTATTAAAAGCCTCGCCGAGGCCGTTTGCTCTTGGGTAGTAAATTGTCGAGTATCGCCAGCCGATTCCGTGTCTCCCGACAAAATTGTTGATTTGCGTGCTTCGAATGCCGACCCATTATCCGAGATGATCTCGCGCGGCACTCCGAAACGGTAGACAACTTGGTTCTCGAAAAACCGTAAGACGTGGTGTGCTTTCACTTCTCTAAGTGGAACCGCTCTCGCCCACTCGGAAAAGTAATCCGTAGCCGCAAGAATGAAGCGATGTCCTTTCGAAGATGGTGGTTCTATCGGACCCACTATATCCGTGCCCCAACATTCAAATGGCCACGACGCAATTGTCTGGATGTAGCACATTTGGAGGTCGGTGTAGAACCACCCGTGCACTTGGCATCGGTGACGCTCTCGGCGATTTTCATGCAGTCGGTCATCATCGAGGGCCGTAGTACCCTAGTCTTTTAATTTTCATTTTCATCTTCGGACCCGACCGGTGAGCGCCACGCAGTCCCGAATGCACCTCCTTAACAATTTCACGGCCTCGACCCGCTTAGGCACCTTAGCCACATTCGATCAAAAGACCTTCCGTACAATGTGTTGTTTATTAATGCGTAGACGTAGTTCTTTTCGATCCGATGGGCTAGCGACCTATCGTCCGGTAGCTTTCCCGTTTGCGTGTAGTCCATCAATGGCCGTCGCCAATCTTCCGTGTTTTCTCGTCATCGCCGCAACCGATTCTTTTTCTTTTTCTCGATTTGTGTATCGTGTCTATGTCGAGCCGTGATAGGACTCCGACGTCCGTGAACCGACACTTCTACCGATTCATCTTGCAAACAGTGCAAATTCTTTTGCGAGACGGCTAAAGCATCCGCTAAAGCATTTTCTTTTCTCGGGAATTTTATAGATCGTCACATTTGGAATCTGTTCCAACAATCGTATGGCATACTCGAAGTATCGTCGAGTCTCGCTTTAAAATTCCGTACCGTCCGACGATCCGTCGAATGATTAACTCGTGAATCCCCGTAGATGTTGATGTCTCGTTATCCCCATTCGAATGGTTAATTCCAATCCCGTTATGAGGGCTTCGTATTCGCTTCATTGTTTGTACATGGTTCCGTTAAGTGGTAGGAGTATCTTAACATCCCCCGCTCCGTGTTATAAAGATTAGCCCGATTCCCGCCTTACCGGCACTATCACTTGCGATTCTTCGTCTTCGTGTGCCGAAGATGCTCCGTCGAAATATAATTCCCAACGTCGATCATCGTGGTCTTCTAGGCTCATTATTTGTTCATCCGGCAAATCGTCATCGAGAGGAGATTCCGCCGCAAAGGGTGTGTCGCGAGGAAGTCTCGCTAAGACTTGTCCCTTTACGGCACGAAGAGGCACGAAAGTTATATCGAATTGCAATAATATCATCGACCATCCGGCAAGTCCGCCTGAAAGTGTTGGACGAGTCATCAAGTATTGCAATGGATTAAATTTCGAGATCAGGCCGACCTTATGAGAAAGCATGTAGTGCCCGAGCTTTTGAGCGGCGAAGATCGTGGCCAAACAATGCTTTTCAATTGCGGGATACCTTACTTCCGTCTGAAGTAAATGACGGCTTAAGTAAGTAAAGAGCATTTTCTTTACCCTCATCATCGACCCGGCCAACAGGCTCCGAGCGAGTCGTCTAAAGCCGCGGTGTAAAGTATCAACGGTCTACTCCGAGATCGGGGTCGCTAAAACAGGAGGTGTCATTAAATATTGTTTAATGTCCTCGAAGGCCTTCTCGGCATTTCTCTTCCCAAATAAATTTGGCATCCTTTTTAACTAGTGCCGAGAAAGGCCGACACCTACCTCGACAAGTTTCGAGATAAAGCGTCGAAGATATGCCACTTTCCTTGAAAGGATCGTAGTTGTTTTAAGGTTTTGGGAGGCAGCATTTCTAAGAAAGCTTTAATCTTTTCCGGGTCGATTTCAATTCCACGATGTCGGACAACGAATCCTAAGAATTTCCCGAGGTGACGCCGAAGGCGCATTTTAAGGGATTCATCTTAAGGTTAAATTGTCTTAATCGTTCGAAAACAATTCTCAAATCATACAAGTGGTTTTCCTTTACTTTGCTTTCGATGACCACATCGTCCACGTAGCATTCGACTTGATTGTGGATTAGATCATCAAAAATTCTTGTCATTGCCTTCGGTAGGTTGCTCCCGCGTTCTTCGACTCCGAATGGCATCACCGTGTAGCAAAATACTCCGATCGGCGTTCGAATGCCGTAAGCTTTTCATCTTCTCGGAGCCATTTTTATCCGGTTGTATCCCGAAGATCCATCCATGAATGAGAATATTTCATGCGTCGAAGCAATGTCGATCATTAGTTCTAGGATCTGTAGAGGGAATTCATCCTTTGGACATGCCTTGTTTAAATCTCTCGAAGTCCACACAAATTCTCGATCCGACCATTCTTCTTTCGACCGGCACCACATCGGCTAACCAAGTCGGATATTGTTCTTCACTGACAAATCTGGCGTCTATTAGCTTTTTAACTTCGGCTATGACTTGTTGTTCGATTTCTAGACGCATTCTTCCGGGACCTCGCTCGACCGGGATGTAAGCAGATCCACTCCTAGCTTATGGACCGCAAACTCCGGAGCTAATCCCGGCATCTCGTCATAGTTCCAAGCAAAACAAGCCTTTAAATTCCATTAACAATTCGATTATTTCTTCGAGTCTTCTTTATCGAGTAAGGAGCTAACAAAGGTAGGTCTAGGCTCTTCGCTAGTACCTAAGTTAACTTCCGTTAACTCATCTATCGTAGATTTGATTTCTTCTTCGAATTCCGGTGGAGCGTCTCCAATTTGTAAATCTTCAAATTCTTCTCGTAGTTTCCATGCAGCTTTCATTAGATTCGCAAGTGACAACCAAGCAAAATTCGCATCGTCAACCGATCCTACCGTGCCGAATCCGAGACCATGCTTTCGAATCGGGTGGACGACCGGAATTATTCCATAATTTTTCAAAATGTTGTGATCGGCCTTTTATCCATTGTCGAGGTAAGAAACCACGTTGAATTAAATTTCGAACACAGTGGAGAGTACCACTCAAAAGGTAATTCCATTAATTCTGATGAAGTGACATCTTCGAATTGTACATTATTTTCGCCTTGGAGGAAGAAGCACCACGGTAGAACTTGATCGGCTCTGCACCGTCGTTACGTACCTCTTCGACCACCATACCCTCGATCTTGTTAGAATGGATCGGGTTAGGGTCATAGTATGTACGTAGTGGTTAATCTTCTCGTACATTGATTTGTATTCTTCGTTCTTCTCATCTTCGCGAGAGATCTTCGAATTGTGGCTTCTTCCGACTTATTGTCGCCGCTTCTTGTTCGATTTCTTTTTCTTCTTCGTAACTATCTTCCCAATCAACATCGATGATCGGTTTCCTCTCGTCCAACTCGTCCTAGCGTCTCTACCACGGCCTCGTCCCCGCCTCGACCTCGGATGCGAGTTGTGGAGAAACCTTCACCATCTCGCCGAAGGGAGTGGTGAGTGATCGTTGACTAGAACTTCGTGTTCTTCGTTGTCCCGAACTTTCTTCGCTTCATTTGTTACGTATCTCCGGAGAAGATTGTTTTCTTCGCGGTGCATAATAAGCCGCGTCTTCATGGATTCCAATCTCATGTACGGAGAATGGTTGCAAGTCACCTTTGATGCACTCGTTCCCCTCCATCGTAGTATTTGATGCACCGATGTAGAGATGATGGTACCATCCCGTTTTCATGTATCCATGGTCGGCCCAAGAGAGCGTCGAACGACGTTTCGAATCAATTATGTGAAATTTCGCGGTTGTCTTTGCTAAGTCACCGGTCTTCATTAGTAGCGTTATTGATCCGAGGGCTCTTTCTCCTTTCTCGGTCGAATCCTCTTAATAACATTTTGTCGGCCTCGAGCTCACGAGCATCAATTTCCAAGTATGCTAGTGTTCGAAGACTCATTATATCGATCGATGCTCCCGGATCCACCAATACTCCGGAGAGTGTAAACTTCCCAATTGTAACCGAAATGTACAATGGTCGGTCGTGATCCGTCGTCCCAAGTAGTAGGTCATTGTCCGTGAAGGTAACACCTCGTCGTTCCTTTAACGAACAAACCTCATCTAAGGAATCTCCGCCATTCGAGCTAAGCAAATTTCCGGATCAAGTAAGGCCTCGATCGAGCTTCTCTCATCTCCTTTCGATAAGATGAGGGCGTCGTAGATGCTCGCTGGCTCGGTAGTTTCCTAAGATGGGCTAGCACGTTGTAGTCCACTTTATTTCCATGTGTCTCGCTTCTTCTCGAATGGGTATTTCTTCCGCTCGGGTCTGGTTCTTCTCGAACAACCACCGCTTTCCTTCGTCTTTCGGACCCATTCTCGGAGGTAGAACTCTTCCACTTCTTAAGTTGACTTCGTAATTTCTTCCGAATCTAGTGTCGAGCTTGCTCGTGTCTCCTCCCGAATCGGAATGACAGTGCTCTTCTGGATTATCCTCGAATCCGAAGGCTCTAACTCTATCGCGACCGGAGCTCCTCGAAACTCGCAGATAGATTCGTTGCTTCGTTGAACTCTCGTAGCCTCCTTTATGGATGCCTTCTTCGTTATTTTGCTCGTCGAGATCGTGTATGATTCGAGAATTGTCGTTGATGTCGAAATCGATATCCGGATTGTCGCTAGTTACGTAATCGTTAGAAATGACCAAAACGTAGCCAACGCCATCACCCTTATCATTATATGATCCCACCGAAGTGAGCAGCATAATCATACAAAATCGCAGGTTCGAGGGATTTCTCCCCCGAATCGAAACAACTATCCTAGGATAAGCAGCCCTAGTCTAGCCTTAGGAGTCTCGGTCCTTCTTCTTCGTCGATTTTCTTCTTCTCTTCAATCGTCTCCCGTCGAGGTGGTTCTTCTATCGCAAGTGATAAGTACCGGCCTAATGTGTCTCGAACTCGAATTGAAGCTCGCACCGAGGCGGTTCGGATGCCGTCTAAAATCTTTTCGAAGACCTCGTCCAGTGCGGTAGTCCATCCATCGTCGGCCGTATAGGATCTATCGAATGATGGGATCAGCTGAGATAACATCGACGGAACCTCCTTTCCGGGGTTCCTTCATGTACTCCTTCGGATCGTTATATTCCCTTTCCGAAGGTTGTCGTCGAGCCAACTTTTAAAGGTAATGCAATCTTCTATCTTGTGCCCAAGCATCCGGTGGTAGGGGCAAAAGTCGGGATCACCTTTCTTGTCGACTTCCTCTCGGTCTTTTAGTGCTCGGCAGCTCGGAAATCCGGAGTCTTCATCGACTACGGAACATTTTCGGCATCGCTTCATTCTTGAACGGATATTCTCTCGCTCGAAAGCTCCCTTAATGTACGTCGCGGACGAGGCGGTTGTTCATACCGTGGAGATGACCGATAGCCGGCCGGGTTGCCGGTAATCTCGTTGTGGTTGCCGCGGCCGTTCTGTGGTATTTGCAGACGGCTGCTCGCCTTTGTCAACCGCCGCAACGATCCCGCATTTCTTTTCAAAAGTCTTCACAGTGCTTTCGCTTGTCCGTCTTGTCGGCGAAACTTAATTGCTTCGCCTCTTCTTGCAAGCTTCCGCCTTGCTTAACAACTTCTCGAAAGTCTTAATAAGTGAATCCTTCGAGGAGAAGTGCTATCGGCCGTGAATGCTTTTAAGTAAAATGCCGATCGCATGTTGTTCTTGTAGTTGTGGTTCACACTTCATGCTTAAGTTCCTCCATCGGAGCATGTAATCCACCAAAGTTTCATTCGGCTTTTGTTTCTCTACCACTAAATCACCTATAGTGATGTGGTGCCGAGCTCCGCGAATCGCTCGATGAAGAGGTTCTCTAGCTCCGAGAACGTCTTCACCGAACCATTTGGTACTCCCGCATACCCGCCGAAGGCGATTCCCGACAGACCGCCGACGAACTCGTCGGAAGAGTAATGCATCGCTCCCGCCGCATCGCAACAACCGGCACGAAAGTGTGCAACATGCCGTCTGGGGTTCCTTGCTCCGTCGAAGGTCTCGAACCGCAGGTGGTACGAAGCCTTTCGGTATCGGACGACGTCGAATTCTTCCGGTAAGGTCTACCCGTCCGAATGGATGTCCCGCTCTTCGATTGTGCTAAGGCTTCTCGCACTCGCCGTTCCACCAAGTTCTCGATATCCTTTTCGTGGATCATACTTCGTGTTGTATCCTTTTTCACCGATCATCCCCATCGACGGATGTAATCTCCTTTCCTCCGTCTACAATGTGAATGACCTCTCGGGGGTGTCTCTCTTGTGGTCGCACTCGACTCGGAGAGTGGCCGCAGCTACGCCCATCTCTTCCATCCTTTTCGCCATTCGAGCGATCGTGTCGTCTTTCTCCCGAAGCCGCCTTCTCATCGCCCCGGCTCCTCTCTTCGCGGCCGCAGGAGCACCTTGCGAAGCCGATGAAGCTCGTGTTTCGACCATGTTGATTTCTCGCATATTCGTCGTCCATGAATTCCGATGAATCAATCTCGTCTCCGAACTTTTCTTCTCTTTCTTTTGCTAACCGTCGGATATCGGCTCTCAACTTTTCCATGGCATCTTCTAGCCGGGCTTTCCGTGTGTCCTCGCGGTTGTCATGCGATAGCCGCCGGGTCCCCTTTATCGCAAGAAGCACTTTCTTCGCATTCAAGTCTCCCGGCGAGACTTTCTTCGGGTCGTTGTTTCAATCTCAACTCGCCCGCAGAGAGGACGCCATACCATCCTTCTAGCAGCAGAAGGTCTAGGACCGCATGGTCTCGCTCGACCAAATGCCGGAAGGTGGTATCCTCCCTAATCCGTAATCCCGAGACGACGACAGCGGACTAGCCTTCATTCTTTTACTCGGCTTTTCCGTCATGATGGCGGGCTCTACTCGTGGGCCCAAGACGGATTCGATCGGCACCCGCCCCATCCTTCGTAGAATCTTCGATACGGGCACTTTTCCTTCTTTGCTAACTTTTCTACCAAAGCTCGGCAGCCGAGCAAACGGCGTAGTTCTAGTCCTTTTCTTGCGGCTATCGTTGTAGTATGCGGGCTGAGGCAATGCGGCAGCAATCTTGCGAACATTTTCCTCGTCCTCTGCGGCGGAGAGGGGATGGAACCTGCTTCCTCCCAAAAGTGGTATGTAGTCAGGCAGCAGTGTATATTCTGGCAGCGGTGTATATTCAGGCAGCTTCCGGATTTCCTCCAGAAAGCAATTTCAGAAGCTCTCCGCTTCTCCGGCGATCCTTCTACTTCGTTTCTTCTGGGTCCTCGTCGCTGATGGAATCTTCGAACCGGACCCGATTTCGAAAACGAAGGTCTCACAGAAGATCCGTACCCTCCACGGTAACAGTGCTTACCATAATTCCGGATTTCTTCCCCTTTAATTTGCGTAAGTCGGGGAAGGTGCGTAAACAACTAAACCAGTGGGGGTAGTAAGAATGGCTCCTCCCGCGGACAAGCAAGATTCTCTCACGGGATCCTTCGCAGGGAGGAAACTCTTGGGTCGACCTAAGGTCGAACCCGCGCACGGCTTCTCGCCTTCGGATACCTTGTTCGTTAGTGCAAAGAGGGAGACGTCGGTGATTTCGACATTCGTGTTTTCAAATCCTTGTCCAAATCGGATGATCCCATTGTCGGGCAATCTCATCCTTATAGACAACGAAGTCCAGTCCATTGGTGAAGGAGAAAATCACTTTGGGGCTTCCATTTCGCAGGTAGATTCTGGTTGTCGTCCCAAGTTATGCTTCTTTCTTTAGGACGAAAAGAAAGGAATTGAAAAGAGTCCGAACACATTCTTGTTCATGTATTTATAAGAAGGAATCATTCGTTAAAAGAATCATTTATTAGAGGGTTCGTTTATTTAGAACGGAATGTTCAAAGGTGTAGAGAAGGTAAGGAATCCGATTCAGAGTTGGAAAGGAAAAGAAAGTCTTATGCAAGACTTCTCGACTCGAAGGATCATTCCTAAACTAACACCTATTGGGGGGTCCACCCCACCTCGTAAATGAGGTAAAAGGATCTCGAACCTCTCTCGTTTAGGGGTGTCTAAACAAAGGCTCCTAAATCCGAGAGAATGTTGGCTATACTTGTTCAAGGTAGAAATGAACATAGTATTCCAACGGAAAGAAGGGTAGTTCGACCCACTAGGAACATGGATGCACTACCGATTTATGAAAGCGTAATTATCTCGATTAAAATGGAGAGAGGAATTTTCCTCAACGGAGTCGCCGTAAGTTGTTCGGCATATTTTTAGGTTGAGTGTTTTATTTTGAAAAGGGGTCGCCTAACGTAGTTGTCGGCGAATTTTTAATTTAATTTAAATAAATAATTTTGAAAAGTAGTATTCGATTTTGAAAATAATTTTAAATTCGAAGGTTTTAAGATATGAGATTAAACCGATCTCACATCCCAAATAGTTTATATAAACGAGCACCGCACCACAAACCGTGTATCTATCCCTAAGGATAGACACACCGCTCGACGGTGGGGCTCGATTAAATAAACTAGAAGATTTGTGACATCCGTTTGGTCCGCGAACCAATTTTATAAGCCGACAAATTCCCCGCTTAATATGAAAGCATTAAACAGGTTTATATTACTCCGGTTCTTTAAAATTCTCTATAAGGGCAAGCCCCTATAGTTAATTACATCTTAAGTGACGGGAATCACCTAAGAAAACTCTCGATAATAATCAATAATTCTGCTCTCAAGAATTTCAAAGTTTAAGTTTTCAAAGGATTGAATTTTGGAATTTCAATATGGAATGGATCAAATTTGGAACATTTTGTTTTGGGAATCCAAAGGAAGAAAAGTAGGAGAAATCACAGATTCGAAGCGAACTTCGGTAATTTCCCGACTATCCTATTGTTTCGCTTGAATTTAGGAAAGTCCTAATATTTATTTAATGTTTTGATCTTGCCAATTTTAGTTAATTAGGACTTATATTTATATGATAAAATCAAACAAATAAGCTTCGAAGATGTGAGGGTTTATTGTCGTACGGACGACTACCTCGGAATCCTAAGACCTGTTAGGGCTTAATTTGCAATGCAAGTGCCTAACGAAGAGTCGAGGATTTATGTCGCACTAGTGCAAACTACCTCGAAGTCCTATGGCTTTGTTATTTAATTCTAGGAAAGTTTTGCCGAAGTAGCACTCGTGTTTTGCCGATGACAATGGCCGTGCCGCCCACCATGCTCCGAGCTCCTTGTTGTTGCAGAGGTTTAGTTTTAGAAGTCATAAATCGTGGATGAGAAAAGTGTTTTGGTTTAGAGAAAATCTTAATTTCCAAGTGTTTTTTATGTTTTAATTAAAACAAATCTTAAAGTCGATTATAACGACACCTGTTAAGATCCCACGCGCTCCATCCTTCCGCATCATTATTTTTATCGGATTCACTTAGTCCGCATGAATTTGCTAAACTCAACCGAATGAGTTCCACACTTTCATTTAGACCGCGGAAATCCCGTTAGCAACACGTAGGTTACATCATCCGAGGTATTCCCGATCATCCAACAAGACGTTTTAATTTAGTTGTAATTGTAGTTTTGTGTTCCGTTTGTGATTAAATTTCGAGTTGTTTTATATTTTGGAATGTCGTGGCGGTGAATTTTATCTTGCAATGACTTTTAACTTAGTTTTGGTTTCAGCTTTAGGACTATCCTAAAGGTGTGGGTTTTCATGCAACAGATTGTTTATCATGCAAGAAAAGTAAGTGCGATGCGATTAATGAAATTGCAATAATGTAAATTGCAAGAAAGTAAATTGCAATAAAATAAAAGCGTACCCGGAGGGTCTTCCCGTCATCCCAAGCCGCACTTAAAACACAATTAGAATATTTAAGCAAGTTCCTGGTAAAGCTAAGGTAAGGGTTATGGTTTTCTACCAAGTTCCTAATCCTATACCTAGTCATTTCCTATGACGCCTAGTGTTCCTCGTGTTTTAGTTTCGAGGACGATTTTCTTCATCAAAGAATAATTAAATTCAATTGTTTTATGAACATCCTATCATATCGAGGAAGTGTTTAAGAAGAATCTTAAACATCTTTTCAATATTTCTAGGATTGTTTTAAGTCCAAATGAATTTAATTATACAAATGAATTAATCGTCCGAGAATTCAAGTTTTGTTGTTATCTTGTCAGCTGAACTAGGACATTCGAATATCCTATAAGTGAAGTAACATTTCATTTAATGTTCGTTTAGGAGTTATGATAACTAAAGCTTTCGAGAGTAAATTAGTGTTCAAATGATTTAATTTAAGTTAATGGGTTTAAATTTGGAATAATGTTCAAGTTATTTTAGATTTATTTTGAATTCTTTATGTTTTTGGTGATGTTATATTTAATTCAACTTAATTTAATTTAATTTAATTTAATCTTTAATTTAATTTAATTCAATTTAATTCAATTTAGTTTGATTTGATGTTAAATTAAATTAATTTGATTTGATTTAATTTTAATTTAATTTGATTTAATTTAATTTAATTTAATTTAATTTATTTAATTTAATTTAATTTAATTTAATTTAATTTAATTTGATTTTAATTTAATTTAATTTAATTTAGTTTATTTAATTTAATTTAATTTAATTTAATTCTTTAATTTAATTTAATTTTAATTTAATTCAACTTTTAATTTTAATTTAATTTAATTTAATTTAATTTAATTTAATTTACTTAATTTAATTTAATTTTTAATTTAATTTTATTTTTAATTTTAATTAACACTTTAAAAGAGTTTAATAATTTAACTTTAGTTTAATGATTAAGTCTTTTAATATATTTTAAATTTGAGTTATCATTTTAATTAAAAATTGAATATTAATGAGATAATTAATTTAGGATTTTTAAATTAAAGAATAAATCTCTTCCTAATAATATCCCTATTTTAATAATTCCAATTTTATTATTCTTCCAAATTTAATCAATTATTTAATTAAGGTTTAATTATCCTAAAATTGTTTAATGGGTTTCTACCCTTTAATTATTTAAATTTCAATCATCCAAATCAGATTAGGATCAAATATTTTACTTATTAATTTTTTATTAAACCTAAAGTTTTAATTAAGGATTAAAATTTTAATTACCACTTTACCCTTTAAGCTTAATAATTTCATAACTCACTAAATTGAACTCAAATGAACTTGAAATTTTTATGTGACTTCACTCATATGTCAATAAAGACATGAGAGGAGAAAATGTGATTTTTCTGTATTTAATTTATTTATATAATTATTTTTGGTAGAAAATAGAGATTTCCAAGGAAAATTTAATAACATGACCAAGGGAAAGTTTCTGTCCTTAAGAAAATTAGGGGACATTCCTAATGACCAGAGGACCACTTGGACCAATTTTGGTGATTTTTTGAATTATATTATTTTTATTATAATTATTTTAAGTTTTGAAGTGTTAATTAATTTAAAAATAAAATAAATGTTGAAAAATGAATTTTATATTTTTCAAAAATCTCTCTGATATCAAGGAAATCAGAGAATCAAATTTTGCAATTTTCTGATTTTTCTATGATTTATTATAATTATTTTAGTGAAAATGCTAGAAAATACATTTTTTTTAATTTTAAAATTACCCTAGAGCTTTAAAATTTAATATCTCACTAAATAAACCTAAGAAAAATATGGAGTTTGTTCCTAAGTGATTAAAATTCAAAATGTGACATTTTGGTGAATTTTATTATTTTTGTGATTTTTATTATTTTTTAATTATTGAAAATATTAAAATAATATTAAAAATCAACTTTTTTAGAAAATTGAAATTTTAATTTTCTTAAATTCCCCTGATATCGAGAGGCTCCAAAACCAATTTGGTGAATTTTTGAAAAGTATTTTGAAAGTTATGAATTTTTAAAGTTTAAAATGACTAAATTGGCTTAATCAACCCAATTAAGTAGGGCTAACCAAATCCAATCGACCTCAAATTTTTATGGTGGGTTCCTCTGATCCTAAAGGTCAGTGGAGAATTGATTTCAAGTCAATTTGATGTATGGTTAGCTCTAATTAATTAGAGATCCATTTTGGGTGTTTAAGCCAATTAGGGTTGTTTTAAATGAACTAACTCAAAACCTATTTTTCCTAGGGTCCTCTCGGTCATAAGGAACATCACCAAATTTTCCTAGAATTTATTTCACAACATGCTATTTACTGGAATTAAAATACTCAAAACAGTGACATGAATTTGAAAAATCAATAACTCTTCATAGGATGGCCTCGACTTTGGAAAATTCAGGGAATGTTCCCAAATTCGCAGGCTTCAAAAGCCCTATGGTCTCATGCCATGGTGAATTGTATACATGCATGGAGAATTAAAAATATGCAGAGAGTAAATAAATTATTAAAAATAAAATACTTGATGAAATTAAATGATTTCTTTTCCACATTATTCTCCTCTCGTTCACCGAGCAAGAGGGTATTTTTATTTTATTTTTCCGATTTTTCTACACAAAGTTATGAATTTTTGAAGTTTAGGGAATTAAATAAATCGAAAATACCCCTAATTTTCTATTTATCCACGCGGCGCCGCGTCAACCTCGGCAGCCTCCGAAACGCCGCGTGTCGCGCTCCCATTCGACGCCGCCATTCGAGTCGCCAGCCCCAGGCCCCGCGGGTTCTCGTACCGTCTCCCGATCCGACGCGATCCCGGCCGTCCGTCCGCGCGTGTATCGAATGGATCGGCATCCGTTCATCGTCCCCAAGTGTTCTCACCCGAGAGCCGTCCACACTAAATCCCTAATATCTCACTCGATACTCAATGGATTTTCATGTTCTTATGTTCTACGGATTCGTCTCGAAGAGACGAACACATCTATACGGTGATCATGCATCGAAATTAAAGCATTTGAAATGGAGAATCTCCGAAGCTTCGGGATGAAGAATTAGCTCATACCTTTGCTCGCAGAAGTGTGGCTTCGATCCGAGGGTTGTTGCACCTTCGATCGGATCCCGCAAGCTCCGCATGAAGTCTCCCGGTCTCGTGAATTGTCTAGATGTGATTTCGACCAAGCCCGATCACAAAGCTCGGAGGCCGGAGCAACCGGGTGGCCCGGAGATGGGCTTTGCTCGCGTGGACACCTTCCTTGGTCCGGTGAAGGTGTAGGACCAATCAATTTGAGGATTGATCCACCGTGGAGAAGTGTCCCGGTTTCGGGTGGAATTTCAGCTCGAGAAATCGGATTTCGTCAGTGAGGATTGGCAAATCGACACCTGGGATCAACCGCTCTGAGTGGTGGAGAAGGGTTTGGAACAATTTTGCGCGAGTTTCGGCAAGGTTTGTGCAACTCTCCTCTCATGGCCGCGAGGGGGTGGTGTTTAAATAGAGAGGGCGAGGGCCTCCCAGTGGAGAGTTAGGGCTCGGGATCGACCTGCTCTCGGCATGGGAAGAACAGCACATGGTGGCCATTCGGGCATGGGGCAGCCAAGAAGGGAGAATTCCTAGGTCGGCTCACATGCGAGCTCTCGGCCATGGTATTTTCCCGCGGCCCGGTGGCCGGCCGGCTGTGCATGGGTCACCCTCAAGGTCAGTGGGTCGTGGCTGGGACTTGGTGCAAGCAATCGGCAAATGCCATGTGTAAAGAGCTTCGATTGAAATGGAATGGGGGAAGACCATTTTGGGTTCAAATGAGTCAACCCATGGTTTTGGGCTAGGTTCACCACCCAAGGCCTGGTCTCGGCCGAAAAGGGTCACTTGGATCGACCAAGAAAGAATGGTGTGGTCTCCATCCATGATGAGGTCGGCTAAGCATGGTTTAGTGTGCGACATGCTTAAGGTAAAAAGGGTTTAAGGAGGATTAGGAAAGGGGCCCCTCCTTTTGCCATTAATGGCTTGATCACATGTCAAGCCTTCCATGGCTTCATGTGGCTTGTCCATGGCTTCGCATGGCTCATCTTTGGCTCGGGAAAAGTGAAGTCAATTTCATGGAAATGGATTTAAGGAAAATTTTGGTATTTAGGGGTGATTTGGCATGAGGCTTGATTTGGAATTATTTGATGATGAATTTATGACTTAGGTATTGAGTTTAATTGAAAGTATGATGAGGGGAAATGTCATATGGGCTTTGGGACCAATTTTGGGCCTTTGGATGTGGTGAAGGACTGGCTTTTAAAATGGTTTAGGAAAGTGGGCTTTTGAATTTTAAAAGGGATTTTGGGATGAAATTTTGTAAAGAGGTTGGGCCAAATAATTGTTGGGTTTAGCTCATGGATGTGTCATGAGTGACTTGAAGCAAATTCGGGGTGATTTGGGTTCGAATCGGGTCGAATTTGGGCTCTTTAGCGAATGGGCCAATATAGGTCCAAGTGGGCCAAGTTGGGCCAATGTTGGGCTAGGGTTGAAATTGATGTAAAATTAATGTTGAGAAATGTTTATGGGAGTGTTTCAAAGAGGTTTTGACTTTGGTCAGGCTTTGATTTTGGGGTTCGGGCTCATTCGGGTTAGGTTTGGGTTTAGGTCAAAATTGGGCCTTAATGCTTTGGGTTGAATTCGAGTGGGGTTTGGGTCCAAATTTTGGGCAAATCATGTTAGTGTTTTGCTTGTGGGGATGCTAAGGAAGATTTAGAAAAGATTTGGGGTTAATTGGAGTTGAATCGGGTGAGTTCGGGTTAGGTTCGGGTCATGGGTCCAAATCGGGCTTTAAGGCCAAAAGTGAAATCGAATCCAAATGTCAATCAAATTGGACTTGGATTTGGTCTAGATTGGTGTTGGGAATGTTGAATTGAAGTTTAGAATTGAATTGGACCAGAATTTGGGTCAATTGGATAGGTTTGGTTCGACATCGGGTTCACTTTGGGTTAAAATGCGTCAAATTGGGGGTTTTGACAAAAGTAGGGTAAATTGACAAAATTGGCCCATGGTGTAGTTGAACAAAATGAAATTGGGAATATTTGAGATTTTCTGGAATTTTCTGGGAATTTTCTGAATTTTTTGAATTTTTGGGTCAAGAGGGGTATTTTGGGTATTTGGAGGGTATTGGGAGGTTTTCTTGGAATTTTTGATATTTTTGGGTATAGATGATCAATTTGAGTGATGTGGAAATGTTTGGGATTGATTTTGAGGAATCTTGGGTGATTTGGAAATTTTTGAGAAATTCGGGTAATTTCAGCGGCTTTGTAAGTTAAAGTGTGTAGGGTCCCTGGGGTCAAAAATCGAAAATTTGGAAAATCAAGATCGGGTAAATTTGAGTGGAATGAAATTATTTTGGTTGAGCCATGAAGCCACATCAAGCCCACATGAGCCATGAAGGACTCATTCGAGGCATCCACTATGTTGTTCCTAACCCTCTTACCAAGGGCTTAGTGGTTAAGGACCATCCATGTGAATCACCTACATGAGTCGGAGGTCAAGTTAGGTATAGGTGTGTGAAAGTGTAGTGTATAGGTGTAGTGTGTGTGTAAGTCGCTCCTTCACTGCACTATGCCACCTGTAGCAGCCCTAAGGCCAAAGAGTCCTATAGAACTCATCCTTTAAACTTCCACATTTCGATTTCAACCCTCTAGGTGATTAGGGGTCTACAGTCAAGTTTGTGGAGTTTGCAGAGAGTTAAGAAGTGGTTTGAATTTCTAAAAGGTGGGTCCCAATTCTAGTCCTCTAAGATAGTCAAAGGAAAAGCCTAAGGCTAGATCCTAAGTACTAAAGAGAAGAAGGGAAGACCTCATCAAAAATGAGGTCAACGGCCTTTCTCATAAGGTCTACCCGATCTCGAAATTTAATCCATTGCAATACTTCGATGACCCGTCCAACGCTTACCTGCGGACTTGCCGCATGGTCGATGATATTATCGCAATTCGATATAACTTTCGCGCCTCTTCGTGCCGTAAAGGGACAAGTCCTATCGTACTTCCTCGCAAAGACACCCTTTGCCGGCAGAATCTCCTCTCAATGATGACTTTCCGTATGAACAAATAATGAGCCTAGAAGACCCCGATGATCGACGTTAGGAATTATATTTCGACGGAGCATCTTCAACGACACAAAGACGAAGAATCGCAAGTGATAAGGTGCCCGGTAAGGCAGAATCGGACTAATCTTTATAACACCGGAGCGGGGGATGTTAAGATACTCCTACCACTAGACAGAGCCGAGTACAAACAACGAAGGTATCACGAAGCCCTCATAACAGACTCGGAATTAACTATTCAAATGGGGATAACGTACATCAACATCTACGGGATTCGCAGCTAATCATTCAACGATCGACGGACAAGACAGTAATTTTAAAACCAAGACTCGAGCAATACTTCCAAGATGCCATACAAATGTTGAAACAAATTCCGAATGTGACGATCTACAAAATTCCCGTAAAAGAAAATGCTTTAGCAGATGCGTTAGCCCGTCTCGCAAAAGAATTTGCCTCGCTTGCAAGATGAATCGTGGAAGTGTCAGCTCACTGACGTCAGTCCTATCACAACTCGACATAGACACAATACACAAATCGAAAAAGAAGAAGAATCAACTGCAATAAAGGATGTAAAAACATAGAAGATCGACGACATACCATTAATAGTACTACCTACAAACAGAAAACTACTGGACGATAGGTCGCTAGCTCCATCGTATCAAGAAAAGAACTCGTCCTACGCATTAATAAACAACACGTTATACGTATAGGTCTTTCGATCAAATGCGGCTAAGGTGTCTAAGCGGGTCCAAGGCCCGTGAAATTGTTAAAGAGGTGCATTCAGGACTCGTGGCGCTCACCAGCCGGGTCCGAAGATGAAAATGAAAATTAAAAGATTAGGGTACTACCGGCCCTCGATGATGACCGACTACATGAAAATCGCCAAGAGCCGTCACCAATGCCAAGTGCACGGAGTGGTTCTACACCAACCTCCAAATGTGCTACATCCGACAACTGCGTCGCGGCCATTCGAATGTTGGGCACGGATATAGTGGGTCCAATAGAACCACCATCTTCAAAAGGACATCGCTTCATTCTTGCGGCTACAAATTACTTTTCCAAGTGGCCGAGGCAGCTCCACTCAGAGAAGTGAAAGCACACCACGTGCTAGCGCTTTTCAAGAACCAAGTTGTCTACCGTTTCGCAGTGCCGCGCAGATCATCTCGTATAATGGGTCGCATTCGAAGCACACAAATCAACAATTTTGTCAGAGACACGGAATTGACTCGGCGATATTCAACAATTTACTATCCAAGAGCAAATGGCCCGTACCGAGGCTTTTAATAAAACTCTCGTTCAAATTTTAAAGAAAACTTTGGACAATAATAAGAGAAATTGGCACGAGAAGTTATTAGAAGCCTTATGGGCCTACCGAGCAACCTTCGAACTCCTACTCAAGCTACACCTTACGCTCCGGTGTATGGGTCCGAGGCAAGGTTACCCTTAGAGGTTCAACTTCCTTCACTCGAACTGCAGCTGCAAACAAAATCACGACGAAGAGAATGCCAAATTACGACTAGAAGAATTGGAAAGCTCCGGAAGGGAAAAGACTTGCAGCACAGCTAGAACTTAGAACTATACCAAGCTAAGATGGTTCAAGCCCATGACAAACTCAGTCCGCCCAAGAACCTTCAAAGTTGGTGACTTAGCTCTCAGTTCTCAAGAGACCTATTCTCGCACACCGCAAGATAGGAGGAAAATTTGAACCCACTCGGGAAGGGCCGTTCGTGGTCGAGGCAGCCTACTCGGGAGGCTCCTACCAGCTAGTGAACCGCCAAGGAGAACGACATATGCTTCCGATCAACGGACGATACTTGAAGAAGTATTATGCTACCCGATGTTTCGAAGGAATGAATTCTTCATCCCTAGAAGCACGGCGAAGTAGTTACTTATGACCGGGTCCGAACTCAATAATAATAAAAAATGTGCTAAAATAAATAAAATCATGATAATAAAGTTTTCCTTGTTTTCTCTTCCAAATCAAAATCTCTTTCCCGATCTTATCCCACTTCATTCCCGTTAAATTTAAAAATACAAAAAGTAATAAAAAACTCGTCTTTAATAAACATTTTCTTAATGTTCTTGTTCTTAGTACAGCACCCCGATCCTTTTCCTTGTCTTTTCACAGGGAAATGTCGAACGGGCGGTTGGTCCCGAACTTTAGAAATGGCGTAAGCCTCGCACTCGACGAAAAGAGGGTGAAAGATGGAGCAATAATCGAGATCGACTCGGACTTCGCACCCAGCAGCTCGCAATACGAAGAAAGTGACCGGGTCCCGCTGACCGAGAGGAACCGCCTAGCCGACAAGAATGAAAGTGGGTGGCCCAAGCCACCAATCCAAAGAAGAAGAAAAGGAAAACAAACACCGAAGAAGACAAGAGAATCAAGTCCGTAGTTGCTACAGCAGAGGGCAAGCTTGTCAGCCGCCGCGCCCACGTAAACTCAGTGAAGTACGAAGGGCTACTCTCACAAAGCAACTCAACGAAGAAATAAAAATCGCCGTATCCGCAAGATGTTAACCAAACTAGCAATGACCAACAGCGACGAGGCAGCTGCATATCGCGCAACATATACTTCAAGGACGCCAGTTCACTGTGTACCGAAGAAAGGAGGCCAGCTCCTAGGATAACAGAAGGGACCAGGGAAATCTCACGAAGATCAGAAGAAAGAAGGCTACCACGCCACTAGATAGAACCACCAGTAATGCATAACCTTGTTGCAGAAGCAACCCCGGAGGATGTCCCGACGGACATCATCCCCGAGGAGCCGAGGTATGCAGGAGAACGCGAAGGGATTGAGCCGTATATCCCACAATACGTCACTGTGCCCCGCCATTTGCGCATTATTCCGGAATACGAGCCGGAAAGAATGCGTAATGTCGAAAAGAAAACTTTTGAATACTTCGAAAGAATCGAGGCGTAATGATCAATATACTAGATGGCCTCGAGCTACATACGTACATGTTCTCGAATACGAACAACAACAAATCGTGGACCGCATCCCGGATTTGCAAAAGAATGGGCCGAGCGGGCCGCCTAAGAGAAAACATTTACTCGTAACCCCGGAGATGGATGCCGTGGAAAGGTAGAATTACGATACAATGCGGATGTCGCTACAACTTCGCGTAAGACAGAAGGGGAACCCACCAGGGATACTCCATCATGGCCAAGTGGATCCAATGCCATTAGTCATCAAGAGAATGGTAAAAAGATTGATAACATGGAGGGTACCGCGCCAGATTGCATACCCAATGCACCGCATTATTAACATTTACAAGAAGGGTGACTCGCATACCCCCGCACATAGATCACCACGACTTTGTCGACCTTTCGCACGGTTTCTTTTCCGAATGAATGTAATATCATGTTCGGATCCGACCTCCGGATAGCGAGCCCGAGTGAGTTCCGAGGGCCGTTGAAGATACCATTACCGGTAGGTTCCGTCATGATACCGAAGGGCAACGGAGCGTATGTCGCTAAACATTGCATACCAGGAGTACCAATGAAGCGGATCTCAGCTACTTTCGAAGGATGGATGACAGAAGACACCTTACCACTTCCGACCGCACTCGGAGCTAGAGAGCCTCCGCCTTACGAGCCGTGAGTTGCATGGAAAATATCACACCTCCAACGTACATCCATACGGCATCCTTGCCAAGGATGGCTTGGAAGGTGATGTTATCGACCATGTACCCCACTATTCGTACATGGATTTTCGATAGATACCTTTTTGGATGGATCGACAAAGATCATACATAGTTCGTTTTGAGTCTACATGGATTGTATGAGATGTATTCCAGATCGAGTTGTATGATGTATCTTCGACATGATTGGAATGAAAGTGACCATGTCACATTTTTGGCCTTCACCTCTTTTGTGCAAATTGATCGGGAAACGCCATTAAAGTTAAATGAACTTCGAACAAAGAACATAAAAGAAATAAAAAAAAGAGAATAAAAGAAAAACTTTCCGTAAAAATCTAAAAATGACGAACACCAAATTCACATGAACATTAAATAAACGATAAAATAAATTTGAATCGTTAAAGGACAGACAAAATGAACACAAATTTCAAATCAAATCTCAATCAAATTTCAAATTCAATCCTTCCAGATCTCAAATCAAATCTCAAATCAAGTCTAAAATCAAATCTCAATCAAATTTCAAATTCAATCCTTCCAGATTCCAAATCAAATTTTAAATCAAATTTCAAATCCAATCTTTCCAAATTTTAAATCAAATCTCAATCAAATTCAAACTCAACCTTCCAAATCTGAAATCCAATCCGTTCTATTCTCTCCCTTGTCTGGGATGGAAGCGGTTGATTCCATTGACACGGATCGAATCTGATGGCGAGGAATTATATCCAATCCAAACCAGTGACTTCCGATCAACTTTTCGAACTGGATATGTAACATCTACATATTCCCTCCTAATCTATTTCCTTCCATGAAAGTCTTTTACAACTTTCATGAAATTCTCGAAACACCAAAATTCCACACTTTTCAAATCAACACTACAAATCTTTGCAAAGTCAATGACTATTCAAAATTCAAACTTTTGGAGTTGAGGATTTTACATCCGAGACTGCATTGCTTTAGGATCCTTTCCCTATCGCAATGAAATACATCAAATTCAAACTTTTGGAGTTGAGGATTTTACATCTGAGACCGTATCGTTTAGGATTCTTTCCCTATCGCAATGAAATACATCAAATTCAAATTCTTAGGTCGAGGATTTTACATCCGAGACCGCATTGCTTTAGGATCCTTTCCCTATCGCAATGAAATACATCAAAATTCAAACTTTTGGAGTCGAGGATTTTACATCTGAGACTGCATTGCTTTAGGATTCATTTCCCTATCGCAATGAAATACATCAAATTCAAACTTTTGGAGTTGAGGATTTTACATCTGAAACTGCATTGCTTTAGGATTCTTTCCCTATCGCAATGAAATACATCAAAACCAAACTCTTGAGGTTAAGGATTTTACATCCGAGACTGCATTGCTTTAGGATTCTTTCCCTATCGCAATGAAATACATCAAAATTAAACTTTTGAGGTTGAGAATTTTACATCTGAGACTGCATTGTTTTAGGATCCTTTCCCTATCGCAATGAAATACATCAAATTCAAATTCTTGGGGTTGAGGATTTTACATCCGAGATCGCATTGCTTTAGGATCCTTTCCTTATCGTAATGAAATACATCAAAAATCAAACTTTTGGAGTCGAGGATTTTACATCCGAGACCGCATCGCTTTAGGATCATTTCCCTATCGCAATGAAATACATCATATTCAAACTTTTGGAGTTGAGGATTTTACATCCGAAATCGCATTGCTTTAGGATTCTTTCCCTATCGCAATGAAATACATCAAAACCAAATTCTCGGGTCGAGGATTTTACATCCGAAACCGCATCGCTTTAGGATTCTTTCCCTATTGCGATGAAGTACATCAAAATCAAACTCTTGAGGTTAAGAATTTTATATCCAATACCGCATTGCTCTGAGATCTCTCCTCATTGTAATGATTCAATCCAATCAATTCAATTTTCTTTTGAGGTTGAAGATGTTACATCTAAAACTACAAAATTCCAATTTTCATTTCAAGTTCAAATCCCTTCAAATTAATTTTGACAAAACTTCAATCTAAATTGAAACTCCAAACTAAAATCTAAACTCACACATCAAAACTTAAATTGAAACAAAATAAAATCTAAATTGAAATTCCCCTGTGTCATGTGATTTGGGATTCACCTCCTTTTCCTTTCCCCGACGAGAGTTCGTGGATCTCCGGCCTCGAAGATATACTCGACACTCCCCGACGGAAACTCTTCTACTTTGTCCTAAGTTTGTCACTTGGACGTTTGTGTTGGTTTTGTTGATCGCTTCGGTCAACACCAATACGCGCGGTGTGCTCCGTCACTCACCACACCTATCGGGGTCCATTTGTCGACCTCATTTTCGATGAGGTCTTCTCTTCTTCTCTTTAGTACTTAGGATCTAGCCTTAGGCTTTTCCTTCGACTATCTTAGAGGATTAGAATTGGGACCCACCACTTAGAAATTCAAACCACTTCTTAACTCCCCGCAAACTCCACAAACTCGACTATAGACCCCTAATCACCTGGAGGGTCGAAATCAAATGTGGAAGTTTAAAGGATGGGTTCCTATAGACTCTTCGGCCTTAGGACCGCTCCAGGTGGCCTCGTCCGGTGAAGGGCCGACTTACACACAAACTACACTCATACACTACACTTGCACACACCTCCTAAAACCACACCCATACCCAACTTGACCTCCCGACTCATGTAGGTGATTCACATGGATGGTCCTTAACCCCTAAGCCCTCGCTAGCAGGTCGGGAACAACATAGTGAATGCCTCAAATGAGTCCCTTCATGGCTCATGTGGGCTTAATATGGCTTCATAGCTCAACCAAAATGATTTCATTCCACTTACATTTATTCAATCTTCAATTTTCCAAAATTTCAATTTTTGACCCCCGGGACCCTACACCCGCCTAGCCTACCCAAAACCCTTGAAACTGCCCAAAATTTGTAAAATCACCTAACTTACCCAAAAATTCCTCAAAATTATTCCCAAACATTCCCACATTACTCAAATTGATCATTTATAGCCAAAAATACCAAAAATTCCAAAAATACCTCCCAATACCCTCCAAATACCCAAAATACCCCTCTTGACCCAAAAATCCAAAAATTCAGAAAATTCCCAGAAAATTCCAGAAAATCCCAATTATTTCTAATTTCATTTTGTTCAGCTACACCATGGGCCAATTTTGTCAATTTACCCCACTTTTATCAAAACCCCCAATTTGACCCATTTTAACCCAAAGTGAACCCAATGTCAAACCAAGCCTACCCAATTGACCCAAATTCTGGTCCAATTCAATTCTAAACTTCAATTCAACATTCCCAACACCAATCTAGACCAAACCCAAGTCCAATTTGATTGACATTTGGATCCAATTTCACTTTTGGCCTTAAAGCCCAATTTGGACCCATGACCCAAACCTAACCCAAACTCACCCAATTCAACTCCAATTAACCCCAAATCTTTTCTAAACCTTCCTTAACATCCCTACAAACAAAACACTAACATGATTTGCCCAACATTTAGATCCAAACCCCACTTAAATTCAACCCAAAACCAAAAAGCCCAATTTTGACCTAAACCCAAACCTAACCCAAATAAGCCCAAACCCCAAAATCAAAGCCAAACCAAAGCCAAAACCTCTTTGAAACACTCCCATAAACATTTCCCAACATTCATTTTACATCAGTTTCAACCCTAGCCCAACATTAGCCCAAGTTAGCCCAATTTGACCTATATTGGCCCATTCACCAAAGAAGCCCAAATTCAACCCAATGCAAACCCAAATCACTCCCAATTTGCTTCAAATCACTCATGATACATCCATGAGCTAAACCCAACAATTATTTGGCCCAAATTTCTACAAAATTCCCATCCATAAATCTATTTTTAAACCAAAAGCCCACTTACATGAAACCTTCCTAAAAGCCCAAATTTCATGCTAAAGCCCATACGACAAATTCTTCTCATCATACCCTTGATTAAAATCAATCCCTAAGTTTGAAAATTCATCATGAAGCCATTCCAAATTAAGCCCCATACAAATTCCCATCAAAATACCAAAATTTTTCTTAAATCCATTTCCATGAAATCGACTTAACTTTTCCCAAGCCAAAGATGAGCCATGAAGCCATGCATGAGCCACATGGAAGCCATGAGAGCCTCTTTACATGTCACCATGCCATTTTGGGTAAAAGGAGGAGACTCTTTCCTTAATTCCTAAAAGTGATTAACCACTCCCATGATTCCACTAAACCTTGCTTAAGCTTAATTGTACTTGGATGGTGACCATTCCCCACTGATTAAGCCGACCTAAATCACTTTCTATTCAGCCTAAACCAAGCCTTGGGTGGTGCACCTAGCCCAAATGGATGGGTCGACCAATTTGAGCCAAAATGAGTCCTCTCCCATTCCATTCTAATCCAAGCCTTTTACACATGGCATTTGCCAATCGCCTACTCTAAACCCCACCCCGACCCACTCGAACAAGATGGTGACCGATGCTCGGCCGGCCGACCACCGTGTCGCCGGAAAACACCACACCCGAGAGCTCACATGTGAGCCAACTTTGGAATTCCACCTCGCTCGAGCCGCCCCCATGCCCAATGGCCACCATGGCCGTTCTACCCTTGACCTAAGCAAGCTCGATCCCAAGCCCTAACTTTCCACCGGGATCAAGAGGAGAAGTTTCCCACTCGAAAGCCCCATCTCCAAGAGCCACCCAGCATTGTTCCGAGCCTCCCCAAGCTTTGTGATCTGAGCCGTGGTCACTTTCATAGCTCGAGCGATTCACTCGTGACCGAGGAGACTTCATCCGGAGCTTCGCCGGGATCCAATCGAAGGTGACACAACCCTCGCATCGAAGCCACACTTCTCCGAGCAAAGGTATGGCCTCACTCTTCTTCTCGAGCTTCGAACATTCTCCATTTTTATCGAGTCAATTTCATGCCACATAAACTCGTATGGATGTGTTCGTCTTCTCGAGACGAATCCATAGAGCATAAGAATGTTTAATTTGGTCAAGTATCGAGTGAGATCTTAGGCCTAGAAGACGGACGGTTCTCGGGCTAGGAGGCTTGGGGACGATGAAAGGATGCCGTTCATTTAATACACGCGCGGACGGACGGCCAGAATCGCGCCAAATCAGGAGACGGAACGACACAGCGGTCCCCTGGAGCGCTGAGTCTGATGGCGGCGCCGAATCAGAAGGCGACGCGTATGCGTTCGGAGCTGCCGAGGCTGACGTGGCGCCGCATGGATAAATAGAAAATTAGGGTATTTTCTGATTTATTTAATTCCCTAAACTTCAAAAATCCATAACTTTGTGTAGAAAAATTAGAAAAATAAAATAAAAATACCCTCTTGCTCAGTGAACAGAGGAGAATAATGTGGAAAAGAAATCATTTAATTTCATTAATTATTTTATTTTTAATGATTTATTTCCTTCGCATTATTTTAATTCTCCATGCATATAAGAAATTCACCATGGCATGAGACCATGGGCTTTTGAAGCCTCTGAATTTGGGAACATTCCCCGAATTTTCCAAAGTCGAGGCCATCCCTATGAGAAGTTATTGATTTTTAAAATTCATGTTGCTGTTTTGAGTATTTTAATTCCAATAATTAGCATGTTGTGAAATAAATTCTAGGAAAATTTGGTGATATCTCTTATGACCAAAGGACCCTAGGAAAAATAGGTTTTGAGTTCATTCATTTAAAATAACCCTAATTGGCTTAAACACCCAAAATAGATCCCTAATTAATTAGAGTTAACCATACATCAAATTGACTTGAAATCAATCTTCCATTGACCTTTAGGATCAGAGGAGCTCACAATAAAAATTTGAGGTCAATTGGACTTGGTTAGCCCTACTAAATGAGTTGATCAAGCCATTTAGTCAATTTGAACTTTAAAAATTCATAACTTTCAAAATGCTTTTAAAAAATTCACCAAATTAGTTTTGGAGCCTCTCTGATATCAAGGGAATTTAAGAAAATTAAAATTTCAATTTTCTAAAAAAGTTGATTTTTTGGTATTATTTTAATATTTTAATAATTAAAAAATAATAAAAATCACAAAAATAATGAAATTCACCAAAATGTCACATTTTGAATTTTAATCACTTAGGAACAAACCCCATATTTTTCTTAGGTCTATTTAATGAGATATTAAATTTTAAAGCCCTAAGGTAATTTTAAAATTAAAAAATGTATTTTTTTTAGCATTTTCACTAAAATAATTCTAATAAATCAAAGAAAAATCAGAAAATTATGAAAAATGATTCTCTAATTTCCTTGATATCAGAGAGATTTTTGAAAAATATAAAATTAATTTTTCAGCCTTTATTTTATTTTTAAATTAATTAATACTCCAAAACTTAAAATAATTATAATAAAAATAATATAATTCAAAAAATCACCAAAATTGGTCCAAGTGGTCCTCTCATCATTAGGAATGTCTCATAATATTCTTAAGGACAGAAACTTTCCCTTGGTCATATTATTAAATTTTCCTTGGAAATTCCTATTTTCCACCAAAAATAATTACATAAATAAATTAAATACAGAAAAATCACATTTTATCCTCTCATGTCTTTATTGGCATATGAGTGAAGTCACATAAAAATTTCAAGTTCATTTAAGTTCAATTTAGTGAGTTATGAAATCATTAAGCTTGAAGGGCAAAATGGTAATTAAAATTTTAACCCTTAATTAAAACTTTAGGCTTAATAAAATTAACAAGTAAAATATTTGATCTTAATCTGATTTGGATGATTGAAATTTAAGTAATTAAAAGGTAGAAACCTATTAAACAATTTAAAAATAATTAAAACAAACTTTAATTAAATAATTGATTAAATTTGGAAGAATAATAAAGTTGGAATTATTAAATAGGGATATTATTAGGAAGAGATTTGTTCTTTAATTTAAGAATCCTTAAATTAATCATCTCAATAATATTTAATTTCCAATTAAAATGATAATTCAAATTTAAATTTTAAAATATTAATGGACTTAATCATCAAAATTAAGTTAAAAGTTAAATTATTAAACTTTTCTTTAAATTTTCAATTAAATTAAAATTAAAAATAAAATTAAATTAAAGATTAAATTAAATTAAACAAATTAAATTAATTTAAATTAAATTAAATCAATTAAATTAAATTAAATTAAATTGAATAAATTAAATTAAATTGAATTAAATTTAATTAAAGTTAAATTAAATTAATTAAATAAAATTAAATCAAAATAATGGTTAAATTAAATTAAATTAAATTAAATTAAATTAAATCAAAACATATTAAATTAAATTAAATTAAAAAAAATAAATAAAAAATCAAATTAAAATAAAATTAAATTAAAATTAAAATTAAAATTAAAATTAAAATTAAAAATTAAAATTAAATTAAAATTAAAACTAAACCAAATTAAATTACATTAAAGTTAAATTAAATTGAATTAAATAACATCACCTAAGACATAAAGAATTTAAAGAAATTCAAAATGAAGTAACTTGAACACTATTCCAAATTTAAACTCATTAACATAAATTAAATCATTTGAACACCAATTTGCCCTTGAAAGCTTTGGTTGTCATAACTCCTAAATAGAAAGTTAAATGAAATTTTACTTCACCTATAGGATATTCAAATGTCCTAGTTCACTGAGTAAGATAATAACAAAACTTGAATCCTTGACGATTACTTCACCTAATCAATTAAATTCATTCGGACTTAAAACAATCCTAACGAAGATTGAAAAGATGTTTAAGATTCTTCTTAAGCACTTTCTCAATATGATAGGATACTTATAAGAACAATCGAACTTAATTGTTCTTTGATGAAGAAAATCATCCTCAAACCAAAACACAAGAACCTAGACGTCATAGGAAATGACTAACTATAGGATTAGGAATTTGGTAGAAAACCATAACCCTTCCCTTAGCTTTACCTAGGAACTTGCTTAAATATTCTAACTGTGTTTTAAGTGCAGCTTGGGATGACGGGAAGACTCTCCATGTACTCTTTTATTTTATTGCAATTTACCTTATTGCAATTTATTTAATCGCATCGCACTTACTTTTCTCGCATGATAAACAACTGTTGCATGAAAACCCACACCTCCGTGGTAGCCCCTAAAACTTAAACCAAAACTAAGTTAAAAGTCATTGCAAGATAAAATTCACCGCCACAACATTTCAAAATATAAAACAACTCAAAATTTAATCACAAACAGAACACAAAACTGCAATTACAACTAAATTAAAACGTTCTGTTGGATGATCGGGAATACCTCGGATGATGTAACCTACTTGTTGCTAATGGGATTTCCCAT
Source organism: Papilionanthe hookeriana x Papilionanthe teres (assembly GCA_022702705.1). Lineage (NCBI taxonomy): Eukaryota > Viridiplantae > Streptophyta > Magnoliopsida > Asparagales > Orchidaceae > Papilionanthe > Papilionanthe hookeriana x Papilionanthe teres. Next base: position 53,979,017 of record CM040433.1, read on the forward strand.
GGTCTAAATGAAAGTATGGAACTCATTCAGTTGAGTTTAGCAAATTCATCTGGACTAAGTGAATCCGATAAAAATAACGATGCCAGAAGGATGGAACCGTGGGATCTTAACCGGTGTTGTTATAATCAACTTTAAGATTTGTTTTAAATAAAACATAAAAAAAACACTTGGAAATTAAGACTTCTCTAAACCAAAACACCTTTCTCATCTCCCCGACTTATGATTTCTAAAACTAAACCTCTCGCAACAACAAGGAGCTCGGAGCACGTGGGCGGCACGGCCATCTTCGTCGACAGAAACAACTCTACATCGCCTAAACATTTCTAGAATTAAATAACAAAGCCATAGGACTTCGAGGTAGTTTGCCTAGTGCAACATAAATCCTCAACCTTTTGTTAGGCATTTGCATTACAAATTAAGCCCTAACCGGTCTTAGGATTCCGAGGTAGTCGTCCGATACGACATAAACCCTCACATCTTCAAGGCTACTTGTATGATTTTACCATACAAATATAAGTCCTAATTAATTAAAATTGGCAAGATCAAAACATTAAATAAATATTAGGACTTTCCTAAATTCAAGCCAAACAATAGGATAGTCGGGAAATTACCGAAGTTTGCTTCGAATCTGTAATTTCTCCTACCTTTCTTCCTTTGAATTCCCAAAATAAAATCTTCCAAATTTGATCCATTCCCTATTGAAACAGTTCATTTCAGGAATTCAAAGGAAGAAAAGTAGGGGATATCACGGATCCGAGGAAACCTCGGTGACTTCCTAACTATCCTATTGTTTAGCTTGGATTTGGGAATTTATTTAATGTTGCAATCCTGCCAATTTTAATTAATTAGGACTTATATTAGTATGACATAATCATACAAATAGCCTCGAAGATGTGAGGGTTTATATCGTACCGAACGACTACCTCGAGTCCTAAGACCGGCTAGGGCTTAATTTATACGACATGATCATGCAAATGCCTAACGAAGAGTTGAGGACTTATGTTGCACTAGGCAAACTATCTCGAAATCCTATGGCTTTGTTGTTTAATTCTAAGAAAGTTTTGCTGAAGTGGATCCGAGTTTTGCTGATGACGATGACCGAGCTGCCCACCATGCTCTGAGCTCCTTGTTGTTGTAGAGGTTTGGTTTTAGAAGTCATAAATCAGGAGATGAGATTTTTAGTGTTTTGGTTTAGAGAAAATCTTAAAATCCAAGTATTTTTAATATTTTAATTAAAACAAATCTTAAAGTTTATTTAAACAGAACCGATTAAGATCCCACGGTTCCGTCATCCCGACACTATTATTTTCATTGAATTCACTTAGTCCAGATGAATTTGCTAAACTCAACTAAATGAGTTTCACACTTTCATTTAGACAGTGGGAAATCCTGTTAGCAACATGTGGGTTACATCATCTGAGGTATTCCCGATCATTCAACGACACGTTTTAATTTAATTGCAATTGTAGTTTTGTTGTTTTGTTTGTGATTAAATTTTGAGTTGTTTTATATTTTGGAATGTTGTGGCGGTGAATTTTATCTTGTAATGACTTTTAATTTAGTTTTGGTTTCAGTTCAGGGACTATCCTAAAGGTTTTGGTTTTCATGCAACAGTCTTGTTTAACATGCAAGAAAAGTAAAGTATAATGCATGTAAGTAAATTGCAATAAAGTAAATTGCAATAAAATAAGAGCGTACCTGGAGGGTCTTCCCGTCATCCCAAGCTGCACTTAAGACACATGTTAAGGCATTTAAATATTTCAACAAGTACCTGGGTAAAGCTAAGGGAAGGGTTTTGGTTGTCTACCAAATTCCTAATCCTATAACTAGTCATTTCCTATGGCGTCTAGGTTCTTGTGTTTTGTTTAAGGATGATTTTCTTCATCAAAGAACAATCAAATTTAGTTGTTCTTCTAAAACATCCCGTCATATTGAGGAAGTGCTTAGGACAAGTCCTAAACATCTTTTCAATATTTATGGGATTGTTTTGAGTCCAAGTGAATTTAGTTATGCAATGTGAATTAATCATCCAGGAGTTTAGTTAAACTTTGTCTCTTGCTCAGTGAACTTAGGTATTTGATTACCTGATGAATAAAATGACATCTCATTTAATACTCTATTTAAGAGTTATAATAATTAAAGCCTTTAAGGGCAAGTTGGTTTATCGAGAATTTTAATCATTCTTAATTTAAAGTTTGAGTTAATGGTTTAAAATATTTTAATTTAATAATGAGGTTTTAATTGATGATCTTAAGTTCGGAATAGTGTTCAAATTATTTTAAATTTAATTCTTTAATGATTTCATTTAGGTTTGTTGTTAAATGATTTTAGTTAAATTTGATTTTAATTTAATTTTAATTTAATTAATTTTTTTAATTCAATTTAATTTTAATTTAATTTAATTTTAATTTGATTTTAATTTAATTTTAATTTAATTTAATTTTAGTTTTAATTTTGATTTTAATTTTAACTTTAATTTAACTTTAATTTTTTTTAATTTAATTTTAATTTTTAATTTAATTTTAATTTAATTTTATTTTTTTTAGTTTTAATTGTTAATTTTAATTGTTAATTTGGATTATTATTTTAATTAAGAATTAAATATTGTTAAAGTGACTTATTTAGGGATTTTTAAATTAAAGAATAAATATCCTCTTAATAATATCCCTACTTTAATAATCCAAATTTTAAATGTACTCTTTCCAAAATTTAAATAATTTAATTAATTAAAGTTTCATTTTTGATATTTTCAAAGTGTTTAATGGGTTTCTAGCCCTTAATCTCCCTTAGTTTCAATCATCCAAGAGAAAATTAAAATCAAATATTTTACCTCCCATTTTGATTAAACCTAAAGTTTTAATTAAGGGTTAAAATTTTAATTACCTTTATGCCCTTTTAAGCTTATTTATTTCATAACTAACTAAATTGAGCTCAAATGAATTTGAAATTTTTATGTCACCTCACTCATATGTCAATTAAGACATTAGATGAGAAAATGTGATTTTTCTGAATTTAATTTATTTATATAATTATTTTTAGTAGAAAATAGGGGTTTTTCAAAGAAAATTCAACAACATGACCAAGGGAAAGTTTATATTCTTAAGAAAACTATGGAATGTTTCTAATGACTAAAGGACCGCTTGGACCAATTTTTGTGATTTTTTGAATTATATTTTATTTATTATAATTATTTTGAGTTTTAGAGTATTAATTAATTTTAAAATAAATTAAAAGTTGAAAAATAGATTTTATATTTTTATTAAATTTCCCTGACCTCAAAGAATCCAGAGAATCAAATTTTATAATTTTTTGATTTTTCTTTGATTTATTAGAATTATTTTAGTGAAGAAGGTTGAAAATTCATTTTTTAATATTAAAAAATTACATTAAGCCTTTAAAATTCAATATCTTATCCTAGGGACTTAGGAAAAATATTTGGATTGTTCCTAAGTGATTAGGAGTCAAAATGTGACATTTTTTTTATTTTTAATATTTTTGTGATTTTTATTATTTTTTAATTATTAAAATATTAAAATATTGTGAAAAATCAACTTTTTAGAAAATTCGAATTTTAATTTTCCTAAACTCCCCTAATATCAGAGAAGTATCAAAATCATTTTTGTGAATTTTTGAAAAGTATTTTTAGAGTTATAAATTTTTAAATTTTCATTTTGCTTGTGAGGTTTAATCAACCCATTTGGTAGGGTTAATCAAGTCCAATTGATTTCAAATTTTTACGTGAAGTTTCTTTGATCTTAAAGACCAGTAGAGAATTGTTTTTAAGTCAATTTGATGTGTGGTTAACCCTAATTAATTCAAATTCAATTTTGGGGGTTTAGGCCAATTAAGGTTATTATGAATGAATTAACTCAAAATATATTTTTCATAGGGTTCTATGGTCCTTAGGAACATTACCAAATTTTCCTAGAATTTATTTCACAACATGCTAATTATTGAAATTTAAATACCTAAAACAGTGACATGCAATTGAAAATTCAATAACTTTTCACAGAGATGGCCTTTGACCTTGCAAAATTCAGGGAATGTTCCCAAGATCAGATCTTCAAAAGCCCTATGATCTCATGTCATGGTGAATTGTCTATGCAAATGAAGAATCAAAATACTGAAATCAGTAAATAAATTATTAAAAATAAAATACTCATCCAATTAATTTGATTTCTTTTCCACATTATTCTCCTCTGTTCACTGAGCAAGTGAGTATTTTTATTTTATTTTTGTGATTTTTCTATGCAAAGATATGGATTTTTGAAGTTCTGGGCATTTAAATAATTCAAAAATACCCTATTTATCTACTTATCCACGCGGCGCCAGCGCAACATCGGCAGCTCCGAAAGCCCACGCGGAGCATTCCCATTCGACGCCGCCATCTGACTCAGCGCTTTGGGGGCCCACAGTTCATGTAGCATTCCATGGTCCGGCGCAATCTGAACCGTCCGCTCGATACACGCGCGAACCAACGGCTCCCGGTCATCGTCTACGACTGGTGTGCACCCGTGAACGTTCACACTAAAACCCTAAGATCTCACTCGATTCTCAATGGATTTTCGTGTTCTTATGCTCTATGGATTCGTCTTGAAGAGGCGAACACATCTATACGGTTTATAGGCTATGAAATTAACTTAAACAGAATGGAGAATCACTGGAAGCTCGGGGGGAAGAGTGAGTTCATACCTTTGCTCAGAGAAGTGAAGCTTCGATCTGAGAATTGTTTCACCTTCGATTGGGTCCAGGCAAGCTCCGCATGAAGTCTCCGGCTCTGGGAATTGTTTAGGTGTGAAAGTGACCAAGCCCGATCACAAAGCTTGGAGGCTGGAAGCAATGGCTGGCCTGGTGAGGGGGATTTTGCTGGGGAACTTCTCCTCTTGGTCTGGTGAAGGTGTAGGACCAATCAATTTGGAGATTGGCTCACTGTGGGGAAATGTCCTGTTTTTTGGATGGATTTTCAACTCAGAAATTGAGCTTACAGAGGGGGTTTCAGGGCTGGATTTCAGTGGGGATCAAGCTCTCTATGTCTGGAGAGGGGTCTGGAATGATTTTGGCAGAGTTTTGGTAAGGTTTTGGTTCAACTCCTCATTTGGCCGAGAGGTGGTGGTGTTTAAATAAGCATGGCTGGAGGGCTCCCCAGGGGCAATTAGAGGCTGGGATCGACTCGCTCGGGGAGGAGAAGAAGAGCTCTGGTGTCCACTAGGGTTGGAGACGACTCGAGCAAGGGAGAATTGAATTTTTAGCTCACATGTAGCTCTCGGCCATGATGTTTTCCTCGTGGTCGTGGTGGTCGGCCGGCCAGGCATGGGTCACCATCCGACTCGAATGGGGTCGGGGTCGAATTTCGTGAAGTCAATCGAGTTTGACATGTGTAAAAAGTTGATTAAAATGGAATGGGGGAGAGTGTATTTTGGGCTTGGTTTGGTCGATCCATGAAAATAGGCTTGGTGCACCTCCCCAAGACTCTGATTTTGAGTCGAGGGAATCATTTAGGTCGGCTTGGAAGGGGTGGTGAAGTCTCCATCCATGGTGAGGTGGCTAAGCATGGTTTAGAGTGTGACATGAGTATGGTTAAAAATGCTTAATGAAAGATTAGGAAAGGGTCCCCTCTTCTTGCCATTAATGGCTTTATGAGGTGGAAAGTGGCTTCCATGGCTCCCATGTGGCTTGTACATGGCTCAATGGCTCACATTTGGCTTGGAAAAAGCTTGGTCAATTTCATAAAAGGGGATTTTATCAATTTTGGCATTTTTGGTGGAAATTTGGATGAAGCTTTATTTGGAATTATTTGATCATTGGTTTAGGACTTAGGGATGATTTTAATTGAATGGATGATGTAGAGAAATGTCATGTGGCCTTTGGACGAATTTTGGGCCTTTGGATGTGGTGGAAGTGGGCTTTTAGAATGGTTTAAGAAAGTGGGCCTTTAGGTTTGGAAATAAATTGGTGGATGGAAATTTTGTGAAGGATTGGGTCCAATAAGTGTTGAATTTAATTTAGGAATGTTTCATGAATGATTTGGAATCAATTTTGGTGTGATTTGGAGTAGAATTTGGTTGAATGTGGGGTCTTTTGGTAAAGGGGCCAAGGTGGGCCAAATTGGACTAGCTTGGGCTAAGGTTGGGCTAAATTTGGATTTGATGTAAAATTAATGTTGAGAAATGTTCATGGGAGTGTCACGAAGAGTTTTCAACTTTTGTTGGGCTTTGATTTTGGGATTTGAGCCCATTTGGGTTAGGTTTGGGCTTAGGTCAATTTAAGGGATTTTGGTTTTGGGTGGAGTTTAGGTTCAAATTTTGGGCAAATCAAGTTAGTGTTTTGTTTATGGGGATGTTAGGAAGGCTTTAGAAAAGATTTGGGGCCAATTGGAGTTGGATTGGATTAGTTTGGGCTAGGTTTAGGTCATGGGCCAAAATTGGGCTTTAGGCCTCAAATTGAAATTGGGCTCAAATGTCAATTAAATTGGACTTTGATTTGGTCTAAATTGATATTAGGGATGTTTATTTGAAGTTTAAAATTTAATTGGACCAAAATTGAGGTCAATTGGGGTGGTTTGGTTTGACATTGGGTTCACTTGGGTTTAAAATGGGTCAAATTGGGGGTTTTGATAAAAGTGGGGTAAATTGGAAAAATTGGCCCATGGTGTAGTTGAATAAAATGAAATTGGGAATATTTGAGATTTTTTGAATTTATTTTGGGAATTTTCTGAATTTTTGGATTTTTGGGCTAAGAAGAGCACTTTGGGTATTTGGAGGGTATTGGGGGGTACTTTTGGAATCTTTGGTATTTTTGGCCAAAGATGGTCAATTTGAGTGGGGGGAAATGTTTAGGATTGATTTTGAGGAATTTTGGGTAATTTAGGTGATTTTGCAAATTTTGGGTAGTTCCAAGGGCATTTGGTAGGTTTAGTGGGTGTAGGGCCCCGGGGGTCCAAAATTGAAATTTTAGAAAAATGAAGATTGAAAAAATTTGAGTAGGATGGAATCACTTTGGTTGAGCCATGAAGCCATATTAAGCCCATATGAGCCATGAGAGGACTCATTTGGGGCATTCACTATGTTGTTCCTAACCCTCTTAGCCAGGGGCTTAGGGGTTAAGGACCATCCATATGAATTACCTACATGAGTCAGGAAGTCAAGTTGGGTGAGAGTGTGGTTTTAGGACTTGGAATGTGTGTGAGAGTGTAGTGTATGTGCAAGTCAACCCTCACCAGACCAGGCCACCTAGGGTATTCCTAAGGCCAAAAAGTCTTATAAGGAACTCATCCTTTAAACCTCCACATTTGATTTCAACCCTTTAGGTGATTAGGGGTCTACAATCAAGCTTGTGGGGTTTGTAGGGAGTTAAGAAGTAGTTTGAATTTCTAAAGGGTGGGTTCCATTTCTAGTCCTCTAAGATTACTCAAAGGAAAAACCTGAGGCTAGATCCTAAGTACTAAAGAGTGAGAAAAGAAGATTCCTTATAAAAAATGAGGTCAACATCAACATGATGAATCTTTGGACGCTAGCATATTTGGAAATTGATGCTCGTGAGCTTGAAGCAGATAAGATGTTATTGAGAGGCTTCAATCAGAAAGGAGAGAGAGCTCTCGGATCGATTCCACTCTTACAATCTCTCGAAGAATTCCTCACAAATATCACTATCTAAACTCACTAATTTAACACTAGAAACACTATATGGACTCATTAGACTCACACATTTGAATCTCTAATGGATTTGAATGACACGTGGTGGAAACAAATGGACGCTAGTGGACCCTTTTTTTGGCCCCAAATTGTATCTTTTTAAATAGTTGAAGAGTTTCCAAGAGTTTTCCAAGCATCCCTTCAAAAATCATTCACATTCGATATAATTTTGGTCCTTTTTGCTCCAAATTCGCTGCTTTTTGCATATTTTCGCTCCATTGTCCATAAATCAACATACCTGCAGAAAAACACCAACAATACCATTCTTTAAAATGCAATATCATCAAAATCAATATAAAATAGGCATGAAAATCTTAATATTTTTCCTTAGGTGAGATACTTACATCTAATTTAAGTAAGGCTTAAGAGTTAATTGAGTTTAATTAGGGTTAGAATTAATTAGGGTTTAAGGATACTTAGGCCTAATGTAAGTAAGGCTTAAGAGTTAATTAAGTCTAATTAGGGTTAGATTTAGTTAGGATTTAAGGTTACTTAAGCCTAATGTAAGTAAGGCTTAAGAGTTATTAAGTCTAATTAGGGTTAGACTTATTTAGGGTTTAGGGTTACTTAAGCCTAATGTAAGTAAGGCTTAAGAGTTAATTAATTCTAATTAGGGTTTAGAGTTACTTAAGCCTCATGTAAGTAAGGCTTAAGAGTTAATTAAGTCTAATTAGGGTTTAGGGTTATTTAAGCCTAATGTAAGTAAGGCTTAAGAGTTAATTAAGTCTAACTAGGGTTAGACTTAATTAGGGTTTATGGTTTAATTAAACCTAATTTAGGTAAGGTTTAATTGAATTAATTAGACCTAATTAGAGTTAGATCTAATTAGGGTTAGGTCCAATTAGGGTTTAGGATTAATTAAACCTAATTTAGGTAAGTTTTAATTGGATTAATTAGACCAAATTAGGGATAAGTCTAATTAGTGTTAATTAAGTTAAACCTAATATGATTAAGGTCTAACTTGGTTTAATTAGGTCTAATTGGTGTCTTAGAACTAATTAGGGTTTATAAATTAAAGCTAATGTAATTAAGGTTTAACTTGGTTTAATTAGGTCTAAATGGTGTCTTAGACCTAATTAGGGTTTATGGTGTTAAACCTAATGTGATTAAGGCTTAACAGAGTTTAATCAGGTCTACTTGGTGTCTTAGACCTAATTAGGGTTTATGGTGTTAAATCTAATGTGATTAATGCTTAATAGAGTTTAATCAGGTCTAATTGATGTATTAGACCTAATTAGGGTTTATGGTGTTAAACATAATGTGATTAAGGCTTAACAGAGTTAAATCAGGTCTAATTGATGTCTTAAACCTAATTAGAGTTTATTGTATTAAACTTAATGTGATTAAGGCTTAACAGAGTTTAATCAGGTTTAATTAATGTTTTAGAACTAATTAGGGTTGGATTTGTATTAAACTGAATGTAGTTAAGGTTTAATAGAATTAATTAGGTCTAATGAAGGTTAAATTAGTGTTAAGCGTAATGTAGCTAAGGCTTAAGGAAAGTGATTAAGTTTAATTAGGATTTTTTAATGGTTTAAGTTGTATTTAAACCTAACCTAAATAGGACTTAAGGGTTCATCTTAAATTTAAACTAATTTAAACTTAGATATTAATATTTTGTTAATCTTAATTATGTCTTCCATGAAATATGAAAGTTTTTAGGATTTAATTTATAATTTTTAATTTTATAAATTTTACCCTAAAAGTCAAAAATGACATTTTAAAATTTCAAGAGTTATAAAATGTCATTTTTTGGATCCAAATTCATCACCTTAAAGTTTCTGAGGATTTCCAAATTTATTTTCAAATTCCTAATTAATGTAATTATTTTTGAAAATAATCACAAAATAGAGTTAAAAAACGTATATTTTTTCCTAAAGACTTTCCCTAGACTTGGAAAAATCACAGAATATTCCCAAGGATGGGAGGGTTATTCTGTGAAAATTTCATAATTTTTGGATATATAAATAATTTTTAATAATTAAATTACTCTGGAGAGTAATTAATTAATTAAAAATTAAATATAACTCATTAATTCCAATTTATGTATATATAATTTTCTCCTGGCTCTACTGAATCTAAAGATATTTTTATCATATTTTTTTTATTTTTCTATGTCAAGATATGAATTTTTGAAGTTAAATAGGATTTTATGTATTTAATTAAATCTTACGTAAAAAAATTCCACGCGGCACTGACTGAATCATCGGATATGTCGAAACACCATGCAGTGCCATTCTATTAGCTAGATCTTTGCTGCGGAAAAGCTAATCTGTTGTTCTCCCCTCCATAGGGAGTCTGTCCGAGGTAATTTTGGCCGTCCATTTCCAATACACGGAAATGGATGACATCCGTGCATCTTCCACAACTTGGTGTATCCCATGAACCGTTCATGTTCAAACCTCAAAATCTCACTCAAATCTCAAAGGATTTTCACAAAATTTGTTTCTAAAGCTTAATCTCAAAGAGACGAACATATTCATACGGTGATGTGTGTGTTGTGAAATGGTTTTTTCACAAAATACTAGACCCGAGTCTAGATTAGGTCAAAGAGGCCATACCTGAGCTTGATGAAGTGAAGCTTCAATCAAGTTTGTTTTCAACAATCGTCAAGTCCCTGCGAAGCTCCTCGTATGATCAATTTGGGATGAAATTGGGTGGAACTGTGAACTCACCAAAATGGGTTCACGGCTTGATGGAGAACTAGGTTAGGCCTCACGGGAAGACCCAATTTTGATTGGGCTCTTCTTTATACACCTCAGAGAAGGTGTAGGGATGATTAATTTGAGGCTTGAGAAAGGTTTGTTTTAGAGCTGAAATATGTCCTATTTTGGGGTATTTCGGGGTGGCTAAATTGGATAAGGATAGTGAGTTTGAAGGCTTGATTGGGTGGGGGATCAGTTGCTTAGATCCTTAGGAAGAACTTTGATGTTCAAAGTTTTCAAACTTAGACAGTGGAAATGGGTCTTCTCCTTTTCCTAAGGCTCTCGAGTTATGCTCTATTTATAGCCATGGAGGCCATGGGGAAGCTTGGGCTGGCTTGGGTTCACCTAGGGGAGGTTCTATCAGGTTAATGATTGCTATGGATAAGTCTCTTGGCTAAGAATTATCACATTTGAGCATCCCCAAGCATATCCATGTTTAATTTCCCATGGTGGAATTTTAACTCAAGGCTTTGGCTTCTCTCCATTGGGCACTCTATGAGGTGTTTTTGGCCTTTTTTATTTGAGCTGAATTTAGCTCCTCGAAGTAAATTTTCCAGCTCATTCAATGGATTGGTGATAAGGTGACAATTAAGCCTAATTTCTATCATTCCTATGGCTTAGTCATGATGCTCCTTAACCATTGGCGAGACCATGAAATTTTTAAGTGATGTTTCACTTTCATTGGTGAGTCCATGAAATGCTTGAAGTGTCACATAGGTTGGTCGGCCACCTCATTCCATGGAGACAAATGATTCATGCTTTAAATTTAGAGAATGGTGACACCTAGTTTCTTCTTTGTCTCACTTCCTTAATTAGCCATGATGAACTCTCCATTTAATGAAGTGGATTTGGTTCATGTCCATTGGGTGGGGAAGAGGTGTATGGTGATTTATTCCAAGAGTCCATGAGGTAATGACACCTCTTTCTTTCCCTTATGATGGCTTCATAATTAACTTTAACCCTAGGGTTACCATGATGGTTAATGGGTTTACCATAAGATTAGCAATGTCATGATGACTAATGGGTTATGGGTGACCCCTAGGTAATTCTCCATAAATTGAATTTAATGTTAAAAATCAATTATGGACTTTTAATGTCATGGGTGATGTCATAATATAAAATGTGATTTAGGGTTATTTAATCATAATTCCATTTTTAATTAATTATGTAATTAATTAAAAATGTAAAAAATTATAATATTAACCCATGAATTAATCAAAATGATTTTGGAGATTAATTATTTAATTAATTTTGTTAATTTGGTTTAACATTGAGTATTTTGACCAAATTTGACTAAAGTTGACCATAATTGACTAGGATTGACCATGGTTGACCAATCCATGTCTATGGTGAACCTAGGTGATTTGCTTAACCTTGTCATGGTTAATTTAATCATGGGGCCATTAATTTTCGTAATAGGACCTAGGTTTGACTAGGGTAGGGTTAAATAAATGACCAAGCTTGATCATTTTAATGTCTTAAATTATCAAATGAGTCAAATTTGGCCAATTTGGGGTGTAGATTGACTTGGTGGTCAATGGGGTTGGCATTAGGTCAATGTGGAGATTATTAGGTCATGAATTGATCATTTTGACAAAATTTGACCATTTGGGTCAAAGTTGACCAGTTTGGTCAGTGTGGTGGTCATTGGGTGAATGGATTGACCATTGTGACCTGTGTTGACCATCTGGGTCAAAGGTTGACCATTTTGGTTTGGGGTGGTCATTAGGTCATGGTTTGACCATTTAGACCTTTTTTGACCATTTGGGTCAAAAGTTGACCGGTTTGGTCAGTGTGGTAGTCATTGGGTCAATAAATTGACCATTTTGACATAGGTCAAATGTTGACCATTTTGTTTAATGGGGTGGTCATTGGGTCATGCTTTGACCATTTTGACTTTTTTGACCATTTGGGTCAAAAGTTGACCAGTTTGGTCAGTGGAGTGATCATTGGGTCAATGGCTCGACCATTTTGACCTGAGTTGACCATTTGGGTCAAAGGTTGACCAGTTTAGTCAATGGGTGGTCTTTGAGTCATGATTTGACCATTTTGACCTCAGTTGATCATTTGAGTCAAAGGATGACTAGTTTAGTCAATGGGATGGTCATTGGGTCATGGTTTGACCATTTTGACCTAAGTTGACCATTTGAATCAAAGGTTGACCAGTTTACTCAATGGGGTGGTCATTGGGTCAATGGGTTGACCATTTTGACCTAAGTTGACCATTTGGGTCAAGGGCTGACTAGTTTGGTCAATAGTTAATCAAATCAAAGTTTGTCATTACTGAGTTGATCATTTTAGCATTTTATTAAAATTTGGTTAAAAATGATTTATTAGGGTTTCACCCTAGACATTAGGGTTTAGTGATCATTGGTAAGATTTAAGAGGTCAATATTGGTAGACTTCCTTTTTTTTTGAGATGATTTACAAATGATCCTCACAAAAGTGTGGTCAGCAATTAGATCTTTGTCCAAATTCCACAATGGAACAATAATAGGTCAATTAAGCATAACGCTTATAAACTTTTTGGAATGGCCTAAACATTATTGCTTATTCTAGATTTATAAATAAATGGATAAATTCCTCCCAAAGGGTGTTAATATTCATCAATACAGTTTTAGTCACACTAAATCTAATTGAATGACAATAAAATGGTTGATGATGAGAATAATATATTATGTATAATTATTTTTGGGATTTTAAATATTATGTCACATTAATTATGAAAGGGTCAAAATAGATAAGATTTCAAAGTGATAGTATTTTGTTTATGCTTAACACAAACAAAAAATGTAAGAGTTTCTTATTTATTATTAGCAAATTTAAAATTGAATGAATGAAAAATAAATTTTTTTATCATTTCTTTTTGCTGGTGAATTTTGTGTATGAGATCTTTTAGTGCGGGAGAAAGTTTTCATCAACCGAGCTATCATTTTGTTCTCAGAAAAACTTTCTGTAATTATAAAGATTTAATAAAATAAAAACATTGAATAGTATAAATTTTTAAACCGAAAATATTTAAATTCCTTATTCCAAAACAATTTTTTTTAATATTAAAATTTATCAGAAATATTTTATCAATTGGAAATAAATTTACAATCAATTATAGATAATAAAATAATAGATTAATAAAGGAATAAATTTAACATAATAACTATTGAATATTTGTGTTAGTCTCGATCCTAACTATAGTCTATTCTTACTATTGTATTTATGGTTTTTTTTTTTTCTTTAATTAGGAGTAATTTGATCTCTCTAAACTTTTTTTAGTTGTATGCACCAATTTTCCTATATAAAATAGACTTAGGGTTCATGAGAGAGTTATGATAAGAAGTGTAAAAGTTGTAACCTTGAGTTCTTTTTCCTTCCGGTGCAAGTGGAATCTTCCCTCTCATGGATGTGAGGACATTAACTTAGTATCGAATCATGTAAATTATTTGACTTTGATTATTTTTGTGTGAATTTATACATTTCTCCACTATTTTTGCATAAAAATTAGTATTTAGTTTGGCTTCTACAGTAGCAAATCCAGTGTTTGTTCTCAACATTTTTTGCAGCAGGTGGTTCAAAATGCCTTGCTGAAAGATTAAGAGATTTTATATGGCAATTCAGCTGTCGAACAAGCACCTATGACGGCTTTGGCATGGAACAGTGCAAGCGAAATGTTTCGGTGTGACAGCTCAGCAGTATGATGGCATGGTCTGACAGGTGCTCTGGCTGCCAGATCGAAAAGGTGAATTCGACTTAAGGAAGGTTAGGCTGGTTGAAGTTGTGTGAAACATGTGTAACAGAGAGAAAAAAGGAAGTTCTAAAAGGGGAAGGGGGAAATTTTGTGGAAAACCAGAGAAAAAAAGAAAGTTTTTTTAAAGGACTTTTTTTTGGGAAAAAAATGATTTCAAGAACAGAGAAAGCAACTTTTAAAGGAAATTTTTAAAAGATTCTTAAAAGAAATTTTGGGGCAAAAAAGGTGCAAGCTTCTACATAGTGGAAATTCAGAGAAAAAAAGAAAAAAAAAAGAAAAAAAAAGATATTTTGAAAGATACAAAAAATAATTTTCAAAATAAATAACAAAATATAAAAAAAAATACATTTATTTTTTTCTTTCTTTTTTTCATGTGATGTTTTTTGTTTATTTGTTTTTTCTGTCCAGATATATTACTAGGAATTATTTTTCTTTTAGAATGAGATTTCAATAGTTGGAATAATGAATGATAGCACAATGTCAAGTTCTTCAACGTTCACTATGGTTGTGGAAAGTCGATCAATGAGTTGGTTACAAATCCTCTCAGAATCGATGTGACAAAATTCGAAAACAAAGAAAAGTTTGACATGTGGCGATGCTAGGTGATGAAATCAATGTGTTCTTTAAATCTAAAGAAAAGCCTGGATTGCGAGGAATATCCTGAAGAAATAATAAAGAGAGATTGATTGAAGATTTATTGTAGTGCTTGTGTTCTGATCCAAAATTTCTTAATCCAAAATATCCAATATGGAGTGATGATGGAGACTTCTGCAGAAAATTTGTGGAGAATGCTGGAAACAAATATCTGACAAAGAGCTTGGAGAACAATCTCCATATGAATCATCGACTCTACATATTTCAAATGAGACAGCGGGATACTATTGATGAGTACTTGAATGACTTCACAAAGCTGTTGAAAGATCTGTTAAATTTGGATGAGGAAGTAGGAGATAAAGATAAGACATTTATTATGTTGATTTTGCTCCCATATGAGTATGAAAACTTCAATATGACACTCATTCGTGGGAAGGAAGCCTTGAATTATAGTGAAATGACTTCGAAGTATGTTGAATCATGTGTTCAGTCGAAGGGACAAGGATTCACAACGATGGAGTCAATTGAGGCATACACTTCAACGTGGTAGATCTGAGAAAAAGAATAAGAATTCGATAAAGAAAGGTGACAACGATGACACTTCTCAAAAGAGGGATAAGTCTCATGGGTCCAATCTTGAGAAATATAAGTGTGATTTCTATTTTAGAGACTATTCATTGAGAGAAAAATTGTCTGAGGTTGAAGGAGAAGGCAAAAAAGTTGCATCTAAGGCGAAAACCAAAATTATTGTGTAAAGATATGAAGACATGGATTCAGATGTATCTTTATCTGCAGTTTCTCAATGTTTGTTTATAGATGATTCATACTGGATTTTGAATACAAGTGCTACCTATCACATTTGCCCTCATCAAGGGTGGTATTCTATATGTACAAGGATCTAGATAATAGTGTAATGACTATGAGAAACGATCGACCTTGTCGTACTAATGGAATATGGAGTATCTTTATTAGAATGCTTGATGATACTATGAGGGAGCTGACTGATATTAAATATGATTCAAATATCATGAAGAATTTGCTGTCAATTTGGGTTTTTGAGCCCAAAGACTATAAGTTAGTTATTGAGCAGTAGTTTTGAGGATAAGCCATGGAGCAATGGTTTTTATGAAGGGAGTTTGCCACCAAAACCTTTACTATCATCAGGGTAGTACAGTGATTTGAATGACTATTGTTGTTGATGATTCTTATGACATTACTAGGTTGTGGCATATGTAGCTAACTCATGCTGGAGAAGCTTTTCTTCAGGCTTTGGTGATACAAGGATTGGTCAAAGGAAGGGGCACCTACAAGTTTAATTTCTATGAACATTTTGTATTTGAAAAAAAGTTATGGCATCGTTTGGTACTGTCATTCACAATACAAAAAGTATTTTAGAGTACGTTCATAGAAATTTTTGTGGCTCGACAAAGAAAGCATCATTTAACGAGTAAACATACTTTATCTCTTTTTTTGATGATTACTCCAGCTATATTTGGGAGTAACCATGAAACGCAAAATTGAGGTAATAGTGATTTTCATAACTTAGAAGAAGCGAATTAAGAATTTGACTCGCAAAAAATATGGTGTATAATATAAGATCAGATAACGGGGGGTAAATGTACTTCAAATGCAATCTTGCAAGAGTTTTAGAGAACTAAGAAAGAGCGCCACTTACCTGTTCGAGAAACATCATAACAGAATGGGGTGACATAGAGAACGAACCAAACTTTAATAGAGAAGGTTTGATGTATGTTACCTAATGTTGGGTTGGATAGAGTCCATTGGGTCGAAGTCACAGACCATACTTGTCACTTAATGAATCATTCATCTGTTGTAGCTATTGAGAAAAAGACCACAAAGAAGATGTTGCCAAGGGCATCTTGCTATAGATTATGAGCACTTGACAGTGTCTAGGTGTTCAACTTACTACCACATGCATAATGATAAACTGGAACCACTAATAAAGAAGACAATCTTTATAGGCTTCATGCGTGTAATCAAGAGCTTCACTTGTATGATCAGTCAAAAAGGAATATTGTCATTAGCAAGGATGTTACATTTGATGAGCAAGCTTGTTGAAAAATTGAGACTTAAAGAAAGCAAAGAGTTATGTTGGAGCCACAGTATGCAGTAGAAGTTCGAGTTTGATGCAGCTCCATCTGTTCCATAGAGCTCGTCCACTCCTACTTAGATGCCTGATTCAACTGAAGCTCAGAGGTATCTATTGTTAGTACTAAAAAGGAGGTGGAAAAAGATGTTGAGGATGAGATTCCTATTCAGGAATCTATTGCTAGGAGTAGGACCAAGTGCCATAATTTCCCAAAACTAGCTTGATTGACAGATCACAGTGCATTTTCACTTTTAGCCATACAAGTAAAAATTCCTTGTCATTACAAAGAATTGGTGGAGAGCCTAGAGTGTGATATTTGGGGAGCAGTGATAGATGAAGATACAGACTCTCTTCATAAGAATATTACTTGTAGGTTGGTGAATGCAATAGAAAGAAGGTTCTCATGGAGTTGATGTGTGGCACTAGACAAGATTAGTTGTAAAAGGCTTTGCACAGTGACAAATTGTGATGAGGTGTTGTCCCTAATAGTTAAGCATCTTTTAATTTGTGCTTTCTTAGCACTTGTAGCATATTATGGTGTAATCTTGGAATAGCTCGATGTGAAGATTGCATTTCTACACAGAAAATTATAAAAGGAGATCAACATGTTGCAGCCATCTGGATTTACATCATTAAATGTCTTGGATCGCAAACTGTACTAGTCTTTGTATAGTTTGAAGCAGACATCATGGCACTGATATAAAAAAAAGGATCAGTTCATGAAGGGACATGAATAAACGAGGAGCTAGTACGATCAATGTACATATTTCAAGAACTTCGTAAATGGAGAGCTCCTTTACTTGCTTCAACATGTTGATGATATGTTGATTGTATATGCTAGTCAGGTTGAAGTTGATAAGATGAGGAATCAACAGTTCAAATATTTGAAAATGAAGGAGTTGGGTAAAGCTTTTAGAAATATTGGCATGGAGATTTTCAAGGACAAGACAGCTGGAAAGCTTCGACTTTTTGCAAGGAGCTTATGTTTGAAAGTTGCTGAAGAAATTTGGTGCTGATGCCTCGAGCAAGGCGGTAAGTCTACCCATTGCATCTCACTTTTAGTTGAGTTCAAATCAATGATCTAAAGATGACGAGGAAAGAAAAAAATATGTGATCAGTTCCTTATGCTAGTACAATGGACAGTCTGATATATGTCATGGTTTGTATTAAACTAGACGTTGTACAAGCAGTTGGTGTTGTGAGCAGGTTCATGCATGATCCATGAAGAAATATTGACAGTTTGTGAAGAGTATTTACGAGGTATCTGATGGGTACAATTGATGTTAGCTTCGTGTTTGAGAGGCAGTCATCTATTGTAGATTTGTGTGTAGGCTATACTGATTCAAACTATCTAGGTGATATGGATAGGTGGAGATATACAATTGGATATTTACTCATATTGGCACGTGGTTTAATCAGTTGGAGATCGGTTCTTCAGTCTACGGTTACTTTGTCTACTACGAAAGCTGAGTACATGACAGACATGGAGTCGATGAAGGAAGCGATATGAATGTAGGACTTGATGGATGACTTGGGGCTTGATCAAGAGTCTCTGATGACATTCTGTGAAGCTTAGAGTGTGATATTCTTAGTCATAAATCCAGTTCATCATGCTCGTACCAAGTAGATTGATGTGAGGTACTACTTTATTTTAGATTTGATTGATGACGACAAAGTTCTGTTGAAGAAGATAGCTATGAAGAGGAATCCAATGTACATGCTTATGAATTTACTACTACTCTAGAAGTTCACATACTACACGAGTTTATTGAACATCCGAGCTCAAGATTGATCGCCTAGTTGGGTATTTTGAAGAACTACTTGAGGCTTGATGCTTTTGGAAGGATGTGTACATAGACAACTATTTGGTGTAGCTAAATTCGAGTTTGAAGCTCATTTGGTCATCTCTCACTTATTTGGAAGCAAGAGATGAGGTGGAGATTGTTGTATTTTTATTTTTATTTTTTTAATTAGGGGTAATTTGATCTCTTAGTTCTATTTACTTGTATGCCCTAATTCACCTCTATGAAAGGGATTTAGAGTTCATGAGAGTTTATAGTAAGAAGTACAGAAGTTGTAACCCAGAGTTATTTTCTTTCTCCCCATTCAATGCTAGTGAAATCTCCCTCTTCGTGTGCTTAGACAAATTAATTTAATGTCGAACCACGTAAATCAATTGAGTTCGTTTATTGTGTGAATTTATATTTCTTCATTGCTTTCACATAGCGCTTACTACCCGTTATCTATAACATTATCTCATACAATTAAACTATTTCACTTGCACTTCTAAAACTATACTATATATGAACTTATCAGAATCTAGAAGCACCACAGCTTTTGCAATAAGTTCAACCATAAACTTTGATCAAATATCATATAATAAATGAGTTTTAATAGAGTCTAACAACCATTAATATAACAAGATTAAATTGTTGCTCCATTGAACTTTACGGAGTAGAGCAGGCTTGAAGTTCAATTAAATATTATCTTTTAATTTTCTGTGAAACAATATACATTAAGTTGGTATTTAACTAAATTTTTTAGTTCCGCTAAAAAAACTGCTGCCATTAATGTTGTTTAGTAGTTGAATCTACAACAAAGCTACGTTCACTCTAGCTAACCAGTCTAGATCTAAAATTTAAGAGACCATTTTTGATCATTTTTATTTTATATCTAATATTTTTTAATGTTATTTTACTTATGTTCTGCTCTAAAAAAAATATCGTGCATATTTTATTAAATTATGATTGTATTTTAAAACACTCAAATCATCTTAAAATTATTTTGAAAGTTTTTAAAAATATATATATTTTTTTTCAAAATAAAACTAAAACATATATAAAAACAATAAACAAACATTTTTTTTAAATAAATGATAAAATGAAAGCAAAAATAAAACATAAAATTGATCCCAACAAAACCTAAAATTTTAATTTTAAGTACACTCAAATATAAAGACAATTAATTCTGAATGATCTTGTTAGGTAATTCAAACCAAATAAGTTCTAAAATTTAACTTAATATCTCCATATATATACATAAATAATTATGGTGCAGATTATAATTTGAATCAAATTAAATTTCTAGCAAGATGTCCTCTAATCAAGTAAACCAATTTTCGATTGTAAGTCTACTTTAAAATTTTTATAAGTCATGAGATTCAAGTATATTTACCAATCCTAGACAATCAAAAGTTCCAAACTAAAAATAATTGCAAGCCACAAACTCATGTTTTATTGCTCATCCAGTTAAGGAGTTGTTCACACATATAATGCTGAACTAAAATGCAGTGTTTAGTGGAGAAGAAGAGAGCAGCTCATTCCACAAAAACCTGAATCTTATCACCCAATGCACCATTGAATTCGAGAAGCAATTTCCCTTTCTCAGGTGTGCTCTCCAGTGAAGCTTTTTCTAACAGTTCAGTAACATTTACTCCACCCAAGCCTGGGAAAAAACAAGTCACCAGTTAACCCTTCGATTATCACAAAAATTATTTTAAAATACTATATTGAAATCAAAGGAGCATAGATGGAGCTATATACCTGGAATTATGTTAGCCATCCCTTCTAAGAACCCGGCCTGCCAAACAAAACATGTACTTATAATAAAGTTTAACACTACCTTTAAAAAAGTTTCTTGAATCAAAATACATTACATTCCTTCTACTGATCATTTCTGAAGTGCAAGCATTTTACAGACATCAATCAAATATACTCCGACAAAATTTCATTTACTGCAAGTAGATTTTTGTTCCAAGTGCCAACCCAATTCTAAGAACAATTGTTGAATTCACATTCATAATAAATAAGAATCATAGAAGATAAAAAAGAATGTGCACATATAGATGTAGAGCTAATGCATAAATATACGAACATCAAAGCAACAAGATAAAAAAAATTTCGCTTTACATACGTACCAGTTGCCACTGAATTCTGATGAACTTGCATATGCAACACCTAGACTTCAATTTTTAGGTATATGCCACCTTACTCATTTCACTTTCTAGAAGTTAAAATAGTGGTATTTTTTATGTGATATGAAAGATTTAGGTGATATAAATGTTAAAAAAGTATAGTTTTAGTGTTAGATATGTAAAAAACATAAGAATAGAGTGGTATGCATGTAAATGCACCAAACATTTATCCCTTTACATGCTTGAGGAAATATCTACTAACCGGAATACGAACATCAAGCTTCTCAAATCCATTGCTTCCTGTGACTTTTAACCTCAGAGTCCGAGACCATATACCAGATGAGTCTTCATTGGAATCATCAGACTTACTTTCTCCATGAAATGGACGAAGCACCTCAACTACAGGTTCATCTATTTTCTCTGCTTTTTGGCCTTAGAAATAACAAGAGCACAAAACAAGCAGAGTTCAAAACCCACAAAGTGGACGGGGAAAGAAGAGGAAAGGTTACTGCTTACCTCCTTCATAGGATGAAAGGACGCGAGTTGTTTTATACCGTTCTTCCTCTTTGTAATACTCATTAAAGCCAACTGTTTCCTTTATCTCTTCAAACGTTGGTAATCTCCCAGGAGGAGGAATGCGGCCACCTTTTAAAGCGGTCAGTGCATCCTGTTGATAATCATACAAGCTCTTAAATACATGAATATATTGTATAATAACTAATTAAAATACTAATTTACTGGTAACAATGCAGTAGATAGTAGAACACATAGCAACAGGTAAACAAACTGCTCTGGTTTCGTGCGTTTTTATTAGATGACAAACATTATAAAAAGTCTATAGTCCAAAGCTCTTTCCTTTGACATTTTAATTTCTAGGAATTACTTTCTTTAAAGTATAGACGGGATTGAAAAAGCGTGGAATAGCATTTATATACAACTCCTAAATATTGTAGGCTTTCTTCCTCTTTAAAGAAAGGGTACTAACAACAGATCTCCTCTTCAAAGAATTTCAAGAAGCCACATCCTGAGGGCTGATTTGGGATCATTTTTGTTTTTCATTTTTAATTTTGTTTTTGCATTTATTTTGAAACATATTGGTTTAGTGCTTTCTATAATTTTCAAAAACAATTTAATTTATTTTTAAAAACAGTCAAAATGCCTAAAAAATATTTTGAGCGTTCTTAAAAATAATTAAACATGTTCTAACATACCAAAAAATTTGTGTTAAAATATAAAAAAACAAAATAAGAACAAAAGAAAAATTCAAAATCAAATTGGATTAAATTGCTTTGTAGGTGATGCTTTTTACTCATAGAATAAAAATTTTACAATAAAACCTAAATTGATTCTATAGAACATAGGATAGATGAAAGCTTAAATTTTATATCTCTGCATCAAAACATTAATCATTAGAACTTGAAAAAAAAAATCAAGTATACATTATTATTAGTTATATTGAAATTACTGCAAACTCAAAATTTTGAATTTTGGTGAATTTTTATTGATATTGTAAGAATGATATGTGTGCACAGTATTATTTAAATTATCATAAATATTAAATGACTTATAAGTATATTGACTGCTATGCAAATGAGAAATGAATATTTATTATCAGAAAGTGATATTTTTATTGAATATTTGTATGTGCATGATTGATTATGATGAAGTCACCCACATATAATACTAATGAGAGAATAATAAGGTACTCATGCACGTATATAGAAAATGATAATGATATTGAATATCTTATTTGTACAAATTTTTAAACGATGTTCCTGTAACAATCATACAAATATATAACTATATTAGTATGCTATTGATATTGTAAGATTTATTGAATAACATATTAAATGTTTATATAGATTTATAAAAAGCTTAACTCACATGCATATTATTTTTCTTCCTCTTGCAATATTGTAGCTTACGAGTATGAATATTCAATGATTTGTTTAGCCCACTCTTAATTTTTTTTAACTAACTTTTCGAGTAAATTTAATTGATTAAAAGATGAACGATAAAAGAAAAAATATTTATAGAAGACGTAGACCACTAGTATGAGATAAATTTAAATATAATGCTTTAATTTAATCTGATTAGTGACACTTTCATCTATTAATTTATAGATGAATATAGAAACTTTAAATTGCACTATATGTCCGTCTGTTTCCGTCTTAGTTAATTCTATGTCCAGGTCGGATTGTGACAAAAGTGGTATCAGAGACAAGGTTTAGGATTAATTAATATAATATTGAAGAAAGAGCCAATAGGATAATTATAAAAATTTAAAATTTAAATTAACTCAAATTAATAATTATTTTTATTCAGACATAATGATACACCCGAAATTATAGAAGAGTCTCTGATAAAAAAACAAAACAACAACAACAACAAAGTCTTAATCCCACTAAGTGACGCGGCTACATGAATCCTTTTTCTCCATTGCGTCCTATTTTGTGTCATATTTTCATTTAATTCTAATAAATTAATATCATTTTTTATGCAATAAGCCCAAGTCTTCCTAGGTATACCTCTGTCTTTCTTAACATAAGCCGAATCTAAAACATCTACTCTCATAATCGGATCATTAGATGGTCGACGTTTAATTTGACCAAACCATCTAAGACAACTCTCTCTAATTTTGTCCGTCACTGGAGCTACGCCAACCCTATCACGGATATATTCATTTTGCATTTTGTCTCCAAGTGTAAAGCCACTCATCTACCTAATCATTCTCATCTCGGCAAGAGTTAACTTAGTGTTATGCTTTTCTTTTAGATACAAAAATTTAACACTGTAGAGCATCGCAAGTCTCACCATCATCTTATAAAGTTTTCCTTTCATTCTAAGCAATACTTTTCTATCACACAATAGGCTCGAAGCATTCCTTCACTTCAACCAACCAACTTGAATTTACTATTAGCAACCTCATCTATATCACCATCACTTTGAACATTAGACCCGAGATATCTAGATAGTTCGCACATTGTAATAACTTGATCACCCAAAGTTACACTTATGGCACTAGAGCTACTATTATTAAAATTACATTCCATGTATTCGGTTTTAGTTCTAGTCAAACAAAGGCCTTTAGACTCCAATGTAGACCTCCCTAATTCAAGCTTTTCCTGAGCTTTTTCTCTCATCTTATCCACGAGAAGGATTTCATCAGCAAAAAGCATACACCAGGGTACATCCTCCTGTAGATGTCTAGTAAGATCATCCATAACTAAAGCAAAAAGATATGGGCTTAAAGCCGATCCGTGATGTAATCTAACAGAAATAGGAAAATATTTGGTCAATCTTCCTTTAGTTCAAACACAAGTAACAACTCTAGTATACATATCTTTCATGACTTAAATATAAGTCATATCAACACATTTCTTCTCAAGAACTCTCCAAAGGATATCTCTTGGAACCTTATAGTAAGCTTTTTCTAAAACATTAAAAAACAAATGTAGATCTTCCTTATTAACTCTGTACTTCTCCATCAAATCTCTCGATAAATGTATAGCTTCTATTGTAGACCTGCCTGGCATAAATCCAAATTGGTTATGAGAAATCTTGGTAATACGCTTAACCTATGTTCAATTACCCTCTCTCATAATTTTAAAGCATGACACATCAATTTAATTCCTTTATAATTTACACGCTCTTGTGCATCTCCTTTATTCTTAAAAATGGGGACCAAAATACTCTTTCTTCACTCCTCATACATCTTTTTAGTTTATATAATAATATTAAAGAGTTTACTAAGCCAAGAAACTTCCAAATCTCTTAAATATTTTCACACTTCAATTGGGATATCAACAGGTCCTACAAACTTTCCACCCTTGGTTTCTTTAAAGTCTTATCAACTTCTTTTTTACTAATGCGATGATAAAAATAAAACATTTTATTATTATTAACGATATTAAGATCACTAAAGTCGAACTTATTTTTAGAAGCTTCATCAAAAAGGTTTATCAAAATAACTCACCCACTGATGTTGAAAGAATATACTTCTTGATTTTCATATTTAATAGACTTTTCTTAAGTTAAATCTTTACTTTTATTTTCTCTTTGTTTGACTAATTTATACATATATTTTTCACCCATCTTAGCATCTAATTTATTATAAAGATTACTCAAAGCAGAATTTTTAGCATCACAGATTGATTTTTTAGACTCCCTGCGGGGCCGTTTGATATTTTTCCTAGTTCTATAAGCTCTTATATTTAAACCAAATTTTTATAACATAACTTCTTATATTTTATCTTTTCTTGCACATTATTATTTAACCAGAAACTATTTTTATTTATAAAACATTTTCTTTTAACTCTCTAAGTACATCTTTTGCACTTATTTAATAGTATTTGTTACTTTTTCCCATAAAACATTTGTTTTTTTATGAACATCCCAATTTTTGAAATCTTGAATTTTACTCATAAAAAAATTTTATTTGTATTTTTTAGGTACCCCCATCTAATTTTACGATGATGAATCTTACTTTATTTTACAACTCTTTATCTTAAAATCTAGAGCTAATAATCGATGTTTGATACTTGAATCCTCACTTGTAATAACATTACAATCTTTATAATCTCAACGATATCTTCTTCTCGTAAGAAAATAATAAATTTGTGTTTCATTAAATCCATTCTTAAAAGTAATAAGATGTTCATCTCTTTTTTAAATAAAGTATTAGTAATAACCAAATCATATACAACAACGACAACAAAGCCTTAATCCCACTAAGTGGGGTCGGCTACATGAATCCTTTTTCTCTATTGCGTCTAATTTCGTGTCAAATTTTCATTTAATTCTAATAAATTATGATCATTTTTATGCAATAAGCCCAAGTTTTCCTAGGTCTACCTCGGCCTTTCTTAACATAAGTTGTATCTAAGACATCTACTCTCCTAATCGGATCATCAGGTGGTCGACGTTTAATGTGACCAAACCATCTAAGGCGACTCTCTCTAATTTTATCTGTCACTGGTGCAACACCAACCCTATTACGGATATATTCAATTCACATTTTGTCTCTAAGTGTAAAGCCACTCATCCACCTAATCATTCTCACCTCGGTAACACTCAACTTAGCATTATGCTTCTCTTTTAAAGACTAACATTCAGCACCATAGAGCATTGCAGGTCTCACTACCATCTTATAAAATTTTCCTTTCAGTCTAAGCGGTACTTTTCTATCACACAATAGGTCGGACGCATTCCTCTACTTCAACCAACCAACCTGAATTCTACCATTAACATCCCCATCCATATCACCATCGCTTTGAACAATGGAGCCGAGATATCTAAATCGTTCACACCTTTTAATAATTTGATCACTCAAAGTTACACTTTTGTCACTAGAGCTACTATTACTAAAATTACATTCCATGTATTCAGTTTTAGTCTACTCAAACAAAAACCTTTAGACTCCAATGTAGACCTCCTTAATTCAAGTTTTTCCTAGGATTTTTCTCTCGTCTTATCCAAGAGGAGGATATCATCAGCAAAAAGCATACACCAAGGTACATACTCTTGTAAATGTCCAGTAAGACTATCCATAAATAAAGCAAAAAGATATGGGCTTAAAGCCGATCCCTGATGTAAACCAACAGAAATAGTAAAATATTTGGGCCTTCAGTTCGAACACATGTAACAACTCTACTATACATATCTTTAATGACTTGAATATAAGTCATATAACACCTTCCTTCTCAAGGACTCTCCAAATAACCAAATCATATGATAAAATAAAATCTAATATGGCTCTATCTTCTTCATTAATCGTTCCATAACCATAGCAATCATGAATATTTCTGAAATCTTCTACCATTCTACCGACACGTCCACTTAAATCTCCTCCAATAAAAATTCTTTCTTTAAGAGGTATCAAGTGTATTAAGTCTTCTAAGTCATTTTAGAATTTATCTTTAGAGTCTATATCCTTCCATAACCATAGCCATAGCCACCATGACTCAACTAATTTAGGAGTCTAGATCGAAGCTTATCGAAAGTGATATATTCATTGTGGATAAGTACTTGAAGATAATTTAAGATTTACGTCCACCTTTGTTGAAAGGAGCTGAAGACCGAATTGAAGTGGAGAATTGACTAATGAGGACAAAGAAGATATTAGATAGCATGATGTGTTCGGACGAAAAAAGAATATCTTTAGAAATGTTTATACTGGATGGAGAAGTATAAAGATGGTGGCGTGGGAAGTGCCGGGAAAAGCTAGGGGACATATCCAATATGATGGTCGGTTAGGAGGAATTCGTGTAGCTATTCAAAGAGCGGTTTGTACCCATATTCATTTGAAGACAGATGCAAAAAATTTCAACAAGTTAGTTCAAGAAAAGAAGTCAGTTATGCAGTATGAAGCTGAGTTCACTGTACTGTCAAGGTATGCTCCACAGCTGATAGCTGCTACATAAGAAAAGTGTTACAGATTCCTTTCGGATTAATGATTCGATCAAGAAGTTGTTGGTGCCTTTGGGATCGTTGACTATTCAGTATTAATGGAGTGGATTAAATGACTAGAGATTGATTTTCAGCTTAAGAGGCAAACAAAAAGAAGATTATGACTGAAGAAAAGTTCGTGGATCAATTAGAATGATTCAATGCGAAGAAGCCTAAGTTCAGTGATAGATTCAATGGTGGCAGTTCTTGTAGTACCACAGTCACTTGTGTCAAATTTGGAAAAAGAAAACTTAAGGGTAAATATTTCATGGGCTCACATACATGATACTGGTATTGCCAGCTTAGTCACATGCTAGATATTGGCCTCACTTGGTCAGAAAACGTCAGAAGAACATAAATCAAGTGGAACTATTTCACAGAAGTCAGCCGACAGGCAGAACAAGATAGTTTAAAGTTTCAACTAATCAAGACAAATTGTTCGACCTCAAATATATTCCCACTCATAATGAGCTTGAAGAACCAACTACTGCTGACGATAATGAGGTTTGATGAGTTTGACATTTTTTTATATGCAAGGTATTTTCCAAACATATTATCTTGTTTCAGCATTGTTATCTGAAGTATAGCTGAATCGTCTTGTATCAACTCTTTACCTTTATAGTGATTACTTTTCATATTAATGAATGACCTCTAGTTTCATGGAAAACTAATGTTGACAGTTTAATGAGAAATGCTTCAGGTCTATTTATGAATTACAAAAACAAAACTTATGTATGTAGGGAAAATTGTAATGCCCTGTTTCAAAAGGAATGTTTGAGTAGATACGATGAGTTGGAAGCCAAAGAAGTGGAAACAATGAGAACCAAACAGAGTGGGAGAGGAAGTAAGTGGAGGCTCGGAAGTCGAAGAGATGAATTTACCTATTTAAGAAGTAGTCGACTTACTTGGAGAGTCAATCAATGAGACTTAATCCCATGCCATCGAGCCGAAAGAGAAGAGGTAGGTGAAAGATGTGGTAGCTCGTGGGTATGGTCGAGTTGAGCCAATGATGGCAGCAGAAAGAAAGAGGTGGCACGGTGTTGTGTGGCTGATCGAAGGATTGAGGCTCGTGTGAAGGTGAAGAAGAGGTCACACGACGATTGCGAGCAATGGAGGATCAAACTAAGGAATCTAGCTTGTGCGTTCAATCTAAATAAGATGTAGAGAGTGGGGAAGAAGAGCGGTGGGTCAAAGGAGAAAAGAGACTCCTTGTGCAGTTTCGAGAGGAAGAGATAAGGGTATTTTATTAAAGGAATAATAATAATAATACTAATAATAATAATAATGTGTGTATGTGTATTATTGAAAAGAAAAATAAGCATGAAATAACATATTAAATAAATTAAATTTTAATACGAATACCATTTTTATTTTAGGCATTCAATTTTAGAGGAATAGACGTCAAAACAAAAAAATTTAATCGACATAGAAGTGAGAACTCATATTCTTAATATTTTACTTCTTATAGACCAAGAGCATTTATTGGTACTATATATTGAAATTATTGCAAACTGAAAATTTTGAATTCTAGTGAATTTCTGCTCATATTATAGGAATGATATGTGTGCACAATATTATGTAAATTATCATAAATATTGAATTTATAAGTATATTGACTGTTATGTAAATGAGAAATGAATATTTATTATTATAAAGTGATATTAATGTTAAATATTTGTAGGTGCATGATTGACTATGATAGAGTCATTTCTTGATATAGTAGTGGGGGAACACTAAGGTATCTGTGCATGTATATAGAAAAGAAAATTAATATTAAAGTGTATTAATTGAAATATTATTTTAGATGGTGCTAATGTGATGATTGTATAGATATAAAATAATATAAGTATGTTATTGGTACTGTAAGATTCATTCAATAACATTTTACATGTTTTTATTGATTTATTAAAAAGTTTAACTTGCATGCATATTATTTTTCTTTCTCCTTGCATTGTTGTAGTTTAATCTTTTGTTTAATATGTTGATGGTGAGCTTCTTGAAAATCTTTAGAATCCTAAAAAAAATTTGTTTAATCTTTTGTTTCTGCAGCTTTCAGGAAAGGATGATTGTGGTTTCCCTTGTACATTTTCCTAGGAGGCGATTCAAATTTTCGTAAATCCTTGACTAGATTTTCACTGGGTTTTTTAGGTTTCGGATTTAATTCTATAGGACTACTCACCTTCCTAGGGATGTCTTCCAACTTCCCATTTCTTCGTCTCATAACTTACAATTGCTCCTTTTCCTTTTTGTTAGGATTCACTTCAAAGTTACGAGGGAGTGTTGTTAGGGGTCTATTAGTTAAAGAGCTAGCTAACTTTCTGAGTTAACTCTCTATATTTCTTAGCGCTGCAACTTAATTTTATAACTAGTTCCTCATTTGTAACACTATCTCTTCGGATTTAATTCTATAGGACTACTCGCCTTCCTAGGGATGTCTTCCAATTTCCCACTTCTTCGTCTCATAACTTGCAATTGCTCCTTTTCCTTTTTGTTAGGATTCACTTCAAAGTTACGAGGGAGTGTCCTTAGGGGTCTATTAGTTAAAGAGCTAGCTAACTTTCGGAGTTAACTCTCTATATTTCTTAGCGCTGCAACTTAATTTTATAACTGGTTCCTCATTTGTAACACTATCTCTTCCAAATATAATTTCTTCTCCTTAATTATGAAATGAATGTGAATCCCGATGGGTTGGGCTGTCACTAGATACTATTGCCTGGGATATTCTAATTTTTCATAAGATTGGATTGGGTGTTCCCCCACTGCTGGTTTCCTAACTGGATTGTTATTGTCCAATTAAGGTTTGTTGGTGGTAGGAAATAATGAGAACATTGGGACAACTGTGAATGTGCGAGGTGCGTGAAATCATTATTGAAGGTGATAACGCAAATGTCATCTATTTTCCTCTAAAACTCTATGAAGCATCAACATTAGAGTCAACAACCTCAAGATAGCTCCGATTTTGCTTTCCTTACTTTCTTTAAGCATGTTTTTTTTTGTCAATTCCTCGTTTTTGTAACAAAACAACCTGTTTTTGTAACAAAGTAGCCCGTTTTTGTGCCAGGCTAGCTTCTGATAGGTCGTTTGTTAAAACTTCAGTGGACTTTTCAGTATGGGTTGTAGGTATTAGAATAGGGATTGTTGAACCTATTTCTTATGGCATTCAAGGTCTCCAGAGCAGAAATGCCAGAATCTCCTGCTAGCCTGCAGTCTATCTCATTAGTAGGTAGGGATTATGACACTGAATTCATCCTTGTGTTGTCTAACTTCCTATAATAACGACTTGAGAGGTTATGATAGCTAAAACATTGCACACTGATAATTTTCCTAGGAGTAACTGTATCTGAAGGCTATTGAAAATTATTCATTGTTATTTCATCTATCAATATGTAGGTTTTCTCAAATAGTTTTGACATAATAGACCCCACAGCTGCAGTGCCTATGATAGACATCAAAGATCCCACTAGCCCATTGTGAAAATTTTGAATGATCAGCTAATCAGTTAAGGCGTGGTATGGTCATTTCTTAAGTAGTTCTTCGAATCTCTCTTAAACTTCATAAATGGACTCTACATCTAATTGGATAAAGAAAGTGATGTCAATCCAAAATTTGACAATTTTGGATGGAGGGAAATATTTTGGCCAAAAATTTTTAGGCTAAGTCGTTTCAAGTAATGATCAAACCTTGTCCGATGGTGTTCAGCCATATCCTACTTTCATCCATAGTCTATGTCATCAGTAGGTAGGGATTCTGGCATTGAATTCATCCTTGTGTTGTCTAACTTCCTTTAAATGGTAACTTGAGAGTTATGCTAGCTAAAAAATCTGTCATGCACACTGATTACTTTCCTAAGAGTAAGTCAAGCGGTTCGTCTAAAATTCTTTTAAATAAAAATTTTGAATTTGTTTACCCGACAAAGAAACCAAAAACTTGTTGCCCGAAATTGTTGCGATGTAGACAACAATCACACTATTATGTCACCCAAATAATATACAGATTTGAGTCCATGTGTAGATCCCACGAGGAGACTAATAAATTTTTTATCTGACTGAGCTCTAGTTTACAAAACTCTAAGTCTAATTTGAAGTGTTTCAAGTTGCAAAATTAAATAGATTTTTAAAATTTTAATGAAGAAAACAAAACTAAGTTTTGGATTTTTTCAGTGACTCAGCTTATGTGAATCCTCAAAGTTTTCGTATGAGATCCTTATGTTGTTGACAACCAAGAACAAATCCATCTTAGCCTCCATTGAGGTTATAAGAAGTATTAGAAACTTATATTACAATCAAGGTGGTGAAATCAAACAAGATTTCTTAGGAATCCTCTAGTCATCTATCTAGATTGCAATCTCCTATTGGCAATATGTCTATTTCACTAGATGACTGTGTTAACCTATTTGTTTTTCTAGTCAATGGTTAGAGATCTTAGAATACAAAGGATTTTGACTTTCTAATTGGCCTAATTAGAAGCAACTGAAGATCGGAAAGTTGACGCATCAACAAAAATCAAATAACAAAGCACAAAAACGTCTAGATAAAACTCATGTATAAAATATTCGATTCATTCACATATCTTGAAAATAAAACTCATGTATAAAAATTCGATTCATTCACGTATCTTGAGAACAAAAGCAAGAAATATTTAGCTACGTTGAATCCTTTTGGGACATAAAATCCTGTATCATTCGCGGGCACAAGTGGCACGGATAAAACATGTTAAGACATAGAAGATAGTCGGAGAAGTAAGAAGAAGATGGATTAAATTCGCCCCACAATTTTCGGAATTATACATGCAAACCTCTTTCTTTAGATAATCCCATCCTGTCAAGCATATGATGTGATTAACCCTTGGTCCGGAAAAGTAGAGAGAGAAAATAAAAGAGAGATGGAGAAAGAGAGAGAATGAGGGAGTCTCTGCCAAGAAGTCCTTCCTCTCTAATCTTCCACCCCTTTTATGCATGAAAATTCCCCATATAATTTTAATGTGAATGAGATTTATAACTGTTGAGGTTGCTGGATTATAAGACATGATAGGTACGGATGCAGTTTTTGGTATCTTCACAAGACTTGGGCGATGTAATCTTGATGAGACCTTTAATGAAGGCTATCAGATATGGTCGATACGGCCATTGCCACTGGCTTGATGCAAGACCTTTGGTTTAATTGTCCGACGATGTCCTTAATGAAGGATTGATAGGTGTCTCTAGCAGTACAATTGGCTTTATTAATGTTGCTTTGCTCTGATAGTCACCCTTTCTAATGGATCGAGTTTAGCCACTTCAGGCAATGGGCTTAATTCATCTTCTTTAGCCGGTGAACTAGATTCAACCACTTCGGCACCTTAATGGGTGGGTTCAATCACTTCGGCAATTCAGCAGGTGGGTTTGATTGCTTGCGGTTGGCCTTTTTTTTATTCCGGTATTTGTGTATACATTCAGTTCCCCAATTCTCTCATCTCTTTGATTAGGCTCCCTTGAGAAGAATGAGAGAATGAAGAGTTATTTTGTCGTTTCTCCTTCGAGGCCCTTGAGTCGAGGAAATTTAGGCGCGTTTGTTTTTGATTTTTGGGCAGCTTTTAAAACTGATTCCTCATATCATATGTTTGATTTGTGTTGCCGTAAATCACGTCTATACCAGCGGTTAATTTTCTTCTCCGCGACAAACTGCGGCTGGCAGTTCGCATTCCACATCTCTTTCTGGTTTTACCCATGCAAGCGAGAATCACAGAAGAGAAGGACAGAACAGCTTCTTGAATCATGGTTAATGCCCCGTAAAGCACAACTAAAATCATTATTAATATCCTATATTTTTTTAATTCGTGAACAGGACATTACATAATATTTTTTACCCAAATTTTCATTAACAGAAGACCATTTTAAAATGAACATGATTTTTTTAAAACAAATGTAATGTCCCGTAAAACATACCCATTTAACATTGTTAAAATCAATTCAAGCATTTCATGTTAAGTATGTAGTTGCCCTATAATTTCATCATTAATATATAAATCTTATCAAAAACAACTAATTTTTTTTTTTAGTTTAATGAAATTTTGTAGATTAAAATCAATATAGTGAAAATTAAAATTCAAATATTATCATCAAATAAATAATTAATATAATTTAAGAAGTGTAAAATTTGAGTCATTACAATTCATAGTTAAAATAATTTTGTATTTTTGCTTATTCAGGTGACACCGTTAAGAAGGAGAATTACATATATTGAAAATGCCTATGATATCTACGTAATTTATACTGAGGGGTATCACATTAGTCAACAAGAAGCATTTTCAAATTGTATTTTTCAAACAGAGAAACTGTTTCTGACACACTAATTTTTGAACAACAGATTTTCTATAGTAGCTTCTGAACTTAAATTTCATACAACCACAGCCGAAAAAAACACACCCTCAGACACATTCCAGGAATGGATCTCTAGCTTTCTCGCAAGTTTTTCGCTTTGTATTTCGAGAAATTTGATTCTCCTTTTATCACCTCCTAAACTTAGGGATTGCCCTCCTGATTGCATTTCAATGCTTTTTTTACATGGAGCGACCTCATATGTGACGTCTGGTGGTTCAGGGATTCGTTCATTTCTCGAGTACTCTGGGTTTTCGAAATAAGAGGCTATGCCCAACTTACCATTGTGCCTGTGGAGGTCTGTTGAGGCCGGTTTTCAATATTGTAATGCCTAATCAAAAGTGAGAAGGGACTCCTCATATGTGATAGTTATGTGAATTTTTTCCATTTCGCATCGTTTGATTTGTAACTAAAAACAAAGTACAAAATGTTAGCAAGGGAAATTGAAGGGTATTTATTGCGGTATTTATGCGAACTCTTAGTGACTATATTACCTTTTCACGGGTTTATATAAACTGAACTATAAGGTCAGAGAAAGATTTTTGTTTGTTCCTTTGGAAACTTCTTATGAAATAAGAAAAGATTTTGTCCACGATGAAGATCAAATACTGGACTTGAGAGAGGGTCTTCACTGCCAGGAGTTAGAAAGATTGTCGAAGAGAAAAGACGAGAGACACTTAGCTTCATAGAAGTCTCACAAAAAGGCTAATAATTAGAGGAGGAGGAAGTATCTAGGAAACCTTCCCTGGATCTGAATGGGTTGGTT
The DNA here is from genome assembly GCA_022702705.1 of Papilionanthe hookeriana x Papilionanthe teres. NCBI lineage: Eukaryota > Viridiplantae > Streptophyta > Magnoliopsida > Asparagales > Orchidaceae > Papilionanthe > Papilionanthe hookeriana x Papilionanthe teres. Next base: position 54,013,340 of record CM040433.1, read on the forward strand.
GCAAAGGTCCGTCCGAATCAGTTGTTCTAGCTACCGTCCAAACAATTTCACCAGGTATGAGGTTTTAATACACTCTTTTTCGCTCCTATCTTTCTGTTATGAGTTTCTTCCCTTTCCCACTGAAATCCACGGGGCCTCAGTATCCCAGTAAGATAAAAAGTTTGAGAATCTAGAACTTCTGAGCGACGAGTCATCCCGAGGCAAGCTACTTGTAGCTTATCCTTTAGATAGAGGTATTATTTCTGTGTTTCATGAGAAGTAATTGTTTGAATGGTCCATCCCTTCTTTAATGGTGACATTTCTCTATTCCTTAGGAGAATCGGTCAGGCAACCCGTAATGGAGCCAAGTGATGATCAGAGAGAAATTGAGTGTCTTCCTGAGGGAGAAGTTCGCGTCGATGATAAGGTTAAGAAGGTCGATCCCTTTGCTATAAAACTTTCTAGTTCTCCTGAAGGAGGTCCTCCCAGCTTAGCCCACACAATTGATTTGCTCTCTTTTTTAGGAGAGTGGGGAATGAAAACCGTCGATGTTCCTGCTGCGAAAGATTTATTAGGGGATGCCCAAGGCCATATTGCCGAGCTTGAGGCCAAGGTAACCGAAGTGGAGAGTAGGGAGTCACTCTACCTTATGAAACTTGAAGAGTAAAAAGCTAATTTTTAACAAAAGTTCGCCTTAGTTTATCAACCTCACGATATGAATACGGCTGAATTTTGTCGTATGCTACAAGCGGAGTCGGTTTCTCGACATCGCTGCAAGGAGGTGGAGCTTGCAAAGTCAGATTAAGCTTTACTTAAGACAGCATTTAGAGTTAGGCAATCCATATAACTATGTGGTTGGAGCTCAGATAGTCCTCCGTCGTCTCGTCAATTCAGAGTCCTTAGAGTGGATGATATAATCTTTGGTTCATTGATGTCTGATCATGTTCTTTTGCGTCGGAACTATATGTTCATTTCAATTCACATGTTGTTTCTATTTCACTGTCTTTTATTTCATTCAACTTGATTCATTTCCTTTGAAGTACGTACTTGTTGGGCCTGGCTTTTCATTTCTTTCAATTCACTTCTTTCTTCGTTTTCTTTTTACTTTTTCTGTTGTAACACTATGTTTTCTATTCTCGAGTATATCCATGGCGTCACGTTAGGCTAAGATGGAAATTTCTGGCCCTTTTGCACGAGTCGAGATACCAACTTGATTGTGGAATCCAATAGCTCAGATTCAATCCAAGTTTGTTTTGGATGTTTCTGTGATATTGTGAGAGCCCAAGAAGGGCGAGTTTAGCAACACTGAGTATGATCACAAAAGAGATTTTTTTTGTCATGATTGCCCGTGAGAAAAGACTCTTTTGGTCAGCAAATCTATTCTAACACGTATGCCAAGTAAGTGTGCAGAACGATGGTTTGGTAGTTTTTTATTCCTCCGTGAACGCAATTGGTCTCACTCATAAGATGCTGTCGGACGAGAGGAAACACATCTGCTTCGCTCGCCATCATGGAGGTTGGAATGTGCCCACGAGGACGTAGTATGTAGGGAAGGAGATGATAGAAGCTTTAGAGTTATCAAGCAAGGATAGAAGAAGATATCAATTCCTGCAGGGTAAAGAGATCAACGTTACTTATTACACTTCTCCATCTGTTCTCACAAAGACGTTGATGGATGGAGCAACTGTGTACACTGGCCCCAACATTAGTGCAGCGACCCCTCAAACCGTATCCTCGATAGGTTATATCGAAGAAAAGAAAAAGAGGAGATGGTCAAGAAATATATGCCTGAATAGGTTAAACCAAAACTACTGCCACGCGACTCTCATTTATTGCTCTACAAATAGAAGATCACTTAAAGGGTGACCGTAAGGCCCAAGAAGCATCTAAGGAAGTTGGAGACCGAGAAAAAATAATTTTGGAGAAGAGAAAATTTAGTAATTCGTCTTTTCAGCAGCATGGATCTGAGAAGCGAAGAAAGAGCTAGTCGAGCTTGAAGGAGAGCCCATCAATTGAAATTCTGTGGGTAGCCTCGATGATGGGGGGCTAAGTCATGAAAATGAATAAAGAGGGAACCCCAGTGCTCGTCAATACGAAAAAGGAGTGGTATCCCCCAGAAGGCTATTCACCCTTCGCCTTTCAGTTGGGCCCTGTCATAAGCTCCGGGCACCTGAGGGAGAATGCAAACGCTTCTGACTGAAAAAGCTATCAACTGCTGCAGATGATAATTTTAGCGGCTACCTAGCAGTGGGCGTACACGGTTGGCGCTTCACATCAAACTCTCTCTTAGGAGAAGAATTCGATAATACTTGGGCCAATCTAGAAGATAAACTTAAAGCCGAGATCGATACTTCTGAGCGACTTTGGTCAAAGATAGAAAATTTAGAGGTAGAAGAGGGGAACCTGCAATGCTTGGCAGAGGAATATGCCAGAGATAAAGCTAATACCAACCGCCAAATGAAAGCATTACTAAGATCGTGAGCGATTGCAAAAAATGTTTTTGATATAAAATCCGATCATAACTTTTTTCGGAATGTCGCCGGAAAATTTTTGAAGGCTAATCAAGTTTTAGGGGATCTTAAAGCATTGCTTTTGGAATTTGATAGAGAGAAAAAGAGGTCGGAAGGCCTTCCGGGAGAGTTATAGTGTCGTTATGCTCAAATGACTAATTTACAGAAGAAGCTTTTGGATTCAAAGGTAGAGGAGGGACTAACCGCTATCCAGCTTCTGATGCCTTTAAGGAGGTCAAGATGGAAAACATTGAAAAAGTTATGAGGTCCATCCTCGATGCTTTTGTTCGTAGGGGTGTTCTTCCTTTAATATGGGGGAATCTAAGCTATTATCTCGAATTCTTTCATAACCTTCCAGATGAAAGCCAAGAGATGATCCTCCTGATCCCCTTTATAATATTTTTCTTGTAATTTTTGTTTATTACTTTCTCCGACTAATTTAGATTTCTAGCTGAATATACTTTTTGCTGGTGTTTAGACGTTGGGCCGAGTAAATTTTCAGTTATAGAAATTCTCTTTTTCCCTTTCTGTCTTCTCTCTCTTTTTCTCTCTCCTTTTTTTTGAGAGAGAGAGCCGCTCAATGTTAGGGTAAATGTAATAGTCTTTCTGTCATAAATGGGTGATAAGAAGGTTGTCCTTTCGTATCCCACCTTTCTTATGTAGCACCGAGTTTTCGACTGTCAGTCCATCTGCCCTATTAATCTGGTCTTCTATGTAGTGACGTTAGGTTTTTACTTGTTCTCATTCCTTCGGGTTCGACTGAATTCAAGGAAATGAAGCAGAGCGCGAAGTTATTCTCTACATACGACTTTGGGATGGGCTCGAGCCAAACTTTCTCCGATTTCCGAAAAGTACTAAAAAAATATTTTGTTGACTTCTCGATTTCTCATCGCCCAACAGAAAGGATGAATCCCCCAATTCACTAGGGGAGAATGAGATTTGTTGCTACCTTGATCAATTTTGCTTAGGTCTTCGCCTTTCTTTGTGCAAAGAACTTGAGAAGATTTTGGATTTCTTTGGGCTATTGTTAGGATAGATTTGCCCTAACTGTATCTCGGTCTTGATGGCATTTATTCACTTTCTTCAATTGCATTGGTCGATAAAATTGTTCCGTTCTTTGATTAAACTGAAGATCTATGAAGCCAAGACAGTAACCATCTCTTTCCCAATGATATCGTTCGACGACATTGACCACAGGGTAGTATCATGGAGGTAAAAAAATAATTTCAGGAAGGAGGATGGATGGAAGATCCTAGTTATTCCCAGATTGCCTATCTCTTGTTCCTCTATTGGCAAATTAGATCTATTCGACCCAGAGAAGGTTAGCTACTCGAGCCTTAAAGGGTAGAGGCCAGATGTAAAGGACTTTGTCACCATTCGAATGCTAGAATTTCATCTCAAGTCAATTTTCTTTTTTTGCCAATGCTTCTATATTTTGTTTGGTACACTTGACTAGTGCTTGTGATCTGTCTCTTATCTCTATTTCTCCCCTTTCTTATGTAAATTTGAGAGTCCCTGTTGACATGTTATGGGAGGCGTAGTTTCAGCTATGCGCTATCTTAGGAGGAGAGGAGGCCATTTTCGTTGATGTCGTAGAAGCGGTAAGTAGCCTTAGGACTGTTCAAGTGGAAGATAAGGGAGCGGGAAAAATCCCCTCAATTTCGACAATTAGTGCTAAATCATCGGGTGATTTGTCCATGGTTCAGGAGGCCCCAGTCAACCAATCAACACCACAGTTCAAACCATGGAGCTTCCTCAGGAAAAAGGACAAAGTTGAAGAAATTATGTGCGAAGCCTGGTAAGATCCATCTGAGAGTACTGTCCCATGGCACAAGATTGTTCCTGCGAAGGTATCCTCCTCGGTCTTTCCTCAGGCATCTCATGTGAGATTCCTAGCTGGGAGGAGGTCGACATGGAAGCAGGTTTATTCCAAGTTAAAGTTGGGGGGACGAGAGCTATTGTTGACATTTCGAGAGATTGGATGGATGACAAACTCTTTTCGAACAAACCTTTCCAGTTGGGCCACTAATCAAGTCTTCTTCTTTAGTAGCCCAGGTAAATGCTCATCACTGCCAAATGCATATCCTTGTGACGGAAAGCATGGCCAACGCATAGCAATGGACTTATCCAATGTTCGTATTGCATCGTGTCTTACAATGTGATCTGCAAAGGCTACATGAAACTTGCGAGAAGGAGGCAAAAAGAGTGGTTCTCCCTAATCTAGAGGCGAGGAGGCTGAAGGTGGAAGAAAATGAATTAAACTCAAAGCTGCTTAAGTCTGAATTGAAGAACCTTAAGTTATTCGACAACAAGATAAGGGATGCTTCAGACTTGCGAACACAGAAAACTCAGATTATCGAACTTCGAGAGAAAGTAGAGAAAATGACTAAAGCTTTAACAGCGCGAAGCCTGATTGCCGGAAAAAACACGTGCTGAGATCGTAGAGAGATTTGCGGCCAAGATCTTTGAATTGTAGGAAGCCCTAAAGGCACAATCCCTGGTGGCCAACAGGAAATCTAAGGCTGATAAGGTGGCCATTACAGAACTATGATACTAAAATGCAGATTTGGAGAAGTCCCAAGAGGGAAAGAAGACCATTGAAGAATTCCTTAATGCCCAGTGTTTAAGGAACTGATGTTGAATAGTTTCAAGGAAAATGCCAAATGTATCCTACAAATCAAAGCTGAGAAAGGATATTCTGATTCGTTCGTGGATGATTATTATAAATTTTGGAGATGGCTCCTCTACATGGGGAAAAGGATGAAGGGGATGAAGGACCCTCTGAGTAGTGGATGAATTATTTATCCTTTTGTGTTTCTTTTTTGTTACTCCGTATATTATAAGACTTATATTTAACTTTTATAAAAAATTATATGATCCGATAATGATTCTATAGTGAGAGGATATATTCAAAGTGTGAATACCATATATTTATATTTAAATGTGTTGTTTTAATCCTTCGGTCGAAGTCTTATACTACTCGTGGGTGTGGCAATCATGTTCTCAAGGTAAGTCATCCTCTTGGGGGATCAGGCCTCGCACGAAAAATATTAAACAGATCTTGTTGCTGTCTTCAGGAGGGATCCACTGAGACCTGCTCTAGGGATGACTCACGTGCTGCTCACTACTTCTATAATGCAGGGGGGAGTCGATCCACTAGAGCTTGACCTGTATCCTAAGAACTTGCATTTATACCTAAAGGTATTTCATTGCTCGGGCGTTGAGAATAACTCTACCTTTTGAGCTGTCGATCCTTAAGGGGACTCTGGCCTACATTCATGGATAAGTAGGAATAGTATCTTGTGGCTCTAAATAGGTCGTAAGAGATACAGGGGCTTCATTATTCATTTCTGAGATACTTGACATTCGTGAATTGTCCCATTGAGGCACAACAAATTTAATCAAATTATATGTTATTTGAGAGACTATAAAAATAGGCTCGAAGTGTCTTATTTTTCTACAAAGTTTGCTATATAGTGAGTCAATAGTTTCTTAAATTAGTAGGAACTGAAGGAGAAATATTCAAGACGTATCAAAAAGTTAAGGTCATATGTATACTTGTTTTGTGTATTGTTTACTAGCTTCTCGTGTGTTGAATACCGAAATGGGGGGCTTTTCGCACATTGAATCCGAATGCTGGCCCATTCGAATTCCATGCATGAAAAAGTCCCTTATTGAGATACAGAGAGAACCACCTCTCCTCTGAAAATAACATGTTAAATCCTTCAACGGGGTGAGTTCTTCCTGCATCTTGGTCCAACCAGAAATGGGCTAAGTGGGCATTATAAGACAATTTGCTCTGTTTCTAGCGGGTTCCCATCATTCTTGCCCCCTATCCTTGGTGAAGTGAGATTTTAAATCCTAAATTTGAATGTAGAATGGTTGCTTCTACAATTCGTACTTCCTTCAAAATTAGGGTTTCGAATGATAGGGGATCCTCGATCCATGCGCCTGCAGTCGGCATGCATCAGATGGCGACCGTTCTCCAGCTTTTTTGGATCGAAGGAATGTGTTGTTAAAAAATCACCATACCTGAGCCACTTTCCTCTGTAGAGACAAACTTTATCTCTGTGCGAATTATGAAATAAAAAGAAATTTTGTTTTAGTTGCAGTATTTTTCGTTTATTCCGGTCACTTCTAGCATTTTGCGGATGGTACTATTTCAAGGTGATTTTAAACATTCACTATATCTTACCGTATCACACATTTCAATATCTTTTTAATCTGTATACATCCATCACAGGAGCACTGTCAAAAATTGTATCATTTAAGGTATTTCAATATCAGTATTTTTTTCATTTAAGTGCATGAGTAAATTAGCATTCCTCCGCTAATACTGTAAGATGTGGCTACTATCATAGTCAAGCACGTACATGTACAGTAATCAAAATAAGAAATATCATTCTTATTTTTTTTTCAAACTATTCAATAACCTGAATTATGAATTTAAATGACATACACTCAATATAAGCAATTGAACTAAAAAACCAGTAAAAGCTATCTAAGCAACTTATAAAGTGGATTAGATAGAAGAAACCAAGTATCATTATAATTTAAAAGTACAAGTACTCACCTGCTTAGCTTGTTTTCCACACCGATTTTCTTACACCTGACCATCTAGAACTAAATGTTCTTCAACCTAAATTAATGTTAAATATTATTATTTTTATTAAATATTAACTCTAAATTAAGTAAATTAAACTTTAATTAAAACACTTTATCTTTCCAATGATTCAATTATTGATTTTGCAACTGTATCTTTCTTACTCCACATCCTAATTTTATATACATCTATTATTAGAACTTAAAGAATAAATTTAATTATTCATATAAGATTCATTAATTAAATTAGTACAATCTCAAGTTACCTTCAATTACAAATTTGGGTTTCACTAGTCTTTCACTCCCCAATTCACGACCGCGACTCTTCCTTTCCTCGTAATGGAAGTTCGCATCATCTTACAACGTCCAATTCACGGTTTCATAGCTTCAAACTTTTTCAAGTAACTTTCTATTAACACAATATTTAAATAAATATATACTCACACACACACACACACACACATATTTATATACATAATAATATATATGTATATTAACTTATTTAAAACTCAATTATACCTTTTCTTTTAATTTTTGGACATCTGCTCTAACCTCACCTCACGCATGCGAGCTCTCCTTCTTCTCCTTTGGTTTCAGTTCGAGCTTCTACAAGCCGCACACAAGGGAAACCTTCCTCCTTCCTCTGCGAGCCGCGTGACAAGTTCGAGAATCTGCATCCTCCTTCCTCTGCGAGCTGCATGACGGAGAGAACCCGACTCGTCCTTCTTTTTGCTTGTGACAACCGTTCAAGCCTTTCAGGTACCCAATAAAGTTTCCCCTTCTTCTTCCTCCTTTCCTTTGTTGCTTGAGGCACTCAACAGAACTCGCTCGAGTCTTCTTCTCTTCAGCTCAATCGTGAGCAGCGGAGGAAAATGACCAGGTGAGTCGTCACCTTCTTCTCTTCCACCCTTTGATTTTTTTTCTTCTTCGCCCTCTACTGTTGCTTCTTCTTCTTCTACCTCACTCTGGCTTTCTCCCTCCCTGTCTTCCGTGCTTCTCCTCTCGGATTCAATTCGAAGAAAAGATGCAAAAATACTCATTTTAATTTTTAGCTTGGGTTGCGTCTCTTTCAAACGATGCATTCTTTTATTTTATATCTTATCTTATCTTATCAAGATACTACACCGACTTTTTCTGCCCATTAAACATACTCAGGAACATTGTTAGAATCATCTCCTTTCTCCACTCCCTGCCCTTCTCCGAGATCCTAACCCTAGCTCAGTAATCACTTGTCCCCTAGCCACCAAAATCCCCCCCCCCCCCCCAACACACACGCCTTCTCCTTCCTACTTTGCTTCCAATGCCATCACCTCCCTCCTGTCGAAATCTTAGATGACAGCTTCCGCATTCGAGTATTGTAGTTTATCAAAGGCATTTATCTACCGTGGAACTGAAAATATCAGGATCCAAAATGATGTTAAGGTGTAAAATAGTGCAGAACTATTATTTGGAGACAATGGCTTGTGCTACTGTGGCTTGCCAAATTTTGGCGAACAAAATCTAAATAAGAAAAAATTTCAAAAAAAAAAAAAAATTCAAACAAACAAAATCAAACATACTTTTGTTCCATATTTCGAGCATTTGAAACATAAGAATAAAAGAGAGAAAAAATCCCAATCAGCTCTTATCTTACCAAAGAAGAGAATGAAGTCATGGAATCTTTATGATGATGTAATGTGTCATATTTTGTAGCAAGTTTAGTTGCTCACGGACCTGACACTGCTTCAAGAAATTCTACAAACTACTTTAAAATTAAAACAAAACGAAATCCATAACTATAAATTAACTAGAATATGTAATAGACAATTATATTGTTTTTTTTTATTTACATTTGAAGTTAATTAATTAAAAAGAAGAAAACTAATAGCATAACCACAACTAAGAATTTGAAATGTTTCTTTATGTCAAATCAACATAGCACATAAACTTGATGTAACAGAACACACCTCCATGGCCCGAATTGATACCCCAAGCAATGACAGGGGATACCCCACAAGCTTATATCCGATCTCCTGAAGTTCAGATGGGCTCAATATTGGTGTTTTTCCTCCACCCTCCAGCATGTTGGCCTAAAAGGTAAAAGAAAAAAAAAAAAAAAAAGAGGAGAATATTGCAAGGTGAAAAATAAAGTCAAAAGAACCACTCAAACCAAAAATCAAGAACGAACATCTCTGATGATGCAACTAACATACGAGGATAAGCTTCATGGGTCACTCTCCATGTTAATAATGAAAATACAATAGTCACTGCAGCATCTTCACAAAAACAAAAGTGTGTATGCAGTGATTATGCTCTGGTTAAAAAAGAAACTAATTGCATGTTAACTTGCAAAATGGTTGAAGTAATAGTGACCTTGAGATGATGATAATCATATCAAAATCATGAGAGTAATTATAATATAAAGTAAAAAAGATTTATGATAAGAACTGGAAAGAATTTGTTGAGGGGCTCATTTCATCCTTTGTAATGGATGTATACAAGTCGACAAAAATCTCTGGAAGAAAATACAATAACAAGTGATAAATAAATAAATAAATTAGGATAGTAAAAAGGTGAATTGGCAATAATAATCCCATTCACTGAGGTGACATGAAATGTGAGGAAGGTGAAGGACTATTAGGATTAGTGGAAAATTATTGGTGCCGATGTTCATGGCAAAATTGATTGAGAATATTTTTTTAACAGTTCCACTCCAATAAATAATTGGATGTTGTCCATTCGAATTTGCAACATTCCAATTGGCAAGCCAATTTTTTAAATAATGTTCCTGATTATCCTTTAATGAGAATCTCTGCAAGTTGCTTACCAGTGGGGGCATATAAAATATAATTTAGACCATTGCCAAGCATCTCCTTTATAAAATGCTTATTAAACTTCAGGATCATGTTGCATGGTACAACATGTAACATTGATCGCTAGCTTGTTTTCACTAGCGGTACAAAAGAGCCGAATTTGAGCCAGCTCAAAGCTTATTCGTACTTGGCTCATTAAAATTTTCTATTACTTGTGTTGGGCTCATTTTCGAAATAACTCATTAAAAATATGTTTGTGTTCGGCTCGAGTTTGTTCGAATTAAGCTTGAATGTGACTCGAATTAAAATTTAGAACACTTAAAGTTTAATTTTATAACATTTTCAATAGAACAAATTCCATCTCTACTTCACGCGTGAAACCAGAATTTCACCACCTACTTTTGAGTTTTCTCACATTCATGTTTTCTCACATTTATACTGCTCCGACCGTTTAGCTTTTTATTTCAACCAGATGTGGGACTAAAGTTCCATCGAATTTATGAGGCTAAAAGTCAGAATTTTAGGTTTATATCCATATATAAGACCAAATTCTTATTATACCTACGCCTTTCCAGCACAGTAGCAGGCAGGACCCCTGGGAGTTGATTTTAGGGAAGAATCTAAGAGGTTTTTACAAACATATCTAAAAACTAAATTATTTTTCACATTTATATCAACTAAATATTTTATATCATATCAAAAATATCATTATTTTAATATTATATATTATTATTTAGATATTTAATTATTTTGAGTCAAAACGAGCCTAGCATGAACGAACAAACATTTGTTCATCTTCGGCTCATTTATAAATCTAGCTAAGAAATTGATAATGTTTGGGTTATTTGCTTAACAAAAAAATCGAATAAGAGCTATTTAACAAGTCGAACATGAACTTTTCATGAGCGAAGAGCTTTTTTTACGGCCCTAGTTGTCACAATAAAACTATAAAACTTGATAGGACCTTTAAATCTTATAGAATAATTTTAAATTAAATCTTCAAAAGTAGTTTTTACCAAGTGCCATAAATTTAAAATTTTTTTTTGCATTAGATCTCTCAACTAAATTTTATTTTTTTACTTCTACAAATCATGAGGTTGTCTCCTCAAAATAGGTAATATCCTGAAGATGACTTCTTATTAACCATAGACCTTGAATAATCAATATCTATATATATGTTTCAATTGTCAGATCCTCCCCTTTTTGAAATAAATTTTCTATACTTAGGGTTTCCTTTTAGATGATGTCAAATTACATGCACAATCCTAAGATGTGATTTTTTAGGATTGTATGAATTGGCCAACCAAACCAACAATATAGGCAAGTACGTGATAAGTAGATGAGAATTCTCATAAATCATTGATAGAAGGTTTTTTAAGTTGTTACGTCTTTCAGAACATCAATAAACTTCTAGTTAAACTACATGCAACTCTCAACAAGCTTGTATCCTAACTTATATGTCTCTTGTTATAATTTTGTAATATATTTCTATTGTAATACAAAGATCCTATATTGAGAATGTGCAACCTCAATTCAATCAAACCAAACTCATCACAAATTAGTTTTAACATTCTCAATTTTGATTGTTCTATTACTTCTTATTATCTTCCGAGATATAGCAAACATTGGAAACCCATTTTATAGTTATGTTTCCTTAACCCTGTAAAAATTCTCGGATATCCACATTCCCCAAAAAATTTGCAATAATCTACTGTCAGTAATCCTATTCGACAAAATTCCTATGTTTTAATCCAATTGTGCTTCTAGTCTTCTTTCGAAGGTCAGTGTGACAATAAATTACGATTACAAGATGACAACTTCTCCATTCAAAAGTTAAAAAATCTAACATGCATATTTCTAGATTCTGAGCAATTCCAATCAAGATAGAGAGATTTTAAGTGTCATGTGCGATTTGAAATAAAAGACATGACTTACATTTAATAAATCAAATAAGAATACAAGAGATAAAGGAGTGAAAAACACAATAGAAAGCAATCCTTGTCCCTAAGACTTGATCACCATCAGAAATTCTTTGATTGATTACAATCACATCCTTTCTTACTCGCACATAAAGAAGTGAAAACACTTTCAATCACAATCACTCCTTACCAACAACAACAGCAATAACAACAAAGCCTTAATCCCACTAAGTGGGGTCGGCTACATGAATCCTTTTTCTCCATTGTGTCCTATTTAGTGTCAAATTTTCGTTTAATTCTAATAAATTAAGATCATTTTTTATGCAATAAGCCCAAGTTTTCCTAGGTGCTGCCTCTGCCTTTCTTAACATAAGTTGTATTTAAAACATCTACTCTCCTAATCGGATCATCGGGTGGTCGACGTCTAATGTGACCAAACCATCTAAGGCGACTCTCTAATTTTATCCGTCATTGGTGCAACTCCAACCCTTTTACGGATATATTCATTTCGCATTTTGTCTCTAAGTGTAAAGCCACTCATCCACCTAATCATTCTCATCTCGGCAACACTTAACTTAACATTATGCTTCTCTTTTAAAAGCCAACATTCAGCACCATAGAGCATTAAAGGTCTCACCACCATCTTATAAAATTTTCCTTTCGGTCTAAGCGGTACTTTTCTATCACACAATAGGCCGGACGCATTCCTCCACTTCAACCAACCAACCTGAATTCTACTATTAACATCCCCATCTATATCACCATCGCTTTGAACAATGGACCCGAGATATCTAAATCATTCACACCTTTTAATAATTTGATCACCCAAAGTTACACTGTTGTCACTAGACCTACTATTACTAAAATTACATTCCATGTATTCAGTTTTAGTTCTACTCAAACGAAGACCTTTAGACTCCAATGTAGACCTCCATAATTCAAGTTTTTCCTGGACTTTTTCTCTTGTCTTATCCACGAGGAGGATATCATCGACAAAAAGCATACACAAGGTACATCCTCTTGTAAATGCCCGATAAGACCATCCATAAATAAAGCAAAAGATATGGGCTTAAAGCGGATCCTTGTTGTAAACCAACAAAAATAGTAAAATACTTGGTCAATCCTCCTTCGGTTCGAACACATGTAACGACTCTAGCATACATATCTTTAATGACTTGAATATAAGTCATATCAACACCTTTCTTCTCAAGGACTCTCCAAAGAACATCTCTAGGAACCTTATCGTAAGCTTTTTCTAAATCGATAAAAATCGAATGTAGATCCTCCTTATTATCTCTGTACTTATCCATCAAACCTCTCAATAAATATATAGCTTCCATGGTAGACACACTAGGCATAAATCCAAATTGATTATGAGAAATCTTCGTAATACGTCTTAACTTATGTTCAATTACCCTCTCCCATAATTTTAAAGTATGACACATCAATTTAATTCCTCTATAATTTGCACACTCTTGTGCATCTCCTTTATTCTTAAAAATGGGGACCAAAATGCTCTTTCTCCACTCCTCGGGCATCCTTTTAGTTTTTAAAATAATATTAAAAAGTTTAGTAAGTCGAAACCCCAAATCACCTAAACATTTCCACACTTCAATTGGGATATCGTAGGTCCCTGACGGACTTTCCCCCTTAGTTTTCTTTAAAGCCTCATCAACTTCTTTTCTACTAATGCGACGGTAAAAATGAAAAGTTTTATTATTATTAACGATATTAAGATCGCTAAGGTCAATCGTACTTTCAAGCATCATCATTAAAAAGTTTATCAAAATAACTCACCCACTTTATGTTGAATATCTTTTTTAAGAAAATGACTTTTTGATTTTAAATGCTTTAATACATTTTACTTGAGTTAAATCTTTACATTTCTTTTCTCTTTGTTTGGTTAGTTTATACGTATATTTTTCACCTTCGCTTAGTATCTAACGTGTTATAAAGATCACTAAAAGCGAATTTTTAGCGTCACGGATTATTCTTTTACACTCCTGCAGGCCGTTTTATATTTTTCTCAGTTCTTTACGCTTTTACATTTAAGCCAATTTTTATAGCTAACTTATTATATTTTATCTTTTCTTGCACATTATTATTCACCACCAATTATTTTTATTTATAGAAGCTTTTTCTTTTGATTCTCCAAGTACATCTTTAGTCGACTTGTTTAATAGTATTAGTTAATATTTCACACATAACATTCGCGTCTTCGTAGAACATCCCAAATATTTAAATCTTGAATTTTAGTCGTAAAAATAATTTTATTTGTGTCTTTTAGGTGCCACAATCTTATTCTACGATGTTGAATCACTAGTATTCTTTATTTTACAACTCTTCATCTTAAAATCTAGAAGCTAATAATCGATGTTAGATACTTAATTGCTCACTTGGAATAACCTTACAATCCTTACAATCTCGACGATCTCTTACTTCTCATAAGAAAATAATCGATTTGTGTTTTATTAGATCAATTCTTATAAGTAATAAGATGCTTCATCTCTTTTCTTGAATAAAGTATTAGTAATAATCGTATCATACTGTTAAAGCAAAATCTAAAATGGCTCTACCTAACTTCGTTAATCGCTCATGACTAGTAGCCAGCTATGAATATTTACGAAATCTTCTACCACTCTACCGACATGTCCATTTAAATCTCCTCCGATAAAATTTTTTTCTTCGAGGGTATCAAGTGTATTAAGTCTTCAGATCATTCAGAATTTATCTTTAGAGCTTATATCTAAACCAACTTGAGGAAGCATAAACACTTATAATATTAAAAATCTTAAGTATCGATAATAATCTTAAGTCGTTATAATTCTATCTCTAACTACTATTAATTTTGACAACATTATCTTTCAAACTCTTATCTATAATTACTGCCTACGCAATTTCTAGTACGACTCTTACTGAGAATACTGTAATTTAAAACCTAAGTTATCGATCTCCTTAGCTTTTTCTCCAACCCATTTAGTTTCTTGAATACATAGGATATTTATCTTTCTATGGATCATAATATCGACCAATTTCATTAGTTTACCATTGAGAGTACCTATATTCCAGAGATCACTATCCTAATCTTAGTATCATGGACTAACTTCTTTAACCGCATCCGTCCGTAATGTGGGAACCCTTGCTTACTTGACACTACACCCGGGCGTCGGTGTAGCGGCCACTTGCACACTTTCCACTGTATTCGAGTGCATACGAGCGCGTCGCTTCAGGGGACGCCATAGCACTTACACGATGATCAAAAGGATTCATGTCATGATTTTTTTTCGACAAGTTTTACGCTGGCTGTCGACTACCTAACGCAACCCTCCACTTTTCACATCCGGGCTTGGGACCGGCAACGGCAGTGTTACAATCACTCCTTACCATTCTTATAAAATTCCTACATTAAGTGCTCTTTCTAGAGTTATGTGTTCCAAGAGTGTTAGTCTCTCAATGTCATCAAGAAGTCCCTCTCCTGAAGAAAATTCATCGTTTTTTATCATCTCCTCTGCTTGAACCATCAGCGAAACTTCTAAAACCACCATAAGTTGGGGGGAATGCGGCAGCGTTGGCTAAGTGGGACCAAGGTGCTAGCTATAGGTGCAACAACACTGGCTTGGGCGTTATATTTTGTGGCTACGAATTATCATATTAGGGCATTAAAGCGCAGTGGCACTGGCTAATGTGGGGTGGTGACAGTAGTCTCTAGCTTGGGGGGCTTGGCCTCCGACATTGCGGTATCGTTTCTTGAGATTTGCCTCGATATGACAAAATTGAGCACTCGTAGCACTTCTCGTAGGTCTTGGGGTGGTCTTGTATAACTCAACCCATTTTGCTCCAAATGTTCTAATTTTTCTTGTATACTACACATACATACCAAATATACCCACAAAAGCATAAGAATGATATGAATAATGCAATAAACACACTACACATTATAAACACATTAAATTTCCACAAACTTAAGCATTACTTACCCTCAAGTAATTTAATACCTAAATTTAAACTTTTTGAAACTCATGATAGATCTTACCTTAGGATTACATTGTTCTTGAACAAAAAAATAAATAGATATATCAAAGTGCACATATATCATTTTAGGATTGAATTATTATTAATTCAAAATATTCTAATATTACTTATATTAATACTATTATACATAATTATCCTTAAATCACTTATATATATTTGACTAAAATAATTTTAATTCTCAAATATATATATTTTAATTATACCGATCAACCAAATAATTTTAATTTAGCTATTTTCTTTTTTAATATAATAGTCTAAATTTTAATCAAGATGATTTTTTATTCTTTGGCTTTTAGAAAAATAGATTAATACCAATTTTAGATTTAAAGCTTATCGGCAACGGCTCCTATACTTTTATCTTTCAAATATTATGCCTTTTTTTTTTTTTTGTTCTTTTGATTTTCTTTTCTTTTGACTTTATTTTCTCTTTTCTTTTAATAAGGATAAATATATCTGGTTAAGCTTGTCGTTAATGATTTTGAATACCAATTTTTTCAAGTCAAATACTCAATTACTTTCTAATGTAATTTAAAATATTGCGGTTCAAAAAATTGTAACTTTAATTAAAATATTTAGATTGAAAGTTATAAATTAAACATATATGATGAATTAATTTTATATGTAGTCAATTAATTTAAGTGTTTAAGACACATTATATAAAGGAATGATTAATTATAGTAAGATATTAGTTATTAGTGAATTAATAATTAATTTCAATTCTTAATGAATATTTGTGTCACTTTTTAATTATTTTCTTTAAATATTTAATTTTAATGAATCTAATTTTCGTCGACCAATTTTATTTTAAAGTCTAAAATTTATATATTTAATATTATTCATGAATATTTATAAATTTCCTCCCAAACTTATTTTCTATATTACATATAAAAGTAACTACATAACATGAAAAAGTGAAGGATAAAAAATAACATGAACATGCAAGAAACAAATAACACAACAGAAAAATATTACCGAAAAAGAGCTCACATAACACTCATAATAGTAACTACTAGATAATGAATCTAATAACCGCACTATAGTTGTCACATGATTTCAACTGAAAGGAAATAACTTAAACATAAATAAAAATCCACATCACATAGCAGCCTTGATTTCTATACTATATGTTTTTCTTTTCATGTTCTTTGATTCTATCATGTTGTGATTTGTGTGTAGACATGTACAGCGACATAAGAGCATGCACATTATTTTTATTTCCATGTATAAAATCTTATTTTAGCCTTGATATTTCTCTAAGCTAGTTGTTGCTCACTCTACATTGTCGCCTTTCAGATAGGGCAACAAACACCAAAACGAGTAATCAGGTTTGATTTGTTCAATTTTACATTGTATTGTTTTGGGAGTTGTACAAATGTTTTAGGTACGTACTGTTATTTATACTGAATTTAGTAGCTCTATATAATATTCATGTTTTGAGGTTATGATTTTTCATACTTCCAAGCATGTATATGAAAGAATTTTGAAATTTAATGTATCACGTATGATTGTGGTAATTTAGTTTGACTAGTTCATCATCCACTGAGTCCTGATTCTATAAATCGGGATGAGTGTTGGTGAGAATTTAGTCTGGCTGAATTGTTCGCCTTTGTTGCACCTCAGCCGCCCTAAAAGGGGGGTCAGTTGGGGTGTGATGGATGACAAGGGCATTGCATAGTCTAATGGACATTATCTCAAAAGCAGAAGTAAAAGTGATTGTCCTGATCGTTTGGTGTCATAAGAATTTGGTGATATCATCAATATTCATTTAGGAGGCAAAAATAAAGGTCTTGCCAGTTTATCTAACATTTGATCAAGAGAAGGTAAGGGAAAATGAACATTCATAATAATTTTGTTTAACTTCCTATAGTTTATGCATATCCTCCAATCGGTGCACTCCTAGTTGGTTTAAGCGCTTTCCTATTATTCTTAACTACAGTCACTCCTTTCTTAGGGGCACACTGAACTGAGCATACCCAATCACTATCAGATATGAGATAAATTATACTTACATCTAGCCATTTAAGAATATTCTTCTTCACTTCATCTTTCCTAACTGGGTTAAGCCTCCTCTGGGGATTAGTCTTTCGTTCATAATTATCTTTTGTTAATATCTTATGCATGCATATTAGAGGGATTATTCTTTTGATATCTGCAATGCAGAACCCAAAGGCTTTTCTACAGTTTCTCAAAACATAATTTATTTGTTTTAAATTAAATATTAGAAGTGAATCCTGGTGGATAAGTCGGTCTCGAGCTAAGATTATATCTATGGTTATTTCAGTTGCCTATGGAACTTTATTGGTCACTGCCCAACTATTGGTTTTCTATATTATAGTTATTATTATTCTAATAAAAATTTGAGTGATTCATTTAACCATGATTGTTGGTGTTTAAATAAGAATTATTATGTCTATTAGTTATAGCATTTAATGTTCTAACATTAGACTCAACTAACTATCCATAACTATTCTCCTCAATTACTAGTGATCCCGGTGCAGTATTCAAACTTAATTTATCTATTTTTTTAGATATTGTTGCTACCTTTGAAGTTAGAATAGATATGACATCATGTTCATAAATATTGACTATTCTTGTTGACTCTCAGTAGAAAATTGATAATTATTAGTAGTCATCTCCTCAATAAGTGCAAATATCTCCTTAAAAGATTTAAATATTTAAGACCCCTGCTATAAAATCTATTATAGGCCTCAACAATCTCACAAATCCATTATGAAGAAATTGTTTAATCAATCAATAATCAGGTAAAATATGCTTTGGGCATTTCCTAAGAAGCTCCTTAAATCTTAGGCTTCATAGACTCATTATTCATGTAGGTAAAAGAGATAATGTCATTCCTAAGCTTGACAATTTTAAGGGATGAGAAGTATTTTGCTAGATATTTTTATGTTATATCATTCCAAGTAGTGACAGACCCTGGCATTAAAGAGTTGAGCCATATTTTGGCCTTAAAGGGAAAATGAGAATAACCTAAGTCTAACAATATAGTTTAAGAAACTATTATACCTAAATGTCGTACATAATTCTAAGAAACAGACTAAATATAGGTTTAGATTTTCTGATGATGAACCTCCAAATTAATAATTTTGGATCATCTGAATAATTGCATATTTAAGGTTAAAGATTTTGGCTTCAACGGTCAAGTTATTAATTCTCTAATGAATTTCATCTACCCAACAATTAACAAAATACCTAAATAGTTTAAGTTGTTTTTTTTTTCTTCCTGATGGTTCACCATTGCTCCTAAAAAAGTTCTCTATGTTTTTTAAGCTTTTAGTGAATTATTCTTTCACAGAGTCAAACAACACTAGTTCAACAGATTCAATCCTACTCAAATAACATAGAATTAGTGACCCCAAACTAATGAGTCACAACAATTTGTCAAACACTAATAACAACAAACATAATAAAGCATATAAAGTGTAGAAAATAACTAAAAAGCAAATCAAAATATTATTTTTATTTTTTATAACTTCAAATATAAAACAAAAAAAAATATAAACACAATACAAAATTCACAGGAAGGGTTACAATACAGTTTTCAAATATAAACTGTGAATTCGCAACTAATACTCATAATTTGAAAAAGTAACATAGTGTCCCCGGTACAGATGCCAAAAAACTTAATCCAAGATATAGTGAAAAATTATTATTATGCGAGTATATAGGTTGATCAAATAGTATACGAATCACGAGTCTGTATATCGATCATATGATAAACGAGTTAATTCTTAAGCAGCGTAATTACTAATTTAAAAATCTTTTATTTAGTTCAACAAATTGAATGTTTTTGAGATTGTAGAAGTGTATAATATCCTAATTTAAAGTGAAAATCTAAAGTAAATGAGAATAGTTTTCTAAATGATATGAAAATCTCCCTTGAATTAGTTCAGTGAAATCTTAATTCCTCCAAGTGATTTTCCTACTAAAGTTGTCAATCGAGCCTATTACTTCTTATTATGTTTAGAGATAAAAGAAGCATCAGAATCCTATATTATAGTTAAGTTTTTCAACTCTACAAGAATTCTTAGGCAAACACATTCTCTAAAAAGATTGCAAAAATCTACCGACAATACTCCTATTCTACTATACTCCTCTGTTTTAACTTAGTTGTGCTTCTACTCTTCTTCCAACGATCTTAGATTGAAACTGGTTTTAACTATTCATATGATCACTTTGAATATAAACTAAGCTGGAATGTTAAAACAACTTCTATATTCAAAAATTTAAAAATTTAACATAGATCTTTCTAGATTTTAAAGAAATTCAATCTAAAGAAGAGAGATTTTAAGTGTTATTTATGATTAAATAGGATATAAGAGTTAAAAGAATGAAATACCTAATAGAAAGCAATCCTTGTTCCCTAGTCTAGATCGTCCCCAGAAATTCCTTCATTGATTACAATTACACCCTTTCTTAGTCACACACAAAGATGTAAAAACACTCTCAATCACAATCACTCCTTACCACTCTTACACAATTCCTACACTAAGTGCTCCTTCTAGAGTTCTTTACCTGTGTTCCAAGAATGTCTGAGCCTATCAATGTCATCAAGAAGTCCATCTCATGAAGGAAATTCACTACTTTTATCATCTCTCCCGCTTGAAAGGTCAGCAAAACTTCCAAAACCACCAAAGTAAGTGGGAAGCACAACCGCATTGGCTAGGTGGTGTCGGGGCACTAGCTATAGGAACCATAGTGTTAGTTTGGGCGCCGCATTACGTGGCTATGGAATGTTAAAGTAGGTTAGTCTCTAGCACACGGGTGCTTAGACTTTAACGTCGTGGTGTAATGCTCTCTGGATTTGTCGTTGGATGTGGCTGAATTGGTCGCTGGAGTGCTTCTCACGGGTGTTGGGGCGCTCTTATATGGCTTGGTCCATTCTTCTCTAAATGCTCTAATTTTCCCTATATACTTCACATACATATAAAATATAGCCACCAATTGATCCAAATATTACAGTAAACACATTACACAACACTGCACATTTTAAGCACATCAACCCTCTTCACAAAGTACAAGCTTTTCTCATCAAAATTATCATGAAAAAAAAAAATGACACAACTTCAATATGATAACATGAAAATAAAATGCTATCGATAGTAAGAATGAAAATGATATGATCATGACCTGCTAGTTATGGTTAAACTGGATCGACCATCACAAACTCTTTCACCCATGTCTCCAATGTAAAGCATAATAGTAAACAATAATGTATGTTATTAAAATTTTAGGCCCCCAGGCCCAACCTAAGCTTAGCCAAAAGAGGTCAATCCAAAAAATTGCCCGCTGCAACAACAAGAGTTGACTTCTACATCACTTACCATTTCAAAAATCACTAATAATGCAGGTTTTATGTCAATCCAACCTCCAATCCCGTTGGAGAGTTCTCTTCCTACTATTGCATTCTCGTTCGCTGTTCTACATGCTTGTAGCCACATACCAATCTATGCTTTTATTCATTGGGTGAGAGAAAATGGAACTCCCGCTTTTGGATGTGAGAGGAAGAGAATTATTTCATGCAGAGCTTTTGGTTATCTATCAATGAATGGTTGAATAAGTACTGAAAATTTTATGATAACATTGATATAGGTATCCTCCTGAATTAACTCTAGACTTACAAGTTTGGATGCTCAATAATAAATAGCAAATTATATAATACAAAAATATCATTATTATCATTTGACCTAATCCGAACTATTTCAGGATAAATCTTATGGAGCTTCTTCCCATTAATTTTGTAATCTATAAATCAATAAAGCATCATATAAGATTACAATAAAAATTTACTTATATGTATACAACATCCTGTTGAAGAAAAAAATTATCAGTATAATGCAACATAAAACCTTTATTATCAATATTTATAGATATCTTAACGGTCATTGTTCCACATCAAATCTTATTAATCCACACAGTTTACCTTAAGGCTCCTAAATGATCAACTTTGAAAACTTCCTCGTACAAATAGCCATTCCACACGCATCAGCATTCATTTTGACTAAAGATTCATTGTTTCTTTGACAACTTGGCTTAGCTCCTCAATTAAATTGCACATCTTACCTTTCCAAAATCTTCTTTTTATCTATTTTACAAATCAGAGTGCTATGTCCAAATTAAGTCGTAAGGTCCACTCATTCCCCTAGAATTACCTGAAAACCCTTTAACGTTGGTTTTCTACTCAAGCTGCAACAAAAAGTAATAAAACAAGATACGCTGTAACTGGTTTTCAACTACTCAAGCACACTTGCCTTATTTTAAGCGTCTATAGTTACTAAATCATTGGTTAATATGACATTATGTTTTTATATAAAAGTAGCTAGAAAAATCAATATCTTAACTCCTTACATGCTAAAAAACAAACAATTATCCCTTCTAATTACCACTATTTGTATCAATAAGCCCAGTTCCAAAACCTAGGCAGATTCTTCAGAAAGCTGCCTTAAACTATTAATTTATTATTCATAATGAAGTATCATATATATGCATAAACATGAACTATTGTATAGTAGTTCTACATGACATTGTTAATACCATCAATTTAACTCTCATTGGACACAAATTTAAGCCAGATAAGGGGTGATAAACATACCAATTTTGGAATCGAAGGTGATATTTGGCAGAAAGCCTTCATCTCTTCAATAGAAGCCAGTGCGTCAACCAAAAGAACATCTGCTCCAGCTTCACCAAAAGCTCTAGTCCTCCACAAAGCTTCCTCTAAGGATATAGCTTGGCGAGAATCAGAACGTGCAATTATGACAAAATCAGATCCACTTTCATCCCGAGCATCAATTGCAGCTCTTATTCTCATGACTGCCTCTTCCCTTGAGGCCACTTTCCGTCCACGTGTATGTCCACAAGCTTTTGGTGACAACTTTAAAACAAGAAAATTATCACTATCTAGGATATGATGTGTATTACTCATGGCTTGTTTAGCATCATATATCTTTTCCTTGACAGAAAAATGCTTGGTTGAAATTTATATTTTCAATATAACAGATTTGCGGAAGAAATTCTCAAAACATCTTGCGAAGTTTTTTCATGAATCTCAACACTTAAGAGGTCATTTGGGATGTACTTTATATTTTGATTTGAAACAAAACATGTTTGACATGTTTGATTAAGATATGATATTTTTTTAAAACACTTGAAATACCTAAAACTTGTTTGACTGTTTCAAAAATATGTTAATTTGCTTTTAGAAACAAAAAATTAAAACATGCAAAAAAACATCTAAGAAAATTTTGTCTTATAAACATAAGAAAAAATGAAAAATAAAAATAAAATAAAATAAAATTGATCCCAAACAAACCCTTAGCAATTCATCAATAAACATAAATAGGACAACACTTAGCGATTCATCAATAAGCTTAAACAGGGCCAATTGGCGCAATGGGTACATAGAATTAAGCATTTTTAGCTCAGCAGTCATGGCAATGAAAAATTAAATGTGAACTTATTTCGGGAGTGAGTTAGTATAAATGATAGCCGCTTAAACAGTAGCAAAGCTTGTATTATTTATAACGAGTTTTTATTACTAATACATGATTTTTAGTTTTTAGGTTACTTTACATCTTTAGGAAATCTTATATTATATTCATATAACTAATACTATTCAATCTACTCAGATGAATCTTAATTTTTGGGTCACCTAAATATAATATTGTATGTTAGATAGTTATTATAAAAAAATATATGCTTGTTGCATTTTGATGATACCTGCAGTAATTAAAAAAGTATAAATTTTTTAATTACAAATTTCACTCCAATAGCTAACATATTATTTTAACAGCATACTTTAAACATTTATAAAGTTTGCAGTAAAAGTGCGTAACATGGTGCAGGAAACCCCTGCCAAATCGGGGCATGACAAAGGGTGGATAATGCAAGCTTGTACCACATTTACATATAGCTTATTTTAAAGATTTGCACCCGTGACCTCCACATCACAAAGAAGGCAATTCCAACCCCACTCTCAAGTAATGAAATTTATAATAAAGAAAAAAAAAAACAAATATGACTGCAAAGATTGTTTTTATCAAAATAGTAATTCCTATTAGATGTTATTTTAAATTCAACAAACAGAATTTTCATGGCTGCCTTAGATGATGCCAAACATGACCTTAAAGGGCAATACATCATTTTTAAGATGCATGAAACAAATTGACAAAGAAACTTGTTTTCATTATATTTACAACCATAAATTTATAACTGCCATTACATCAAAGACTTAATTAAGGCATAATACTGAAATATACACAACAATTGTTGCCCATTATGCTTAACCTTGCACATTGTCTCAAATCCAATAGTTGTAAAAAATAGAGTTCCATAAAGTAGAGTAGGCACTTTGGCAGTGTTTGGCTGCAAGTTCGATTTACGTTAAATAGGATATATCAAATCCGATAAATCTGGATTTACCTTCGACGGCAGAGTTCGCGAGCAACATCGCAATTGGATTTAATAAATCCAGATTTACATCGGGAAGAGATGAAAAGCGAGGAGAGACAGACAAAACACAAGAAAATTGGATTTAACTGAGCATTGGATTTAATGTTGGGTTTTTTTATTTTGGCTGGATTTAACATAAATCCATGACTAAATCATATAAATAGAATGCTACCAAACACTGTCTTAGTGTACTCAACGGGAAATTTGCATTTGAAATTGACAACATTCAAGCTAATGCCTCCTAGACATTTGAAATATTCTTGCCCTATGGAAAGTACTAGTAATTTATATTAAAATATTTTAATAGGACCTTTATTATATGCTAATCAACTTTGGAAATTAAAAAATCCATGAATTAGTTAAATATGATCGTTAAGTGGATCTCAAATAATGTGAAAATATAATTTAGAATATGCAAAAATGAAATCCTTTGTAGAATTTTTCTAACATGTATATTTGAAAGTGCTTGACTATTTGCTTAAATTATTTTAAATTGCAAATACAATTGAACATGTGCTTTGGCTGTATTGTCCGCGTAGCAAGAAAAGTCCCCCACCCCGGCCCCTCGCCCCGCTAAAATGAAAAAAAGAAGCAAAGACAAATATAATTCTTCCTTTTTAGCTATTTACTATACTAAATTTAGCTGGAAAATGAGGAGAATATAAGACTAAAAAATTAATAAAAAAATTATTTTACAATTGTATTAGGTATCTCCTTATTGAAACGAAGTTCTTTCCATTTTTTATATAATCAAAGCTTTCTATCATTTCACATTTGAAGATACAAGAGCCAAATTACATGATTATCTCTCAACAAAGTGAATGCAAAAGATAAACCTTGGCCAAGCAGCCTAGAACATGATATTCAATCTTCCTGACATGAACAACATTATTCATTTCTCGCATTAAAAATCAACATATATCAATCTAACCCCATTTGTTCAATATTGTTTCCGCTGCAAAGCAACTGTAATGAAGCTAGTTTTCAGTTAACTAATTGAAGCAGTTACCTGGTCCTCAAGAAGAATGCCTGCAAATCCTGCTCTAATGAAGCCTTTAACAGTTCTTTTGACATTTATACAATTACCATACCCATTATCTCCATCTCCAACCACAGGAATAGATACAGCTTGCGTGATCTGATATGCCTGATCTAAAACTTCTCCAAAGGAAATAAGCCCAACATCTGGCAAACCCAACCTAGAAGCTGAAACAGCGAACCCTGAAAATAACCAGATAGTTTTCAAATATAAACATCTGCAGAGAAGTAATTATGAAAACTCAACTTGTACCATAGAACAATAATACACAAGTTACAATTCATGAACACTGTGAAGAGATCGAAACAGTGTCAATTCTATGGAAAAAATTTGCGTCCGTCAACCGTACGTCGAGATGCGTGCATAAAAAAGTACACGGGAGTAAAGGGGGTTACAAGCATGTTATAACCTCCTTGTACCTCTCGTGTAACTCACTTGTAACCCGCGATTCTATTTCATCCATAGTTACACGGGAGGTACAAGAGGGTTATAACCCTCTTGTAATCCCCTTGTAACCCCCATATACCTTTTTACGTACGCAGTGCGGTTGGCGGACGCAAATTTTTTACCAATTCTACGTCCACTCACAATAAGTTAGTTAGTAATAATGCTTGCTTTTCTGGAAATGGTAACCAGGCAGATTAGTTATCCATTTGAAGAGACTCCTGTGACTATTTGTTACTGTAACGAAACAAGCTAACCATTTCTCGCATTTCCATCAAAAAAAGAGGGAAAAAGCAAATAAACAAGGGCAACTTCATTAATTTTCCATGACAAAATCACAACCATCTAGAACTGAGCAACGATCACAACGGAGGTACACTTCTATATCATTTTACGTAATTGATCTGTAATGCATACTTACAAAGCCATTTCAGTAGAAGAATTCGATATTGCTATTTTAAGGCTATTAGAACTGCCATTTTTTTGAGCTACCAGGAAGAATTTAAAATCGATAAAACATATAATTGATACTAAAGTATCAAAATAGCATTTCAATCAACGAATTCGACTCTATAAACTGTTTGGGAAAAGATGTAGAAATACGTGGATAAGACCCCAGAATAAACACGTACCGCCCATGTAGGCCAACGGGAAGCCGGCCTTTTCAATGAGCTTAGCGCTGAGACCATCGTGACAGACGGGACCTAGATGAATACCAGGGGACTCGAGGAGACGCCGGAGTGCCTTAGCCGGTGGCTCTCTGGCGACTGCGCTAGCTGCGAAGCTGCTACCCATTCTAGGGAATCTCTTAGCACTAAGTGGAAGCCTTGCAGGGAAGGATGGCAAATGTAACTGACTTGCTTTCAAATAGGAAAGTTGAAGTGAGGGAATTTCACCTACGGAGGAAACTCTTGTAGGAACAAGAGGACCCATCACTAGCATCCACTGGACTTTCAAGGGACAACGAAGGAAGACGATGAAAGTGGACCCCAAACTTCACTGACAAATTATAGGAATGTGCGGAAATTATTTATTAAAATATTAAATAAAAGGAAAATTTTCGAATGTATTTATAATAAAAAAAAACTAAATTCAGAAATATTATGTTGTTAGATAATTACCACCACATGAATCATGAGGTGATCTTTATTAACCAAAGTCATTAATATAACTTAAATAAAAAATTAATGGAAAGATTAACTTTTTTTTATAGAAAAACTGCATTCTTGCTAAAGGTTAGCTTGCTCCAGTGAAATTATCAGTAACCCGAAAGATAAAATGTAGGTGAAATTTAGAAGATGGAGAGAAATAGTTTCTACATTTGGTAGTTAAATGCAACTAAATGTCATATATCATTCTTCCAAAAAAAGCAATAAGTTATACTGGTAATTTTTTTCTTTGTTTAATAAGTTGTCTTTTTTTGGCGGAATTTTTCTGTGCATCGTCCGAACGTAGCGCTACGTTCGGACGTCAGTTAAAAAACGACGCGTGGCGTAAGTGGGGCCGCAAGTCCACGTCGGATGCTTAATGGAAAAAATTGAAAATATTACGCCCAGCCCGGCCCGACCCGATCCTCCCTCCGTTTCGCATATCCCGCTTTTTTTTTTATACGGTCTCGTTGGTTCCCTTGCCTCTGCCTCTAACGTAATAATAAAATAAATAGCAGAAAAGTGATTTTTTTGGCTCTTTAGGGTTTTCGAAAAGTGCAGTTTTTGCTCTTTAGGGTTAACGAAAAGTGGTTTTGTCTCTCTAGGGTTTCACCTTCGCTGCAAGTGATGGAATTTGATTTTTCTCTTAATGAAGAAATAGGAAGCATGAATTACGAAAACTCGTTTGAGACAGAGGTAAGATTAACCCTACGGGGAATATTTTTGTTCGAGGGATGAGTAATAACCTAAAGAGATTTTACTGGAGTATTTTAGTGTATTTTCAGTGTATCATTTTCAGTTTATTTTCAGTGTATTTTCAGTGTATTCTCAGTGTATTATGTGTATTATTTTTAGTGTATTTTCAATGTATTTTCAGTGTATTTTCAGTGTATCATTTTCAGTTTTATTCTTATTATATCATTTTCAGTGTATTTTCAGTGTATTCTCAGTGTATTATTTTCAGTGTATTCTCACTAGTGTATTTTCAGTGTATTTTCAGTATATCATTTTCAGTGTATTCTCAGTGTATCATTTTTAGTGTATTTGCAGTGTATTCTCAGTGTATTATTTTCAGTGTATTCTCACTGGTGTATTTTCAGTGTATTTTCAGTGTATCATTTTCAGCTTATTTTCAGTGTATTTTCAATGTATTATCAGTGTATTATCAGTATATTATTTTCAGTGTATTCTCATTGTATTCTCACTGTATTTTCAGTGTATTATCAGTGTATTATTTTCAGTGTATTCTCATTGTATTCTCATTGTATTTTCAGTATATTTTCAGTGTATTTTCATTGTATTATTTTCAGTGTATTTTGAGTGTATTTATAGTGTTTTCAGTGTATTTTCGGTGTATTTTCATTGTATTGTCAGTGTATTATTTTTAGTGTATTTTCAGTGTATTTTAAGTGTATTTTCGGTGTATTTTCATTGTATTAAATAGTGGATTATTTTCAGTGTATTTTTAGTGTATTTTCAGTGTATTTACAGTGTATTGCTTGTTTTAGGTTAAATTCAAGCCTACTATATATATGGGTGATTTATGTGTTATTTTGATGCTGTTTCTGCCTTAAAGTTAGGGTATTCCTGTTGTTTCTGCCTTAAGATTTCTCTGCAGTATTTTTGGTCTATTCCCAGTGTGTTTTTATAGTATTGCTTGGGTCATACAAGTCAGACTAACTTTATTGTATAATTTTAAATTGTAGTTACCTGTGGGAGGAAGTGATTCAAATGATCCAATTGTAAACGGTTTTCTCAATACTATTGTTCATAATGAGGTAGAGGCTTACGAACACTATTGCACTTATGCACATCATGTTGGATTCAGTGTCCGCAAGGATCACAGCAGTTACTAGCCGAACTCCAGGCAAATTAAGTCGAAGAATTATACTTGTGCTAAAGCAGACCATAAAAAAGAGTCACTAGTCGCCAATACGTTGAAGTACAGGAAAGCTGAGAGAAGGATTGGCTGTCAAGCAATGGTTCGTTATGTTGTAGAGATTGACGGCAACTGGACAATAAAGAAATTTGTCGAAGGGCATAACCACCCCTTGGAGGAATCCGGTGACAAGCACCTTCTACGGTCCAGTCGGAAGGTGAGCGAGCTAAATGCAGAATTACTGAGATCAATGACAGGTTCAGGGATTAGAGCAGCAGACGCTTTTAGGTTCCTTGCTACTGAGGTTGGTGGAGTAGAGAACATGGAGTGTACGAGACAAGATGCCTACAATTTCCTTCAAAGGGATAGAAGAATTAGAATTGAACACGGTGATGCAAACTCTCTATTGCAATTATTCATGGAACGACAAAATCAGGACTGTATGTTTGCCTGGGACTTCGAGACTGATGATGAAGGGAGACTAAGAAGCTTTTTCTGGTGTGATGGGACTTCTAGGCTTGATTATGATTGCTTTGGGGATGTTGTAACTTTCGACACGAGCTACCGTTTGAATAAGTACAATAACTGTTGTGCTCCTTTTGTAGGGGTTAACCACCACTGGCAAAACGTCCTCTTCGAAGTTGGTTTTTTAGCTGACGAGACAATAAAGTCATTCACTTGGTTATTTAAAACTTTTATTCGGATAATGAGCGACAAACATCCAATCACTATTTTTACCGATCAAGATCAAGCGATGTCAAGGGCCATTCAAGAATGTCTTCCATTCACAAGACAGAAATTATGCCAGTGGCATATTTATAAGAAGTTGTCTTCAAAAGTTCATTGCGGTAACACTAGCAAGAGTGTCCACAATCTGTTTTACAGATGCATGCGGGATTGTAACTATGAAGAGGAGTTTGAACATTATTGGGCTTTAATGAATGAGCAAGGAGACATACACAGCAACGGGTGGCTACAAGATTTGTATTGTATAAGACATAAGTGTTCCACAACATTCAATAAATAAATATTTGAAATGGGAATATTGTCGACGCAAAGAAGTGAGTCCACAAATAACGTATGTCATGGTGTATCTAAGCCAACCAGTTCTCTCACTGATTGCTTTTTGGGAATTGAAAGTATTATGAAATCTTGGAGAAGGAACGAGAAGGATGAAGACTTCAAAAGCTCTCAAACGGTTATTAAATCCACAGTTAAAACAAGCCCAGGTGTTGAGGCAAGCTCGTTGCGTATTACACCGGAAGCCGTATTGCATGTTTGAAGAAGAGTTTTTGCATGGGTTATGCGGAGTAACCGTTGATGTCGCAATTGAGGGTGCTTCGAATTTTATGTTAGGAATTTTGATAATGCGGGAGACGAGTAGACCCTGGACTATTAATTACAATAGGACTAAGTGCGAGATCACTTGTAGCTGCAAGAAATTTGAAATGATGGGGTTGCTCTGCGCTCACTCACTACGTGTTCTTAATGAGGTAAAAGTAACAAAGATTCCAGAGCAATATTTGTTATTGAGATAGTCGGTGAAGGTAAAAAAAGAAATCTATAAAACCTTTGGATACATACGTATGAAGGACTCTGAAATGTCCAGCGCAAGTTCCAGTGGAATCCTATTTAAGTCACACTGCCAAAAGTTTGCATACCAACTAATCACTAAAGCAGGTGGAAATGAACGCGTCGAGACATACCTTCTTGATACATTCAATACGGCATCTATAGGTATTGATGACATATTAGATGGGAAGGATCCTAATCCAAATAAAGCTACCAAAAAGAAAAAAATCACATGCGCCAACTAGCAATCTAAATGATACCATAAAAATGAGACCCAAAGGTATTTCCAATGCTAAGCTAAAAGGATACTGGGAAAAAGGCAGGAGGACGAAGAGTATGTAATTCTGCCTTCTAAATAATTTAGTATTTTATATAACTTTACTCGATGCTAAAATGAACAACTTTATGTAGAAAAAAATTATGAAGGATCCAGTAGAGAAGAAACACAGAGTAATTGTGAAGCAAACATGTTCGCAGTGTCACAGTCACTGAGCATGGTAAATATCTTTTTGACTTCTCTAATCTTACTTTGAAATGTTCTCACTAACATTCAATTTGTCTGTGGTACAGGAAAATGTCACGCCTGAACCATCCTACACCGAATTACTGATGCACTCCATTACTGAGATGTGACATGATTGAAATGTTATTAATGAGAAAACCTTGTACAACCATGTAAATAAACAAACTCATTTGGAATAGTGTATGTTTTTGCTATATCTTCAAGGTATTTTCAGTGTATTTTCAGTGTATTTAGCTATCACTTCTATTTTCAGTGTATTATTTTCAGTGTATTTTCAGTGTATTTTAAGTGTATTTTTAGTGTATTTTTAGTGTATTTTCAGTGTAATTTCAGTGTACTTAGCTATCTCTTCTATTATCAGAATTCTGGTGTATTGTGCACTACTATTAACAAATTAAGACAGCAGGCACTGAACAATTGAAAAATATCCTACAAACCATACAGTACACCAGAAATACACTTGAGAATACACCAGAATTCTGTAGTTCCTGCAAACCATGCAATACACCAGAAATACACTGAAAATACACTGAAAATACACCAGAATTCTGCAGTGTATTTTCAGTGTATTTACAGTGAAACAGCCTGCAAACCATACAATACACCAGAAAAACACTAAAAATACACCAGAATTCTGGTGTTGCTGCACACCATGCAATACATCAGAAATACACATAAAACACCAGAATTCTGGTGTATTGTGCACTACTATTAACAAATTAAGACAGCAGGCACTGAACAATTGAAAAATATCCTGCAAACCATACAGTACACCAGAAATACACTTGAGAATACACCAGAATTCTGTAGTTCCTGCAAACCATGCAATACACCAGAAATACACTGAAAATACACTGAAAATACACCAGAAATGTGCAATGTATTTTCAGTGTATTTTTAGTGTATTTACAGTGAAACAGCCTGCAAACCATACAATACACCAGAAAAACACTGAAAATACACCAGAATTCTGGTGTTGCTGCACACCATGCAATACATCAGAAATACACAGAAAACACCAGAATTCTGGTGTATTGTGCACTACTATTAACAAATTAAGACAGCAGGCACTGAACAATTGAAAAATATCCTGCAAACCATACAGTACACCAGAAATACACTTGAGAATACACCAGAATTCTGTAGTTCCTGCAAACCATGCAATAAACCAGAAATACAATGAAAATACACTGAAAATACACCAGAATCCTGCAGTGTATTTTCAGTGTATTTTCAGTGTATTTATAGTGAAACAGCCTGCAAACCATACAATACACCAGAAAAACACTGAAAATACACCAGAATTCTGGTGTTGCTGCACACCATGTAATTCATCAGAAATACACAGAAAACATTAGAATTCTGGTGTATTGTACACTACTATTAACAAATTAAGACAGCAGGCACTGAACAATTGAAAAATATCCTGCAAACCATACAATACACCAGAAATACACTTGAGAATACACTAGAATTCTGTAGTTCCTGCAAACCATGCAATACACCAGAAATACACTGAAAATACACTGAAAATACACCGAAAATACACTGAAAATACACTAAAGATACACTGAAAATACACTGAAAATACACTGAAAACCATGCAAACCTGCAGTGTAATAATATCCGAGTCATGTTTCTCAGCTTCATCGATGTGTGCTGCCTCCGCAGGGATGTCACCTTCAACCGGAATGATAGCTCCTCGTTGACTGTCCAATTCGGACTCCGAAAGTTGTTCTTCCGTTATTGGAGGGTTTTTCTTCCTCTTAATTACAATGAATGGAGAGACAACTGCCTTCCTTTTACGGGCGCCTTTGGACTTAACCCTTCGGACTAAGCTACCCATTGGCGTTTTAGTCACGGTTTCCTCCCCATGTTCCCCGTGCCCCTTATTCATTATTTCTTCAGCTGCAGGTTCCTCCACTGAAGCTATAGTCCACATTGGAACTATTGAATCCGGAACCATAAACCCAGATTCCTCTTCCCTTTCTTCCTCCATATAGGTAGGAGGTTGTTCAGCCACTGATGAGCTTTCTTTAGGTGATTCAGTGTCACCTTTATTTAATTTATTTTTCATCTCCACAATGTCGTTCTTCATCACCACAATATCAGCCTCCGCCCTGTCTAATCTATTATTTACAGTTTCAGTGAATTTATAAACAAAATTTTGAAGCTCCCTTAGAGTTTGAACTATCCCTTCCATATTACCATCACTGCTTTCTGCATGCATATGTGCATATGTAGGCCGCGGGGTGCTTCGATCCGGAACCAAAGGGGTGTCACCGCGTGATTCTAGTGTCAGTGGCTCTGCATAACCGGTAGGAGAAGAGATGTGCTCCCCTGTAGGGACAAGTAAGATCTGCTCGTCCTCGCGGACATCAGCAAATGAATCGAGTACCTACATGGGCATTTAGTAAAATATTTCATATATTTTATAAAAAAATAAGTCTGAAATGATATCAAAAATATTACTACGTACCTATACAGTTCTAAGTCTTTCAAAAATTAAATGAATCCTTGATCGGTTCCAGCTCGTTTTTTTCCGCCACCGCAACATGCGAGGTCTGCCATCAGGAAGAACTGGGGCCATGACAGTTGTCTGCTCATAAAACCACGGCTACACATAAAAAATTAAATTAGTACTTCACTGTTAAAATAAATGACATAGATATGTACAAGGTCATGTAAATGGATTAACCGTCAGAAGAAAAACAAACCCATTGAAGTATCCCAATTTGTGGCCCTTCTTTAATTTCATGATGCACCCGTTTATTTGCTCGATCAGGTGGTCACATATCGTTGCAGGCCAATTAAACGACGAAAACATATATATATTGTCAGCAAATGAATATAGCCCTTCCGACACCCTCAAATTGTTGTAAGGAAATAATAAGTTCGATAAAATAAACTTAATAATAAGTTTCACAGCTGCCATAGATGACTCTGGGAGTGGCCCATCCAGTAATTCCTTCTTTGCCATATTGGCACTCACATTAGGAATGAAATTTTCGCCCTAAGTTGCGACAGGTCCTCTATGGGCATGTCAACTAACAGTGCAACTTGGTCTGCATCAAACCTTATGTCCTTCCCCCCCAATCTGAATGCCACTTTCTTCATATCCCAAGAATTTAGTATATGCATGGTCATGATGTGATCTTGAGTGTAGGAGGGGAGATAAAAAAACTGACTGAGCTTCAATTCTTCAAGTTTAGCCCAAGTTTCCTGAGAAACAGTAGGCCTAACCTTCTCCAAAACGTCTCTATATGTTGATGGGCGGCATCTACAATACATGGATTTTCTGTCCATAAACCTGCATGAGTAAGATTTATGTCATTACCACTGAAAATACACTGAAAACACACTGAAAATAATACACCGAAAATACACTGAAAATACACTGAGAATACACTGAAAATACACTGAAAATAGTCCAGTGAGAATACACTAAAAATAATACTGGGAATACACTGAAAATACATTGAAAATAATACACTGAGAATACACTGAAAATACACTGAAAATACACTGAAAATACTCCAGTGAGAATACACTAAAAATAATACACTGAAAATAATACACTGAGAATACACTGAGAATACATTGAAAATACACTGAAATAATACACTAAAAATACACTGAAAATACATTGAAAATACACTGATAATACACTGTTAGTACACTGAAAATAATACACTGACAATACATTGAAAATACACTGAAAATAATACACTGAAATACACTGAAAATACACTGAAAACACACTGAAAACACACTGAACATAATACAATGAAAATACACTGAAAATACTCAAGTGAGAATACACTGAAAATAATACACTGGGAATACACTGAAAATACACTAAAAAAATACACTGAGAATACACTTAAAATACACTGAAAATACACTGAAAATACTCCAGTGAGAATACACTGAAAATAATACACTGAGAATACACTGAGAATACACTGAAAATAATACACTGAGAATACACTGAAATTATTACCAGAAATAATACACTGAAATAATACACTGACAATACACTGAAAATACACTGAAAATAATACACTGAAAATAACTTAGTAATACACTGAAAATACACTGAAAATAACACTAACAATACATTGAAAATACAACGAAAACATACTGAAAATACACTGAAAGTACACTGAAAATACACTGAAAGTAATATACTGAAAATACACTGAAAATAATACACTGAAAATACGCTGAAAATAATACACTGAAAATACACTGAAAATAATACACTCAAAATACACTGAAAGTAATACACTGAACATAATACACTGACAATACACTGAAAATACACAGGAAAATACACTGTATTTAGAGGTTAACCACATTAATAAATTAGCCAGACGAAAATGAAGCAAGCAGAAACCCTAAAAAAGGAGGAACAGAAGGAGCATACTTACCACGACAAACTTTCTCCTGCCATGCCCTCCTTCGACTTCTTTGCCACCTTCAATGATTTCTTTGCCTCTTCGACTACCGGGTTGTCTGAATTCGTTCCTCTCTCTTGTGATTTTGATCCTGTCTCCTCCTCCCACAGCGTATTCTCCGAGTCGGACGACAACATTGTCTTCAGGATTCAAAACTCAAAATCTCGAAGACCCTATGAGGAGAGCGAGTAATCCTAATCAAGGATTCAAAACTCAAAATCTCGAAAACCCTAGGAGGAGGCGGAGCGAATGTAATCCCAATCGGCGTTAAAACCATATATGGCATATTAAACGTATTTACGAAGATTGGGATATACAAAACAGTGGGAGGATCGGGTCGGGCCGGGCCGGGCGTAGTATTTTCAATTTTTTCCATTAAGTATCTGACGTGGACTTGCGGCCCCACTTAAGCCACACGTCGTTTTTTAACATTTTTTGACATCTTTGAGGTGGTTTGTAATTATTTATTTCTTTAATAAAAATTGGGTGAAGCCCTCAAAATTTCTAAATAATACAAATAGCTATATATGGACAAGATGAAACCCAAAATTAAAAAGAAAAAAATTCACATCGAACATTAAGAGCAATACAATTTAAGATGCATGAAATAATTTTAGTAGGAGTGCAAACTACTAACTTTAAAAATGGACCTGTTGAATCCTAAAATGTCCCGTGAATCACACTTAAGAAATAGAGTGTTAGACAGATAAAAAAAATGAGAGAGAGAAGCAATGAGAAATATAGTGCATAGTAAAGAGAGTTCTCATAAAATAATTCTAGTACTTCCCCTTTTGAAGTAGTAACTCCCTGTTTATAGATCATAGAAGGTATCTAGTAAGTTACATATTTGGTCATGTTCTAATGGGAATGTCACAAGTAATTAATCAACATCTTCAAATTTATAAATGACTCCGGAATCCATAATTGACATTGACACTGTTCCATATTTGTAACTACTAAAAAGGGAAGAACTTAATGACATGCTTGTATTGTCATTTGATCGACTGATAATTGTTGGTTGGCTAGGAGGTCTTTGGTCAGTTAGTGGTTCTTCGGTTGGATAAACTATCTTCAGTCAGCTATACCATCTTAGTTCGGCTTGTTGGGATAATCCTTGGTGGAGGCCCTCTTGTTATTAGAGTGAATGTGGACCATCAGGCTAATGGTGTATCACCGTAATCTGACGGACAACTGTTCTTGGACAAAGGTTCTTCTAATAGAATCAAAAAGATGCTAGGATGCATTTTGGAAATTAATTAAAGTGAAATATGTGTTATTTAGGTAGCCCATTTCCCAATATTTTTACATCTTTTTAATTAATATTATGCTTGAGAAATGTATTTTTGTCTTAATTATGGGTGGAGGACAACTCTCCTTGGACAAGGGGCCTTGTGATAGGATCTGAAAAATACTAGGGTGCCTTTTGGAAATTAATAAGAGTGAACTATGTGATAGTTTGGTAGCCCATTTCCCCATATTTTTACATCTTTTTTACTAATACGTTACTTCAGAAATGTATTTTTGTCTTAATAGTGCAGATGATAGGGTGAACGGAGAAATTTGAGTGAGAAAGAGCGAATACAAGCGAAATTGAAGGCTTTCTGATCAGCGCACCCAAGCCGATGAGCTAGCACACCCGTTATAAGCTCCAGCTTATCCGCACAATTACCCGCGTGCCAGTGCCTTATGTAAAGCGCCTGTTAACCCGACTCGCAATTATGTAGATTTTTAAGCTCCGAAAGATGGACAAAAACTTGACGAAATTTATATTTAAGAGGCTAGTGTGTAAAATAATATTTTATAAAATTTGGAATTTGATTTATATTTAACACACTAGGGATTCTACGCAAGAATACACATCGTTTCAAGTAATATAATATTTTCTTTAAAGACCCCGATCCCATAGAGAAGTAAGGTAATAAATCCCTTAAGTTAATTTTAATCTATTACTATCAAGCCTTAGTTTGGAATTCCGATTAAAGTGGTTTTTCAAATAACAATTTCTAAATGAAAAAAATAAATATAAAGAAAACTTTTTTGGATAAATTAGTTTGGAGAATTTTGAGATATTAAAGACTACCCTTCTCGTGCAATGACCTAGATAATGTGAAGGAATGAAATGCTTAAAATATAATGTTGTAAGTGAGAAATAGGAGTATTCCTTTTTTTTACCTCCTCCCAGTGCTAACAAAGAACACTGGCAAATTTAGAGTTTTTCACTAGCTTGTGTAGTAGTGCTAAATAGGTTCTGACCTCTCACTTCCAGATTATCCACTGTGCCCTCTCTATAGGACCTACTAGGAACCCTTACGATCCAAACTCTAAACCAAATTGATTTAATATTATCTATCATCCTAGAAATATCGTTTCTATGTCCATCAAAACTTATCTCCCTATCTATTTGCACTCCCCCTTAGGTGATCACAATGGCTCTACCTAGAGTGAAATGTGGTTCCACTTAGTTGAGAAATACACTACCTTTTCGGATCCTAATGAAATTACAACAAATTTTAACATTATAATAAGCCAATATTACAATGTAAATGAAGTCCAAGTAAAATCCATCACATTAATAAAATAAGAGAATATATAAGCAAATATAGATTCCTAAACATGTATCCAATTTATTACAAAAGAAAAGTAAAATGAAGATAATGACATAAGCAGTAAAAGGATTGATAGAATTAAGTAATAAATTATGTGCCAATAAGGAACATATGTCTTCCTACCTTCTTCCGAGTGTATACGTACTCTTAGTAATCTATTAGTTATATGCAATTGTCTATCACCTAGAAGCATTTAATAGAAATAATTCATTAAATTATATTTCCTTAAAAGTTGCATTGTCGCCTATCTATTTTACCAGCCAACCGGTCAATGTGAGTGCACTCTAGTTGCGAGATCACCACTCTTCCGAGTCTTAGTTTCACTTGCAAAAGATTTTTACACAACTTATTGTCATTTATGTTATGTCAATGAAGCAAAAGAGATATTACTCATCACATGAAAAAAACAATCAATTCTATCATAAAACAAATTTTCCTACACATGCCACTACTTCATATTAAAAGTAAAGAGTAAAGAAAACTACTTCCGAAGCATAGATAAAACAAAAAAAACTTCATTTAAAAATAAAAAAAATCCACTAGAAAGTGCTTACAATTATTACAAGAAAATGAATAACACAATACTTAGCTTTTTCCCTCTGAAAGAAAGAAGAAAAATCTGTCCAACAAAGTTTTCTGTCGATCCATGCGCCGCTCATACATCCTTGCTTATATCTCTCAAAATTGCTCACCAAACTCTCCGGAAAATGTGGTAATCTGCATCTCCATACTCAAGCCAAAATCCTCCTAAAACACTTCGTAATTATTTCTCTAATTTCCTAATTACTTGTCATTAGAGGAACCAAGCCTCTCTTTTTAAAGAGAAGCCAAACACCTCCTTTTTTCAAAAGACATGCCCCTTCACTCCAGGAGACACACTCTTTCACTCCAAGAGACATATTTCTTCATTCAAATACATTTCAAAGTGTCTAGATTCATTGAATCACTCCATGATCTTGCAAGTTGCCCAGAAGCTTCAAAACATCCCAGAATGGCCCGAAATCACCAAAAATCGTCTAGAGTGCTATAGCGCAAGAATCGGTGATATAGTACCTATTTCTAGCTGTGTCTAGTGTTATAGTGCCAGCCTGGGCGCTATAGCGCCACCCTGTGCGCAGCTCCACTGTTTCACACCGTTTCACTCCATTTTAGATTCATTTGCCCTATTTCAGCTCCGTTGTGCTCCAGATTAGTATACCAACAAAGTAGACATAAAAATAACCTTTATTTAAAGTGTAATTTCATTCAAAAACATATGATAAATATGAAGAAGATTAATTATAGAAAGACATATCAAAATGTGTCAGGTCATAATTTTCTTCCTTGCTCGTTTTGGCCTAAAATAGAATCATTTTTACTTCATTTTCACCTAAATTCAATTTCTTGTACCTAAAAATAAAAACATACAAAATGTATTCCTTTAAAGTTTAATATCATAAAAAATATGCATAAAATGATCATGAAATGTACAATAAAAATAGATAAATTTAGGGTGGATCACCTGCCTACACCACACATCTGGTCTGCTCCCGTGTTCAGACCATAGCGTTCCTATACTAACATCAAGGAGAACCTGTACCAAATATGACACACCTACGTCTTAATTGAGACGATCCAACACCATAATTGTGGTGCACCCTCTCCAATTCGTAGAAACCTAAAGAGTTTTCTTACCTTTACTAAGCTTTACCTATAAGTTAATTTGGGCCAATCTTAGTCATCTTTTGCTTGCTGGAGATGGTAAGAAAGGTAAGGTTTTGATTAGAAACAAGATTCTTCTTGGGTTTCTCTTATTCCTTTGGATTGAAATCTCGAGATGGATTGTTTCCTTCGATTTCTTGAGAAGCTGTGGAGAGTTCTATTGCATGAGAGAAGAGGGTGATATTTTTGTAAAGAAGACAAGTTTTATTACAAGTTATTGATTTTATTATTTTCTTGTAGTGAAAGTCTACATGGATTTTATGTTTGTGGTTTTCTCTATAATGTGTGGCTAGTCCTTTCCTCATGTCTTTGTGATGTAAGGGCAGTGGTTTTATCATGATTTTTTTAGATGTATTATTTATGTCATTTTCTTATGCTTTCACGGCTTACGTTTACTCAT
The DNA here is from genome assembly GCA_022702705.1 of Papilionanthe hookeriana x Papilionanthe teres. NCBI lineage: Eukaryota > Viridiplantae > Streptophyta > Magnoliopsida > Asparagales > Orchidaceae > Papilionanthe > Papilionanthe hookeriana x Papilionanthe teres. The sequence continues at coordinate 54,053,415 of CM040433.1, forward strand.
AGCCTGGCTAACAATAATGTGTTGACCTCACTTTTCTTGAGGTATAGTCTCTCTTTAGAATAACCTAGGATCTAGCCATAGGACTCTTCTGGTGACTATCTTAGAGAACTAGTGATGGAACCTCACCCCACAGAAAATCAAAAAACTTATTTGCTTCACTTGAAGTTTTCAAATGCTTAAAGTTTAACCTCTAAATACTTAGGAGGATGAAACCAAGCATTAGGAAGCTCAAGAGAAGTTCCCTATAGGATGAGTAAGCCTTAGGACTTACCCTGGGTGGTCTGGGTGAGGCTAACACACACACTTACACATTACACTCTCACACACTACCTCAAAATCCTAAACCAAACTTCTCTACACTTGATCCCCTACTCTTTTGGGAACTCAAGTGGATGGTTTCCCCATGCTTTTAGCCCCAGGCTAGAGTTTGGTTAGTAACAGTACAAAGAGGATCCAAATGGGGAATACTCTTCGTCCATGGCTCAAATGGGTTATCAAACCCTCTCAACCCTAATTCTACAAAAAATCCCAATTTTTTACCCCTTAGCCCTAAACTTTACCAAATGACCAAATGTTCCTTAAAAACCCGATTTTTCCCAAAATTCCAAAAATCAACCAAAATTATCAAAATCTCTCACAAGTCATCCCAAAACATTACTCACTATTCAAAATACTCATAAAACCTCAAATTTACCAAGATTCCCAAAATACCCAAAATTAACAAAATGTCCCTCCTAGCCCAAAATTTCCAAAAATTCCAAAAATCCAAAAATTCCCAAAACTCTCTAAATACTCCTAATTTTAATTTTGATCCACCAAATTGACCTAATTTGATCAAATTGACTCATTTTTACAAAAAGCCACAAATTGCCCCTTAAGGCCCAAAATATCGAAATTACACTCAATCTCAACCCAATTGACCTCAATCTTGCCTAATTTCAATTACAAACCAAAATTCATCATCCAAAATCCTAATTGAAACCAAATCCAAGTTTAATTTGACCCAATTGGAAGCTCAATTTCAACCCAAACTAAAAAGTCCAAATCTTGACCATATGGCCAAATTCCCCAAAATTGAACCTAATATCAATCCATTTCCCTCAATTTTGAATTTTAAACTATTCATGAAGTTCCCCTACACCCAATTGAACCATCAATTTCTCCCAATTTAAGCCCAAGCCTCACCCAAGTTCAACCAAACCTAAAATCCCTAAATTTGCCCCAAATGTGTCACATGTCCAAAATCCATCAAATTGAATATCCCAATCCTAAAACTTCCACCCAATTAATGTTGAGAACTCTTTATAACATCCCCATAGACCATTTGGAACCATCAATTGGCCTTTGACCTAACTCTAGCCTAATCTAATCCCAGGCTAACCCAAATGTCCCAAAATTGACCAAATATTAAAATTTCCCCAAATCAATTCAAAACCACTCCAATCCTTTTCTAAATGCTTCATGAAAATCATATACACATTATTGCTTAATCAATTGGAACTAACCCAAGTTGAACCAAACCTAGCCCAACTTGAATCCAATTGACCCAAAATTGAATCCATGAGCCAAATTGACCAAACCTAGCCAAATTGATCAAACCAAGCCATCCACAGCCACCAAGTTGACCCTAGGAACCACGCTAGGAACACTTAGCCTAACCTATATAAGCCATGGACCAAAGGTCCCCTAAATTAGGGTATTTCACCCCATTTATGGCTAAAACAAAGAAGATCTCTTACTCAAAGCCATCATCAGCTTAATTACTCACCATAATGGCCTGACCTCTGGCCACCTCCCTTGGCCTGGCTGGAAGGCCTAGTAGCCAGAGGGGCCAAAACTAAGAGCAACCCCACTTGATTCTTCACCCAATTGAGCCACATGATGTGTCAAGCCCTGAATGGCCATTGGAGCCTTACTGCCCTCCACATAAGCAGCCTAATGCACCTGAATTGAGGCTCTGAGCTTCACCCCAGCCATGGGTATTTAAGCCCACCCTCTTCGGCAAAATAAGGAGATGAACATTTACCTTGTGGAAACTCTGCCAACTTGCCTCTAAAGCTTTCTCTAGCCCTCCTAAGCTCAAGCCAACCAATTTCCTGCCATCATCCCCACTATATGAGTTCAAATTTTGAGCTCAAAATCAAGCTGAAACAAAGACACACTTGTCCACACCTCCACACTCCACCATTCAATTAACTGCACCCACACTATCCCCACATTAAACGAAGAAGATCCCCAACAAAAAGCCTCATTATAGAGAGCCTCCACACCAGACTTTGATCAACACCTGAAATCAGCCGTGGTCGAATTCAGGTCTAAACATTTCACCAGGGCGAGAGGCTTCTTCTGGAGGTTCGCTGGGACCAATCGAAGCCACTACAACCATCTGGTTGAGGCTTCCCCTCTCAGATAAAGGTATTGAACTCTCTCCCTCTCCCGAGCTATTCTTTTTCCTTCATACATGTATATTGTATTTCATACCGTATAAGCCATATAGATAGGTTTGTCTTACTTAGATGAAGCTCTAGGATCAAACCCCATGCGATTTAGTTGAGTTTAGCTAGGGTTCTTAGGTTTATAAGGTGGATGGCTCTAGGAATGAACCAGGTGAAGTCGATGACATACAACCATTTGATTAAGCGTATATTCATCAGAGGGCTCTGATTCCGTTAGACAGAACCGCAGTATATAAAGCATGTGAGGCGTGGCCACTGAGTCAGATGGTGGCATCGAATGGGAGTATGTCGCATGAGAGTTCAGAGCTGTCAAGGATCAAGTCAGCGCCGCGTGATTTAAATAGAAAATTAGGGATTTTTTCTTTATTTAAACCAGTGAACCTTAGAAAATCATAACTTGATGTAGACACATCATAAACATAAAATAAAAATACCTTCTTGCTCAGTGAATAGAGGAGAACAATATGAAATTAATTTCAAGTTCATTTGATGTGTACTTTATTTTTAATTAATTAAACATATTATTCCTTATTTCAATTCTCCATTTGCATGGACATTTCACCATGACTTAAAATTTAGGGCTTTTGTTCTCTCTATCATGGGGGATCTTCCCTGATTTTTCCAAGGTCAGGGGAGATCCCTATGAGGAGATCTCTATTTTTCAAGTTGTAGGTGTCTGTTTTGGTATAAAATTATCATAATTAAAATCTTTATCATAAAAATCCAAAGTAAATTTTGGTAGTTTCAATGTGATCAATGGAACATAAGAAAAATGTAAACTTGGTTTAACTCATTAAGTATAACCCTAATTGTAATTAAACTGAAAATGCTAAATAAAAGTAAATTGGATTAAATTTAAATAAAAATAACCTAAAAATTATTCTTCATTGTTACTTGAGGTTAGAGAAACTTACAATAAAATTTTCAATTTTCTTGGAGTTAATTTAAATACTTAAATGAATTTTCTAAGTTAAATATCACTTTTGGAATTAAAATAATTCTAATAATTAAAATACACTTCAAAAAATTACCAAATTAATTTTGGGAGTTCTCTGTGATCAGTGGAGTCCTAAAAAAATAAAATTGTAATTAAAATAAATTTTTCATTTTTAAACATTATTTTAATATTTAAATAATTAAAAATCAATAAAAATTTATAAAGTTAATAAAATTGATGGAAATATTCCAAATTGTCTGCTAATCACTTAGGAACAATTAAAATAATTTTTCTAACGCTCTAAATAATTATATTAAATTTTAAAGGGTTAAAATTATTTTTAAAGGCTAAAAATGAAATTTCCTTAATTTCTCATTAAAATAATTCTAGTAATTAAAATATAAATAAAAAATATAAAATTTAGTCTTCTGGGTTCCCTGACCTCACAAGGATTTAATTAAGAAAAATATAAAATAGACTTTTCCAATTAAATAATATTTTATATTTAATTAATAATCCATAAATAAAAATAATTATAATAATTAAATTAAAATTCAAAAACTCATGAAATTTAGTTCAAATGATTCTCTTGTCTAGGTGAACCTCCAATAATTTTCTTAAATATAAATGATGTTTTTGATTAATTTATTGAATTTTCTTTGAAAAACTTTATTTTGCATTAAAATAATTATATAAATTAAATTAAATTAAAAAAATTACATTTTCTCCTCTAATGCTTTAATTGACTCATGAGTAGGGTAGTATAAAAATTTTGAAGTCATTTTAATTAAATTTGATTAATTATGGAGTGTTAAGGCCTTAGCGGCAAAAATATAGTTTTGAAGAATTTTACCTTAATCAATATTTAGGATTAATTAAAGTGGGAAATGTGTAATGAATGATCTTGATTAACATGTTGAAATTATTGAAACATGGATAAATGGTATAAACCAATCTCATTTTTGTCATATTAAAAGATAAGCTTGTAGTTTCATTAATTATATTGATTTGGAAGATAGTCAAAATTAAATGATCATAAATTAGGGGTTTCATCTTTGGAGTGTGATATTTAATGATCTAAAACTCTTGATTAATGGTTAATGATAATTTCATATTTTGATTATGATCATAAAAGTCAACTTAACCTCTTTTTTTCTGAAATCACAAATATACCCACTAAAACCTTAAGAGCTTTGTAGTGAGCTAGACTTAATTGAAATTTGACTAATAAGGTTTAGAACAGAAAACACAATTAATTTTAAAGCATATTTGAACACTAAAAGACCATCAAAATTGGTTGAATTCTTTCATAAATTGAATTGCCTCCTAAGGGCCCACGTACATAATTCTGAAAATAAATATCAAGTGATATTTACCCCACCTTTTGGGATAATTAAAACAATAGTTCATTGAGCATAAGGGTATGAAATAGATGAATATTTTAGTGAGTATGATAAGTTTAAAATAAACTCAAGAAAGTTTAAAAGGGTTGTGAAATATCTAGGTATTCTCTGAATCTTTTCACATGTCTTCTGGACATCTTGTAGGACAACTGAACCTATCATACCTATTAAAATAAAATATCTCCCAAATGACATAAATAGGACCCACCAAGTTGTGACATAGGATTTTGTAGGCCTGTGACAAACCTATCTATAAGCCTTTACTTTCCTGCAAATTACGGATGTTTACTGCAAAAGATATTAAAGTTTCAGGTGGAGGAATGAGAAGACTCGCCAGGTACACTTTTACAAGTTTATAACACCTTCTTTTTAGCACTTCTTTTACTATAATTTTCTTCTTAATAAGCTTGCATGCTAAAAACAATATCAACCTCCATGAAAACCAAAACTTTTAGGATAGCGACAAAACCAAAACAAAAATCAAAATTAAAATAAAGTGAAGATAAAATTCACTACCACAACAATCAAAATATAAGACAACTCAAAATTTAATCACAAACAAAACAAAATTACAATTACAACTAAAATTAAAACGTCTCTATCGAATGATCGGGAATACCTCGGAGGATATAACCTACTGCTACTAATGAGATTTCCCATGGTCTAAATGAATGCATGGAGCTCATTTAGTTGAGTTTAGTAGATTCATTTGAACTAAGTGAATCCGAAAAAAATGGTGGTGCCGGAATGAGGGAACCATGAGATTCTAACCAGTGTCGCCATAATCAACTTAAATATTCCCCTAATAAGACATTAAGTAACCTCAATTTAAACATTTCCAAAACATGACACTTCTCTTTTCTCTTCAATTGACACTTCTTTAAACTGAACCTGCTACGATGAGGAGCTTGGAGCATACATAGTGGGCAGCACGATCATCTTTAACAGCAAAACTCCTTAGAATTAAATAACAAGCCACAGGACTTTGGGGTAGCTAGCCTGGTGCAACATAAACCCTCATTTTATCTCTTTAGGCTTTTGCACCGAGTACAATATAAGCCCTAACTCGTTTTAGGATCCCGAGGTTGTCATCAAATATAACATAAACCCTCCCATCTTCCAGGCTATTCACATCATTGATATCAAATAAATGTAAGCCCTAAATAATGAAATTGGCATGATAAAACATTAAATAAATATCTCAAATTGAAGCCAAACCATATGATAGTTAGGAAAACACCAAGATTCCTCTTCAATTTATGTCTTTCCTCTAGATTTTTCTTCCTTTGGACTCCTACAATAACTGTTCTGATACTTGAGCCACTCACCTATTGAACTTCCTATTATCACATTTTCTTGAAGAACCATACCTTTTGGAAGTCATGAATATAAAAAATTCCTAATCTTTATCAAGAGTTTTCTTAGGTTACTTTGGTTATTTAAGATGTAATTAACTATAGGAGCTTTCCCTTATACGAAACTTAAAGGCCTCATATTAATATAAACCCTATGTAGTTGTTTCATATTAGATATGAGAAATTGTCGATCAATATAAATGGTTCGCAGACCAAATAGATGTCATTTGTTTTGTAGTTTATTTAAATGAGCCTTATCATTAAGTATTGTGTCTATTTCTCGGGATTAGGTGCGTTGCTTGTGATATTACGCTCGCTTATTTAAACTATTAGATGAATGAGATCTAAAATATTATTTTTCCAATTTAAAATATTATTTTCAAGATCAATATATATATGTATATTAAATTAAATCAAAACCATATTTTTCATATTCCATATTTTTCTTAAAAGTAAAGTCATACACATTTAACGGCTGACAATTTTCTAGCGACTCCGCTGGGGACTTGTTTCTCTATTCATGAAGATCAGGAAATACTATATTCATATATCAGTAATGTATTCATGTCCTTCATGGACCAGATTACCATCCTTCCGTTGACATGCTTTACCCCATTTATTTCTTGGGAAAGTATGATAAACTCTCCTTAATTTCAGGACCATCTATTTAACCATCCTTAAATAGAGGAGTTTAGGAATCTCTAGGTTTCTTCTTGATTTTGTGGGGTCAGACCCCCAATAGATGTTTTAGTGAACAAGTTTTACCAGGGCAGTGTGCATTGTGAAGGGGATCTTGGAAGGGGTCCCACACTTCACTTTTCCCGTGTACCTCCTGGGTTCGAGCTTGCTATCGACAAATCAAAAAATGTCCCTCTTAAATCTTAAAATCCTTTTAACAAATATATGAAGATCTAAAACTACATAAAAATACTAAAATACAAAATGACGTGAAATTGTGTCCAATTCACAGAGCGATCTTTTTTGTAGTGTTTTGCATTATGATTAAAGGGTTTAAGCCTTTACTAACTGTCAAATTTCTTTTTCCTGCGACAGTCATGACGTCAAACCCTAAGCTTACTTTCTCCTGCAACTTGCCCACTTTCCGTGAGGCCCATCTTTCCTCTCCAATGATCCAGGTCGGACCGACTTCAGTGAGTTTGAAGTTGTACTCGGACAAGCCTCGTTCATTGTCATGAAAGTTGGTACCCCAGAAGTCCAAGAGCCATCTGCCGAGTTCGACCTGAACTACCACCATGATTTCCCTTCTGCGAAGAAGGTGAATGTTTCTTCTGCCCCTGTCAAGTCAGTTGTCTCCATGCCTAATAGAGTTGTTACCCCTACCACTATTGGTTTTGCTGTCACCACACCTACTTTCTTGTCTGCCAAAGGGAAGGAAATTCTACATGAAGAAAATTCTGATAATGCCTTTCTTGCTCCACCGTCAGTCTTTGATATTGGTTCTAGCTCTAGAATTCCCCGGCTAACTAGATCTCAAAGGAGGAACCACAATCATAATATTTCTAAACCCTTCATGGTGCAAGCTGCAAGTCTAATAGTGATTGATGTGATTCCTCAACAGGAGGAACTCAGTTTACCAGATACATCTCCTCTCTTTTGAGGGAGTAGGTTCCACCCGTTGGTTGATACTAATGGAGATGAAAGCCTCCACAAGATTGTTGCCACGCTTCCATCACCACATGGTCATGATGAGGTGAGGGAGAGGCCCACACCCATCTCGAGTTCATAACCTTCTCTGTAGATTGACTGAAAATGAAGGGTGTTCCATCGCCAAACTCCTCAAGAAGACGGGATGTGCAATATCCCACGAAATAAAGAGTAAAATTCTGAGATTGGAAAGACCCATCTGAGTTTTTGTTAGACACTATTTGGGAAGACGAGTTAAGGTTGCCACCACTACTACATATGCTAATGTTGCCATTCCGACACATGCAGTACACAGATCGGTCAAGTCCTGGCTAAGTCCGAGAATACCATCTACCGACAATTATAAGGAATCCCAAAAGATGAAGGATGAGAGAGGATTGTTTTTCTCTATACATGGTATACACTCTAAGAGCACACTTCCCCTCACCACTCCGATGTCCCTGCTGAGACACCCCGTCTCAAGGCGAAGAATTTCAGAAGGAAAGTGTGGTTACTAAAGGTCGTTGCACCAGTACGCTCTGAGAAGTATGTGGATTAGAAGATGCATCATGAGTCTGATGTCCCTATTGCCACTACCGCCATTGCTTCTGAGTTAGTTGCAGAAAGGAGTGACAGTCGAGGGAGATCTACGGATCTGAAGGTGATTAGAAAAAAAGTAGTCAATGATAAAGTCAGAAAGCTCCGAGCAGAAAATTCAGAATTAGCAAGAGAACGGGGAGTATATATTACAATGAAAATTGCAACCCACTAGATTACATGGAGGAAGAGTTCATGGAAATTAATGTCATCAAAATTGTGTCCACATCATCTGCTTGCGATGCTCCTAGTGAGAAGAACACTGTGTATGAGCTTTAGTGGGCCATTTTGATAAGGGATGAACATATTAGTCATTTGGAAAAGAGAATGGAGGAGATGACTGCTGCCATTACCGCCATGGCCACACTACACGGACAGTCACAATCACAACCAATGGCATCTTCGGAAGTTAACCAGCCATAAATTATACACAGCACGGATGAGAGAAGGGAAGTTGCTTCAGCTAAGAGGATGAATATCCGAAGAAGGATTCTACTGCGAGTCCATCAGAAAAGGATATTAAACAGATGATCAAATAACAAGTTCGGGATGCCTTGGCTCAGTCCAAAGGCAGAGCATCAGTTTCAAGGGGTAAACCCTACCTGGAGGAGTTCGATTCCATGCCTTACCCCCAAAAGCTTCGTGCCCCCGACTTTTAAGACATTCAACGGGACGGGAAATCCTCGTCAACATATATCACACTGTAGAGCCCGATGTTGCAACACAGGAGGAAATGAACTATTGTTATTTTGATAGTTCATCAACAACTTGTCAGGGATAGCAATTGATTGGTACGCCGAGCTTCCCAATGGATCAGTGAAGACCTTTGCAGAAATGGAGAACATGTTCTTGAAGAGGTTCGCTGGTGAGCAACACCACATTACTATAGGAGTTCTCATAGTGGAATGAAAGAAACCTGATGATACTCTAGTCAACTACATTCTGAGATGGAGGAACTTAAGCATGAAGTGTGAGCCTCAGCTACAGAAACAACATGCGATCGATATACTACTTAAGAGTATCCACGGTCCAGTGGCTTTCATGCTTAAAGCTTAAACTATTAAGTCCTTCAAGAAGCTACTCAGCAAGGCCAGTAGTTTACAAGAAGAAGTCAAACATATGGAGTCTGCAAAGAAAGCAGAGAAAATGAGACTGGCTAAACTTATGAAAAGAGTTGTGGCGTAGTTGAAACGGTCGACAAAGAGAAAAAACTAATGAGGATTCTAGCCGAGCAGTCACCGCAACAGCACAGTCAGTCACCTCAGTACAACCAGCCTTCAGAGTATAGTCAGTCTCAGCAATATGGTCAAACCCGCCTGCAGCAGAATAGTCAAGCTAATTAGCAGTCATTCCAATAGAGGTCGTATAGGACAAACGGAAGATAGGGTCCTACAATATCAGAATGGTTGGACAAGAACTACTCCTTTAAAGACGAAGTTGTAGCAAAAATGTTCAAAAACCTGATGAAGAAGCCCGAGTTCAGATTGCCCGACCTGAAGAAGCCGGAAGAGATCAACGAGAAGGATCAACCTAACTTATGTTACTACCACAGGTTGCTTAGACACGTGATAGAAGGATGGTTCAATTTTAAGGATTGGCTCAAGAGGAATTACAAGGAATGAAATATAATGATATCAAAAGAATATTTGAAAGAACCTGAAAGATGTTCTATAAATATGATTTTGGGCAAGCTAATCTCTCTGATTGACCCGTATGCCGGCAAGGGTGGATGAAGTACGATTTGGAATGAGCTCAATCAAGTGATGGATCAGATCCAGTCCACTTCAAGGAAAACTGTTACCCGAAATCTCCCACCAGCCCAACTTAGGACAGAAATTTCACTCAGGAGACCATAGCACCGGCAAAGGAGGAAGAAGGAGTTTGTGAGTGAAGTGAAGGACGATAGCGCGAAGGATAGGATACAGGCTACCCCTATTAGATTGGTTGTCTTAGATTCACGGGTGAAACCCCCCGAACCCCTGACTTTGTACAATTATCTTTAGCCCCTCTGGGATCTCATAATGATAATAGAAATGATTTTTGGATAGGTTTTTACTGTCTCTAGTGATGACGTAACTAATTACAACCTATCTAACCCCGATTTTGATTCCTAAGATGATCCTTAAGTCACATTACTTCCCAATGAGAATGTTAACAAAAATGAACAAGACATCGACAACATCGATTACAACAACGCGAGAAGTGACGAACCAATACTCAAGATCAAAGGAACTTCACTTGCAATTAACTTAGACTTTTTGGATTCAGAAACTGTACCAGAAGTGATATGAGGAATTTTGGGTCTAGAGGAGAAAGAAATAATAGAAGTAAATTTAAGAAGTTGCAAGGTACTACCACCAAGGACAGCTCCAGTGGAGAATGTATAGTAGATAATTACTCAAGAAGAAGTGCCTCCAGCAACAAAAAACGTACAAATTTGAAACAGGATAGAAAGTTCAAACAAAGTTGATTCTAATGTACTAGCTCATCTCAAGAAGTTTCCAGCCAAATTAAGCATTTATGATGCTCTAATCCTGTCAAAGAAGTTGAGAGAAAATCTGATCAAGGCTCTACTTGATCAAGATATTTGCTTAGAATAGTTGGCTAGCAAATCCTCGGATAGAGTTTGTACTTTGAAGGAACAGTCTAGCTTAACCTTCAACGATGAAGACTTGCTACTCGGTACAGCCGATCACAACCGTTCACTTTACATTTCCTTCATCATCGACAGGTTTCTACTCTCCAAAGTGTTAGTAAACCCTGGAGTGTCACTCAACATAATGAGTCTACGGACGTTGGCCTACTTGGACATCGATGCGCGAGAGCTCACTTCAGATAAAATGATGGTAAGATGATTTAACCAGAAAGGAGAAAGAGCTCTCAAATCTATAAAACTGCAGATGAAAGTTGAAAATATTATAACAACCACAAAAATCCATGTCATGGATGCAGATACTTCATTCAAACCCTACTTGGTCGACCGTGGCTTCATGAGTACAATATGGTCGTCACTTCACCAATGCATCAAATACTACAAACATGGACAAGAGCATTACATTAAGGGAGACTTACAACCATTCTCAATACATGAAGTGGGCATTCACAAAGACGTTGCATACTACGCCCCCCTGAAGAAAACAATCTTTTCAAGGGAAGTTGTGATAAGCAATGCTGAAGATCTAGAAGAAACCCAAGAACGAGACCATACAACTCCAATTCAATGATCTTCCACCACACCTTCACAATAATTTGGTGGAGGTTCTTTTAGCCCACACATCCGAGGTCAAGGCCGAGGATGTGGGTGAGGAAGAACTCACTAGATTGTTGAACGAATAAAGCCGACAATTAGCATCGACGTAGAAGGGAGCTCCGAAGAAGATGAATTCGATAAAGAAACGATGATAATAAGCTAGAAGAAACCTGAGTTTGAGATCTCTCTGGATGAAATTGAAAAGAATGAATATGAATCAATGTGTGATCAGATTAACCACTATGTTCAAGCCATGACCCTAACTCCAATCCATCCTCAAAAGATCAAGAGTATGGAGGTCAAGGAAGTTCATAATGATGCTTTTAAACTGATCAAGTTTTACCAATCTTCCCCTTCCACTTCTGAACCTTCTGTAATTCTCAAAGAAAATGATTCTAATGAATTAATGGAATTACCTTTTGGTTACTTTTCACCATATGTACAAAAATTGATTCAACAAGGATATGTGCCGAAGAAAATGCCAAAAGATAAGTTGTAATCATTTGAATAATTGTGGAATGTAAAAGGAAAGAAACTCAATTCAAAATATGGTCTTGGGTTTGGAACAATTGGATCGGTTTATGACTTGAGATATTACATGGTTGATACTAGTAAGTCAGAAGAAGATTGCCTTGACATTCAAAATGAATTCAAAGATCAACCAATAGATGATGCTCCACCAGAGTTTGAAGAAAAAATCAAATCAACAGTGGATGAATTGAAAGAAACCAACCTCGGAACGGAGGAGCAGCCCCGACCAACATTCATAAGTTCGATACTCAGTGAAGAAGAGTCTGCCTTATATCAAGAGGTCGCATTCACCGACTTGGAGTGGATTGAAATACAACTCCAGTAATGTAAGCCCCCAAAAGAATGCACTTCAAAATAGAGCAACAAGGCACAATTGAAATAAGGAAATTAATAGACGCTAACTTTATCCAAGAAGTGCAGTATCGGACATGGTTAGCCAACATTGTGCCAGTTAAGAAGAAAAATGGACAGATTCGAGTGTGTGTCAACTTCAGAAACCTAAACAAATCATGTCTAACAGATGAATTCCAGTTACTAATATCGGAACTGATGATGGACATCGCATCGACATGAGAGATCTTCTCATTCGATGGATCGTCAAGTTACAATCAGATCAAGATGGCTCCAGAAGATGCAATGCTCGCAACATTCAGAAATCTGATTGAGATTTACTACTACACCTTGATGCTATTTGAATTGAAGAATGCGAGAGCTAATTTCCAAAGAGCAATGACCAAGATCTTCAATGACCTCATTCACAACCAAGTAGAATGCTACGTGGATGCTTTGGTCATCAATAGTAAAGTAAAGGAGAAACACCTATATGATTTGGGGATCATATTTGAACAATTACGACAATACAATTTCAAGATGAATCCCTTAAAGTGCGCTTTCGGCGTTACCCCCAGGAAATTTCTAGGATTCATTGGCTCTCATCGGGGAATCGAAATTAACCCAGATAAGATTAAAGCTATCTTAGAAATGCCCCTCCTAAAGTCTTGAAACAAATACATTCCTTTTTAGGTAAATTGGCATACATAAGATGCTTTATATCCAATATGTCAAGAAGGTGTCTACCCTTTTTGAACTTAATTCAAAAGGATGTTAAATTCTTTTGGGGAGAGTGACCGGCGGACTTTATATATGCAAGAATGTATGAACTCAAATTTATATATGTTTATAATGATTTTGTAAAGTCTGAACACTCATTGCAAGTATACGTATCATATCAAGTAATACAGGGCTCTAATGGAGTCATGGTTATCGATCCTACAGAGAAATAAAAAGTATAAGAAAGTGTTTCAAAATATATATAATATTGCACTGAAATCCGATACAGAAATTACACTTAAAGTTTACTACTTACTTCTACTACCACTATGCAGAAAATAGTAATAATTAATTAAACTACAATTACTTCTAACAACTTTGAAAACAAAATTAACTAGCATACAAACTAAACTATGTATTTGAAAGCTTTTTTGATATATGAGAAAAGTATCTTTCCTCTTGCAATGAGAATATGATGTGTGGATTGATATGGAACAAATATCTATGTTATTGTGCCAAATAGGAGCATAGATGATTCTTTACCCTTAAAAGAGTACCCCCTCTTCTAAGCATGAAAAGAACATTGACATATCCTAAGTTTAGTCACTAAATCTAAGGCTAGGCTGGGAGGATACCGACTCTCACATTGGAGCTCCCACTCACTCTTCACCTGAATGCTAACCTTTGATATTTAATCACTATTCTTAGGATCAATTTGGGGATTTCAGCCTGTCACCCTGAAATCTCCACATTGAAGTCCAACAAAACACATTTCCCTATTTATTTGCACTCAATTCCAATGTTCTACGCAATTCATCTATGGAAATTGAATGAATTCTTCATTATTGTTGTAGGGCATTAAATCTTTTCAGAATTAATGTTCAAAAACATATTTTAACATTTTAATTAGCCAAATCAAAAAGTAAATTAAGTTCAAAATGAAAAACCATCACAATTTCTTCAATACATTAAAAGTACATCAAATCCACATCAATCCATCACCACATCTCTATGAAAGAAGAAAAATAAAGGAGACTACTCAGAATTCATGAAGAAGATACAATAAAACATGGATTTTATATAGAAAAGAAAATTCATACAAACCACAAAAGAAAATACAACTTATCTCGTTCTCTTCTCCAATAAAATTCCCTTGAAGTTCCTTTGAATCCTTTTCTCTCTTCTTTACAACACTTGATTCTCTCTTTAGAAAGGAAAGGAAGAAGCAATCTCTCACTTTACTTCTTCTCCTTCACTCCTTAGAGAAGAATTCCTCTCAAATCCTCACTTCTACACACACTTCTCCTAAACCCTAACACTTAACACACACTAAAACACTAAGAGAGAGCAAGAGAAACCAAGAGAGCCCCCCTCTTTTCGTCCAAAAATAGTTATGGATGAAATCCCAAGAGTTTCTATAGGCATGTCGACATATTTTTAGGTTGTGTGTTTTATTTTGAAAAGGGGGTCGCCTACAGAAGTTGTCGGCGAATTTTTTAGATTTTAAATTTAATTTAAATATATATATATAATTTGAAAGTAGCATTTAATTTTGAAAATGATTTTAAGTTTGAAAATTTTAAGATATGAAATCAAACCGATCTCACATCCCAAATAGTTTATATGAACGAGCACCACATCACAAACTGTGTATCTATCCCGAAGAATAGACACACTGCTTGATAATGGGGCTCAATTAAAAAAACTAGAAGATTTATGACATCCGTTTGGTTTGCGAACCAATTTTATAAGCCGAGAAGTTCCCCTGCTTAATATAAATGAATCAAGCAGGGTTTATATTTCCTGGGTTCTTAAAGTTCCCTATAGAGGCAAGCCCCTATAATTATTACATCTTAAATGACAAGAATCATTTAAGAAAACTTTCGATAATGATCAGTGGTTTTTCTCTCAAGAATTTCAAAGTTTATGGTTTTCAAAGGATTGAATTTTGGACTTTCAATATGGAATAGATCAAATTTGGAATAGTTAATTTCAGGAGTTCAAATGAAGAAAAGAAGGAGAAGCTGAGGATCCAAGAAGAATCTTGGCAACTTCCCAAACTATCCTATTGTTTGGCTTCAATTTGGGAGTTTATTTAATGTTTCAATCCTGCCGATTTTATTTAATTAGGACTTATATTTGTATGATGCAGTCATGCAAATAGCCTCGAAGATGTGAGGGTTTATGTCGTACCAAACGACTACCTCGGAATCCTAAGACCAGTTAGGGCTTAATTTAAATAACATGATTATGCAAATGCCTAACAAAAGGGTTGAGGATTTACGTTGCACTAGAAAAACTACCTCGAAGTCCTATGGCTTGGTTATTTAATTCTAAGGAAAGTTTAGCTGATGTAGACTTGTTTTGCTGATGACGATGGCCGAGCTGCCCACCATGCTCCGAGCTCCTTGTTGTTGCAGAGGTTTAGTTTTAGAAGTCATAAATCAAGAGATGAGAGAAGTGTTTTGGTTTAGAAAAAATCTTAAAATCCAAGTGTTTTTTAATATTTTAATTAAAACAAATCTTAAAGTTAATTAAACAGAACCAATTAAGATCCCATGGTTCCGTCATCTCGGCACCGTTATTTTCATTGAATTCACTTAGTCTAGATGAATTTGCTAAACTAAACTGAATGAGTTCCACACTTTCATTTAGACCGAAGGAAATCCTGTTAGCAATACGTGGGTTACATCATCCGAGGTATTCCCGATCATTCAACGAGTTGTTTTAATTTAGTTGCAATTGTAGTTTTGTTGTTCTGTTTGAGATTAAATTTTGAATTGTTTTATATTTTGAAATGTTGTGGCGGTGAATTTTATCTTGCAATGACTTTTAATTTAGTTTTGGTTTCAGTTCATGAACTACCCTAAAGGTTTTGGTTTTCATGCAACAGTCTTGTTTAACATGCAAGAAAAATAAAGTACAATGCATGTAAGTAAATTGCAATAAAATAAAAGCATACCTGGAGGGTCTTCCCATCATCCCAAGCTTCACTTAAAACACATGTTACAGCATTTAAATATTTAAACAAGTACCTAGGTAAAGCTAAGGGAAGGGTTTTGGTTGTCTACCAAATTCCTAATCCTATAACTAGTCATCTCCTATGACGTCTAGGTTCTTGTGTTTTGTTTAAGGATGATTTTCTTCATCAAAGAACAATTAAATTAGTTGTTCTTCTAAAACATCCCGTCATATTGAGGAAGTGCTTAGGACAAGTCCTAAACATCTTTTCAATATTTCTGGGATTGTTTTGAGTCCAAGTAAATTTAGTTGTACAGGTGAATTAATCATCCAGGAGTTTAGTTAAACTTTGTCTCTTGCTCAGTGAACTTAGGTATTTGATTACCTGATGAATGAAGTGACATCTCACTTAATACTCTATTTAAGAGTTATAATAATTAAAGTCTTTAAGGGCAAGTTGGTTTATCGAGAATTTTAATCATAATTAATTAAAAGTTTAAGTTAATGGTTTGAAGTGTTTTAATTTAATTATGAGGTTTTAATTAATAATTTTAAGTTTAGAATAGTGTTCAAATTATTTTAGACTTAATTCTTAATGATTTCATTTAGGTTTGTTGTTAGATGATTTTTTTAAATTTAATTCAATTTGATTTTAATTTAATTTTAATTTAATTTAATTTTAATTTAATTTTAATTTAATTTAATTTTAATTTAATTTTTAATTTTAATTTGACTTAAATTTATTTAATTTTTAATTCAATTTAATTTTAATTTAATTTAATTTTATTTAATTTAATTTAATTTAATTTAATTTTAATTTAATTTAATTTGATTTAATTTGATTTTAGTTTTAATTTTAGTTTTATTGTTCATTTTACTTATCAATTTGAATTATTATTTTAATTTTTAATTAGGAATTAAGTATTGTTAAAGTGACTTATTTAGGGATTTTTAAATTAAAGAATAAATATCCTCTTAATAATATCCCTATTTTAATGATCCAAATTTAAATATATTCTTTCCAAAATTTAAATTATTTAATTAATTAAAGTTTCATTTTTGATATTTTCATAATGTTTTGTGGGTTTCTACCCCTTAATTTTCCTAAGTTTCAATCATCCAGAGAAAGTTAAAATCAAATATTTTACCCCCCCATTTTGATTAAACCTAAAGTTTTAATTAAGGGTTAAAATTTTTAATTGCTTTTATGCCCTTTTAAGCTTATTTATTTCATAACTCATTAAATTGAGCTCAAATGAATTTGAAATTTTTATGTCACCTCACTCATATGTCAATTAAGACATTAGAGTAGAAAAATGTGATTTTTCTGAATTTAATTTATTTATATAATTATTTTTAGTAGAAAATAGACAACATGACCAAAGAAAGGTTTCTATCCTTAAGAAAATTATGGTATGTTTCTAATAACCAGAGGACCACTTGGACCAATTTTGGTGATTTTTTGAATTATATTTTATTTATTATAATTATTTTGCATTTTAGAGTATTAATTAATTATAAAATAAAATTGAAGTTGAAAAATAGATTTTATATTTTTCTTAAATCTCCACGACCTCAAGGAGTTCAGAGAAATAAATTTTATAATTTTTTGATTTTTCTTTGATTTATTGGAATTATTTTAGTGAAAAAGGTTAAAAACTCATTTTTTAATATTAAAAAAAATACATTAAGCCTTTAAAATTTAATATCTCACCCTAGGGACTTAGGAAAAATATTTGGTTTGTTCCTAAGTGATTAGGCATCAAAATGTGACATTTTTATGATTTTTAATATTTTTATAATTTTTATTATTTTTTAATTATTAAAATATTAAAATATTATGAAAAATCAACTTTTTTTTAGAAAATTCCAATTTTAATTTTTCTAAACTCCCCTGATATCAGAGAAGCCCCAAAACCATTTTTGTGAATTGTTGAAAAGTATTTTTGGAGTTATGAATTTTTAAAGTTCCATTTTGCTTATGAGGCTTAATTAATCCATTTGATAGGGTTAATAAAGTCCAATTGATTTCAAATTTTTATGTGAGGTCTCTCTAATCCTAAAAATCAGTGAGAATTGTTTTCAAGTTAATTTGGTGTATGGTTATCCCTAATTAATTCAAATTCAATTTTAGGGGTTTAGGCCAATTAAGGTTATTATGAATGAATTAACTCAAAATATATTTTCATAGGGTCCTCTGGTTCTAAGGAACATCACCAAATTTTCCTAGAATTTATTTCACAACATGCTAATTGTTGAAATTAAAATACCTAAAACAGTGACATGAAATTGAAAATTCAATAACTTTTCACAGAGATAGCCTCTGACCTTGAAAAATTTAGGGAATGTTCCCAAGATCAGAGGCTTCAAAAGCCCTATAGTCTCATGCCATGGTGAATTGTCTATGAAAATGAAGAATCAAAATATTGAAATCAGTAAATAAATTATTAAAAATAAAATACTCATCCAATTAACTTGATTTCTTTTCCACATTATTCTCCTCTGTTCACTGAGCAAGAGGGTACTTTTATTTTATTTTTTTGATTTTCCTATGCAAAGATATGAATTTTTGAAGTTCTGGGCATTTAAACAATTCAAAAATACCCTATTTATCTACTTATCCACGCGGCGCCAGCGCAACATCGACAGCTCCGAAAGCCTACGCGGCGCATTCCCATTCGATGCCGCCATCCAACTCAGCGCTCCGGGGGCCCACGGTTCATGTAACAGTCCCTGGTCTAGCGTAATCTGAACCATCCGCTCGATACACGCGCGATCCAACGGTTCCCGGTCATTGTCTATGACTGGTGTGCACCCGTGACCGTCCACACTAATACCCTAAGATCTCACTCGATTCTCAATGGATTTTCATGTTCTTATGCTCTATGGATTCATCTTGAAGAGACGAACACATCCATACGGTTTATAGGCTATGAAATTAACTTAAACAAAATAGAGAATCACTGGAAGCTCGGGACAAAGAGTGAGTTCATACCTTTGCTCAGAGAAGTGAATCTTCGATCTGAGAGTTGTATCACCTTCAATTGAGTCCAGGCAAGCTCCAGATGAAGTCCCTGGCTCTGGGGAATTGTCTAGGTATGAAAGTGACCAAGGCCGATCACAAAGCTTGGAGGCTGGAAGCAATGGCTGGCCTTGTGAGGGGGCTTTTGCTGGGGAACTTCTCCTCTTAGTCTGGTTAAGGTGTAGGACCAATCAATTTGGAGGTTGGCTCACTGTGGTGAAGTGTCCTATTTTTTGGGTGGATTTTCAACTCAGAAATTGATCTCTGTTAATGGTGATTAGGGCAAAGGAACACTGGGGATCAACTGCTCTAGGTTAGGAGAAGGTCCTAGAGAAATTTTGGCAGAGTTTGCTTAAGTTCTGGTTCAACTCCTCATTTGGCCGAGAGGTGGTGGTGTTTAAATAGGCTTGGCTGGAGGGCTTCCCAGGGGCAATTGGAGGCTGGGATCAGCTGCTCAGGGGAGGAGAACAACTATGCTGTCCATTTGGGTTGAGACAAGTCTGTAAGGGAGAATTGGAAAGTTTAGCTCACATGGAGCTTTCAGCCATGGCGTTTTCAGGCGACTGTGGTTGCTGGCCGGCCAGGCATTTGTCACCATCTTGACCAGTGAGGTCAGGGCTGGGGTTTGGTGCAAGCAATTGGCTATTGCCATGTGTAAGGAGGTTTGATTAAAATGGCATGGGGTAAGGGTCATTTTGGCTTGATTTTGGTCAACTCATGTATTTGGGTTTGGTGCACCCACCAAGGGACTGATTTGGGCTGAGGGAGGTCAGATGAGTCAGCTAGGAAAGGGTAGTGAAGTCACCATCCATGAATATTTAGATTAATCATGGATTAAGGTGAAGCATTAAAAGGGTTAAAACCTTTTTAAGGGGGTTTAAAAGAGGCTCCTCCTTTTGCAATTAATGGTATGATGATGTTTAAAGTGATTCCCATGGCTTCATGTGGCTTGTGCATGGCTTCAAAGCTTGCTTATGGCTTGGGAATGGCTTGACTTACTTGCATGAGAAAGGGATTTTGGGATTTTTGGCATTTAGGGGTGATTTGGCTTGAGGCTTTATTTGGAATCATTTGATGATGGGATTGGAACTTAGAGAATGAATTTGATTAAATGGATGGCAAATGAAAATGTCATAAGAGCTTTAGGATAGATTTTGGGCTCTTTGAAATGGTTTTAGATGGGCTTTTAAAGTGATTTAGGGAAGTAGGCTTTTGGATTTTAGGATGGGCTTTTGGGTGAAAATTTTGTGAAGGACCATGTCGAATAAATGTTGCAATTGGTTTAGGGATGTTTCATGAATGGTTTGGAATCAATTTTGGTGTGATTTGGAGTAGAGTTGGGTTAAATTTGGGCTTTTTAGTTAAAGGGGCCAAAGTGGGCCAAATTGAGCTAACTTGGGTTAAGGTTGGGCTAAAGTTGGATTTGATGTAAAATTAATGTTGAGAAATATTCATGGGAGTGTCATAAAGAGTTTTCAACTTTGGTTGGGTTCTAATTTTGGGATTTGGGCCCATTTGGGTTAGGTTTGGGCTTAGGTCAATTTAAGGGATTTTGGTTTTAGGTTAGGTTTGGTTGGAGTTTAGGTTCAAATTTTGGGCAAATCAAGTTAGTGTTTTGTTTATGGGGGTGTTAGGAAGGTTTTAAAATTGAATTGGACCAAAATTGAGGTCAATTGAAGTGGTTTGGTTTGACATTGGGTTCACGGGTTTAAAATGGGTCAAATTGGGGGTTTTGGTAAAAGTGGGATAAATTAACAAAATTAGCCCATGGTGTAGTTGAACAAAATGAAATTGGAAATATTTTAGATTTTTTGGAATTTTTTTGGGAATTTTCTGAATTTTTGGATTTTTGGGCTAAGAAGGGCTTTTTGGGTATTTGGAGGTTATTGGGGGTACTTTTGGAATTTTTTGGTATTTTTTGGCTATGGATGATCAATTTGAGTGGGGGGAAATGTTTAGGATTGATTTTAAGGAATTTAGGGTAATTTAGGTGATTTTGTAAATTTTCGGTAGTTCCAAGGGCTTTTGGTAGGTTCAGTAGGTGTAGGGCCCAGGGGGTCAAAAATTGAAATTTTGGAAAAATGAAGATTGATAAAATTTGAGTAAAATGAAATCACTTTGGTTGAGCCATGAAGCCATATTAAGCCCATATGAGCCATGAAGCCATATTAAGCCCTTATGAGCCATGAGAGGACTTATTTGAGGCATTCACTATGTTGTTCTTAACCCTCTTAGCCAGGGGCTTAGGGGTTAAGGACCATCCATGTGAATTACCTACATGAGTCAGGAAGTCAAGTTGGGTAAGATTGTGGTTTTAGGACTTAGAATGTGTGTGAGAGTGTAGTGTATGTGCAAGTCAACCCTCACCAGACCAGGCCACCCAGGGTATTCCTAAGGCCAAAATGTCCTATGGGGAACTCATCCTTTTAAACCTCCACATTTGATATCAACCCTCTAGGTGATTAGGGGTCTACAATCAAGCTCGTGGGGTTTGCAGGGAGTCAAGAGGTGTTTGAACTTCTAAATGGTGGGTTCCATTTCTAGTCCTCTAAGATTAGTCAAAGGAAAAGCCTAAGGCTAGATCCTAAGTACTAAAGAGAGAGAAGAGAAGAGACCTCATAAAAAATGAGGTCAACAAATGGACCCCCAATAGGTGTGGTGTGCTAACCAAGCTCACTGCGCGTATTGGCATTGACCGAAGAGATTAACAAAACCAAAACAGATGTCCAAGTGACAAACTTAGGACGAAGTAGAAGAATTTCCTCTGGGGAGTATCAGGTATATTTCTAAGACAAGAGATTCCCGAACTCTCGCTGGGGAATGGAAAAGGAGGTGAACTCCAAATCACAAGATCTGAGGAATTCAATTTAGATTTCAGTTTACTTTTAAATTTCAAGTTTCAATGTGTGAGTTTGGATTTCGATTCGTTCTGAGTCTTAATTTCGATTGAAGTTTAATTTGAAATTAATTCAAGGAAATTTTGAATTTGAAATTTAGATTTGAAATGAGAATTAAAACCTAGATTTCAACATCGGGATTTCAAAGAGAACTGGAATTTAGGTATCAGCCTCGGAGTGAGAATTAGAGTTTAAGTATCAATTGAAAAGGATGAAAATCAGAATTTAGGTGCTGATCTCGAAAAGAGAGTCGAAATTTAGGTACCGACCTCACAAAGGATAAGAATCAGAATTTAGGTACTGATCTCGAGAGTGTGAGATTTGAAATTTAAGTATCAAACCTGAAAGAGAATCAAAATTTAAGTATCAATCTTGGATGAGAGTCGGAATTTAGGTACCGACCTCGAAGGAAGAGAACTGGAATTTAGGTATCAATTCGAAAGAGAATCAAAATTTAGGTATTGATCTCAAATGAGAGTCAGAATTTAGGTACCGACCTCGAAGGAAGAGAACGAGAATTTAGGTACCAGTCTCAAAATTTAGAATTGAAATTTAGTTATCAATTCGAAAGAGAATCGAAATTTAGGTATCGATCTCGAATGAGAGTCGGAATTTAGGTACCGACCTCGAAGGAAGAGAACTGGAATTTAGGTACCAGTCTCGGAAATTTAGAATTGAAATTTAGGTATCAATTCGAAAGAGAATCGAAATTTAGGTATCGATCTCGAATGAGAGTCGAATTTAGGTACCGACCTCGAAGGAAGAGAACTGGAATTTAGGTACCGGTCTCGGAAATTTAGAATTGAAATTTAGGTATCAATTCAAAAGAGAATCGAAATTTAGGTATCGATCTCGAATGAGAGTCAGAATTTAGGTATCGACCTCGAAGGAAGAGAACTGGAATTTAGGTACCAGTCTCAGAAATTTAGAATTGAAATTTAGGTATCAATTCGAAAGAGAATCGAAATTTAGGTATCGATCTCGGAAAGAGAGTTGGAATTTAGGTACCAACCTCGAAGGAAGAGAACTGGAATTTAGGTACCAGTCTCGGAAATTTAGAATTGAAATTTAGGTATCAATTCGATAGAGAATCGAAATTTAGGTTTCGATCTCGAATGAGAGAGTCAGAATTTAGGTACCGACCTCAAATGAAGAGAACTAGAATTTAGGTACCAGTCTCGGAAATTTAGAATTGAAATTTAGGTATCAATTCGAAAGAGAATCGAAATTTAGGTATCAATCTCGAATGAGAGTCAGAATTTAGGTACCGACCTCAAAGGAAGAGAACTGGAATTTAGGTACCAGTCTCGAAGATTTATCGGTATGAAGAGGGACCCAGTCTCATGCCATCAGAATCAAATCGAACAAAGTTCGTGGCTCCGTGTCAATAGAACTAGTCGATCCTCTAAAACACAGAAGAAAGAGAATTGAAAGGAGCTGGTAAGCGTACCAAGCTGAAAATACTTGACCTAACGACAAGTCGAAGAGAGTATTCAAATTTCAAAAGAGTTTCAAACAAATTTCAATTGAGATAAGAACTGAAAGATTCAAATCAGAGGATTCAGATCGGAATTCAATTTGAGATTTAGATTCGTTTTGTTTGTCCTTTAACGATCCCTTTTTTTGTTTATTTAGTGTTCATGTGAATTTGAAGTTCATTTTAATATTCAGATTTTTAGGAAATATTCTCATTTATTTTCTTTTCTTTTCTGTTCTTCATTCAAAGTTCATTTAACTCTAATGGCGTTTCCTGATCAATTTGCACAAAAAGAGGTGAAGGCAAAATATGACATAGTCATTTTCATTCCAACTTGCTGAAAGTACATCATACAACTTGATCTAGTCATGGTGACATTTTCCTCAGAAATTTAATATCTCATACAATCCATGTAAATCCAAAACGAACTGTATAAACTTCTTGTTGATCCATCCAAAAGCTTCTGTCAAAAATCCATGTCTGAATTGTAAGAAACATGGGTAATAACATCACCTTCCAAGCCACCCTTGGCAGGAATGCCGCATGGATGTGCATTGGAGGTTTGATATTTCCCGTGTAACTCACAACTCGTAGGGTCGGAGACTGTCCAATTCTGGATCTGGTTGAAAGTGGTAAGGCATTTTTCTGTCGTCCATTCTTCTAAAAGTAACTGAGATCTGCTCCACAGGCACTCCTAGAATGCAATGCTTCGCAATGTCTGCTCCGTTTCCTTTTAACACCAGGACGGAACCTACCGGTAGTGGTATCTCCACCGGCCCTCGGAACTCACCGGGGCCTGCAATCCGGAGGTCAGATCCGAACATGATGTTGCACTGGTAGACGAATGACACCGTGCAGAAAGGTCTAACAAAGTCATGATGGTCTATATGTGGAGGTATGTAGTCGCCTTCCTTGTAGATTTTTATAATGCAGCTGTTGGGTATGCAATCTGCAGACAGTAACCTCCATGTTATCATCCTTTTCACCATTCTCTTGATGACTCTTGGCATTGGATCCACCTCACTGCGATGGAGTATCCCTGGTGGATTTCCTTTTTTGTCTATGGCAAAATTGTAGCAACATCCGCATTGGATTGTAACTCTTCCCTTCCCCGACATCCATCTTTGGGGTTCTGAATATGTCTTTTCTCTCAACAACCAGCTCGACCCATTTTCTGCAATTCAAGGATGCAATCTATAATTTGTTGTTGCTCATAGTCCGAGAAAACATATGTATGTAGCTCGAGGCCTTCCAAGATATTGGCCCTCTTGTTTCAAATTCTTTCAAAGTACTCAAAGGTTTTCTTCTCAACTAGTTGCATTTTCTCCAGCTCGTATTCCAGGATTATCTGAATTCCTCGGTGTCTAGTAACATACTGCGGGATGTATGGCTCAACCCCAGCACATTCTTCTACATGTCTTGGCTCCTCGGGATAGTCTTTGTAGGGACATCCTCCGGGGTTGCTTTCACAACAAGACTCTTCGGATCCGGTACATATGCTCGGCGTCGAGGTACCGACTCTATTTCTACTTTTCTAGGTATCTCTTTTATCTGTTCCAACCTTCTTGGAATTGACTTTCTTCTTTCTGGTTCCTGACGAACCGGTCTCCTTGGGGCATTTGTATTAACAGTATCCACTGTCTGTTCTTGTTGATCTTCTGCTAACTTGGTCAACATTTTGCGAATGCGACGATTCTTATTTCTTTGCTGGGTAGCAGTGAGAGTAGCTCTCCTTACCCCTTGAATTTCTGCGGGCGCGGCACTGACAAGCTTACCCTCTGTTGTGGCAACCATGGACTTAATTTTCTTATCTTCTCCAGTTGCATGTGCGGCGTTTGTTTTTCATTTCTTGTTGTTGGATTGGTGGCTCGGGCCACCCATTTTCATCACTGTCTGGATGTGAAGTTCTTCTCGATCAATTGGGATCCAATCGTTTTCTTCGTATTGTAAGCCGGCTAGTGTGAAGTCTGAGTCAATCTCTATCACTGCTCCATCCCTCACCCTCTTTTCATCAAGTGCTAGACTCACACCATTTCTAAAGTTTAGAACCAACCGCCTATTCGACATTTCCCTGCGAAAAAATAAGGAAAGGATCAGGGGCTATACTAAGAACAAGAACAATAAGAAAAACACTTAAAAATTTTTATTCACTTCTTTTAAATTTAGAGGAAGTAGGAAGGGATGAGGAAATATCAGGAATGAATGGATTTAAAAGGAAAGATTAGACATTTTATTATTATGATTTCCCATGTTTTCTTTTTAACATTTTTGTTGATGAGAGATTTTTTTTGTCATCCATTTTATTTTGTTTTGGGTTCATACCCAGTCACAAAGTGATTACTTCACCCGTGTTTCTAGGGATAAGATTCTACTTTAGAGGCCATCCTTCGAAACATCAGGTTGCTTAATACTTCTTTAAATACCGTCCATTGATTGGAAGCATAGGTCGTTCTCCACGGCAATTCACCAGTTGGTAGGAACCTCCAGAGTAGACTGTCTCGACCACAAATGGTCCCTCCCAGGTTGGTTCAAATTTACCACCTATCTTACGATGTGCAAGAATAGGTCTTCTGAGAACAAGAACTAAGTCACCGACATTGAATGTCCTGGGACGGACCAGTTTATCATGGGCCTGGATCATTTTGGCTTGATACAGTTCCAAATTCTATTAAGCACAAAGTCTTTTTCCTTCCAAGCTTTCCAATTCTTCCAGTAGTAGTCTGTCATTTTCTTCTGTAGTGATCTTTTCTGCAACTGCAATTCAGAGTGACGGAAGCTGAAATTCCAGGGGCAAAACGACCTCGGACCCGTACACTAATGCATAAGGCGTAGACTGAGTAGGAGTCCTAAAAGTCATCCTGTAGGACCATAAGGCTTCTAACAACTTCTCGTGCCAATTTCTCTTGTTTTCATCCAGAGTTTTCTTTAAAATTTGAACGAGAGTTTTATTAAAAGCCTCGGCCAAGCCGTTTGCTCTTGGGTAGTAGATCGTTGAGTATCGCCAATCGATCTCGTGTCTTCTGACAAAATTATTGATCTTTGTACTTTTGAATGCAGACCCGTTATCTGAAATGATCCTGCGTGGTACCCCAAAACGGTAGACAACTTGATTCTTGAAAAACTGTAGCACGTGGTGTGCCTTTACTTCTCTAAGTGGTATAGCTTCTGCCCATTTAGAAAAGTAGTCTGTAGCTGCTAGAATAAAGTGATGTCCTCTTGAAGAAGGTGGTTCTATCGGACCCACAATATCTGTGCCCCAACACTCAAATGGCCACGACGCGATTGTCGGATGTAGCACATTTAGAGGTTGGTGTAGAACCACTCCGTGCACTTAGCACTGGTGACAATTTTTGGCTACCTTCATGCAGTCGGTCGTCATCGAGGGCCAGTAGTACCCTAGTCTTTTAATCTTCATTTTCATTTTCGGACCCGACTGATGAGCGCCACAAAGTCCTGAATGTACTTCTTTAACGATTTCACGAGCCTCGGACCCGCTCAGGCATCTTAGCCACATCTGATCAAAAGACCTTCTGTATAATGTATTGTTTATTAATGTGTAAGATAGAGTTCTTTTCTTGATTTGATGGGCTAATGATTTATCGTCTGGCAAGTTTCCTGTTTGCAAGTAGTCTATTAACGGCTGTCGCCAATCTTCTGTATTTTCTTTCACTACTGCAATTGTTTCTTCTGCCTTTTCTGCTGATTTGTGTATTGTATCCATGTCGAGCTGTGATAGGACCTGTCGTCCTTGAACTGACACTTCAACTGACTCATCCTGCAAGCAGGCGAATACCTTTGCAAGGCAGGCTAACGCATCGACGAGAGTATTTTCTTTTCTAGGAATCTTGTAGATTATTACATTTGGAATTTTCTCCAACAGTTTCATGGCATACTGGCAGTACTGCTCAAGTCTTGGCTTTAAAATTCTGTATTGTCCAGCGACCTGTTGAATGATCAACTGAGTGTCTCCGTAGATGTTGATGTCCGTTATTCCCATCTGAATGGTTAATTCCAGTCCGGTAATAAGGGCTTCGTATTCTGGCTCGTTGTTTGTACACAGTTCTGTTAAGTGGTAGGAGTATTTTAACATCCTACGCTCCGTTGTTATAAAGATTAGTCCAATTCCTGCATTACTGGGCACCATCGTTTGCAATTCCTTGTTCTTCTGTGCTGAGGATGCACCGTCGAAGTATAGTTCCCAAAGTCAATCATTAGGGTCTTCAAGGCTCATTATCTGCTCGACAGGCAAATCGTCATCGAGAGGTGAATCTGCCGGTAAAGGGTGTGCTGCAAGGAAGTCAGCTAGGACTTGTCCCTTTACGGCGCGAAGAGGAACGAAAGTTATGTCGAATTGCAATAGTATCATCGACCACCTGGCAAGTCTGCCAGAAAGCGTCGGCCGGGTCATCAAGTATTGCAACGGATTAACTCTCGAAATAAGGTTGACCTTATGAGAATGCATGTAATGCCTGAGCTTTTGAGCGGCGAAGATCAGGGCCAAACAATGTTTCTCAATCGGATGATACTTTACTTCCGTCGGGATTAGACGACGACTTAAGTAGTAGAGAGCATTTTCTTTTCCCTCATCATTGACCTGGGCTAGCAGGGCTCCAAGGGAGTAATCTAGAGCTGCGGTATAAAGTATCAACGATCTATCTGAGACTGGGGCTGCTAAGACAGGAGGTGTCATTAAATATTTCTTAACATCCTTGAAAGCACGCTGGCATTTCTCATCCCAAACGAATTTGGCGTCCTTTTTAACTAATGCCGAGAAGAGCTGACACCTACCTGACAAGTTCGAGATAAAGCGTCGAAGATATGCCAACTTTCCTTGAAAGGATCGTAGTTGTTTCAAAGTTTTGGGAGGAGGAATTTCTAAAATAGCTTTAATCTTTTCTGGATCGATTTCAATTCCGCAGTGTCGGACAATAAATCCTAAGAATTTCCTGGAGGTGACGCCGAAGGCGCATTTTAAGGGATTCATCTTAAGGTTGTATTGTCTTAGTCGCTCGAAAACAATTCTCAAATCATACAGGTGATCTTCTTTCATTTTGCTTTTAATGACCACATCATCCACGTAGCACTCGACTTGGTTGTGAATGAGATCATCAAAAATCTTCGTCATCGCTCTTTGGTATGTTGCTCCTGCGTTCTTTAGTCCGAATGACATTACTGTGTAGCAATACCCTCCGATCGGCGTCCTGAATGTCATGAGCTTTTCGTCTTCTGGTGCCATCTTTATCTGGTTGTATCCTGATGATCTATCCATGAAAGAGAAGATTTCATGTGTTGAAGCAATGTCGATCATCAGTTCCGGGATTGGTAGTGGAAATTCATCATTTGGACATGCTTTATTTAAAACTCTGAAATCTACGCAGATTCGGATCTGACCATTCTTCTTTCTGACTGGTACCACGTTGGCTAGCCAAGTAGGG
Organism: Papilionanthe hookeriana x Papilionanthe teres; assembly: GCA_022702705.1. Lineage (NCBI taxonomy): Eukaryota > Viridiplantae > Streptophyta > Magnoliopsida > Asparagales > Orchidaceae > Papilionanthe > Papilionanthe hookeriana x Papilionanthe teres. The sequence goes on from CM040433.1 coordinate 54,082,430, forward strand.
TATTATTCTTCACAGACAAATTTAGCGTCTATTAGCTTCTTAACTTCAGCTATTACTTGTTGCTCAATTTCTAGACGCATTCTTCTGGGAGCTTGTCTGACTGGAATGGAGTAGGATCTACTCCTAACTTGTGAACTGCGACTTCTGGAGCTAATCCTGGCATTTTGTCGTAACTCCAAGCAAAACAGTCCTTGAATTCCATTAGTAGCTTGATTATTTCTTCGGAGTCTTCTTTGTTGAGTAAGGAGCTAACAAAGGTAGGCCTAGGCTCTTCGCTAGTACCTAAGTTAACTTCCGTTAACTCGTCTACTGTAGATTTGATTTCTTCTTTGAATTCTGGTGGAGCGTTGCCGATTGGTAGATCTTCAAGATCTTCTGAGTCTTCCAAGCAGTCTTTATTAAGTTCGCAAGTGACAACCAAGCAAAATCCAGTATCATCAACCGATCCTACTGTGCCGACTTTGAGACCATGTTTTGAATTGGAAGGCCGACCGACATTATTCCATAATTTTTCAAAGTGTTGTGATCGGCCTTTTGTCCATTGTCGAGGTAAGACACCACGTTGAATTAAATTTTGAACACAAGGAGAGTACCACTCAAAAGGTAATTCCATTAATTCAGATGAAGTAACATCTTCAAATTGTACATCTTTTTCAGTATTGGAAGAAGAAGCACCACGGTGAAACTTGATTGGTTTAGTACCACCACCATGTACTTCCTTGAGCACCATACCCTCGATCTTATTAGAATGGATCGGGGTCAGGGTCATAGTATGTACATAATGGTTAATCTTCTCGTACATTGATTTGTATTCTTCATTCCTTTCATCTTCGAGAGAGATCTTGAACTGTGGTTTCTTCTGATTTATTATTGCTGCTTCTTTCTTAATTTCTTATTCTTCTTCGGAATTGTTCTCCCAATCAAGATCGATGACTGGTTTCTTCTGTCCAACTGTTCCAACATTTCTTCCACGTCCTCGTTCCCGGCCTCGACCTCGGGTGCGAGTCCTGGAGAAATCTTCACCATCTCGCCATAAGGGAGTGGTGAGTAACTGTTGGACTAGAACTTCAGGTTTTTCATCGTCTCGAATCTCTTTTGCTTTATTTGGTATGATATTTATGGAAAAGATTGTTTTCTTCGGGGGCGCGTAGTAGGCTGCATCTTCATGAATTCCAATCTCGTGTACGGAGAATGGTTGCAAGTCACCTTTGATACACTGTTCCCCTCCTTCGTAATACTTTATACACTGGTGCAGAGACGACGGTACCATCCGGTTTTCACGGATCCATAGCCGACCCAATAGAGCGTTGAATGATGTCTCAGAATCAATTATGTGGAATTTTACGGTTGTCTTTGCTAAATCACCGGTCTTCATTAGTAGTGTTATCGATCCAAGAGCTCTTTCTCCTTTTTGATTGAAGCCTCTTAATAGCATCTTGTCTGCTTCAAGCTCGCGAGCATAAATTTCCAAATATGCTAGCGTTCGAAGATTCATTATGTTGATTGATGCTCCCGGATCAACCAACACTCTGGAGAGCGCAAACTTTCCAATAGTGACTGAAATGTATAACAGTCGGTTGTGGTCTGCTGTTCCCAGTAATAGATCATTTTCTGTGAAGGTAACACCTCGCTGTTCTCTTAATGAGCAAACCTCGTCGAAGGAATTTCCGGCCATTTGGGCTAAACAAATCTCTGGATCAAGTAAAGCCTTGATCAGAGCCTCTCTCATCTCCTTTGACAGGATCAGAGCGTCGTATATGCTTAGTTTGGCTGGTAGTTTCCTAAGATGGGCTAGCACGTTGTAGTCTACTTTATTACCATGTTCCTCGGTTTCTTCCCGAATGGGCAGTTCCTCTGTCGGGGTTGGCTCTTCCTGAGCAACCACCTGCTTTCCTTTATCCTTTGGACCCATTCTCGGGGGTAGAACTTTTCCACTTCTTAAATTTACTTCAGTTATTTCTTCTGAATTTGGTGTTGAATTTGCCAGTGTATCCTCTTGAATTGCAACAACTGGCTCTTCTGAAATTGCTTCGGTGTCTGATGGTTCTAATTCTATCGTGATCGGAGCCCCTCGGAATTCACAAATGGACTCGTTGCTTGTCGAGCTTTCGTAGCCTCCTTGGTGAACGTCTTCTTCGTCGTGGTCGTCAAGGTTATGTATGATTTGAGAATCGTTATTTGTATTGGAATCGAGATACGGATTAAGTCGGTTGTCGCTAGTTACGTAATCGTTAGAAACAGTCAAAACGTAGCCAACGCCATAACCCTTATCATTATAAGATCTCGCCAGGGCGAGCAGATAATCATACAGAGTCAGGAGTTCGAGGGATTTCTCCCCCGAATCGGAAATAACCATCCTAGGATAAACAACCCCTAGTCTACCCTTCGGAGCCTCGGTCTTCTTTTCTTCCACGATCTTCTCCTCCTTCTGGGGCGGTTCTTCAATCGCAAGCAATAGTGCCGGTTCGACAGGTTTTAAACTTTGAGTTGAAGTGTGTACAGAAGCGATTTGGATGTGATCCAAAATTTTCTTTGATGACTTCATCCAGACGGTACTCCATCCATCATCAGTCGCGTAAGGGTCTATCGGAACAATAGGATCCGTTGAAATAACATTGACGGAACCTCCTTTCTGGGGTTCCTTCATGTATTCCTTTGGGATCGTTATGCTCCCTTCTCGGAGATTGTCATCAAGCCAACTCTTGAAAGTGATGCAATCCTCTATTATATGTCCGAGCATCTGGTGGTAAGGACAATAGTTTGGATGATCTTTCTTATTGACTTCTTCTGGCTTCTTGGGCTCTGGCAGCTGAAAATCCAGTGTCTTCATTAAGCTGCGGAACATCTTCTCTACTGCTTCAGTTTTGAATGGATATTCTTTATTTAAGAGTTCTCTTAAGGTACGCGATGAACGAGGCAGTTGTTCATAATGCTGAGGCGACTGATAGCTCGGACGGGGTTGCTGATAGCCTTGCTGAGGTTGCTGATAGCCCTGTTGAGGTTGCTAATAAGTCCGTTGTGGTGGTTGATAACTAGGTTGTGGCCTCTCTGACTGTATCTGAACCGGCTGCTTGCCCTTATCTACTGCCGCGACGATTCCAGATTTCTTTTCAAATGTTTTTACAGGCTTCTGCTTATCAGTCTTGTCTACGAAACTTAACTGCTTTGCCTCTTCTTGCAAGCTCCCGGCCTTGCTAAGCAACTTCTTGATAGTCTTGTTTGTAAACCCTTTAAGGAGAAGTGCTATCGGGCCATGGATACTTTTAAGTAGGATGCCGACTGCATGTTGTTCTTGAAGCTGTGGTTCACACTTCATGCTTAAGTTTCTCTATTGAAGTATGTAATCCAATAAAGTCTCATTCGGCTTTTGTTGCTCCACCACAAGATCACCGATAGTGATGTGGTGTTGAACTCCGGCAAATCGTTTCACGAAGAGATTTCTAGTTCTGAAAAGGTCTTTACTGAACCGTTCGATAATTTCGCGTACCAGTTGAAGGCAATCCCTGATAAACTGCTGACGAAATGTTGGAAGAGTAAAGCATCACTCCCACCGGCATTGCAACAACTAGTACGAAAATGTGCAACATGTTGCCGGGGGTTTCCTGTTCCATCAAAAGTCTTAAACAGAGGTGGTACGAAGCCTTTCGGGTACTCGACTGCATCGAACTTTTCGGGGTAAGGTCTACCCGTCTGAATAGATGCTCCGCTCTTGGATTGTGCTAGGGCCTCTCGCACCTGCTGTTCTACCATGCTCTTAATGTCCTTTTCTGGAATCATGCTTTGTGCAGGATCTTTCTTTAGTTGTTCGTCTCCATTGACGGATGTGATTTATTTTCCCCCATCTGCAATATGGATAATTTATGGGGGTGTCTCTTTCTGAGGTTGTACCTGACTCTGGAGAGTGGCTAAGGCAGCAACCATCTCTTCCATCCTCTTTGCCATTTGGGAAATTGTGTCATCTCTCTCCCGAATCTGTGCTCTTAACACCTCTGGTTCATCTCTTTCCGCAGCTACCGGAGCAGCTTGTGAAGCCGACGATGCTCGTGTCTCAACCATGTTGATCTCAACATACTCCTCATCCATGAACTCGAATGAGTCAACTTCATCTACTAATTATTCTTCTCTTTCTTTTGCTAACCATCAGATATCGGTCCTTAACTTGTCCATGACATCCTCTAATGGCCCTTTCCGCACGGTCTCGCAGTCATCTCGTGACGGTTGTTGAATTTCCTTTCCGGGAGTCCCCTTTATTGCAGTAGCACTTTCTTCTAATTCAAGTCTCCTAACGAGACTTTTCTTCTCAGGGCATTGTTTTGGTCTTAACTCGCCAGTAGTAGGTCGCCATACCATCCTTCTCGCAGCCGGAAGCCTAGGACCGGATGGTCTGTCGGCTATATGCTGAAAGGTGGTATCCTCCCTAATTTGTAGACCCGATACAACAACGAGTGGACTGGCTTTTATCTTCTTCTTTGGTTTCTCTGTGGCAACAATAGGCTCTATTCGCGGTCCAAGGCGGGATTTAGCTGGCACCCGTCCTATCCTTCTTAAGATTTCTGACACAGGGCATCTTTCTTTCTTTGCCAATCTTTCTATCACAGCTTGCAGCCGAGTCAATGGCGTAGTCTCATCCCTTTTCCTTTTTGTAATTGTTGTAGTACACAGGTCGGGGTAATGCAGAGGCGATCCTATGGACATTCTCTTCATCTAATGCGGTAGAGAGAGGGTGAAACCTGCTCCCTTCCAACAGAGGTATATACTCAGGCAGTTCTTCTCTTTCCTCAGGGATTTCTTTTAGAAAAGCAACTTCAGCAGCTCTGGCTTTCTTGGCGATCTTTCTGCTTCTATTTCTCCTTTGAGTCTGAGCTAGAGGTGCAATTCTTGAACTGGACCCAATCTAACAAACAGATGGTATTGTAGCAAAATCTGCACCCTCCACGGTGACAGGCTCATCACAAACTTGGATTTCCTTCCTCTTCAGTTTGGCAGAAGTCGGGGTAGGTGCAGAGATGACTAGACTGGTGAGGGTAGAGACAAAAGTCCTCCTACGAACAGTAGTACTCCTTTCAGCTGGAATCCTTTGCAGGGGAGGGAATTCTTGAGTTGATTTCAGATTGAACTCAATCACAGGCTCTTCAGTTTCTGACACTTTGTCCATTAGTGTGAAGAGAGTGACATCAGCAAACTTGATATCTGTGTTGCCGAACCCTTGTCTGAAACGGATGATCCCATTGTCAGGCAGCTCATCCTTATAAATGGCAAAGTCCATTCCATTGGTGAAGGAGAAGATTAGCTTTGGGGCAGTCATTTTCTGCAGGATAGATTCCGAATGTCTGTCCCAAATTATGCTTCTTTTCGTCATAGAGTTTAGGAAGAAAAAGAAAGAGTCCGAACACATTTTCATTTATCTTAGTGTATTTATGATTTTTAAAAGAGATTGTTTATTGGGAGGTTCGTTTGTTAGAAACAAAATGATTAAAGGAAAAAGGGTTGTAGAAAAGGTAAAGGGCCTAGTTTAGAATTGGAAAGGAAGAGAGAGTCTTATGCAAGACTTCTCAACTCAAAGGACCACTCCTAAACTAAGACCTATTGGGGGTCCACCCCACCTCAGAATAGAGGTAAAAGGATCTCGGAATCTCTCTGTTTAGGGGTGTCTAAACAGTGGCTCCTAAATCCGAGAGGAGTTGGCTATACTCGTTCAAGATAGAAATGAATGGGGTATTCCAATGGAAGAATGATAGTTTTGGTTCACTAGGGATATGAACACACTACCGATTTATGAAAGCAAAACCATCTAATCAAAATGGAGAGAGGAACTATTCTCCAGCAGAGTCGCCAGAATTTGTCGGCATATTTTTAGGTTGTGTGTTTTATTTTGAAAAGGGGGTCGCCTACAGAAGTTGTCGGCGAATTTTTTAGATTTTAAATTTAATTTAAATATATATATAATTTGAAAGTAGCATTTAATTTTGAAAATGATTTTAAGTTTGAAAATTTTAAGATATGAAATCAAACCGATCTCACATCCCAAATAGTTTATATGAATGAGCACCGCACCACAAACTGTGTATCTATCCCGAAGAATAGACACACTGCTTAATAATGAGGCTTAATTAAATAAACTAGAAGATTTGTGACATCCATTTGGTCTGCAAACCAATTTTTATAAGCCGACAAGTTCCCCTGCTTAATATAAATGAATTAAGCAGGGTTTATATTACCTGGGTTCTTAAAGTTCCCTATAGAGGAAAGCCCCTATAGTTAGTTACATCTTAAATAACAGGAATCATTTAAGAAAACTCTCGATAATGATCAGTGGTTTTGCTCTCAAGAATTTCAAAGTTTAAGGTTTTCAAAGGATTGAATTTTGGAATTTCAATATTGAATGGATGAAATTTGGAACAGTTAATTTCAGGAGTTCAAAGGAAGAAAAGAAGGAGAAGCTGAGGATCCAAGAAGAATCTTGGCAACTTCCCAAACTATCCTTTTGTTTGGCTTCAATTTGGGAGTTTATTTAATGTTTCAATCCTGCCGATTTTATTTAATTAGGACTTATATTTGTATGACGCAGTCATGCAAATAGCCTCGAAGATGTGAGGGTTTATATCGTACCAAACGACTACCTCGGAATCCTAAGACCAGTTAGGGCTTAGTTTACATAACATGATTATGCAAACGCCTAACAAAAGGGTTGAGGATTTACGTTGCACTAGGCAAACTACCTCGAAGTCCTATGGCTTAGTTATTTAATTCTAAGGAAAGTTTAGCTGATGTAGAGTTGTTTTGCTGATGATGATGGCCGAGCTGCCCACCATGCTCCGAGCTCCTTGTTGTTGCAGAGGTTTAGTTTTATAAGTCATAAATCAGGAGATGAGAGAAGTGTTTTGGTTTAGAGAAAATCTTAAAATCCAAGTGGTTTTTAATATTTTAATTAAAACAAATCTTAAAGTTAATTAAACAAAACCGATTAAGAACCCACGGTTCCATCATCTCGGCACCGTTATTTTCATTGAATTCACTTAGTCCAGATGAATTTGCTAAACTCAACTGAATGAGTTCCACACTTTCATTTAGACCGTGGGAAATCCCGTTAGCAACACTTGGGTTACATCATCCGAGGTATTCCCGATCATTCAACGAGACGTTTTAATTTAGTTGCAATTGTAGTTTTGTTGTTCTGTTTATGATTAAATTTTAAGTTGTTTTATATTTTGAAATGCTGTGGCGGTGAATTTTATCTTGCAATGACTTTTAATTTAGTTTTGGTTTCAGTTCAGGGACTACCCTAAAGGTTTTGGTTTTCATGCAACAATCTTGTTTAACATGCAAGAAAAGTAAAGTACAATGCATGTAAGTAAATTGCAATAAAGTAAATTGCAATAAAATAAAAGAATACCTGGAGGGTCTTCCCGTCATCCCAAGCTGCACTTAAAACACATGTTACAACATTTAAATATTTCAACAAGTACCTAGGTAAAGCTAAGGGAAGGGTTTTGGTTGTCTACCAAATTCCTAATCCTATAACTAGTCATCTCCTATGACGTCTAGGTTCTTGTGTTTTGTTTAAGGATGGTTTTCTTCATCAAAGAACAATTAAATTTAGTTTTTCTTCTAAAACATCCCGTCATATTGAGGAAGTGCTTAGGACAAGTCCTAAACATCTTTTCAATATTTCTAGGATTGTTTTGAGTCCAAGTAAATTTAGTTGTACAGGTGAATTAATCATCCAAGAGTTTAGTTAAACTTTTTCTCTTGCTCAGTGAACTTAGGTATTTGATTACCTGATGAATGAAGTGACATCTCACTTAATACTCTATTTAAGAGTTATAATAATTAAAGTCTTTAAGGGCAAGTTGGTTTATCGAGAATTTTAATCATAATTAATTAAAAGTTTGAGTTAATGGTTTGAAGTGTTTTAATTTAATTATGAGGTTTTAATTAATAATGTTAAGTTTGGAATAGTGTTCAAATTATTTTAGACTTAATTCTTAATGATTTCATTTAGGTTTGTTGTTAGATGAATTTTTTTTAATTTAATTCAATTTGATTTTAATTTAATTTTAATTTAATTTAATTTTAATTTAATTTAATTTTAATTTAATTTTATTTTAATTTAATTTTAATTTAATTTTTAATTTTAATTTGATTTAAATTTATTTAATTTTTAATTCAATTTAATTTTAATTTAATTTAATTTTAATTTAATTTCAATTTTAATTTAATTTAATTTGATTTAATTTAATTTAATTTAATTTTAATTTAATTTTATTTAATTTAACTTTAATTTAATTTAATTTTAATTTTTAATTTAATTTAATTTAATTTATTTTGATTTTAGTTTTAATTTTAGTTTTAATTGTTAATTTTAATTATCAATTTGAATTATTATTTTAATTTTTAATTAGGAATTAAGTATTGTTAAAGTGACTTATTTAGGGATTTTTAAATTAAATAATAAATATCCTCTTAATAATATCCCTTATTTTAATGATCCAAATTTAAATATATTCTTTCCAAAATTTAAATTATTTAATTAATTAAAGTTTCATTTTTGATATTTTCATAATGTTTTGTGGGTTTCTACCCCTTAATTTTCATAAGTTTCAATCATCCAAGAGAAAGTTAAAATCAAATATTTTACCCCCCCCCATTTTGATTAAACCTAAAGTTTTAATTAAGGGTTAAAATTTTTAATTGCTTTTATGCCCTTTTAAGCTTATTTATTTCATAACTCATTAAATTGAGCTCAAATGAATTTGAAATTTTTATGTCACCTCACTCATATGTCAATTAAGACATTAGAGTAGAAAAATGTGATTTTTCTGAATTTAATTTATTTATATAATTATTTTTAGTAGAAAATAGACAACATGACCAAGGAAAGGTTTCTATCCTTAAGAAAATTATGGTATATTCTTAATGACTAGAGAATCACTTAGATCAATTTTGGTGATTTTTTGAATTATATTTTATTTATTATAATTATTTTGAGTTTTAGAGTATTAATTAATTATAAAATAAAATTAAAGTTGAAAAATAGATTTTATATTTTTCTTAAATCTCTCTGACCTCAAGAAGTTCAGAGAAATAAATTTTATAATTTTCAGATTTTTCTTTGATTTATTGGAATTATTTTAGTGAAAAAGGTTAAAAACTCATTTTTTAATATTAAAAAAAATACATTAAGCCTTTAAAATTTAATATCTCACCCTAGGGACTTAGGAAAAATATTTGGTTTGTTCCTAAGTGATTAGGCATCAAAATGTGACATTTTTATGATTTTTAATATTTTTATGATTTTTATTATTTTTTAATTATTAAAATATTAAAATATTATGAAAAATCAACTTTTTTAGAAAATTCTAATTTTAATTTTCCTAAACTCTCCTGATATCAGAGAAGCCCCAAAACCATTTTTGTGAATTTTTGAAAAGTATTTCTGGTGTTATGAATTTTTAAAGTTCCATTTTGCTTATGAGGCTTAATTAATCCATTTGATAGGGTTAATCAAGTCCAATTGATTTCAAATTTTTATGTGAGGTCTCTCTGATGCTAAAAATCAGTGGATAATTGTTTTCAAGTTAATTTGGTGTATGGTTATCTCTAATTAATTCAAATTCAATTTTAGGGATTTAGGCCAATTAAGGTCATTATGAATGAATTAACTTAAAATATATTTTTCATAGGGTCCTCTGGTCCTAAGGAACATCACCAAATGTTTCTAAAATTTATTTCACAACATGCTAATTATTGAAATTAAAATACCTAAAACAGTGACATAAAATTGAAAATTCAATAACTTTTCACAGAGATGGCCTCTGACCTTGAAATATTCAGGGAAAGTTCCCAAGATCAGAGGCTTCAAAAGCCCTATAGTCTCATGTCATGGTGAATTGTCTATGCAAATGAAGAATCAAAATACTAAAATCAGTAAATAAATTATTAAAAATAAAATACTCATCCAATTAACTTGATTTCTTTTCCACATTATTCTCCTCTGTTCACTGAGTAAGTGGGTATTTTTATTTTATTTTTGTGATTTTCCTATGCAAAGATATGAATTTTTGAAGTTCTGGGCATTTAAATAACTCAAAAATACCCTATTTATCTACTTATCCACGCGGCGCCAGCGCAACATCGGCAGCTCCGAAAGCCCACGCGGCGCATTCCCATTCGACGCCGCCATCCGACTCAGTGCTCCGGGGGCCCACGGTTCATGTAACATTCTCCGGTCCACCGCAATCTGAACAGTTCGCTCGATACACGCGCGATCCAATGGCTCCCGGTCATCGTCTACGACTGGTGTGCACCCGTGACCGTCCATACTAAAACCCTAAGATCTCACTTGATTCTCAATGGATTTTCGTGTTCTTATGCTCTATGGATTCGTCTTGAAGAGACGAACACATCCATATGGTTTATAGGCTATGAAATTAACTTAAACAAAATAGAGAATCGCTGGAAGCATGGGAGGAAGAGTGAGTTCATACCTTTGCTCAGAGAAGTGAAGCTTGTCGGCATATTTTTAGGTTATGTGTTGGATTAAAAAAAAAAGGGTCGCCTACAGAAATTGTCGGAGAATTTTTAGGTTTTAAATTTAATTTAAATATACATAATTTAGAAAGTAGCATTTGATTTTGAAAATGATTTTTAAGTTTGAAAGTTTTAAGATATGAAAAATCAAACAGATCTCACATCCCAAATAATTTATATAAACGAGCACCACATCACAAACTGTTTATCTATCCCGAAGAATAGACACACTGCTTGATAATGGGGCTCAATTAAATAAACTAGAAGATTTGTGACATCCGTTTGGTCTGCAAACCAATTTTATAAGGTCGACAAGTTCCACCGCTTAATATAAATGAATTAAGCGGGGTTTATATTACTCAGGTTCTTAAAGTTCCCTATAAGGGCAATCCCCTATAGTTAATTACATCTTAAATGACGAGAATCATTTAAGAAAACTCTCGATAATGATTAGTGGTTTTGCTATCAAGAATTTCAAAGTTTAAGGTTTTCAAAGGATTTGAGTTTTGGAGATTGTAATAGGGAATAGATCAAATTTGGAACAATTTATTTCAGGAGTTCAAAGGAAGAAAAGTAGGAGAAGCTGAGGATCCAAGAGAAATCTTGGCAACTTCCCAAACTATCCTATTGTTTGGCTTTAATTTGAGAATTTATTTCATATTGTAATCCTGCCAATTTTAATTGATTAGGACTTATGTTTGTATGACATGATCATACAAACAGCCTCGAAGATGTGAGGGTTTATGCCGTACCAAACAACTACATCAGAGTCGTAAGACCCGTTAGGGCTTAATTTACATAACATGATTATGCAAATGCCTAACAAAAGGGTTGAGGATTGATGTTGCACTAGGAAAACTACCTCGAAATCCTACGGTTTTGTTGTTTAATTCTAAGAAAGTTTCTTTGAAGTAGACTCGAGTTTCTTTGATGAAGATGGCCGTGCTGCCCACCGTGCTCCAAGCTCCTTGTTGTTGCAGAGGTTTAGTTTTAGAAGTCATAAATCAGAAGATGAGAGAAGTGTTTTGGTTTAGAGAAAATCTTAAAATCCAAGTGTTTTTTTTAGTGTTTTAATTAAAACAAATCTTAAAGTTGATTAAACAGAACCGATTAAGATCCCACGGTTCCGTCATCCCGGCACCGTTATTTTCATTGAATTCACTTAGTCCAGATGAATTTGCTAAACTCAACTGAATGAGTTCCACAATTTCTTTAAAACTGTGGGAAATCCCATTAGCAACACGTAGGTTACATCATCCGAAGTTATTCCCGATCATTCAACGAGACGTTTTAATTTAGTTGCGATTGTAGTTTTGTTGTTACGTTTGTGATTAAATTTTGAGTTGTTTTATATTTTGAAATGTTGTGGCGGTGAATTTTATCTTGCAGTGACTTTTAATTTAGTTTTGGTTTCAATTTAGGGACTACCCTAAAGGTTTTGGTTTTCATGCAGCAGTTGTTTATCTTGCAAGAAAAGTAAAATACAGTACATGTAAGTAAATTGCAATAAAGTAAATTGCAATAAAATAAAAGCGTACCTGGAGGGTCTTCCCGTCATCCCAAGCTGCACTTAAAACACATGTTAAGGCATTTAAATATTTCAACAAGTATATAGGTAAAGCTAAGGGAGAGATTTTGGTTGTCTACCAAAGTCCTAATCCTATAGCTAGTCATCTCCTATGACGTCTAGGTTCTTGTGTTTTGGTTTAAGGACGATTTTCTTCATCAAAGAAACAATTAAATTCAATTGTTCTTATAAACACCCTATCATATTGAGGAAGTGCTCAAGACGAGTCTTAAACATCTTTTCAATACCTTTAGGATCATTTTAAGTTCAAGAGAATTTAATTATACAAGTGAATTAATCATCAAGGGGTTTAAGTTTTGTTTTCTTGCACAGTGAACTGGGACATTTGAATATCCTATAAGTGAAGTAACACTTCACTTGATACCTCATTTAAGAGTTATAACAATAAGAGCTTTAAAAGGGCAAATCAAATTATTAAGTGTTTTGATGATTTAAACTTAATGATTTAATTTTAATTTTGACTTGATTATTAAAAATCATTTTAAGTTTGGAATAGTGTTCAAATTATTTTAGATTTAATTATTAATGATTTAATTTAGGTTTGTTGATAAATGATTTTGATTTAATTTAATTCAACTTAATTTAATTTTTAATTTAATTTAATTTAATTTAATTTGATTTAATTTAATTTAATTTAATTTAACTTGATTTTAATTTTAATTTAATTTAATTTTAGTTTAATTTAAATTTGGATTATTATTTTAATTAATTTTTTTAATTAAGAATTAAGTATTATTGAAGTGATTTATTTAGGGATTTTTAAATTAAAGAATAAATATCCTCTTAATAATATCCCTACTTTAATAATTCCAATTTCTATTATTCTTCCAAAATTTCGATTAATTAATTAATTAAAGTTTTATTTTAATTATTTTTTTGAAATGGTTAGTAGGTTTCTACCCTTAATCATTTAAGTTTCAATCATCCAAAATTAGTTTAAAATCAAATATTTTACCCTCCCTTTTGATTAATCCTAAAATTTTAATTAAGGGTTGAAATTTTTAATTACCCTTTTGCCCTTCAAGCTTAATAATTCTATAACTCACTAAATTAAGCTCAAATGAACTTGAAATTTTTATGTAACCTCACTCATATGTCAATTAAGACATTAGAGGAGAAAATGTGATTTTTTTTATTTAATTTATTTATATAATTATTTTTAATGGAAAATAGGGGTTTTCAAGGAAAATTCAACAATATGACCAAGGAAATGCTTCTATCCTTAAGAAAATTATGGGATGTTCCTAATGACTAGATGACCATTTGGACCGATTTTGGTGATTTTTTGAATTATTTGTTATTTATTAGAATTATTTTGAGTTTTGGAGTATTAATTAATTTTAAAATAAAATTAAATTTGAAAAAAGGATTTTATATTTTTCTTAAATCTCTCTAACCTCAAGGAGTCTAGAGAAATAAATTTATATTTTTCTGATTTTTCTTTGATTTATTAGAATTATTTTAATGAAAAGGTTGGAAAATATATTTTTTAATATTAAAAATTACATTAAGCCTTTAAAATTCAATATCTTATCCTAGGGACTTAAGAAAAATATTTGGTTTGTTCCTAAGTAATTAGAATTCAAAATGTGATATTTTGGTGATTTTTAATATTTTTATGATTTTTATTATTTTTTAATTATTAAAAATATTAAAATAATGATAAAAATCAACTTTTTTATAAAATTACAATTTTAATTTTCCTAAGTTCCTCTGATATCAGAGAAGCTCCAAAACTATTTTTGTGAATTTTTGAAAAGTATTTTGTGAGTTATGAATTTTTAAAGTTTAATTTTACTTATGAGGCTTAATCAACCCATTTGGTGGATCAAATTAAGTCCAATTAGTTTCAAATTTTTATGTGAGACTCTCCTGACCCTAAAGGACAGTGGAGAATTATTTTCAAGTCAATTTGATGTATAGTTAACCCTAATTAATTAAAGTTTAATTTTGGGTATTTAGACCAATTAGGGTGAATGGGTTTGACATTGGGTTCATTTGGGTTTAAAATGAGCTAAATTGGGGGTTTTGGTAAAAGTGGGGTAAATTGACAAAATTGGCCCATGGTGTAGTTGGACAAAATGAAATTGGGAATATTTGAGATTTTTTGGAATTTTCTGGGAATTTTCTGAATTTTTGGATTTTTGGGTCAAGAGGGGCATTTTGGTAATTTGGAGGGTATTGGGGGGTATTTTTAGAAATTTTGGTATTTTTGGCTGGAGATAGTCAATTTGAGTGGGGAAAATGTTTAGTATTGATTCTGAGGACTTTTGGGTGATTTGAAGATTTTGGAGGATTTGGGCAATTCTAAGGGCTTTTGGTAGGTTTGATGGGTATAGGGTCCCCGGGGTCAAAAATTGAAATTTTGGAAGAATGAAGATTGATCAAATATGAGTGAAATGGAATCACTTTGGTTGAGCCATGAAGTCATATTAAGTCTATATGAGCCATGAGAGGACTCATTGGAGGCATTCACTATGTTGTTCCTAACCCTCTTAATCAGGGGCTTAGGGGTTAAGGTCCATCCATATGAATTACCAACATGAGTCAGGGAGTCAAGTTGGGTAAGGTGTGGTTTTAAGATTTGGATTGTGTGTGTGAGAGTGTAGAGTGTGAGTGTAGTGAGTGTGTAAGTTAACCCTCACCAGACCAGGCCACCTAGGGTAGTCCTAAGGCCAAAGAGTCCTATAGGGAACTCATCCTTTAAACTTTCACATTTAATTTCAACCCTCTAGGTGATTAGGGGTCTACAATCAAGCTTGTGGGGTTTACATGGAGTTAAGAGGTGTTTGAATTTCTAAGGGATGGGTCCCAATTCTAGTCCTCTAAGATAGTCAAAGGAAAAGCCTAAGGCTAGATCCTAAACACTAAAGAGGGAAGAGAAGACCTCATCAAAAATGAGGTCAACAAATGGACCCCCAATAGGTGTGGTGTCCTGACGGAGCACACCGTCCGTATTGGCGTTGACCAAAAAGATCAACAAAACAAACACAGATTCCCAAATGATAAACTTGGGACAGAATAGAAGAACTTCCGCTGGGGAGTATCGGGTATATCTCCAAGACTGGAGGTTCCTGAATTCTCGCTGGGGAATGGAAAAGGAGGTGAACTCCAAATCACATGATCTGGGGAATTCGATTTAGATTTCATTTCATTTCATGTTCAAGCTTTGATGTGTAAGTTTAGATTTTGAGTTTTAATTTAGATAGAAGTTTGATTTAAAATCAATTTGAGGAAATTTGGATTTGAAATGAGAATTGAAACCTAGGTTCCAATCTCGGGATTGCAAAGAAAACTGAAATTTAGGTACCAGCCTCGGGATGAGAATCGGAGTTTAACTGTCAATTGAAAATGATGAGAATCAGAATTTAGGTACTGAACTCGAAGGTTTAAACAGAGCTGGAATTGAAATTTAAGTATCAATCCTGGGAGAGAATCGAAATTTAAGTATCGATTTTGAAAGATGGGAGGCAGAATTTAGGTACTGTCCCCAAAAGAGAACTGGAATTTAGGTACTAGTCTCGAAAGTTGAGAATTGAATTTTAGGTATCAATCCAGATGAGAATCGAAATTTAGGTATCGATCTTGGAATGAGAACTGGAATTTAGGTACTAGTCTCGAAAATTTTGAATTGAAATTTAGGTATCAATTTGGATGAGAATCAAAATTTAGGTATCGATCTCGAAATGAGAACTAGAATTTAGGTACCAGTCTCAGAAATTTTGGAATTGAAATTTAGGTATCATTTCGGATGAGAATCGAAATTTAGGTATCGATCTCGGAATGAGAACTGGAATTTAGGTACCAGTCTCGGAAATTTTGAATTGAAATTTAGGTATCAATTCGGATGAGAATCAAAATTTAGCTATCGATCTCGGAATGAGAATTGGAATTTAGGTACCAGTCTCGGAAATTGAGAATTGAAATTTAGGTATCAATTCATATGAGAATCGAAATTTAGGTATTGATCTCGGAATGAGAACTGGAATTTAGGTACCAGTTTTGGAAATTTTGAATTGAAATTTAGGTATCAATTCAGATGAGAATCGAAATTTAGGTATTGATCTCGGAATGAGAACTGGAATTTAGGTACCAGTCTCAGAAATTTTGAATTGAAATTTAGTTATCAATTCGGATGAGAATCGAAATTTAGGTATCAATTCGGATGAGAATCGAAATTTAGGTATCGATCTCGGAATGAGAACTGGAATTTAGGTACCAGTCTCGAAAATTTTGAATTGAAATTTAGGTATCAATTCGGATAAGAATCGAAATTTAGGTATCGATCTCGGAATGAGAACTGGAATTTAGGTACCAGTCTCGGAAATTTTGAATTGAAATTTAGGTATCAATTCAGATGAGAATCGAAATTTAGGTATCGATCTCGGAATGAGAACTGGAATTTACGTACCAGTCTCGAAAATTTTGATGTATGAAGAAGGACCCAGTCTCATGCCATCACAACCAAATTGAACAAAGTTCGTGGCTCCGTGTCAATAGACCTAGTCAATCTTCGTACAAGAGGGAAGGGAGATCACAGAAAATCAAAAGGGTTTCGATGTGACGAAAAAGGTGTAGGATTTTTGAAATTTGAAGTGTGAGTTTTCCGTGAGGAAGAACCATCCCGAAAGAGGGTTTCAAAGTAGTTTGAAGTAGATTTTGATCTGAGAAAGAATTGAAGGATTTAAAAGAGATAGATTGAGATTGTAATTCCATTTGAGATTCATTTTCATTTTGTTTGTCCTTTAATGATCCAATTTTATTTTTGTTGTTTATTTGATGTTCACGTGAATTTTATTTGGTGTTCATGTGGATTTGAAGTTCTTTTGAATATTTCAATTTCTAAGAAAGATTCTTATTTATTTCTCTTTTCTTTTCTGTTCTTTGTTCAAAGTTCATTTAACTCTAATGACGTTTCCCAGTCAATTTGCACAAAAAGAGGTGAAGGCAAAATGTGACATGGTCACTTTCATTCCAATCTTGTTGAAGATACATCATACAACTTGATCTGAAATATTTCTCACACAATCCATGACTCAAAACGGACTCTGTATGATTCTTGTTGATCCATCCAAGAAGTATTTGTTAAAAAAATCCATGTCTGAATAATGAGATACACGGTTAATAACATCACCTTCCAAGCCGTCCTTGGCAGGAGTGCCGCATGGATGTGCATTGGAGGTGTGCTATTTCCCATGTAACTCACAGCTCGTAGGGCAGGAGACTCACCAATTCTGGATCTAGCTGGAAGTGGTAAGGCGCCTTTCTGTCGTCCATCATTCTAAAAGTGACGGAGATCCGCTCCACTAGCACTCCCGGTATACAATGTTTTGCGATGTCTGCTCTATTTCCTTGTAATATCATGACGGAACCTACCGGAAGTGGTATCTCCACC
The DNA here is from genome assembly GCA_022702705.1 of Papilionanthe hookeriana x Papilionanthe teres. Classification (NCBI taxonomy): domain Eukaryota; kingdom Viridiplantae; phylum Streptophyta; class Magnoliopsida; order Asparagales; family Orchidaceae; genus Papilionanthe; species Papilionanthe hookeriana x Papilionanthe teres. The sequence continues at coordinate 54,099,943 of CM040433.1, forward strand.
GGCCCTCGGAACTTACCCGGGCCTGCTATCCGGAGGTCAGATCCGAACATGATATTGCATTGGTTGACAAACAAAACTGTGCAGAAAGGTCTAACAAAGTCATGGTGGTCTATGTGTGGAGCTATGCAGTCGCCCTTCTGATAAATATTGATGATGCAACTGTTGGGTATGCGGTCCGTCGGCGAGTACCCTCCACGTTATCATTCTTTTCACCATTCTTTTAATTATCCTCGGCATTGGATCCACCTCACCGTGATGGAGTATCCCTGGTGGATTTCCTTTTTTGTCCTCTGCGAAATTATAACAACATCCACATTGTATTGTAACTCTTCCTTTCCCTGGCATCCATTTCTGGGGTTCTGAATAAGTCTTTTCTCTTAGACGGCCTGCTCGACCCATTTTCTGAAGTTCTAAGATGCAATCCACAATCTGCTATTGCTCGTACTCTGAGAATACACCTGTGTGTAACTCGAGTCCTTCCAAAATGTTGATTCTCTTGCCTCTAATCTTTTCAAAATATTCGAAAGTCTTCTTCTCAACATTCTGCATCCTTTCTAGTTCATATTCTGGGATGATCTGCAAGTGACGAGGCCTAGTAGCGTATTGCGGGATGTATGGCTCAATCCCGTCACGTTCTCCTGCAAACCTTGGCTCCTCAGGGATAGTCTCTGTCGGGACATCCTCCGGGGTTGCTTCCACAACAAGGTTCTTCAGATATGGTATCTCTGTCCGGCGTCGAGGCAATCTCTCTGCCTCTGATCTTCTCAGAGTTCCCCTTATCCTTTATGTTGTTCTCGGAGCTTGTTCTCTCTTTTCAGGTTCCTGATGAACCGGTATCTTTGAAATGTGTGTGTCGGCAAAGGTGGCTATTTCCTTGTGTTGATCTGTTGCTAGTTTAGTCAACATCTTGTGGATACGACGATTCTTATTCCTCCTTTGAGTAGCAGTGAGCGTAGCTCTCCTTACTTCTTGAATTTCTGTGGGCGCGGCGCTGACAAGCCTGCCTTTTGCCGTGGAAACTACTGACTTGATTTTCTTGCTTTCCTCGGTGTTTGTCTTTCTTTTCTTATTGCTGGATTGGTGGCTTGGGCCACCCATCTTCATCACCGTCTGGCTTTGAAGCTCTTCTCGGTCCACTGGGACCCAATCATTTTCTTCATACTGTAGGCTGGCTGGTGTGAAGTCAGAATCAATTTCTATCACTGCTCCATCCTTCACCCTCTTTTCATCGAGTGCAAGACTCACGCCATTTTTAAAGTTTAGGACCAACCGCCCGTTCGACATTTCCCTGCGAAGAAGACAAGGAAAGGATCGGGGAGTCGTACTAAGAACAAGAACATTAAGAAAATATTTATCACTGAAGATTCTTATTCACTTATTTTAATTTTAAAGGAAGGTAGGAAAAGATGAGGAAAGACCAGGAACAAGATCTGATTTGAAAGGAAGGGTAAAACTTATTATGATTTCACATATTTCATTTTTAACACATATTATTTTTTTCTTGGTGATGATTTTTTTTTATCCATTTTTATGTTTTTGGGTTCGGACCCAGTCACAAAGTGATTGCTTCACACGTGTTTCTAGGGATAAGACACTATTTTAGAGGCCACCCTTCGAAACATCAGGTTGCGTAATACTTCTTTAAATATCGTCCGTTGATTGGAAGCATTTGTCGTTCTCCTTGGCAATTCACAAGTTGGTAGGAGCCTCCTGAGTAGACTGCCTCGACCACAAACGGTCCTTCCCAAGTTGGTTCAAATTTGCCTCCTATCTTGCGATGTGCAAGAATAGGTCTTCTGAGAACAAGAACTAAGTCACCAACTTTGAAAGTTCTTGGGCGGACCAGTTTATCATGAGCCCGCATCATCTTAGCTTGGTACAGTTCCAAATTTTGTTGCACTGCAAGTCTTTTCCCTTCCAAGTTTTCCAGTTCTTCCAGTCGTAATTTGGCATTTTCTTCTGTAGTAATTTTATTTGCAATTGCAATCCTGAGTGATGGAAGTTGAACCTCCAAAGGTAAAGCTACCTCGGACCCGTACATTAAAGTGTAATGCGTAGACTAAGTAGGAGTCCTGAAAGTTGTCCTATAGGCCCATAAGGCTTCTAACAACTTCTCGTGCCAATTTCTCTTGTTGTCGTCCAAAGTTTTCTTTAAAATCTGAACGAGAGTTTTATTAAAAGCCTCGACCAAGCCGTTTGTTCTTGGGTAGTAGATTGTTGAGTATCGCCAATCGATTCCATGTATTCTGACAAAATTTTTGATTTTGTGATTCTGAATGCGAACCCATTATCTGAAATGATTCTGTGCGGTACTCCGAAACGGTAGACAACTTGATTTTTGAAAAACTGTAGCACGTGGTGTGCCTTTACTTCTACGAGTGGAACCGGCTTCGCCCATTTAGAAAAGTGATGCCGTAGTCTGTAAGGATGAAGCGATGTCCTCTTGAAGAAGGCGGTTCTATCGGACCCACTATATCTGTGCCCCAACACTCAAATGGCCACGACGCAATTGTCGGATGTAGCGCATTTGGAGGTTGGTGTAGAACCACTCCGTGCACTTGGCACTGGTGACAGCTCTTGGCGATTTTCATACAGTCGGTCGTCATTGAGGGCCAGTAGTACCCTAGTCTTTTAATTTTCAATTTCATTTTCGGACCCGATTGATGAGCACCACAAAGTCCTGAGTGCACTTCTTTGACAATTTCACGAGCCTCGGACCCGCTCAGGCATCTTAACCACATCTGATCAAAAGACCTTCTGTATAATGTATTGTTTATTAAAGCGTAAGACAGAGTTCTTTTCTTGATTTGATGGGCTAATGACTTATCGTCTGTTAATTTACTTATTTGCAGGTAGTCTATTAGCAGTTGACGCCAATCTTCTGTGTTTTCCGTCACTGCTACAACTGATTCCTCTCGCTTTTCCGATTCTCGTATCATATCCATGTCGAGCTGTGATAGGACCTGTCGTCCTTGAACTGACACTTCAACTGACTCATCTTGTAAGCAGGCAAATTCTTTTGCAAGGCGAGCCAGGGCATCAGCGAGAAGATTTTCTCTTCTGGGGATCTTGTAGATTGTTACATGCAGAATTTGTTCCAACAGTTTCATGGCATTCTATTGCTCGAGTCTTGGCTTTAAAATTCTGTATTGTCCGACGACCTGTTGGATGATCAACTGAGAATCTCCGTAGATGTTGATGTCCGTTATTCCCATTTGAATGGTTAGTTCTAGTCCTATTATGAGGGCTTCGTATTCTGCCTCGTTGTTTGTGCACGGCTCTGTTAAGTGGTAGGAGTATCTTAACATCCCCCGCTCCGGTGTTATAAAGATTAGTTCGATTCTGCCTTCACGGGCACTATCGTTTGCAATTCTTTGTCTTTCTATCGTCGAGGACGCTCCGTCGAAGTATAGTTCCCAACGTCGATCATCAGTGTCTTCTATGCTCATTATCTGCTCGTCAGGCAAATCGTCGTCAAGAGGCGAATCTGCTGGTAAAGGGTGCGCTGCAAGGAAGTCAGCTAGAACTTGTCCCTTTACGACACGAAGAGGAACGAAAGTTATGTCGAATTGCAATAATATCATCGACCACCTGGCAAGTCTGCCAGAAAGTGTCGGTCGGGTCATCAAATATTGCAATGGATTCACTTTCGAAATGAGGTTGATCTTATGAGAAAGCATGTAATGCCTGAGTTTCTGTGCGGCAAAGATCAGGGCCAAACAATGCTTCTCAATTGGAGGATACTTTATCTCCATCGGAATCAGACGACGGCTTAAGTAGTAGAGAGCATTTTCTTTTCCCTCATCAATGACCTGGGCTAGCAGGGCTCCAAGGGAGTCGTCTAGAACCGCGGTATAAAGTATCAACGGTCTACCCGAGACTAGGGCTACTAAGACAGGAGGTGTCATTAAATATTGCTTAATGTCCTCGAAGGCCCGTTGGCATTTCTCTTCCCAAACGAATTTGGCGTCCTTTTTAACTAATGCCGAGAAGGACTGACACCTACCTGACAAGTTCGAGATAAAGCGTCGAAGTTATGCCAGCTTCCCTTGAAAGGATCGTAGTTGTTTTAAGGTTTTGGGAGGCGGAATCTGTAAGATAGCTTTAATCTTTTCCGGATCAATTTCGATTCCGCGATGTCAGACAACAAATCCTAAGAATTTCCTAGAGGTGACGCCGAAGGCACATTTTAAGGGATTCATCTTAAGGTTGTATTACCTTAGTCGCTCGAAAACAATTCTCAAATCATACAGGTGATCTTCCTTCAGTTTGCTTTTGATGACCACATCATCCACGTAGCACTAAACTTGGTTGTGAATGAGATCATCAAAAATCTTTGTCATCGCTCTTTGGTATGTTGCTCCTGCGTTCTTTAGTCCGAATGGCATTACTGTGTAGCAATACACTCCGATCGGCGTTCTGAAAGCTGTGAGCTTTTCGTCTTCTGGGCCATCTTTATCTGGTTGTATCCTGATGATCCATCCATGAATGAGAATATTTCATGTGTTGAAGCAATGTCTATCATCATTTCTGGGATTGGTAGTGGAAATTCATCCTTTGGACATGCTTTATTTAAATCCCTGAAGTCTACGTAGATTCTGATCTGACCATTTTTCTTTCTAACTGGTACCACATTGGCTAACCAAGTAGGGTATTGTTCTTCACAGACAAATTTAGCGTCTATTAGCTTCTTAACTTCGGCTATTACTTGTTGTTCAATTTCTAGACACATTCTTCTGGGAGCTTGTCTGACTGGAACAGAAGTAGGGTCTACTCCTAACTTGTGAACTGTGACTTCTGGAGCTAATCCTGGCATTTCATCGTAACTCCAAGCAAAACAGTCCTTGAATTCCATTAATAGCTTGATCATTTCCTCAGAATTTTCTTTATTGAGTAAGGAGCTAACAAAGGTTGGCCTAGGCTCTTCGCCAGTACCTAAGTTAACATTCATTAACTCGTCTATTGTAGATTTGATTTCTTCTTCGAACTCGGTGGAGCGTCTCCGATTGGTAGATCTTCAAGATCTTCTGTAGTTTCCAATCAGTCTTCATTAGATTCACAAGTGACAACCAAGCAAAATTCCGTATGGTCAGCTGATCCTGTCGTACCGAATCCGAGACCATGCTTTGAATTGGGAGGCCGACCGGCGTTATTCCATAATTTTCCAAAGTGTTGTGATTGACCTTTTGTCCATTGTCGAGGTAAGACACCACACTGAATTAAATTTTGAACACAGGGAGAGTACCACTCAAAAGGTAATTCCATTAATTCGGAAGAAGTAACATCTTCAAATTGTACGCCCTTTTCATTATTGGAAGAAGAAGTACCACGGTAAAATTTGATTGGTTTAGCACCACCTCCATGCACTTTCTTGACCACCATACCCTCGATCTTATTAGACTCGATCGGGGTCAGGGCCATAGTGTGTACATGGTAGTTAATCTTCTCGTACATTGATTTATATTCTTCATTCTTTTCATCTTCGAGGGAGATCTTGAATTGTGGTTTCTTCTGGTTTATTGTAGCTGCTTCTTTCTTGATTTCTTCTTCTTCCTCAGAGCTGTTCTCCCAATCAATGTCGATGAAGGGTTTCTTCTGTCTAATCGTCCCAACATCTCTTCCACGACCTCGTCCCCAGCCTCGATCTCGGATGCGAGTTCTGGAGAAACCTTCACCATCTCGCCGTAGAGTGACTGTTGGACTAGAACTTCAGGCTCTTCGTCGTCTTGAATTTCTTTTGCTTCTTTGGGCATGGTATTTCTGGAGAAGATTGTTTTCTTTGGAGGCGCGTAGTAGGCTGCATTTTCATGAATTCCAATTTCATGTACGGAGAATGGTTGCAAGTCACTTTTGATGCACTGTTCTCCTCCATCGTAGTATTTTATGCACTGATGCAGAGACGACGGTACCATCCGGTTCTCATGTATCCACGGTCGGCCCAGTAGCGCGTTGAACGATATTTCAGAATCAATTATATGGAATTTTGCGGTTGTCTTTGCTAAATCACCGGTCTTCATCAACAGCGTTATTGATCCGAGGGCTCTTTCTCCTTTCTGGTTGAATCCTCTTAGTAACATCTTGTCCGCTTCAAGCTCGCGAGCATCAATTTCCAAGTATGCTAGCGTCCGAAGATTCATTATGTTGATTGACGCTCCTGGATCCACCAATACTCTCGAGAGCGTAAACTTTCTGATTGTGCCTGAAATGTACAACGGTCGGTTGTGATCGGCTGTCCCAAGTAGTAGATCACTGTCCGTGAAGGTAACACCTCGTTGTTCCTTTAACGAGCAAACCTCGTCTAAGGAATCTCCGACCATCTGAGCTAAACAAATCTCTGGATCAAGTAAGGCCTTGATCAGAGCTTCCCTCATCTCTTTTGATAAGATGAGAGCGTCGTAGATGCTTAGTTTGGCTGGTAGTTTCCTAAGATGGGCTAGCACGTTATTGTCCACTTTGTTACCATGTGTTCCAGTTTCTTCCCGAATGGGCAATTCTTCCGCTGGGGTTGATTCTTCCTGAACAACCACCTGCTTTCCTTTATCTTTTGGACCCATTCTTGGAGGTAGAACCCTTCCGCTCCTTAAGTTGACTTCTGTGATTTCTTCTGAATCTGGTACTGAGTTTACTGGTGTCTCCTTTTGAATTGGCATGACAGGTTCTTCTGGAGTCGCTTTGGAATCTGAAAGCTCTAACTCTATTGTGATTGGAGCTCCTCGAAATTCATAAATAGATACATTGCTTGTTGAACTTTTGTAGCCTTCTTGGTGAATGTCTTCTTTGTCATCGTGATTGTCGAGGTTGTGTATGATTTGAGAATTGTTATTTGTATCGGAATCGAGATCCGAATTAGGTTGGTTGTCGTTAGTTGCGTAATTGTTAGAAACAGTCAAAACGTAGCCAACGTCATAACTCTTATCATTATAAGATCCCGCCGGAGCAAGCTAATAATCATACAGAGTCAGAGGTTCGAGGAATTTCTCCTCCGAATCGGAAACAACCATTCTAGGATAAGCAGCCCCTAGTCTAGCCTTAAGAGCCTCGGTCTTTTCTTCTTCTACGATCTCCTTCTTTTCTATGATCTTTTCTTCCTGGGATGGCTCTTCAATCACAAGAGACAGCGCCTGCTTGATAGGTTTCGAACTTTGAATCGAAGCACGCACCGAAGTGGTTTGGATGCGATCCAAAATTTTCTTCGATGACTTCGTCCAAGCGGTACTCCATCCATCATTCGTTGTGTAGGGATCTATAGGAACAATAGGACCTGTTGAAATAACATTGACGGAACCGCCTTTCTGGGGTTCCTTCATGTATTCCTTCGGAATCGTTATGTTCCCTTTTCGGAGATTGTCCTAGAGCCAAGTCTTGAAGGTAATGCAATCCTCTATCTTGTGCCCAAGCATCCGGTGGTAAGGGTAATAGATGGGATGGTCTTTCTTATTGACTTCTTCGGCTTCCGGGTTCGCGAGTTGAAAATCCGAGTCTTCATCAAGCTCGCGGAACATCTTTGGCACTCGCCTCATTCTTGAATGGATATTCTCTATTTATAAGCTCTTTTAACGTGTGCTTTGCGGCGAGGCGGTTGCTCATGTTGTTGAGTTGGCCGATAACCGGGTCGAGGTTGTTGGTAGTTCTGTCGAGGTTGCTTGATAGCTGGCTGCAGTTGCTCCACTTGTATTTGCATTGGTCGCTTGCCCTTATCGACTGCCGCGACGATCCCAGATTTCTTTTCAAATGTCTTCACAAGCTTCTGTTTGTCTGTCTTGTCGACGAAACTTAATTGTTTCGCTTCCTCTTGCAAGCTTCCGGCCTTGCTTAACAACTTCTCGAAAGTCATAATCGTAAATCCCTTAAGGAAAAGTGCTATCGGGCCGTGAATGCTTTTAAGCAAGATACCGACTGCATGCTGCTCTTGTAGCTGTGGTTCACACTTCATGCTTAGATTCCTTCGTTCGGTTTCTATTTCTCCACCACTAGATCACCGATGGTGATATGGTGTTGAGCTCCGGCAAACCGTTTCACGAAGAGGTTCTCTAATTCTGAAAATGTTTTTACCGAACCGTTCGGTAACTCTGCGTACCAATCGAAGGCGATCCCTGACAGGCTGCTGACGAACTGTCGGAAGAGTAAGGCGTCACTTCCACCGGCATTGCAACAACTAGCGTGAAAATGTGCAACATGCTGTCGAGGGTTTCCCATTTCATCAAAAGTCTTGAAGAGAGGTGGTACGAAGCCTTTTGGGTATTGTACCACATCAAATTCTTCAGGATAAGCTCTACCTGTCTGAATAGAAGCTCCGCTCTTAGACTGTGCTAAGGCTTCTCGCACCTGCTGTTCTACCATACTCTTGATGTCTTTCTCTGGAATCATATTCTGGGTAGAATCCTTTTTTGGCTGATCGTCTCCGTTAACAGATGTAATCGCTTTTCCTCCATCTGTAATATGAATAACTTCTGGAGGCGTTTCTCTTGGGGTTGAACCTGACTCTGAAGAGTGGCTAGGGCTGCAGCCATCTCTTCCATCCTTTTAGCCATTTGAGAGATTGTATCATCTTTTTCTCGAAGTTGTGCTCTTAACATTTCTGGTTCATCTCTTTTCGCAGCTGCCGGAGCACCTTGCGAAGTTGACGATGCTCGTGTCTTAACCATGTTGATCTCCACATATTTGTCATCCATGAATTTCGACGAATCGACTTCATCTCTGAACTTTTCTTCTCTTTCTCTTGCTAATTGTTGAATGTCGGTTCTTAGCTTTTCCATAGCATCCTCCAATAGCCTTTTTCGTACGGTTTCGCAGTTATCATGCGATGGCTGTTGGATTTCGTCCTTGGGAGTCCCCTTCATCGCAGTGGCGCTCTCTTCAGACTTGAGTCTCCTGACGAGACTTTCCTTTTCAGGTCATTGTTTCAGTCTTAACTAGCTAGTAGTAGGACGCCATACCATCCTTCTAGCAGCAGAAGGCCTAAGACCGGATGGTCTGTCGGCTGAATTCTGGAAAGTGGTATCCTCCCTGATCTGTAAACCTGAAACAACAACAGGTGAACTAGCTTTCATCTTCTTATTCAGCTTTTCTGTGGCGCTCATGGGTTCTACTCGCAGCCCAAGACAGGATTTGGCTGGCACCCGCCCTATCCTTCTTGAAATCTCCGATACAGGACATTTCTCTTTCTTTACTAACTTCTCTATCACAGTCTGCAGTCGGGCAAATGGTGTAATCCTAGCCCTTTTCTTTCGGCTGTTGCTATAGTATGCAGGTCGAGGTAATGTAGAAGCAATCTTGCGGACATTTTCCTCGTCAGCTGCGGCGGAGAGAGGATGAAATCTACTTCCTTCCAAAAGCAGTCTGTACTCGGGCAATGGTATGTACTCAGACAATGGTGTGTACTCAGGGATCTCTTCTAAGAAAGCGACTTCAGCAGCTCTGGCCTTTCTGGCAATCTTTCTACTTGCTTTTTCCTCTGAGTCCGTGTTAGGGGTGGAACCCTTGAGCTGGACCCAATTTTGAAAACAGAAGGTCTCGCAGGGAGATCTGTACCCTCCACGGTAACAAGCTTATTACAAACTTGGACTTCCTTCCCCTTTGGTTCAGTGGGAGCCGGGGTAGGTGCAAAGACGACTAGACCGGTGGGGGTAGAGACAACAGTCCTCCTACAAACAGTAGTATTCCTCTCAGCTGGAACCCTTTGCAGGGGAGGGAACTCTTGAGCTGACTTTAGGTTGAATTCAATCACGGGCTCTTCAGTTTCTGACATTTTGTCCATTAGTGTGAAGAGAGTGACGTCAGCGATCTTAACATCTGTGTTGCTAAATCCTTGCCCGAAACGGATGATCCCATTGTCGGGCAGTTCATCCTTGTAAACAGCGAAGTCCAGTCCATTGGTGAAGGAGAAGATTAACTTTAAGGCATCCATTTTCTGCAGGGCAGATTCCAAATGTCAGTCCCTAATTATACTTCCTTTCGTCGTAAAGTTTAGGACGAAAAAGAAAGAGTCCGAACACATTTTCGTTCATGTTAGTGCATTTGTGATTTATAGAAGAGGTTGTTTATTAGGTAGTTCGTTTGTTAGAAACAAAACGATTAAAGGAAAAAAGTTATAGAAAAGGTAAAGGGCCTGATTTAGAATTGAGAAGGAAGAGGAAGTCTTATGCAAGACTTCCCAACTCGAAGGACCGCTCTTAAGCTAACACCTATTGGGGGTCCACCCCACCTCAGAAAAGAGGTAAAGTACTCACTCATCCAGAATACTCTGGTCAGCTCCTAAAGTAATGAAACTCATTGAGAATGACATCAGTTACATTCCCCGGATGGTGATTAAGGCTTAGGTTGTAGCTGACTTCCTAGATGACTTCTCTGAACTTGATAAATCGAGTGAAGGAGCTAAAACAACTGAACAAAGATTGAACTTGTACTTGATGGAGTCTTTTGCCAACAAAATGCAGGAATCAAGATGAATTTATACAATTGTACTCGGGAGCTTCTCTATAATTTAATCAACTAAATTATTAGTTTACAAATAAACAAATAGAATACGAAGTGCTAATAGCCCTAGAATTGGGTGCTAGCATCTAGTGTTTTAAATGGGTGCTTTCATCTAGTGTTTAAATCAGATTCACTACTTGCTTTCAACCAAGTTAACAAGAATTCAAGGCACATGATGAGTTGATGGTCAAATATTTGAACATTTTAATGATTGAGATAGGGAATTTTACAAACTTTTAAATTGAAACACATTTGACTGAAAGAAAATGAAGTGGCTGACCTTCTATCAAGGAACATATGATTTGAAATAAAGATGCCATGAAGGCTTTTATAACCAATAATAGAATATATAGCTACAAATGTAAGTGGAAAAATATGATATGAAAGTTAGATTGACCCTTATGTCCATTACCTAAAAATGGGAAAGATCTTTAAAGAAGTAATAGATCTGGAGGTTCTAGTTTAAAAATTCCCAAGAAAGTCTTCTTAAAAGACGAGCTTTGCCAAAAGTCAACCACTTCATTACTTTTGAGGTGTGTGAAAAAAAATGAGGTGGAAGAAATCTTCTGTGTGGTGTATTCAGGCAATGTGGAAGTCACTTTGGCAGAAAGACCTTAGCCCATCGTGTCCAGAGACAAGGCTATATTTAGTTGACTCTCATGAGGGATGTGGAAAATTTCTCTCACTGGTGCAAGCAATGTTAGAAGTGCGCGTTGCTGCTGAACCAAGGAAAAAATGTTAAGATTTTCATGCCTATTTTTTTCTGATTTTAATTATATTGCACTTTAAAGAAGGGTATGTTTGGTGTTTTTCTGTAGGTATGAAGATTTAAGGACAATGGAGCTAAAATATGCAAAAAGGAGCGAATTTGGAGAAAAAAGGACTAAATTATGAAAATTTGATCTAGGGAACCGAGAGTGAGGTCGATGGCACCGACGTCATGATTTTCCCGAGAGTTCAGAATATATTTCAAAGGAGGCTGCCAACGACGGTGGTTGAGCCCGTCGACAGCTGGGCCGGTTCAAGGCAGTGTTTCTAGAAGGCCGCTGACGACGGAGCTTGAGGCCTCCGACGGCGAGATAGATGGTTCTTTCAAAAAATACATCGAATGTGGATGATTTTTGAAGGGATGCATGGAAAACCCTTGGAGACTCTTTAACTACTTTAAAAAGAACAATTTTAGGCCGAAAAGTGTCATATTTAGGTCCTCTAAAAGTCACTAAGAGTTCTTAACAAGTCCTTTTGGGGTCTTCTAAGAGTCACTTAGTGTCAAGAAGAGAGTCCACTAGTGTCCATTGTTGTTATTTAGTGAGTGTTAAATAGTGAGTTCAGATAGAGATATTGGGGAGAAATTCTTCGAAGGATTGTAAGAGTGGAAAGGAAGTGAGAGTTCTCTTCTGCATTGCTGTTTCGAAGGAGAATTCCACGTACTGTAAAGAAAGGAAGAGATTCAGAGGAACTTCAAGGAGTTTGCTTGGGGAGGAATTTAAGATAAGTTGTGTTTATTTACTTTAGTTTGTAGAACTTTACTTTTATATAATCCAAGTTTTATTGTATCCTCTCCATGAAATCTGAGTAGTTTTTTTGGTCTTTCTACTAGTTTTGATATTTTGTGAAATGATAAATTGAATTAGTGTGCCATATAAATTTAAAGAAGTTGTGATAATCTTTTACTTAGATCTTATTTTACTTTCAATCTGACCAATTGATTGGTTAAAATATGTTGAGTCTAACAACTATAGTAAAGATTACATCCGAGATTCAGGGAGGTCAAAGTCCTTGGAAGTAGGTTGCAAATAAATAGGGAAATAATATTCATCAGGCATAAAATTAGAGATTTTAGAGTGACAGGCTAAAATCCTCAATTCGATCTTATCGTTTGGGTGCTGAAGTGTTGATGTTAGCCCTCAAATGAGGGGAACGTGGGAGCTCCAAAGTGAGAGCCGGTATCCTCTCAGCCTATCTACAGATTCAGTAACCAAGCATAGGATTACTCAATATTCTTTATGTCTGGACAAAATGGTAAATAATAGGTATGCTCCTATTTGACACAATAACATTTTAAACTAATTCTAATTATCTATTCACTTAAATATCTTAAAAAAGGAGAAAGATTCTTGCTTATATATTCGAACTTCACTTTAATAGAATTAGTTATCTGATAGTAGAAGTAATTTAATTTAAACTTTATATTATTGTCGATTGCGTATTAGTGACAGATAAGCAGTAGACCTGTTGGAAATTTACCTGTTGAAGTAAATCCTAAAGATCAAGGAAAAGAACAGATCAAGGCTATTCACTTAAAAGTGGAAAAGAGTTGGAAATAAGTGTTCAAAAAGAAACTGTAGTTGAAAAGGAAAAAGAAAAAACTGAAGGAGAAAATGAAAGTTTATATCCTGATTTTCCTCTAAAAACTATGAAAATTACTGTTGAAAGACCACCACCACCATTTCCTCAAAGACTAAAGCAACAAGATAAAGGAAAAAAGATTTGCTAAATTCTTAGACATTTTGAAAAAATTATCAATAAATATTCCTTTTGTTGAAGCTTTGGAACAAATGCCTGATTATGTTAAATTTATGAAGGATATACTCAACAAAAAGAGGAAGTTACTAGATCATGAGACCATTGCACTCAGTGAAGAGTTTAGTGCAATAATTTAAAGATATCTTCCTGAATAACTTAAAGATCTTGGTAGTTTCACTATCCCATGTGCTATTGGTGAAACATTTTATGGGCGAGCATTATGTGATTTGGGAGTTAGCATAAATTTGATGCCTTTATCAACTTTTAAAAGGTTGGGAATAGGAGAGATTACGCCAACATCTGTAATTTTACAGTTAGCTGATCGATCTATTACACATCCTAAAGGAGTTGTAGAAGATGTTCTGGTCAAGGTTGATAAATTTATCTATGTGGACTTTATCATTCTAGATATGGAAGAAGATAAGAAAATTCCAATCATTTTAGGAAGACCATTCCTTGCTACAGGAAGAGCCATGATAGATGTTAAAAAAGGAGAATTGACTATGAGAGTAAATGATCAAGAAGTAACCTTTAACATCTCAGTCAATGAATAATCCTTCAATAGAAAAAGATGATGAATGCCTCAGAATGGATATATGTGATTATCTTAAAAGAGAATATTTTAAATAAAAAAATTGAAGAAAAAGAAGATATCGAAAAAGATAAACATGATGAAATTGATAGCGAAAAAATTGATTATATTCAAGAGAAATTTGAAAAGCTCAATTCAACAGCACCAGAAAACAAAACATTAATTTCATTTGTTGTAAAACCCCCTGAACTTGAATTAAAGATTCTTCCAAATCATTTGAAGTATATATTTTTAGGAGATTTTTCAACATTACCTGAAATTATATACTCAGACTTAAATTAAATTCAAGAACAAAAATTAATTGATAAATTTAAAAAATACGAAAAATCTTTTGGTTGGACTCTAGCTGATATTAAATGAATTAGTCCTTCGATTTTTATGCACAGAATTTTATTAAATGAAGAATATAAACCAAGAATTGATCCACAAAGGAGACTGAACCCTATTATGAAATAATTAGTTAAAAAAGAGATTTTAAAATGGTTAGATGCTGGAATTATATATCCTATTTCAGATTGTACTTGGGTAAGTACAATTCATTGTGTTCCCAAGAAAAAGGAATAACTATTGAAGCAAATGAAAATAATGAATTAATACCTTTCAGACAAGTTTCTGGATAGCGTATTGTATTGATTATAGAAACTTAAATGCCGCCACCTGAAAAGATCACTTTCCTCTTCCTTTTCTAGACTAAATGCTGGACAGACTTGCTAGACACAATTACTACTGCTTTCTGGATGGATATACCAGTTACCATTAAATATCTATTGCTCCTGAGGATCAAGAGAAAACAACTTTTACTAGTCCTTATGAAACTTTTGCTTTTAGAAGAATGTCTTTCGGACTATGTAATGCACCTATAACATTCCAAAGATGTATGATGTCTATCTTTAGTAAGTTAATTGATAATGGAATAGAAGTATTTATGAATGATTTCTCTGTGTTTGGAACATCATTTGACACATGCTTAAATTATCTTGAAAAAGTTTTGAAGTTATGCAAAAGAACTAAATTAGTTATAAACTAGGAGAAATGTCAATTTATGGTTGCAGGAGGATTTTTTTAGGGCATAAAATTTCAGAAAATGTCATGGAAGTAGACACTGCAAAAATTTAAGTAATAGCTAAATTACCACCTCCTACCACAGTGAGAGGGGTAAGAAGTTTTCTTGGACATGCTGATTTCTACAAGCGTTATGTTAAAGATTTTTCAAAAATTACCAAACCCCTATGCCAATTTTTAGAAAAAGACAAGAAATTTGAATTTACTGAAGATTGCTTAAATGCCTTTGAGATATTAAAGGAAAAAATAATCAAAGCACTGTAATAGTTTCACCTGATTGGGAGAAACTATTTGAAGTAATGTGTGATGCTAGTGATTATGCTGTTGGAGCTGATCTTGGTCAACGATATGATAAAATTTTTAAAGTTATATACTATGCTAGTAGAACTCTTAATGATGTTTAAATTAACTACACGGTTACTGAAAAAGAGTTACTAGCTATTGTGTATGCTTTTGATACATTCAGATCATATTTAATTGTGACTAAATTTATTATGCATACTAATCACTCTGTTATCAAATATTTGATGCAAAAGAAGGATACTAAACCAATATTAATTAGATGGGTACTTTTAATGCAAGAATTCAATTTTATCGTGATTGATAAAAAATGAACTGACAATCAAATTGCTGATCATTTGTCTAGACTAGAATATCATGAATCATCTGATACAAACAATGAGATAACAGACAGTTTCCCTGATGAAAAACTTTATAATATTAATGAGTGAAAAATACCTTGGTATGCTGATATTGTTAACTATATAGTAAGCGATATTTTTCCACCTATGCTAACTTCACAACTACAAAAAAATTTATTCATGATGCAAAAACATATTTTTGGGATGAACCATATTTATATAAGCAATGTAATGATCTTATTATTAGGATATGTGTGCCTTATGAAGAAACTGAACAGATTATTCAAAAAATGCCACGATTCTGAATTTGGAGGACATTTTAGGATTGACAAAACTTCGCATAAAATTTTGGAAGCTGGATTTTATTGGCCTACTCTTTTAGAGATGTTTACAGATATATCAAAACTTGTGATAGATGCCAACGAGTAGGTAATAGATCTAGAAGAAATGAAATGCCTCTGAATTTCATATTAGATGTTGAAATTTTTGATGTTTAGGGATTAGATTTCATGGGACCATTTATTCCTTCATTTGGGAACTTATATATTTTAATTGCAGTTGACTATGTATCAAAGTGGATTGAAGTACAAGCTTTACCTCGTTGTGATGTTAAAAGTGTTTCAAGATTCTTAATGAAAACATTTTCACAAGATACGGTATGCCAAGTGTGATTATCACTGACGGAGGATCCCATTTAAGGAATAAATATATTCAAAGATTGGCAGAAAGGTTTAATATTGTTCATAAATTTTTTACTACTTATCATCCTCAAACCAGTGGTTTAGCTGAAGTTTCTAATCATGAGATCAAACAAATCTTAGAAAAGACTGTAAATCCTAGTAGAGTAGATTGGTGGTATGACTCATTACAGACTTATTTAAGAAAAAACTTGTCACTTACTAGTAGAATTGGAGCATAAAACATATTGGGCGATTAAAGAATTCAATTATAATTTGAAAAATGCTGGTGAGAAGAGATTGTTGAAATTGAATGAATTAGAAGAATTAAGAAATGAATCTTACGATAACGACAGAATTTATAAGGAAAATTGAAGTTAATGCATGATCGGAAGATTAACCAGAAGAACTTTGAACCAGGATAATAAGTTTTGCTTTACAATACAAGGTTGAAATTATTTCCTGGGAAATTGAAGTCTCGTTGGTTGAGACCCTTTACGGTGACTCAAGTTTACACTTATGGAGCTGTTGAAATTGAAGATCAAAAGATTGGGAATAGATTTGAAGTAAATGGACATAAATTAAAACCATATTTTGAGAGTAGAAGACCAAATTTTAAAGAGGTTTTAATGCTTAGTCAACCTGAATAACAATAGGTCGGGCTGATGACGTTAACCTAAGCGCTTTATGGAAGGCACCCCATAGTTATCTTTATTTTTTTTAGTGTTTGTTTGAATTAATAGTTAGTTTGTAGTAATATTGAATTCTACTACTTGTATTTAGCCTTCGGTATTCAAGAATCTGGATTCATAGAGAAAATTTGGAACGTATTTGACCACGACATAAATGTGAAAATTTTTGCCTAGGGCGCTAACGGCGTGATCGACACCGCAGATGGCGGGTTTTTCCCGAGAGCCCTGGAATTTAATTGCACAAGGCTCGCCGATAGTGCCATCGAGGCCGCCGACAGCGGGATCGGCGAGTGGGCAGTTTTTTGAGTTCAAAATGACAGCTTTTTGGCTATTTTTAGCGAACACGTCCCTTATAAACTCCCATAGACGGTTCCTAAACACTCCAACTCAAAACAATGACTGGAAACTACTTTCAATTCCTCTCTAATGGCTTCCAATTTTGTAGATTACCCTAGATTTCAAGTTTACAATCAGAGAAAGTTTGTGAGTACCGAGGCACAACGACTTTTCAACAAGGTGATGTCCAAGAGAAGGCTAATCAAAGAAAGAGGATTTGTCAATTGAGGATTAAGTAATTCTTCGTCACTAATTGAAGAAATGATTGTGCGGCGAAGATGGGAAGTGTTTTGTTATACTACTGCCGCAGTAGTCGTTCCAGTGGTTAAGGAATTCTACGCCAATTTACATGGAATTAACCAAGGAAGCGTCTATGTACGAGGTAGGTAGATAACATTTAATTCTGGAAGGATTAATGAATTTTACATGCTCGAGAATGTTCCTGTCTACTATTATTTGAATTTTGTGCTGACGAGTGATAAAATGAATGAAATTTACCAATATTTGACGGACAAAACCAAAGACTGGGAAGTTAGCGAAAATGGATACGTTAGTTTTTCTACAACACTTTTAAATCCCATTTTAAAAAATTGGCACTTTTTTATATCTGCGAAGTTATTGCTGACGATGAAAATTGGCAAAGTCACAAAAGAAAGTAAAATTTTGAACTACTGCATTCAAATGGGACGGCCCATTGATATTGGATCAATTATTGTGAAGTCTGTGTTTGGCCTGATCGTTCAAAGATCATCTCAAGGGCTCAGACATCCTTCAACAGTTTTCTTAATATGCAATTTTTTTCAAGTATCGTACGAGATTTGGGAAAAAGTACTGCTACCCTAGAAACCTTTAGACCCAACTCGTATGTTCCCAGCCAAGGATGAGGAGAACGACACGGGTGTGATTATGGATCAAGCATCGCAGAATTTTGTTCCTATTCAGCCCCTACTAGCTGACAAGACACCGATGATTTTACACCGAATCTAGAATTTGGAGAAGCAGGTATAAAATTTAACGTGTATAGTTAACAATACGTCTGATTTCTTTGATCATATCGATTGGAGGATGAAAGAACATTTTGATCATACTGGCAATTTGAAGCGAGTTTGATACGCTTAATGAAGAGGATGAGATGGATTGATGAAGATTCAACTGAAGAATTCCCATTCCGACCTTTTTATAACCTGTTCGTCCATGTTTAAGCGATGGGTGATATCAAAGGAGAAACCAATACTGATTCAGAAGAGTAGTAGAATTGCCATACTTTATTTGTTTCTTTATGTTGTGTTTGATTTGAACTATGTTTGTGGGTTTGCTTTCTTAGATTACTTTTTAATCCCACTATAGTTGAGATTATGATTGAAATATTTATTTTTAGCATTTTGAGTGTTGTGGTTTGGATTGCGACGCTAATTAGATGGATTTAGGTTGAGAAAATACCTGCTTATGTGTGCTATGTATTGTGTGTTGTAAACACTTGGATTTAATAAATAATTGTGAAGTTTTTTTTGTGTGAATGTTTATTTGTGTTAATGCATAACTTAATCACTTAAAATATATGATTAAAATGATCGAACAGATTGATCAAAATTGCAAAAATTAAAAAAATGATCAATATTTAAGAATCTCGCCGACGGCGATTTTGAGGCTGCCTACGGTGTGATTTTCCCGAAGCTAATGGTATTTAATTCAATTGAGCCTACCAATGATGCGAATGACTACGCTGATGGCGAGATCCCAAAAATTACCTTTTAACCATGATTTTGATTGGTCAAACACCATTATTCATCTTCTTCTTCCTCGATTTACTGTAAATTTTGACCTAGGTCTTGATAGATCTTGGAATTGGAGCGATTTCAGCACATTCATGGAACTTGATTTAGAACCGCGATCTTGACTGGATTTCATCTTCCCTTGGTAAGAGCTTCACTCCTATGTAAAAAATTTTTATTTTCACCATGAATTTCTTCCACATTAAGAAATTTTGGGAAAGTTGAGAATATGGAGAAAAGACTTAGAAGGCATTCATGGAACTTAATTTAGAATGTTTTAAACCACTTTTAGAAGCCATTGTATTATTATTTTGGAGATTAGTGTGGATATTTGTGATTGTGATAGATCAAGCAATGGCTCCACGATAAAAGAGAAGACTCGAATATGACGAGATTCGGTTTGTGAATGCGAAAGCACAATTAAGATACACTTCAATCTTTCAAGGAAAGAAGTGCATACAAGATCGAGTTTTCGATAATCCTGAAGGAGAGGTGGAACGAGTTATCAGAGAGAAAGGATGGGAGAATTTCTGTTACACAACAAATAAAGCTACTATCAAAGTTGTAAGAGAGTTTGATTCAAATCTGACTCTACTTGAGGATGAGCCTATCCATGTAAGAGGATTTTCTGTCGATTTTAATGCTAACCGCATTAACTCTTTTTACGAGCTTCACGACTATTTTTCTAGCGAGTATGAAACATTTGGAACAATGGAGGGTCCGTTAAGTGATTTTATTGACTTTCTCACTGATGGGAAAGGCACATGGAAAATTAAGAATCGTGAACGGATTAACTTTCCACTTTCCATGATGAATGCCACTTCTAAGGCTTGGCATTATTTCATTTGTTCGACTCTGCTACCCACCTATCATCATAGTGAAGTCTCGAGAGACAAAGCTGTTCTGAATTTCTGTATTCATAACAACAGAAATATAAATGTGGGAAGAATAATTTACAAGAATATTATGGTCACTACGAAGAGTAAGTCAAGTGGATATTTAGGACATTCTGGCCTAATTTATGCACTTTTTCAATTATTTGGAGTTGAAGCTAATGACAACGAAGAATGGGTGTATCCGATGAAACCTATTAGTAATGCAAATATAAAAACTTATGAATCCCATAAGGAATGTAGATCTGGGAGTAGGAGCAAGGCACCTTCTACTAGTAGAGACATCCCTTCTACTAGCTATGACCCTCCTGCCTCTAGTTCCCCAACCTTGTATGATTTGATGAATTCCATGACCATGTAGTGGAAAATTTTTGAGAAGTTCGATGAAAAATTAGAAAGAATTGATCACATGATTGAAGGATTAGAGAGAAGACATGATTATGATAGTGAGTATCTTCAGAGGCACTCTGATTTTGAGATGACATATTATGATGCTCAGGCTAGGTACTACAGAGGAGTGTCTGATGTAATTTTTCCAGAATGCCCCCATTATACTCAGTATCAGCCCAATCCACTAGCTGACCTTGGTGATGAAGACATTGTATGGGATTTTGATGATTGAGATTTGTGGTTGTGATGTGATGTGGTGTATGTGTTTGTTTTAGTTTTGTTGTAGTACTTTCATTTTTATTAATTGTATTTTGTGGACTATGCTTTGTTTCTAAGATATTTGTTTAGTTCTGCAGTTTGTATTTTCATTTCTGAATGTTTTTTATGGATTCTTATTGTAATTGTAATTGTAAAACTGTTAAGTCTAAAATAGTAAACTGTTTGTTCTGTGTTGTGAAATGCATATGTCCTGTGTAGTGTAGTTAATTGTTTTTAATGATTTAGTTTTTAACATTTCATTACCCCAACAAATTTTATAAATTGTTATATGTGTAGAAAGGTTTTTAAATATTACAGGTCAGTTGAAGTTAAAAATTTTGAAAAGAACCTGCAAAAATTTAAAAAAACAAAAATGTCTAAAGTGCAAAGGTATGATTTTTTTTTTATATTTAGAATTTTTCTTTCCACACTATATTATTTCTATTGTGAAAAAATTTAAGTTTGGGGGGAGAAAAATATTAACGATTATATGTTCTCAATTAACATATTTTTAAAAATTATGATATGATTTTTGTGATAAAATTAAATTCAGATAACTATATTTAGATTTTATCTAAATATTATAGAATATTCAAAGAAATATTTTTGGTAAAGAAAATTAATTTTGTAGGTTAAGATATTTAGTATAAGAGAATAAGACTATAGTTAACTATTTAAAGTAAAAAAAAAAACTATAATTTGAAATATTAAGAATCTTAAGAATTTAGTTGAGAAAGAAAAGATTGGGAATCAATGACGTAAAAACTATGAAGTACATATAAGGTAAATAATGTTTTAAAGTTTCAAATTTAGGAAAAGAAGAGTGACGTTCAAAATTATTGACAGGCTATCCAGATATAGTAATCCTCACTTGAAAAAAAAAGAAAGAAAAAGAAAAGGATTAAAAAACAATCCTTGAAAAGAAAAAAAAATATAGGATTGAAAAAACAATCCAAAAGGAAAAAAGTAAATGAGGAGAAGCTTAAGGAGATGTCTTATAAAAAATTGGCTTCACTTGGATTAAACTAAAGGGAAAAATAAAAACATTTATGAACTTATATTTATAACTAGTTTCTTTACTAATAGCATCTTCATGAAGTCCTATCTTCTGAATATTCTAAGTGAATTGATATTGCAACATCTAGTCATTCTTGAAATGAATAGAAGACTAGAACTCTTAGACTTGATGACTAGATAACCTTATACCTGCAGATTAATCTAATTACTTGAAAATCTATCTAAAAATTCATGCTATGATATTTATTTAAATCAAAATTATAGTATTTCTGAATTAAAACTTTACCACAATGAATCATAATTTTTATGTAGTGCTAAAGATTACTTGAGGACAAGTAATAGTTAAGTTTGGGGGATTTTGATCCAAGGAAAAAATGCTAAGATTTTAATGCTTATTTTATACTGATTTTAACGATATTGCACTTTAAAGAAGGGTATTTTTGGTGTTTTTCTGCAGGTGTGAAGATTTAAGGACAATGAAGCAAAAATATGCAAAAAGGAGCGAATTTAGAGCAAAAAGGACTAAATTATGAAAATCTGATCCAAGGCGCCGACGGCGAGGTCGATGACACCGACAGTGTGATTTTCCCGAGAGTTTAGAATATATTTCAAGGGAAGCCGTCGATAGCGGAGGTCGAGGCCGCCGGCAGCGGGACCAGTTTAAGGCAGTGTTTCTAGAAGGCCGCCGACGGCGGGATCGACGGTTCTTTCAAAAAATACATCAAATGTGGATGATTTTCGAAGGTATGCTTGGAAAACCCTTGGAGACTCTTCAATTACGTTAAAAGGAATAATTTTAGGAAAGAAAAGTGTCTTATTTGGGTCCTCTAAAGTCATTAAGAGTTCTTAACAAGTCCTTTTGGGGCCTTCTAAGAGTCATTTAATGTCAAATAGAGAGTCCACTAATGTCCATTATTGTTATTTAGTGAGTGTTAAATAGTGAGTTCGGATAGAGATATTGGGGAGGAATTATTCAAAGGATTGTAAGAGTGGAAGGGAAGTGAGAGATCTCTTTTGCATTATTGTTTCAAAGGAGAATTCCACGTACTGTAAATAAAGGAAGAGATTCAAAGGAACTTCAAGGAGTTTGCTTGAGGAGGAATTTAAGATAAGTTGTGTTTATTTACTTTAGTTTGTAGAACTTTACTTTTATATATGAAATCCAAGTTTTATTGTATCCTATCCATGAAATCTGAGTAGTTTTTATGTCTTTCTTCTAGTTTTGATATTTTTATGAAATGATAAGTTGAATTAGTGTGTCATAAAAAAATAAAGAAGTTGTGATAATCTTTTACTTAGATCTTAATTTACTTTCAATCTGGCCAATAAATTAGTTAAAATATGTTGAGTCTAACAATTATAGTAAATATAACATTCGACATTCAGGGAGGTCAAAGTCCTTGGAAGTAAGGTGTAAATAAATAGGGAAATAATATTAATCGGGCGTAGAATTGGAGATTTTAGAGTGATAGGCTAAAATCCTCAATTTGGTCCTATCATTTAGGTGCTGAAGTGTAGATGTTAGCCCTTAGGAGAGGGGAACGTGGGAGCTCCGAAGTGAGAGCCAATATCCTCCCATCCTAGTCGCAGATTCAGTAACTAAACTTAGGATTAGTCAATGTTCTTTATGCCTGGACCAAAGGGTAAAGAATAGGTATGCTCCTATTTGGCACGATACCATTTAAACTAGTTCTAATTATCTATTCACTTAAATATCTTAACAAAGGAGAAAGATTCTTGCTTATATATTTGAACTTCACTTTAGTAGAATTAGTTATGTGATAGTAGAACTAGTTTAATTTAAATTTTATATTATTGTCGATTGCGTATTAGTGAAGATAGATAATTTCGATTTAGTTGTGATTTTGAATTAGTTTCTATAATCCTAGTCTGTAGCCTCTAAAATGTTCCATGTGGGATCGATATCCAGGACTCCACTAGAGCCCTGTATTACTTGAGCGATACGTATACTTGCGTTAAAGAGTATCTTTGCGATTAAAGAATATATTATATTTTTGTTACAAAAGGAATTAAAATTATGCTAAGAGTCCGCCGCACGGAGTGAAAAATCTCCCCAAGTCAGCTGCAACACTAACATGTTCAAAAATTACAACTAATATTCCGCCCCTAGCCTCATTGGAGGTTGGATATCATTGGTCTATTTTCCTCCTCCAGATGAAAAGAAGCTAAAGTTTTTACCTAAATTACAACATAATTCATCCAGAATTTCATCTAAATAGTCATTATCAGTCCTACCTTTAATAATCATTACTGATAACAAGACCCAATTTACTGATCAAAGGGTAAGATACTTCTATCAAATTAAAGGAATCAACCAAAAATTTACATCTGTACATTATCCTCAGACAAATGGACAAGCATAGGCTATAAATAGATCCATCCTAAATCTCCTAAGGAGGAAGATCAAAGGTACAAGAGGCACCTTGGAAAATGTGCTCTTGTTTATTATACGGTCTATCTAAACCACTTCTCCATTAGTGAATGGAGAAACACCTTACATATTTTCTCATGGAATGTTGTCCATTGAATAAAATCATCATATTTTGAGATTCATCACTGAAACATTTTTTCAATGAAGAGAATCTTACCAACTGGTACGATGCGAATGGTTAAGGAACATCTGTCACCCTTGATCTACTAAAAGAAGTTTGAACCAACATGTCACTCGGATAGAAAGAGATAAAGAGAAGAATTTCTTAGTTCTATAATAAGAAAGATTAAAAAAGAATATTCTATATCTCAACCTAGTTTGAAAGAAAACTGATCCAACAATGTGGGGACATTTGGTCGTTGAGCTCGATGACACATGTACCATCCCCTTCATCGTAGACCAGCAAGCCACCCCAGGAGCTTTCAAGTTGAAATCTTATACTGTGAAAAGGATTCACCGAACGTGGAGTGGAGATGATCCTAAAATTTTTTTGTCCTTGAAAAAAAGCTTCTTGTACCTCTATTGGAGAGAAATAATCTTACTATACTTCATATAAATTTTCGCTCTAATGTGAAAATAACTAACTGTGGTGTTATAGCCCAAACATAAAAAAATGCTCAGAACCGAAAGATTGATGGAACTCGCATTAAAGCTAGTCTTAAAGAACTGGATTACCCAAAAAAAGATGACAAAATGAAGTATTCTGATGCTCAATCAACTATAAGAAAGATCACCATAGTAAGCATTCATATGCTTGATTTCAATAAAGAAAGACAACCACATGAAGCGTTTTGACACTTAGTCGCATAACTTAAGGTTTGAATTTCTTATTCTATGACTTGAGTCAACTTTCAATGTGGGTTATCCTCTAGATAGGTAAATGAAGAAAATTAAGGAAACCATCTTCAAAACTATAATTGAAAACTCCCCTACAAGGTGTAGATCAACTGCACAAAATTTTGGGTCCGATCAAGTAATAATTAGGTCTGCCTAAGAATTGACGCCCAAGAGACACATGAAATTCCCACACAACCTACAATGAATCCATGATATCTCACTGGTCCATAGGAACTAAGTTAACTTTCAAAGATCAAGATTTAAGACGAATGAATGCCATAAATAAATGAAAAGATGATAAAAAAAGTTAGTTCAACCAAACAAAAATGAATGAAAGGTCATATTTCATTCATGCATTTGTTTACTATGAGAATTTTGTGTATATCATCTTGATTACATGTAAAAGAAGGGAAAGGAATATGAATCTAAGGATCTTTAAGCTGAGTGTTGATGAACATCCATCTGTCACATTGTTACCCTTCTATTCATTTTGTTTCTCGAATATTGATGGAGCATCGAATAGCTTTTTAAACTCGTTAATATCAGAATTGGGGTCAAACATCCCCACTCATAAATTCACCAACTACTATCTTTGACTCTTGATGCAACTTTTTTATATGCATGGATGCATGAACAATAGATATATAATAATTTTTATAAAGTCACAATGATCCAACGCAAGTATACATATCATATCTAGTAATACAGGGCTCTAATGGAGTCCCGTTTATCGATCCCACAGGGAAGCGAGGCAAGTGGTCCTTAGTCAAATTCTAGTCTAATACTAACAGTCTTAGTTTGGAATGGTGATATAAGTGGTGTTTCTAACAATTACTCATAAATGCAGACGATTATATGTAAGAATAATAATTACTCATAAATGCAAATATTACTATTAAAGATAACCCTTTTTGGGGAAATTGGTTTGGTAAATTTTGAGATAATAAAAACTACTATTCTTATGTAACGAATTGGATAATGTATAGGAATGAAATGCTTTAAATATTATATGTGCCAAATAGGAGAAATCCTATTCTTTACCCTCTTCCGAGTACCCCCTCTTCAGAGTGCTATAAAGAACATTGGCAAATCCTAGGCTTAGTCCTTAAATCCAAGGTTAGGCTGGGAGGATACTGGCTGCCACTTCAGAGCTCCCACTTACCTTCACCTGAAGGCTAACCCTAGCTTTAGTTACCAAACTATAGGAACAAATTGAGGATCTCAGCTTGTCACACTGAAACCTCCAATTCAACGCCCATGAAACAATATTTCCCTATTTATTTGCACTCAATTCCCATGAACTATGCAACTCATTAACAGACATTGAATGTAGATTCACTTTGTTAAGAATTACACTGCCCTTTTGGGACAATACAATTACAACGAATTTTAACAATACAACAGACCCTTTTTGTAATGTAAATGAAGTGCAAGTAAAAACCATCACATTTATAATTAAAACATTATTTAGCAAGCATCCCAATATCCTAAACATAAATCCTACTCATTACAAAAGTAAAGTAGAGTGAAAACAATGACATAAACTTCTTATGCCACTATTTCCAAACAAAAAGAAAGAGTAAAAGAAAGACATTATAAAGCACGAAGAAAGTGCAATGGAAAACTTCATTTCAAAGAAAATCCACAAAATAAGTGTTTACAAAATCATAAGATAATGAAAAACACAATACTTAGCTTTTTCCCCTTGAAAGAAAGATGAAAATCTCTCCCATAAAGTCTCCTACCGATCCATGCAATGCTAGAACATTCCCTTACAAATTCTCTCAAAATCCCCACACCAATCTCTCCAGAAAGGTAGAAATCTACATTTCTACTCATATTCTAAGATTTCTAATCATTCTCCACGTTTTCTCTAACATCTACGCTACTTTTTGGCTTCAAATTTGGTTTAAAATAGTGCAGGGACGAATTTCCCAAGAGGTGCATGAAGAAACCCTCCAGAAAGCATCCATATTCGTTATATGGCCAATAACAGCTCAATTTCGCATCCAGACCATCTTGGGTGCCAACAGCACTGAATAGGGAGCTGTCGGTGCCCTATTTTTTGTGCCATTGGGTTTATGGTGCCACCAACGCCAGTTTGGGCGCCCCAGACGCCCATCCCGCACAACTCCACCATATTGCTCAGTTTGGCACCGTTTCAGCTCCGATTCGCCCCGTTTCAATTGTGTTGCGTTCCTAACACATAGCCCTACAAAATAAGCATAAGAAAAAACTTTCTTTAAAGTGTAATCTCATTCAAAAATATGCAAGAAGTGTAAAATAGATTAAATATATAAAGACTTATCAAATTATGCCAAGCCAAAATTTGTTTTCTTGCTCATTTTTGCTCCAAATTGCACCATTTTTGCTTCTTTTTGCTCTAATCACCTAAAAGCATCATACCTACAACAAATCATAAAAAATACCTTACTTTAAAGTGAAATAACATAAAAAATGAGTAAAATCATATAGCAAAAGCTGTATATATTTTTGGTGCATCAAAATCCCCCAAACTTAACTTTTACTTATTCTAAAGTAACACTATAACTTTAAAAACCAAATATATTGACTTGTGGTTATGGGTTTCAATAGAGTTTCCTATAATTTCATCTCAGAAATGTTATAGTATAACATAGGAGAAATTCTAGCAAATCAACCTAGGACTAGAGTGTAAGAATATCTCATATTCAACTTAGGAATCCTAATTTTCTATTTACTTCAAAAGTTATTGAAACTTGTCAAACTAAAGATTCAAATAAAGTATAAAAACAGAATTTAAGCACCTTATCTATACCAATTTAACCAATACCTTTTGAAATAAGAATAAGCTTAGGATTGTTTTTAAGTCTTTTCATCTAAAAAGATTCAAGTGAAACCAATTTTTGATTAGGCTTTTCCTCAAGTTTCTCCTCAATTATTTTCTCTATTTTTTTTTCTTGTCTTCCGGGATCATTTTCAATCCCTTTTTTTTCACTTTTTTTTTCTTTCGGGATCATTTTTATTCCTCTTTTTTCACTCTTTTTTTTATGTGAGGATTAGTATATTTGGATATGCCTTTAATAACTTTGAATTTCATTATCCTCTCTCTAAAATCCAAAACTCAAAACTTTCCCTCACTTTTTATAAGTGTAAGTATTAGTTCGAAAAAGGTTTTCAATAAAGGCTCAATTCTCATTAAGTATAAATCTAAGAATTTTAGCTTTTCAAATTTTAACTCCTTTCTACCATAAATAACAAAATCATTTTCTCAATGTTTCCTACAAAATATCTTAACTCTAGAACAGTTTCTTCACTAAGGATTTCAACTAGATTATTTTTCTAACAGTCCTAAAATTGAAATTTTAGTAACCTAAAGGTAACACCACATACCACAAGTCATTTTAAAAGTGATATCAAATTAAATATAGGCTACTGAGGACAAATAAAGTTACATTTTAAAAATTTTTCTACCCTCCAAACTTAAATTTTAAAATATTTTGCAATTAATTCCATAAAATGTAGCAGGAAGAAAAAGTAAAAGTTGAATCTACTTACTACTACAACATCCTATCAAATTCATATATATGCATAATTATGATAGAATGACTGTAGGAGAAAGTAAATCAAACGTAAAACATGCTTGTAATAAAAGTACATTAAAAGGAAATATTTTCACTTCAAAATTTTATTTTTTTCTTCCTACCCCCAAACTTAATTTT
Source organism: Papilionanthe hookeriana x Papilionanthe teres (assembly GCA_022702705.1). Taxonomy (NCBI): domain Eukaryota; kingdom Viridiplantae; phylum Streptophyta; class Magnoliopsida; order Asparagales; family Orchidaceae; genus Papilionanthe; species Papilionanthe hookeriana x Papilionanthe teres. Next base: position 54,128,265 of record CM040433.1, read on the forward strand.
TAACATATATAACATTCAGTAAAGAAAATATAAGCAGGAAGAAAAACAGTTTAGAAATTCTATCTACCACAAATATCTATGAAAACCATTTATAAGTATTCAACAGGACAGAAAAATATGCAGCAGAAAGTAAATCTAAACTAATCATGCCAGAATGAAATTCACTAAATAAAAGTTTAACTAGCATAACAGGTATCTGCAAGGGAATATAAAAATGTTCTTCAATTATTATATAAAATTGTAACACAAACATAAACACACATAAGATAAATGAGGTCAATTCTTCTATTAACTCATCACATCACACTGATTTACATCCAATTTCTAACGGAATCACTACACTAATAAATTAGGTACATTTTAAAATGATTTAATAGACTATAATCCCAAAGATAAGATTATCCCTGATAAATTGGTTCCTAGGCACCAGTCTCAGGCATCATCTAATCCCTATAATTAAGCACCTCTAACTGTTATAAATCGTAGTGTAAGATCATCCTAATATTATTCATCAAATAGGTTCATGACTCCTATCAAATGAAAACAAAGTTAGAGAAAGGATGTAAAAAAATTGAGATGAAGCAGTCACAATTTAAATTCATGATGTCTCTTGTAAAACTCAAGTCTGAGTGAGACCCAAGTCATAGTGGACTCATCAATCTAACTACTACAAGAGAATATAAAGTCTAACCATAATAAGAAGTTAAGGAATCACCTCCCTCAAGACACACAAAGATCAAATCAAACTACTAACAATCCAAACATCTACCAATCAACAATCAAACTTATCAATCCATAATGAAACATAAAGATCAAATCAATCCACTGTAAAGCAAACACCATACAATACTAACAATCATGACTCTCAAGCATACTAAATCAAAGCACATTGTTAACTATGGGTTGCCTCCCATAAAATGCTTGGTTTTAATGTCATGGGCCCGATAGATGATTCCTCCTGGATCAAAATTCCAATTAAGTAATCCTCGATCAATCGCCTAATCCTTTTTAGATCTAGGAATTCCTACAAAATTCTCAAATTATAATTTTTCATTCAGCTTTTCCTTTTCAGATTAATTTATATCATTGTTCCTCATATTTCTTTCTAGATCCAATGTTCTTCTATTGATTTTTTGAATTTGCATATTAATATCATCCTTGAAATTTATAAGAAATGGATCTCTATAAGATAATTCAAGATCTCCCAAATTTTGGATCGGATTCTCTCTAGATAATTCAGATTCAGGATCAAATTCTTTTGTCACTTTTTTGTTTCAAGTTATCTTCCAATTCTTCCCCTTTATAATTATTAAATGATGGATGATCTATCTTAGTTGGGGAAATATGTTTTTCTAATTCCTTAGAAATTTCTTCCAATGGTCTTCTAATATCCTTATCCTCTTTTCTCAACACAAAGTTCTTTTAAATATATCTATAAATTCTCTTCCAAGTCTTAGTTCAATAACTTTATCTTGTTCATCATTTAATTCAAGTTTTTCTTGTAATTGAGTTGAATCTAAAGATATTAAGACTGGTGGTGTAGATGAATTCTCTATATAGGTAGGATTTAAAATTGTATGGGGTACATCCATCTTAAGTTCATGAGATTTTTCAACAAATGGAATTACAAGTTCACTATTTTTGGCAGCTTCCATCATTTCAGACCTCTCTTGAACATACATATAGTCTTCTTTAGATAACTTTTTCAACTCATCATGAAAATACATTCCGACCTTATCTTATCTTCTTATCAAAACTTTCTTGGAAATGGTCTTTACCTAGATAATCAATTTCATCCATCCAAAAACATTCATCATCTTTTCTCTCAGCTGGAAATTTCATAGTCTTTAACACATCGAAAGTGACTTCTTGATCATTAATATTCATAATCAACTCTCCTTTTTACACATCTATCATAGTTTGTCCAAAAACAAGGAATAGTTGTTCATTATCGTTCTCTTTAGGTTTAATCTCAGTGTTGTTAGGAAGTGTTCCTTGGGGTCTATTGCTAAGTGACATAACAATTTCTCCCAATTGATTCTCTATGTTTCTAATCGCAGCATTTTGACTTTGCAACTAGATTCCCATTTGCAATACCACTTTGTTTATAGACATCTTCTTATCCTCAAATTGTTGATCAATATTAGAGTCTAATGGATGTGAAGGCCTATATCTTGTGTTACCCTGCCTAATCCAACTTCCATTAGGATTTGCATGATTATTTTCCCATTGTTTGTTTAAATCCTCAGTAGTATGATTCCAATTAAAATTAGGATGGTTCTTCCAACATGGATTGTAAAAGTTAGAATATGGGTTGTTTATGGTATTTAAAGTCTCATATAATAAGTTAGAATCAATCATACGCCTTAATGAACTTTCCTCACTTACAGGAGTAAATTGAGGTTGGTTCATTCCAAATTGGTCCAACTTCCTTTATATTGCAGTAACCTGAGATGCAAGAATTGCAATCACATCTATATCATGAACACTAGCTACATTTTTATGATTTACCCTTGGAGAGGGCCATTGAAATTCATTTGTAGTTATTTCATTAATTAATGCATGCGCTTCATCAAATGTTTTTGACATTAATGAACCACCAGCAGCATCATTAATAATGGACTTAAGGGATCCCACTAACCCATTATAAAAAGTTTGAATGATTAACCAATCTAGCAGAGCATGATGTGGACGCTTTCTTAGGAGTTCCTTAAATCTTTCCCAGGCTTCGTATATTGATTTCCCTTCATACTGACAAAATGAGATAATATCGTTTCTAAGTTGAGTAGTCCTTGAAGGTGGAAAATACTTAGCTAGAAATTTCTGAGTTAACTCCTGTCAAATTTTAATAGAACCAACTGCTAATGAGTATAACCACATTTTAGCCTTATCCCTTAGTGAGAAAGGAAAAATCCTTAGCCTAATAGCATCATCTGACATGCCATTACAATAAAATGTAGTACAAAGTTCTAGAAAACTAGATAAGTGTAAATAAAGATCCTCCGAAGGAGTTCCCCCAAACTGGTTGTTCTGCACAAGTTGTATATTCACTGGATTTAGTTCAAACGAGGAGCTTCTACAATAGGATTTTGTATACTTGAGTTAATTTCATCTATCATAGGATTTACATAATCCCTCAATGATTTATGATGATTTTCCAAGTTAGTATTTTGAATGTTTTCCATTCCCATTTCTAGTTTTTCGAGTCATTTCTGTTTTTGATTTTTTTTTCTTTTTTCTAAATCGGGATCATAAGGCACAAGTTCTACAAATCCTTTATTTTGCATACGTAACACAACAAATAATACATTAACAATAAAACAAATAAAATAAAAAATACATTCAACACAACAAAACATTTTAACAAACACCTTATTTTTCACACAAACAGTTTGTTCACAACACTTTTTCATACAACAAAACACTTTTTATACAAACACAATTTTACGACACTAAAGTTTTCCAATTCTAAGCCTAATTACTTCAGCTAAAATTCTTCTAAAATTCTTACCGAAGCTTCCCCGACAACAGCGCTAAAAACTTGATGCGACTTTTTTATATGCAAGGATGTATGAATAATAGATATATAATAATTTTATAAAGTCATAATGATCCAACACAAGTATACGTATCGTATCAAGTAATACAGGGCTCTAATGGAGTCCCATTTATCGATCCCACAGGGAAGCGAGGTAAGTGGTCCTTAGTCAAATTCTAGTCTACTACTAACAACCTTAGTTTGGAATGGTGATGTAAGTGGTGTTCCTAACAACAACTCGTAAATGCAGAAGATTATATGTAAGAATAATAACTACTCCTAAATGCAAATATTACTACTAAAGATAACCATTTTTGGGGAAATTAGTTTGGTAAATTTTGAGATAATAAAAACTACTATTTTCATGTAATGAATTGGATAATGTATAGGAATAAGATGCATTAAATATTGTATGTGCCAAACAGGAACAATCCTATGCTTTACCCTCTTCCGAGTATCCCCTCTTCAGAGTGCTAAAAAGAATATTGAAAAATCCTAGGCTTAGTCCCTAAATCTAAGGTTAGGCTGGGAGGATACTGGTTGCCACTTCAGAGCTCCCACTTCCCTTCACCTGAAGGCTAACTCTAGCTTTAATTACCAAACTATAACAGCAAAATGAGGATCTCAGCCTGCCACCATGAAACCTCCAATTCGACGCCCATGAAACCATATTTTCCTATTTATTTGCACTCAATCCCTATGAACTATGAAATTCATTCATAGACATTGAATGTGGTTCCACTTTGTTGAGAATTACACTGCCGTTTTGGGACAATGCAATTACAACGAATTTTAACAACACAATGGGCCCTTTTTGTAATGTAAACGAAGTGCAAGTAAAAACCATCACATTTATAATTAAAACATCTTTTAGCAAGCATCTCAATATCCTAAACATGAATCCTACTCATTGTAAAAGTAAAGTAGAGTGAAAATAATGGCATAAACTTCTTATGTCACTATTTCTAAATAAGAAGAAAAAGTAAGTGAAAAACATCACAAAGCACGAAGAAAATACAACGGAAAACTTCATTTCAAAGCAAATCCAAAAATTAAGTGTTTAAAAAATCATAAGATAAAGAATAACACAATACTTAGTTTTTTCCCTTTGAAAGAAAGATGAAAATCTCTCCCACAAAGTCTCCCGCCAATTCATGCAATGGTAGAACATTCCCTTACAGATTCTCTCAAATTCCCCTCACCAATCTCTCCAAAAGGTAGAAATCTACATTTCTACTCCTATTATAAGATCTCTAATCATTATCTACATTTTCCCTAACATCTACACTACTTTTTGGCTTCAAATTTGATTTAAAATAGTGTAGGGAAGAATTTCCCAAGAGGTGCATGAAGAAACCCTCCAAAAAGCGTCCAGATTCAATGTATATGGCCAATAACCACTCAATTTCGCATCCAGACCATCTTGGGCATCGTCGATGCTGAATAGGCTGCTGCCAGCGCCCTATTTTGTGCCCTCAGGTTTCTGGCGCCGACAGCGCCAGTTTGGGGGCCCCCGCACCCATCCTGCGCAGCTCCACCATTTTGCTCCGTTTGGCTCCGTTTCAGCTCTGATTTGCCCCGTTTCAGTTGCATTGCATTCCTAACAGATAGCCCTACAAAATAAATATAAGAACAAACTTTTTTTAAAAGTATAATATCATTCAAAAATATGCATGAAGTGTAAAAGAGATTAAATATAGAAAGACTTATCGAAATGTGTCAAGCCAAAATTTGCTTTCTTGCTCGTTTTTGCTCTAAATTACACCGTTTTTACTTCTTTTTGCTCCAATCACCTAAAATCATCATACCTACAAGAAATCATGAAAAATACCTTCCTTTAAAGTGCAATATCACAAAAAATGAGTAAAATAATATAGCAAAAACGATATATATTTTTGGTGCATCAACCCTCCTCTAAGTATTCAATCTTCGTATTAAGGAGTTTTTTAGCCATCGTCATAGTAGATATCCACTCAGTTGGGTCATCATTTTTCTCCTGGATCACATATATCCCCTCAGATGCCATCTCCAGCTCCACTTTCGCATCATTCAGTTTATCCTCTACCCCAGCCACCCTCTTTGTCACCAATTAGTCAAGCCCCTGGTATCCTTTGGCTTTCACGTCAGACTTTGCAACTCTCTCCATTATGGTCAGATAGAGTGAGTTGAAATGGTGGGTCGAAGAATAACCGAGAAGTTGAAAGCTGTCAATCAATTGACATAATATGAGTGGGTAGAGGCTATCCATATGTTTCTCTATGCTAGATGATCATAAGATATCCACGATGGTGGAGGCATACCCGACTGGCTCAGAGTTCAATGAGAACCATTTTCTATCAATGTTTATCATGCTAAGGTTGGAATCCGAGTTCATGTAAACCTTCAGTTTCATTATATAATGGGATCTAGTGGTCCCGACCTCCCTTCTTATTTCTTAGAGGCGTGGGAAGGAAGGAATGGAACTGGGAAGCTACAACCTTGAAATTTTTCCTGCGCTTACTACCTTAGCTAACTCAGAGATCCAATTCAAATTTTCCTCTAAATCTTCCTCCAATGTTGGCTCGGTGAGCTTCAAGGGAGGTTGAAGAAATTGTCGAGCTTGCCTTGTCTCTCTCTGATAGAGGAATGAAACCAAAATTCAATGGTCAATAACCTTCATGTGTTGAAGGTTGCTTAGAGGACTCCATGGTCTCCAATCAAAAGGAAGAACTAGTCAGCTTGTCATGATGTTAGCCCCTTGAATCACCTAAATTTACCAAAGCAAGTTTTCATTTAATTAACCTTAAGTCACTAGTAACTTTATATTGAATAACTACTTATGTTTTGGAGACTGAATGTATTAGATCCAAACCTGAAATTGTGCCCTCTATAGATCACCTTCTTTCGTTTACTCGTCCATTCCTCTTAAAGGAAAGCCACCTACTTTCTATCTTTTCCTTAGCTCCTTTTTTGAGAGTTAGATGGTTTTATCCAACTGCTTCTTCTCTTTTGCCTCATTAGATGTGGTCCAGAGATCCGATGTCATTTGAACTTATTTGCTTGAGTAAATACTTGATTGATGGTCCTAGGAAAGGTATACTAAACCATGGATAATTGGATTCCTAGAATGATTGATTCAAGTTATTTAAATTGAGGAATCCATTTCTTCTTCTTGTACGAGCCTCTAATCAGTTTGGTAGCAATTCCTTAATCCTTGCAACTGCCCCTCAAGAACCAAAGCTTCTAGATCCTAATCTTGTTCTTTAAGTAGAATAGGTGAAACCTTTGAGTTGAGTCAATGACAAATTATTCATCTGGCTCCATGTTGAATGAGAACATGTGGGAGAATAACTCTTTGGAGCATGTGATTTCCATCATGCACACGTGAACCACATATGTCATTACCTCTGTGATGGAATTTGGCTTGATCCGGGCATGAATCATGCCATAGTGATTCTAGATCAACTGAAGCTCTATAAAAAAGGGCAATGAAAGTCCTCATCGAAACTGGTCCTGATAGAAAATTAGGCTATTCCCTAGATAGTCAATAGTGTAGACCTCTGCATCAAACTATTCTAGAATGACACTTGTGTCGTACACACTAGTGTCGTCCAACATATAAACATCAATATCTGTCAAGTTAGATACCTCAGTCGATGTCACCGAAACAAGCAGTAGAGAAGAGAATGTAGAAGCCATGAAGTTCTAAGAAAAACTGACCCAGGGAGGAAGACGTGAAAATTGAAAGTATTCACAGAGTTTTTGCTTAACCCTATATATAGGGTACATAAGGGATTCAAAATGTCTCACATCCATTCATTGATCTCTAAATATACATCAAATTAGCATGAGAATCTAGAATACAAAATAATTAATTATTCTATATAAGAAATATTTAACAGTTGGGTCATTTGCCATCTCGAGTGACACTAGACCCTGACTCACTAAACTCATGTACATTGCACGCCCACCAAACTTATATTTTTCTATCCTCTCCTCTCCTGCTCGGACACTAGAGATCAAACTGGCCACCCAAACTTCCACTAGCTCGCCCTTAAGACTCTGCACTCTGGCACAGAGGGTTTCCATAGCCACGTAAGAGACTGCCATCTCCACCCTCAAGTCTGATATAACAATCTCTCCTTTGAAGGCCTACTACCTGGGCAAGAGAGTCCACAGTCACGTCCATGCATAGTGTTAATGACTCGTAAGAGCTGAATCAACAATCTGTTTCTTGATATGGATCAGCAGGAGGCTGTGGGAGGTCATGTGTTGTTTCAACTAGTGGAGAGTCAAAGGTCTAGCAGGAGCCTTTGAAGCAGGAGGTTGCACGACCACTCTGTGCTTGGAGTCAATTTTTTCCATGAATTCATCTGCAACAATAGTACGGTTATTAAAGTGGATGAAAAAAATTGAGTAAGGAAGTCTAATTACTGACCAATCTCTCTTTCTTCGACATATGAACACTCTCCCCAAACAGGCAAAGGAACATCACCCTCAACTCCCTCACCGATCGAAGGCTGAGGCAGGGCACCTTTTACCAATAAAGCTTGTGCGACCTCCTTTTGCAGGCTCTTATTCTGAAAGTGGCAGTTGGGTCTGTCACTGCACTATGGAACATGAGCCAAGACAGAAGCATCAGTGATGCCCATTCTCATCCGTCTTCTCACATCTAATAGTGGCGGCTAGTTGGAAGACTCTGCAATCTCCTCCACCCATTGCTTCTTTAATACCACCAACCTCATCAAACTAGATCCCTCAGGCTTGGTCCCTTCAGCTGCCCTTTTTTATAAGTTGTGCGCTTCTAATCCTCCGACCACTTATCAATCAATCGGCCCTCTTCAACAATATTCTTCTTCTAAGTTGATCGAGAACCCTCCAATTTTATTTTCGGTTTGCTCCTCGAAGGGCGAATCTTAGAAGTAGGGAGCACGAAGGCTCTCATCAGAGCTTCCTCATTCACAGGTTTTTTAGCACCCCATATTCTAGTCCTCTGCTACAAATGACTAAAGGAAAAAAATAACTCTGGAAACAAAAAGAGGAAGAATTGATCGTACCCTTTTTATAGAAAAAGGGACATAGAATTCCTGGGATTACAATTATTGAAAGTACTTATTACTCATTACATAAACAATTATTTAATTTAATTCTCTTATTTTTATGATATTTTTCAATTCCAAAGAAGTAAATCAATTGGAGAACTAAATATGTACATCGAAAATGTGTTTGCAAGAATCTAGACGAAATCCAACGGATCACATGGAAGAAGCGACAAATGATCGAGCAATCTTGCATCAATTCAGTCAGTTGAAACATGAGATGACCAAATGAAAGTTCATCAGAATTAAAGAACACCACACATATACAACGACAACTAAACCAATCCAAAGACATTCACAAGATCAACAATTGCTTACAAAAACTCACAGCCAACCATAAATGAAGATTTATCAATCGAAGGAAGACTGCCTATCTGATTTCGGTGATACACCCTCTACTTGATGGGGGAAAATTGACTAGAGATCTATCGGTCAGTTAAATGAGTTTGGTTGACCAAACGAAGATCATACGACCAAGTCGAACAATTACAAATACTAAACTATGTTAGTGACAGTTACAAATACAAAACGACGCCAACAGTGGTTACTATTGTCAAAATATGTCAATGTTTGTTACAAATATGTAAATTTATAATGACTCATAAATTCATTGTAACATTTTTATTAAATGGGGGACAATCATGCAATTTACTTGGCAGCTCCTATGACATATAATTAAAGTGGTCATTTTTACATAATTGACTACTAAATCTATTTTCAAAGAATTAATATTACTTGTGATTTACTCTTTCTACTTTCCATCATTCCTCTCATCCGACCAGTGTTTTATTTCTTGGGCGTGACTCGAAGAACATTTTGGAGTTTAACATATAGCATGATTTTTTATATAATATTAAATATTTGAGTGAAATGGAAACATTTGATGTTAGATATGTACATATACAAAAATTTTATGGTAAATAAGTAAAATGCCCTAAAAATAAAATGGTCCCTCTTTTTTTCTATTTTTTTGGTTTAACTTGTTCGTTTAACGCTACAATCCAAAACGAAGTGTGGCTTCCACTGCCGATACTATGATAAGTGCATGCGTCCCATCACACACTCAAAGGAAAGCAACTTAAAATCAAAGAAGTTTGATTATGATATTCCATTTATCATAAAATTAGCTATAGGATAAGTATAGAATATATTAAAAATCTATTTTTGTTTATATCAAACCTCTTACAAAGTAAATCAATGATCTTTTATATTTTTTCTTTTAAAATCTCAGACTTATCACTTCCATCCATTTCGGATATATATATCAACGAAGTAAAGTGTGATACGGCTCCAAGTCATAAGATCAGGAGTACACTCACTATCAAGGATGTGGATAATATATATTTTATGATTTGTTGTTTGTTATTTTGAAAAATAAAGCCATCTCTCTTGGTAGAGGGTTATGGCCAAGCGAATTGGCCTACATATGGTGTAATGGTAGAAGGTCCCATCAAATATTCAGTACAAATATTAGATCAGAATGAGTTCTATATTTTGAGATGTGCGTATTTTGGTACTAATCATTAAGTCTTATATTGCACTCATACCAAATCAAATTATAGAACTTTATAGCATATGTTAATCATATTTTGAATGGAATACCCTCAATTCTACGATGCATATTTTTCCACTCAGGACAATGTAGCCATCTTTTCAAGTTGTTTTGCTACAAGCCAAAGAAACCTTTTCTTACTCAGAGCGAGAAGCTTGGTAATCTTTGCTCCATAGCTAGGCAAAATAAAATCTTCAACATTATTTTTAAGTAAATAAATTTGTTTATTAGATTTATGTTACTCTCAATCATCATATATGCGTGTGTTGGTCATCTTCATATTTGTAACCCTAAATAATAACATGGTAAAAGGCTTGAAAATAAAATAATTTAGATCTTAAACTTATTTTCTAAAGTTGATATTCGAATAAGTTGGACCAAACAAATATTTTTAGTAACGTATGTTCTTCTGAGTAGATTTTATTCATAATTTGCCTTTTTAACCTTTACTTGAAGTGTATATTCTATGCATAAATAAATTTTATTTAAATAGTTCAAGCATATAGCAAAATATTTAGGAGTTCATTAAATATTAACTATAAGTTTATGCCCATGGGGTTAACAACATTCTAATTTCTCTTTATGGAAATCATATTTTAATAATTTATATAAGATTTGAGATTAATGTAGATCCACTAAATTATGCATCTTTATATTAATTTTTATGTGAAATTCTGGCAAAAAAAGGAAGACCAAGTGATGCAATAATGATGCAATATGCGTGTTACAAGTATATTTTAAGGACTTAGAACTCTTAACTTGATATTTATTATATGTAGTAAACTACAAAACACATTATCACTACAAAGGTATATAAAATTAGAAGTACGTACAAAGAAACATCACCTTACAAGTACAATTAAGAGAAATGTTTATGACAGACATGTCTTTAGTTTACATTCAACTATGTTAATAATTTTGGCATGATTTTCGATCGAGGATTATGATTCATCACTAGGCATTTCATTGTTCTTAGAAAATTGACATGAAAGTTTGAATCTATAAAAGAGGTCTCGATTTCAAAGTTCTCATATGGATTAAGCTATCTAATATACTTGTGTGTTACGAGAACAAAAACATGGTTTCAAAAATTTTGAGAAAAGTAAGCACCTCTTTGGTTGTCGATCAACTCACAACTGCCATGCTAAATAGAGAAAATAAATTAGTACTCTACAAAAGAATGAATAAGACCAGTGACTAACAAAAAGTATTCAAAGATTTCATAAATTTTTCTCTTTTGATAATTCTTGGTAAGCCATAATTAATTAAAAACCACATAATCATTAAATATCTTTTAACATAAGGACCTATCTTGATCTTTGGAATTATCCATATATTAGTTGTTAATCTCAAAAACTCTACATGATTTACACACTAAAGAGAATATTTGATCCATGGTTATCTATGGAAAGATTTTGACAATTTACTAGAAAAATTAATTAAACTCAAATACGAATAAGGTGATAAAGATGTCATTCCTCAATGAATCTGTTAGTGAATTGATCTATAAAATATCGATCAACCTCCTTTGATAAAGAAGTGCACATTAATAAAGCTACAAATAAAGTGGTGTTTTGTGGAGAATCATAGAAATATTTTATGTTGCACTTTAATGCAAATGAAATTTAGTAAATGCTTAAAATTCTTATATTTGTGCTTGGCATATGATCCTTAATTTATAGATGAAAATTAAGATCTATAATACAAACTTGGCTACAAAGTAAAATCATATAAAATAATCGCATTGAATCCAGGTTATTAGATGTGTAGCGAATGAATTAAGCTCATAGCCAATAGGTAACCGAGAACTTTGGAAGAATTCTAGGTTGAGAAAAAAGTACACTTGGAAAGTTTTATAGTGGTAAACCTAAGTTTCAAGTTGAGCTTTCCGAGTAGTTAATCATAATTTTTGCGTGAATTTAAGATTCCATAAGAACATCTTGGTAGCTGAACGTTGGCTCTCGGATAATAGAGATGATATTTTGACATGCAAATATTTTCATGAAAAGTTAATTTTTATCTTTTTCCACAATACCATCATTATCTGTGCCTATTGCAAAGAAAATTTCTTATATTAAGCATAATGATAATATACACAATTATGTTATTTTCATTAAACTCGAGTTGGACGATTCAAAGAGCATGAAATTGGTAGCGATGAGCATGACATGGAGGAAGTTCATGCTTTCTAGGCTTAGGGAAAAAGGAATCTTAAAATTTCGAGATTAATAATTAGGATTCATGATTTTCTATTCTAGATTTATGATTTTAACGTTGAGATCTCAATGAAACAATAGTGTTGAGTGATATTATGATCAACACATATGATTAGCTTCGAATTTTTTAATTTTATTTTTTCTTACAAAATATTAAATATTTTTATTTTAATTTTTGGCAAAATTTTATGATGGTGCACATCTTTGTTGGCTTAACTTATTAACAAAAAAAAAAAGATTACATCACACACACACACACACACACACACACACACATTACCAATCAAAATGTAATTCTATTAATTCATTTGAAATTTTATAGTGACATTAACGTCATTGTTTGAACTCAAGGATGATGAACCTAATAATACCTCTGGCTCTGGTACATATTGGCCAGTAGTGCAGATTCCTTAATTTTAAACATGTGAATAGATGGTGAGGTTACAACTAAGATTCCCATATACTAGTGATTCTCAAGTGTAGACAAATTTAGTATGTGCTTCTGCTGATGCTGGACACTATGACCATTGTTATCATCTTCCTGAGAGATCTCAAAATTTAGATTAATTGTTGATTTCATATAACCACCAATATATATGATTTATTATCTGAGCCACTTTCTAATTCAAGTTGAATTTTGGTTCGATGGAAAGGTACTTAGCAACTCATAGTTGTAGTTATATTTGTCCCATTCACAAGCTTGCTTGGCCATTGTATAACATTGATAAGAGAAAATGATAAAGGAAAATGAAGTTTAATGTACCAATCATAGTCTCCTTCATCGGGTCAAGCGAGTAAATTAATGGGACATTGTGAGATAAGATGGCCAAGCAAGCTCATGAATGGATATATATTACTATAATGATAGTATTGCTAGTTCAATACCTTTCTCTGGGCTTACCCAAACCCCTATTCAGATTGATTTGAAATCTATCTGGAGGACAAATCATATTTAATAAATGGATAGTTCTATTAAAATAATTTCCAATTTCAAATTTGAGGTCCCTCAGGTAGAAGATAACGATGACGATAGGGTCCAGTATCAACAAGAGAACATACTAAAAGTTATCAACATCTGAGAAAATCAACTAGTAATTGAGGATCTTAGCTTTAACCTTAATATCTATCAATTCAATTGCCTGTTTAAGTAAGAAATCTCTATAACTGAGCTCCATGTCATAAAGTTGATATCAATAATAGTGGGTAATGAATTTAATAAGAAAATTTATGGACGGTCTTGATTAAATTGGGCATGTAGTTAGAATTGACACTCTTTAACAACCTGTATTCAATAAACAACAACTTGATCTCATGAAAAATAGTACATATTTATTAATACTAAGGTTGATTTGATGAATATTTTGTTTTACATCACAGGTTGTTAACTTATCCATAAAAGTTTTATTGGTTAAAAAGGAAGATTATCGTACATTTAAGGAATATATTTTATGTTTTGTTTTTCATTATTTTGAAAAAGAAAGCCTCTCTACTTAGTTAAGGGATATGAATAAGCACATTGGCCTACTTATAGTGTAACAGTAGAATGTCTAATCAATTGTTTAATATAAATATTTGATCAGACGGAGTTCTATTTTTTGAGATCTGTGTATTATGGCATTAATCATTTAAATCGTTTAATGCACTCATACAAATAAAATTATAAAATTTTCTAATATATGATCATTATATTTTGATTGAAATGCCCTTAATTTTATTATACATACTTTCCACTCAACCTCCTATGAATAGGGCTGGGGGAGGGGGTAGGGGGGAGTTAGTGCGGGGACACAAATATTTAAGTGATGATTTTTTAATGTAAGATTTTTTCATTTTCGTTGAAGAGGGAAAAATAATGAAATTTAAGATAAGTTAAATTTAGAAATTTCATGTTTGAATAATATTTTTTGAGATCCTTGAGTTTGGAATATAATTTAACAGACACTTTTTCATTTTTTATGAATTTGATGTAAATAATTTAGTTTATAAAAAGTATAATTGAGCATTTTATATGGATATTATTGCATACCTAGGAGGGATGGATTGGTACTAAAAAAATTAAAAAAAAAGAAAAAAAAAACTAATTTTACTTTTTAAATGATGATAAAATAAATCAAAAATATTTTTAATTAATTGAAGAGAAACTAAAAATCCACTGAATTTTCTCTTAAGAAAGTTCTGTTTGATGACATAACACAACAAATCACAATTATTAATCTTATAGATTTATAATATAGGATTGTCTTAATAAATTCAGAGCTTGATTATCAATGGCCTAAATCTACAATTTTAGCCATCTTTCAAATTGTTCTGCTAGTCACTCTTACTACCACAAGGCAAAGATGCTCTCTCTTTCATGAGTAACTGAGAAACCCTATAACATCTTCTAACTCAAGAGAGAAACTAGCTAATCATAGCTCAGCAGCTAGGCAAAACAAAGTCTTCAACGTTACGTTTGATATTTATGGCCTCTGATGCCTGAATATTTATGCTTACAACTTAGAAATTTTATGATTTATAATATGGTATTCTACATAAGTATACATATCATTTATCAAGTAATATAGGACTTTCTGAGTAAGCCCCGAGATATTGAACCCATAGGGAAATGTGAAAAAATTTAAAGAAATAAGAAAAATAACTTTGTACTTTTTTTTAATTGATTTTTGTAGGTATGTTTTAAGGTTTTAATTTTGAAAAGTGGTTTTTGATATTTTTAATAATAAGTTTAAGCAAGAAATAAAATTATCAATACTCTAAACAAGATATAAAAGTTATTAGAATCAAATATCTTTTTCCTTCTTCAATGAATTAGTAATAATTATGAAATTTTATGTTGTGGAAGTATCTAAATGTATTGTGCCAAACAGGAACAATTATTCTTTACCCTTACTTGGTTCTATAAAGAAAATTGGTTAATTTGGAATTTTGAAATTTTGTAGATGGGTTAGGCAGGGAAGATACCAGCTCTCACTCTAGAGTTCCCTCTATTCCCTCCACCTGGGGGCTAACATCTCATAACAAAATTTAAAATAACAAACCAAATTAGGGGGCTTTAGCCTATCACTCTAAAGTCCTCTAATTTTGCTCCCTGATAAAGTATATCTCTGTATATATTTACATTTAATCATATGGACTACAATTCTCACTCATATAATTGCCTGTGATTCTTTCCAATTGTTATTTGAGACAATACCACATTGGATCGTACATAATCTCACAACAAATTTTAAAATCTTAATTTGCCAAACCGAGAAGTAAATTAAGTTCAAGGAATGGAATCATCGCAATTTATTCCAGCATTAAACACTTATACTTTCCACAACATTACTTTCATAATTTAATTACTTCATCATTTAAGAAAGAAAAAGATATAGTAAACTACTCAAATTTCATTAAGAAAACACAAACAAAGCTTGATAGGAAAGCATAAATCATAATGAAAACATAACAATCTTAGTTAAAAACAAAGTGTAAAAACAAAGATAAATATTTATTTGAAAATGCTCTACAGAGGTTGGCGCCCAACTCTGGTGACTCTAATAAAAACTTTAAACTTCAATAAAAGCTAGATATAAGAATAAAAGAAAATTGGTGAGAAGAAGGTTTCACACCAACCTTTTTTCCTTTCTTACTCTCTACTCTCTACTACAGAAAAGAAGAACTCTAAAAATACTATTTACTTCATAATAACTTTCAAATAACACACTAATCACCACACACACACAACAAATTATGAGCTTCATTTTTATAATTTTCTAAAAGATGCCTGGGTGTCTCTTCAAATCATGTCCAGATTCAATGTATCAACCAAAAGATGCGTCCCTTCAATCATATTTGCCACCCAAAGGAAGTTAAGGAAGTCACCACCAAAAGTTGCTTCAAACACCTCTTGAAAATGACACCAAAATTGATTTAAATTCGATTTTTAGCTATGGCGCTTAAGCGCCGACAATTTGGTGCTTAGGCGCCAGAGTCTAAATTTCTCAAACTTCATAATTTTGCTCCAAATTTGATCCTTTTTCACTCCTTTCATCATAATTAATCATTTTCATCATACCAACAAGAAAAACACAAAATACCTTTCATTAAAGTGCAATATCATCAAAAATAAGTATAAAAATGTGCATAAAAATACTATATATTTTAGGTGCATCAAAATCCCCCAAACTTAAAATGTTACTTATCCTCATGTGACTCTTAACCATAAAAAATTTAACATGCAAATTATGTAAATGAGTTTCTTTAGGAAGGTTTCAAAATTTTGTTCTAGAAATAAAATAATTCAATTTAGAAAATATTTAAGTAAATAAGACCAAATTAAAATTTTGAAAGTTCTTAAGTAAAGGATAATGAAAATATAAGTTTTTATCTAATTCATAAATACTTGTAGATTTTTCAAAATTAGGATTCAAACTTTTTATTTTTCTCACTTAAAAATTTTAATTAAAAATAATTTTACTTACTATACTATAACCATAAGTTTTAGATTTTCTTAAAACTTATATTTTAAACTTTAGGCATGAAACCAATTTTTGATTAGACCCTTAAATCCTCAAGTTTCTTCTTCCTTATCACATACTATTTTTTACTTTTTTCTTTTTTTTTCTTTTCTTTTTTTTATAAGGTCAGGATTACTATATCTGGATAGGCCTTTAATGATTTTGAATTCCTCCCTTTCATTTAAAATAAAGGTCTAATATCTTTCTTTCACTTAAAAATCATAATAATAGTGTTGAAAATATTTCTTAATAAAAGAAATTTAAGCTTTGAAAAATAAAAGTCAAATCTTCTATTCATCCAAAAATACAATATGTCTTACTAAAGATTGTTTAACTATATTTAACATTTCTTTATAAAGAACATTTTAACTTTAAATTTTTCATTATTATTCTATTTCTTTTATTCATTTCTATAGTCAAAATTTTGTTTCCTTAATATAACTTCAATCAAAAACAAAATTTATTTCAAGTATTCTTGAGAACAAATAAAATTTTACGTTTTTGAAAAATTTAGTTTTTTAAATTTCCCCCCAAACTTTAATTTTAAGTCAGAATAAAAGCATTTAAGCATAAGAAATGTTACATGAGTGAGAATTAAAAACTAAAATAACATGCTTGCAGGAATTTTAATATCCTAAATATGCAAGTATAGCAGTTTTTAAAAATAAACTGGAGTAAAACGAAATTAAATTCAGTTTCTCATTAAAGAAAAATTTCAAAAGACTTCTTTTGTAGTGGAGATTTTCAAAGTAAATACACACCAATTTAACATAACTAAAATCACAACAATACTAGATAATAATTGGTAGTAGATTTCAAAAAGTTTTAAACATGCAATTTTCAAATAGTGGGTTTTAATAGTGTTCAACATTTCCTAACAGATTTGAAATTACTTTACACCCTATTAAAAATTCAAATACTAAGTACACATTAAAACTTTTACTACTACACAAATTACAACATAAAACATTAATTTATCACATAAACATCTCAATGTGCATGAAAAGAAATAGTCCAACTATGCTCTATACAAAATCAGAGTTCATATCATAAATACATCACACAATAATTAAACATAACATCACATATAAAAACATCAAAATAGAAACATAACTACACATAAGAAATTAAAAAAAAAACAAACTAAACACAATAACCCTAATCATCTTCCTTATCATCATCTTCTTCAGACCAGTCTCTGGATGGCACATAAGGTATATAAAACGGATGAGGGGCATCTCAGCACTGTGATCACCTCTAATCACTCTATCAATGTACTACTGATAATTCTCCTCATATTCATCATTCTTAATAATATACCTTTCAATATTCTCAATCTTACCATCCATATCTCTAACATGCTCTCGAGTAAGACTCACTTTCTTCAAAATCTTCTTCAATAGTCCGGTTTGTGAATCACTAGATGGTAATGCTCTAGAAGTAGTGGCACATGAAGTAGAAGCAGCAGAAGCAGAAGCAGAAGTAGTGGAAGTTCTAAATCCACCTCTCCAGCCAAACTCTGAATGTACAGTGTACTCACCAACATTTACACTAGTAATAGGTCTCAAATGCTGAAGAACTTCCTCCCATGTTTCAGACTTCACACCAGATCACTCACAAATCGAATGAATTAAGGATGGAAATCTCATACCTGAAGTAGTAGCAGATCTGGCACAGTTCATCACATAATAAAAAATAATACCCCCGACGTCAATAGGCTTTCCTAACTGAATACAATGGTTTAGAACTGCTCTCTCCCATGTAACTTCACTAGTATGACTTGAAGGCAATAGTATAAATGAGATAAAATAATGCCATGCCTTTGAAAGGGCATTCAACTTAGAAGCCTAAAAATTTACTTTTCTTTCATTTGTTTTCTTTCATAAACCTCTTCCAGCAGTCAGAATGATATAATCTCATCCAATTCTCCTTCAGTAGGATGATAATTAGCATAGAAACAAAACAATGCAGGTGGCAAGTGGTAGAATACATTGATTACCGCAGGTGAGAAATGCACTTGTTGACATCTAAACATCACCAAATTCTCTTCTGTTGCAGGTAAGTTTGCATAAAATTCTCTGACCATAGAAACAACAGCGATAGCTGAGAAGTAATAGTAATTCTCCAAATTCCTTCTAGTAATCATTTCTTCAATAACTTCTTCTAGCTTACTAAATACTCCAAATTCTCTGACCATAGTAATCATTTCGCAAACCGGTGCTTAAATGCGAGGCCTCCGCGCTTAGCCGTGAAATCTGGCGCTTTAGCGCCTAAGTTTTGGCGCTTAACCGCTAGTACCCTAATTTTAACAATTAATTAAAAATGTATTAAACCCTTTGGTTAATCACCCTAAATCACTTCAAATAATCATTTCTTCCCTCTAAACTTTTCTAATTCTCCAAAGAAAGTTAAATTTCCATCAATTCCAAACAAATTTCACACAAACATAAACTTTCATTAAAACAATCACACTTAATACAAACTAAAAATTTCTATCTAAACATCTTAGATGAAATTTTCCAATACACAAATATGTAAATGCATAAAAAAAGATTATTTTACATCATTAAGATGTAACAAACACACTTAAAAGTTCAATAAAACACAAACATATAACATCAGACACAAAACACTTAAAATATAAAATAACAACACTTGACTATACTCAAATTAATTCCAATCTCCGTTAGATTGAATGTATCTAGAACCACCATTTGTTCCATTTGAACCACCTGGAATATAGATCTGATAAAATAGGCGATGGTTGAAAACTCTTACATCTTTTTCTTCTGACCATTTGTTTTTCAGAAACAATGCCTTATCTGCTTCTTCCACATGACTTCTATGACGAAATTGCATTTGAAGTTGCCATCCCATATGTGATAAATGAGTGTTAGTTTCATTTACCTTTGCTTCAATTGACTCCATGTTGGCTTCAATCTTCACAATCCTTTCTGCAATAACTTAAATACTAACTACAAGGAATCCGTTGCATAACTCTTGCGCACTTTCACTAATAAATTTCTTCTTGTTGGCTTCCTCCTTCTTCTTAATTTCACTCTCCCAAGAAGACATTTTTGCACTCAAAACACTCATCTTAAGACTCAAGAATGAAAATAGGGACTAGGGCAAGTGTTTCTCTTAAATCAGGTCTTTTTATAAACATGGAAAGCGCTCAAACTGACCTTAGACGTTTTAAAACTCCAAAATAACTTTTAAAACCACTTCCCCACTATTTTGGCTTCTATAAACTCATTTATCACGTTTTTCTTAATTGCGGTGCTTAAGGGCCAACTAGGCGCAAGTGCACATTTTTACACAGGTCTGCCAAATGTCCAAAATTTTCATTATGACTCTTTCTAGTCATCAATTAATGTCAAATAAACACCACTATAACTAATCTCTTCAAAATACTACTAGATAATAAAAAAAAACAAACCAAACATAGCACTCTAAGCAAACATAAAGCAAAGCACACCAATAAATATGGGTTGCCTCCAACAAAGTGCTTGGTTTAATGTCTTCAGCCTGACATACCAAAAACTTATCCTGAGTGACCCAACATCAAATTTTCATCAGGTTTAAGTTGATCGACTGAAAAATAAGGTTTAATTCTATGACCATTAACTTTAAATATTTTTCCAGTCTTAGGATCTTGAATATCTACAGCTCAATAAGAATAAACTTTTATCACAATAAATAGACCCATCCATTTGGACTTAAGTTTTCCAACAAAAATTTTCAACTTGGCATTATATAACAAAACTTTTTGTCCTGGCTCAAGATTTTTAGTAAGAATCTTCCGATCATGCCATATCTTTATCTTGTCTTTATAAATTTTAGCATTTTCATAAGATTCATTCCTTATCTCTTCAACCTTATTTAATTGAAATAATCTCTTCTTAACAACATCCTTTAAATTATAATTGAACTATTTTATAGCCAAATATGCTTTATGCTTAAGTTCAACAGGTAAATGACAAGCTTTTCCAAAAATTAGCCTATATGGGGACATCCCTATAGGAGTTCTGTAAGCAGTCCTATAGGCCCACAAAACATAATTAGTTTGATTGACCAATCCTTTCTGTTTGGATTAACATTCTTTTCCAATATTCTTTTAATTTCATGATTGAATAATTCAACCAAAACACTTGTCTGCGGATGATAAGCAGTAGCAATGCGATGGTTAAATTAATGTGTGATGCATATGATTATGCTATTGGAGTCATTTTAGGACATAAACATGATAACAATTTCAATGTAATCTACTATGCTAGTAGAACTCTTAATTAAGCTCAAATTAATTATACCACAACCCAAAAAAATTTATTAGCTATAATATTTGCTTTTGATAAATTTAGATCATTTTTAACTGGAACAAAATGTGAAGTGCATACAGATCATTCTGTTATTAAAAATTTAATGAAAAAGAAGGTCGCAAAACCAAGACTGATAAGATGGATTCTTCTTTTATAAGAATTAGACTTTGATATAGTATGTAGGAAGGTTGCTGATAATTAAATTGCTTATCATCTGTTTAGGCTTGAAAATAAAAAATCTCTATCTTCTAATAAAGAAATTAATGAAAATTTTCCCGATGAAAATTTGTTCACTATTAATTAGTGGCGTGTTCCATTGTATGCCTACATTGTAAACTTTATTGTTAGTAATATACTACCCTATGGTTTGACATACCAACAGTGGAAGAAATTTTTATCTGAAGCTAAGTCTTATTTTTGGGATGACCCATTTTTATATAAACAAGGAAAGGATCTAATTATTCAAAGATGTGTACCATTTGATCAAACTTCTAAAATTATTGAAAAAATGTCATGATTCTGATTTTGGGAGACATTTTGGTGTGATAAACCTGCATATAAAATCCTGCAATATGTACTTTATTGGCCTACAATTTTTAAGGATGTTAATGCTTATATTAAAAATTGTGATCGATGTCAGCGTGCAGGTAATATTTCTAGAAGAAATGAGATGCCTCTTAATTATATGTTGGAAGTTAATTTGACGTTTGGGGATTAGATTTCATGGGACCATTTATACCATCTTTCAGAAATTATGCATATTGTTAGCAGTAGATTATGTATTAAAATGTATAGAAGCTGTTGCTTTACCTTGATGTGATGCTTGAAGTATTGTAAAATTTTTAAGAAAGAACATATTTTATAAATTTGGAATGCCAAGGGTAATCATAACTGATGGGGAAGTCATTTTAGAAATGAAATTATGGAGAAATTAGTAAAGAAATATTATATTAACCATAAAATTGCTACTGCTTATCATCCTCAGACAAGTGGTTCGGTTGAATTATCCAATCATTAAATTAAAAGAATTTTGAAAAAATCTATTAATCTAAACAAAAAGGATTGGTCAATCAAACTGGATTTTGCTTTGTGGACTTATAGGACTGCATATAAAACTTTTATAGGAATGTCTCCATATAGTCTAATTTTTGGGAAAGCTTGTCATTTACTAGTCAAACTTGAGCATAAAGCATATTGGGTAATTAAAGAGTTTAATTATAATTTGAAGGATGCTTGTGAGAAAATATTATAACAATTAAATGAGCTTGAAGAGATAAGGAATGAGTCTTATGAAAGTGCTAAGATATATAAAGAAAAGGTGAAGATGTGGCATGATCTTAGGATTATAACTAATAATATTTAGCATAGACAAAAATTTTTGATATATAATGACAAATTAAGATTATTTGCTGGAAAACTTAAATTCAGGTGGATTGACACATTTATTGTAATAAAAGTCTATCCCTATAGAGCTGTGGATATTAAAGATCCTAAAACTGAGAAAATATTTAATGTAAATGGTCATTGACTGAAACCTTATTTCTCAGTAAATCAATTTAAACTTAATGAGAATATGATGTTGGATCACCCAGAAGAAGTACTGGGTATGTCGGGCTGACGATGTAAAACCAAGCGCTTTGTGGTAGGTAACCTATAGTTATTGGTGTACATTTTTTTTAGTATGTTTTGTGTGTTTGTTATTTAGTTTGAAGTAAGAATTATATGGTAGTATATTGTTTATACTATGTTAGTGGAGATTAATGAAACCTTAATTGAAAAATTGGATGAATTAAAATGATTATTTGGATGTTTAGTAGACTTATGCTAAAATGAGCACAAGTGGCTAAGCGCCAGTAGAAGGCGCTTAGGCACTGGAGTTATGAAAAATGTGAAAAATGGGTTTCTAGATGTTCTAATCATGTGGAAGTTGTATGGTACATGATTTCAAGGTTCTTGAACATGGAAGGACGGTTCTAAAGCATTTAAAGTCTATAAATAGGAAACAAATAAAGAGATATTCACCCTATTCCATGTTTTCATCCTAAGAGCCTTAAGTTACAAAATGTCTTCTTAGGAGAGTGAAATTAAGAAGAAAGATGATGTAAACAAGGAGAAATTCATTTGTGAGAGTGAACAAGATTTATATAACAAATTTCTATACGTTAGTATTAAACGAATAGTGAAGAAGATTGCAAAGATCGAGGATGATGTATCATCAATTGAAGCAAAGGCAAATGAAATTAACACATATTTAACACATATTGGATGGAAATTAAAGATGTAATTTAGTCATACTAGTCATGCTGAAGAGGCGAATAAAGCGATGTTTTTGAAGATTAAGTGGGTATAAGAAGATTCAGTAAGAGATTTCAACCATCACCCGTTCTATCAAATTTATATACCAAATGGTTTAGATGGAAATAATGGAGGTTCTGGATATGTTCCACCTAATGGAGAATGAAATTAAGTTCTTATGTCATATTAAGTTGTCTGTTAGTCATGTGTAGTTGTTAGTATTTAGTGTTTTATGTACTGTTTGTGTTATAAGTTTGTTGTGTTTTAAGTGTTTGCTTTGTGTTTTGTTTAATGTGTTTAAGAGTGAGTAAAGATGAGATCATATCCAAGAATCTTGGATTAAAGATTTATAGTTTTAGTTTTTTTATTTAGTAAAGAAGTTCATGTTTGTGTGAAACTTGTATTGAATCTCTTTTAGTATTAATGCGTGATTTTGGACATAAGAAGAATTCAAGGAGAAGATATACTTATTAATAAAATTTAGGGTTGATCAAGTGAGCTTAAATGTGTATTCAACGACAAATCAAAATTAGTGAATTCACGGCTAAGTACCAATACCCCGCGCTTATGTGTCAGAGCTCCACGACTAAGCGCTGAACTTTGGCGCTTAGGCACCGGTTCATAAGTGTTAAAAATAGAAAAATCATCATTTTTCTTCTCCCCGTCATCTTGTTCGTTTGGAGTTCGCAATTTAAGAGTTAGGGCATCTCCAAATTTGCGGATTTTGAGCTGTTTCAAGTCAAATTTGAAAGATTTGATCTTCTTGAGGTAAGAGCACTACTCCTATGTAAAAATTTTTTATTTTCACCATGTATTTGAGGAGCATTGTGAAAAATCCGAGATTTACTATTCATGGTGAAAATTTGAGAAAAAGCTTTGGAAATTACTTGGATTTAGTAGTTTAAGCCTTTAGAAGTTGAGTTTAGTGATTTTAACTTAATTTTGGAATTTATGGTAATTTTATACAAATTTAAGAAATGGCACCAATGAGATGAAAGGGGAGATCCATTTTCAATTCAGATAAGTTTGTATGTTCGAAGGCTCAGGATTGTTACATGTAAGCACTACAGTCCCGTAAACTGATTCTAGAGCGAGGCTTTAACAAGCCCGGTGGAGTGATAGATGATATGATTATTAGAATACTTAGGGACAGATTTTGCTATTTCTGGGCTGTAGCTGTTATTTCTGTTGTGCGGGAGTTTTATGTAAATCACCCTGTGTCAGAGGAAAATTTTGTGATGGTTTGAGGACAGTTGGTTCATTTCACGCTTGAGGTAATTGATGATTTTTATCTATTGATATCGACTACATTTTTTTATTTAAATTATAACTTTTTGGAGGAGGAATTGGATGAAATCATTTCTACTTTAACTGATGAAAGAGGATTATGGAAAATAACTATTGAAAGAAGAGTTGACTTCCCTACCTCAAAGTTAAATGCCACCTCTAAGGCCTGGCATTACTTTATGTTATCCAAGTTGATTCCTACCAATCATCTGAGTGAGGTAACAAGGGAAAGAGCTACATTGAATTATTGTATTCAGCAGGGGAAGGAAATTAAAATCGGAAAGATTATTTATGATTGTATTTGGAGTTCTGCTAAAGCTGCTACTACTGCAGGTATGAGATTTGCTTCCCTTATTCATTCATTGTGTGAGCGGGCTGGTGTAAGATCTGAAAATTGGGAAGAGGTACTTTAACCTCTTAAGCCTATTACTATAGTGAATGTGAAAACATATGCCGAGAATTCAATGTTTGGCTGGAGAGGAGGATTCTCTGGAGCTTCTAGTGCTTCTACTTCTGTTGATTCTACATCTAGTACTTCAACTTCTTATGCATCATCAAATTAGTTTTCTAATTTGCAAATAGAATTTTTAAATAAAATGAAAAATTATATTAAATATACTGCAGATTGAGTTCATGATATTGAAGGAAAGATAGATCATATAGGGGGGTATCTGCAGAGACATAGTGAATATGAGAAGATTTAACACAGTTATATGGATAGACTGATTCATAGAGATTATAGTGTTGAGTTACATCCACATCCACAATATACCACATATGAGCCTACACGTTCTTGGAATGAAGGAGATGATGATGAGAAAGAAGATGAGGATTAGTATTTATATTTCGTATTTGTTGTGAACTTTTATGTTATGTCGTATGTTTGGGTCTTTTATTTTGTATGAATTGTGAACTTTTTATTTATGGTTGTTATTTAGATTTTTTTTCTGTGGTAGATGTGATGGAAAGACTGATGTACTAGTTGGTGAAATACTTTAGTTAGTTTTTTATGTTATTTGTGGATGTTGTTTGTTTGTGTTATGTGATGTTATTGTTTAGAGTTTCTGTCATAGTAAATGTGTTAAAAAAATGTAGTGTATTAGGTTAGTTAGTGTAGAACTTATTGCAAAAACTATTAGGAAGGTTTAGAACACTATTAAAATCCACTATTTAATTTTATGCTTAACCTTTTCAATTCACTACCACATATATTTTTGTTCCAGATTTTTATTAGGTATGTGTGAATTTGCTTTTATTATCTCCACTACTTTAGATGTCCTTTAATTTTCTTTTTTATAAAATGAGAAGTTAAAATTTGATCTAGTTGTTTTACTCCTATTTTTAATTGTTATACTTGCATATTTAGGATATAAAAATTCCTGCAAGCATGATACTTATAGTTTTTAATTTTTGGCCATGTATCATTTTACTATGCTTAAAATTTTTATCATAACAAAAGCTTTAAAGTTTGGGGGGAATTAGACAATTTTCAAAAACATAAATTTTATTAGTTCTCAAATGTACTAAAAATAAAATTTAATTTTGATTGAAAAGTAACTATGTGTATAAAGTCATATTAGAGAAGTAAAATTTTAACTATAGAAATAAGTAAGAAAATTTTGTTAAAATCTATAGTAATGATGAAAATTTTAAAGTTAAAAATTTCTTAGTGAACAAAAGATAAATATTTTGTAACTATCTTTATTAAAAAAATTATATTTTTGGAAAAATAGAACGTTTAGAATTTTATTTTTAATACTTAAGTTTCTTTAATTGAAAATAATTTTCAAATCTTTTATTATATTTCTAAGTAAAAGATATATATCTACCTTATGCTTTAGGAAAGGAAGGGTGAAATTTAAAATTATTAAAGACCTATCCAGATATAGTAATCCTTGCCTATATATAAAAAAAAGAAGAAGAGAGAAGAAAAAGAAAAGAAATGTGAAAAATAGTATGTGAAAAAGGAAGGAAAAGCTTGAGGATTAAAAGGCTCAATCAAAATTTTGTTCCACACCTGATCTTTCTAATGTATAAGTCTTGAGAAAATCTTGAAGCTTATGATTATAATATAGTTAGTATAATTATGTTTAGTAATGAATTTTATGTAAAGAAAATAAAATGTCTAAACTCTATATTTTTAAAAATCTACAAGTATTTCTTAATAAGATAGGAACTCATATTTTTCATAAACCTTTACTTATGACATTTCAAAACTTTAAATTGGACTACTACATTTCTAGAACAAAATTTTTAGAAACTCCTAAAAAAACTCATCCACATAATTTTCTTGTATAATTTTATATAATTATAGTGTCACTTGAGAACAAATAACATTTCAAGTTTGTGGGATTTTGATACACCTAAAATACATAGTATTTTTATACACATTTTATACCTATTTTTTGATTATATTGCACTTTAATGGAAGGTATTTTGTGTATTTTTTCTTGCAGGTATGATTAAATTAATGGTTGTGATGAAAGGAGTGAAAAAGGAACAAATTTGGGGCAAAAATAAAAAAGTGAAAAATTGATCTGTGGCTGCTAAGCGCCCGGACCCGCGCTTACGCGCCAGAGCCTTGCGGCTATTCGCCCAGACCTGGATCTTAAACATCAGATGCCTCGAGGCTAAGTGCCGAGACCTCGCTCTTACGCGCGGCAGTTACTTAAGAGGATTTAAATAAATTTTTGTGTTATTTTGAAGGGGTATTTGAGGCATATCTTTGTACAAACGTGGGTAACTTTCTATTGGCGCCAAAATTAAATTAAACTACTCTTGAATGGATGCTTCTCTTGGAAGTTTCATTGAATTTGGACACAATATGAAGAGACACGAAGGCACCTGTTGGAAACTTATAAAAGGCTTGGAATTCAGAATATGGTTGTTGTTGGAGGGTGTGTAGTTTATACTTATTGTGTAAGATAGTTTTGAGCAAAACACCACTCCACTTCACCGTTTCTACTTACTTTACTATAGTTTGTATTAGGATTGGAATAGAGATTTAGGGTCCTTAGAGTTGGGCACCACCCTCCAAAGACTATTGTAAGGAAAGGAAAAGTTTTCAAAGGAACTTCAAGTATTTGGTGGAGAGGATTTGCACATAAATATTTATCTTTGTTATTACATTTGTTTTTCACTTACGACTTCTTATATTTTGACTATGATTTTTATTTTTAAAATAAGTTATGATTTTATTTTCTCCATAAATTATGAGTAGTTTTCTTTATCTTTTTTCTTAAAATTATGAAGTAATAAAGTTATGGATAGAAATTGTGTGAAGTATAGGAAATCAATGTTGGAAGAAGTTGTGATGATTCAAAACCTTGCACTTTACTTACTTCTAAATTTGGCCAATTAAGATGTTTATATTTGTTGTGAGAACATGTAAGAACCGGTATTGTATTGTCTCACTCAAAAATTGGTAAGAATCACATGAGAATATATAGGTGAGAATGTAATCTACATGTTTGAGTGCAAATAAATAGCGAAATATACTTTGATCGGTGTAGAATTAGAGAAAACTCTAAAGCCCCCAATTATTTATTAATTTTTGTCTTGATACGTGATGTTATCCACTAAGTGGAGGGAGAAGAGGAAACTCTAGAGTGAGAGCTAGTATCTTTCTTGCCTAGCCCGTCTTCAAGATTACTAAAACACTAGATTAACCTATGTTCTTTATAGCATCTCTAGTAAGGGTAAAGAATATAATTGCTTCTATTTGACACAAAACATTTTAGATACTTCCACAACAGAGTTCTATGTCTTGCTACTGATTCATAATAAAGAAAAAGATATTTTATTTGAATTTTCTTTCATCTTACAAAAATCTAGTTAAAGTAGTTGTTTACTTTTACTTCAACTTATAAAAATTACCAAAAAGAATTAAAATTTCTTTCCTAGAATATTGTCTTTATTTTAGGTAAGATCTTTCTGAAAAAGTAAAAAGTTACTTTTGTTTTTTCTTTGTTAAGAATATTAAACATTTTTCCATATGGTTCGATATCTCGGGGCTTAATTAGAAAGTCTATATTACTTGATAACGATATGTATATTTGTGTAGAATCTCATATTAAAATAATATTAATTAAAAGTCTTATTCACATTGGCATCAAGTTTTTGACATCGTTGTAAAAAAAGAAATATCATTAAAAACAAAAGTATAAATTCATATATAAAATGTAAGCATAAATATCTAGGAGTCACTCAACTAGGTGATCTTGGTGCTAGGACTGGCTGTGTTTATTTCTCAGACTAGATAGGATGATCTCGGAGCCATGGTCACAATCTTTTATTTTGTGCTCAGCCGGGCGATCTTGACGCCACCACTGAATGTCTTTCTATTTTGGATTGGATTGAGCAATCTTGGCTCCATGGCTGGCACTTTTCATTTGGTGCTCACCATATCTTCGGCTAACATCTCCGCTTCAGCACCCAAACAATAGGACCAAATTGAGGATTTTAGCCTGTCACTCTAAAATCTTCAATTCTACGCCCGATAATCATATTTCCCTATTTATTTGCATTGAATCCCCATGAATTTTACCATCCATGGAATTTGAATGTGGTTTCACTTTGTTGAGAATTAGACCGCCCTTTCGGGTCGATGCAATTACAACGAATTTTAACACTACAATGGGCCCTTATTGCAATGTAAATGAAGTGCAAGTAAAAACCATCACATTTATAATTAAATTCATTTCTATCATGCATCACAAAATCTTAAACATGATTTGTACTCATTATAAAAGAAAAGTAAAAGGAAAATAATGGCATAATCTTCTCATACCGCTATTTCCAAAGAAGAAGAAAAAGTAAGAGAGATACGTTACAAAGTGCGAAGAAAACACAACAGAAACTTCATGTAACCAAAGCAAATCTACTAAATAAATGTTTACAAAATTATAAGATAATGAAGAACAATACTTAGCTTTTTCCCCTTGAAAGAAAGACGAAGATCTCTCCCATAAAGTCTCCGGCGAACCATGCAATGCTAGCGAAATCCCATACAAATTCTCTCAAAATCTCCTATCCAATCTTTCCAAAAGGGTAGAAATGTATATTTCTATTCGTAATCTAAGAATCCTAAACATTCCTCTAAGTTTTTCTCTCATTTCCTCTATTGTTTCTCACTCATTTCTAACATATATTCGCCATTTTAAAGAGTATAGACGAAGTTTGAAGAGTTTTCTTAAGCACCCCTTCGAAAAGACGTCCAAATACGTCGAATATTGGCCCAAAACCGCCAAATGTCGGTTCATGGTCGTCCAGGCCACTGTCGGCGGGTTCGAGGCTGCTGTCGGCGGCCTTTTTGGCCATTTTCCTGCTGTCTCGGGAAAATCTCGCCGTCAGCGAGATCGAGGCCGCCGTCGAGGGATGACTCTGTGCAGCTCCACCGTTTCGCTCCGTTTGGCTCTGTTGTAGCTCCGTTTCGCCCCATTTCAGTTGTGTTACGTTCGTAACAGATAGCCCTACAAAATAAGCATAAAAATAACATTTCTTTAAAGTGTAATCTCATTCAAAAATATGCAAGAAGTGTAAAAGAGATCAAGCATCAAAAGACTTATCAAAAGATGTCAGGGCAGAATTTTATTTCTTGCTTGTTTTTGCTCCAAATTACACCGTTTTTGCTTCATTTTGCTCCAATCACCATTTCTTGTACCTAAAACCAATAAACATACAAAATACATTCTTTTAAAGTGTAATATCATCAAAAATGAGTAAAATGATATAGCAAAAAGCGTATATATTTTAGGTGTGTCAGTATCTCATCGAACATATTGTCATATTGTTGATTTCCTAGTTTTTCCTAGTTCTCCAAGCATTTTCCTAACCTCAAAGTTTGATCCTCTAGTTATGATGGCATTTAGAAATTTTATGCACAATTTTATTGGAAGAGAGTCTCAGTATGCATAACAAAGAGAGGTAGTATTTTTTATTTATGATTGTCTATATGGAATATAGAGTGTAACTCATGGAAAACATTTCTTGAGATCATACACAATCCAAGTCCAGAGAACCTCGTTCGAAACATCTTTAGCTTGTACGCCTTGGATTCCACCTGAAGGTATTTAGCTTCGTCGGGATGCGTCAGTTCCTCTAAGGAGAGTGGCGACTATCCCAAGGACATGGATGAAATTTTTCAGGTTGTGCCCGGGCGGTTCCTCAAGCATTGATGCCTTCCCGTGTGTTTGACCCGATTGTCCTTGAGTTACAAACACCTTCAGCTTTTTTGCCTTGATCAGTTCCTCATTGAGACTTAAGAGGTGGCTACACTCCTTCGTGTTATGTCCATGATCTCAATGTTACTTAAAATACTTCTTGCATCTTAGAAAAAATCTCTAGCTCTCATTGGCACTAGCTCCTTAAACTACTCTTTGTTCTGGATGGCGTCTGTGAGGTCTGCCATTGACATCCTGAAAGGGGTAGCATAAAAACCTTCATAAATCTTCGTATGGCTCCTCATAGCTATTTCTCTACCTCTCGTAGTACTGAGTGGATTGAGGGTCCCGATTCCTCATTTGACTACCGTGATGGTTTTACCGTCCAGTCCTTGAACCACCGCCAGAGGGCTATTCATCTCTTAAACGACGCCAAATTGATAATTTGGGTTCCTTCGTTGATTTTAGCCCACCACCGCGGGAGCTCTCATTTGGGTGTGGCACACTTCTAGTTCTTTATTGTGAGTACTTTCCCCCTCTAGCATGTGTTTATTAGCCCTTTCCAATAGCTTGACCAATTCTTGAGGTTTGTTAATGCTGAGGTCGTACGAAAATCTATCAGAACTCATGGTTTGCTTTGAGACTGCTACAACTACATCGATGTTTATGCCTTTCACCTCCAACATCTCCTTGACGCGTGCGATGAATCCACGTAGACTCTCATGCTCACCTAGCTTGAGTTTTCACAAGGATTGCATGACCTTGGTGGGTTTCTAGGCACTGGAAAACTGGACTAGAAATAATCTCTTGAATTCAGTAACATTGTTGATGCTCCCTGACGAAAGCCCAGGAAACTACTTCAAGGGTGATGATCTTAAAGTGGTGGAGCACAAATGACAATTGAATGCGTCTGAGATTTTGGGAAACACACAAATGACTTAAATACACTAATAGAGTCATTGGTGTCTGATAGTCCCCTGTAAGTTTCCAAGGCTAGTAATATGATTTTTTTCGAGGGCTCCGATCTAGAGATTTGGAGGGAGAAAGTGTTCTCTGGTTGGCGTGGCACCTCAGTACGCCCTATGCATTGGCTTTCCACCTGTGCTTCTACTGCACTGTCTTGGTACTGGAAGTCGTTGGCCACCTTCGGTCCATGGTTCGCTCTCCTGTTGTCATGCACCGATGCTACCTTCTATTGTGGTTTCCACTCTTTTGGTATCCGATTTTCTGCAGTGGTGTGAAGGCCCTCAAGACTTTGACAATCTGACCTGACCCCTGCTCCATAATTTGAGTTTTCATTTCTTGCTTTCCTCACTGCACGCGTTCCTCGAAGTCATCTCGTGGGGGGTTCCACGTTGGCTACTTCTCTTTGCTTGCTCCCTTCTCTCTATGATCGTTGTGCTCCACTTCCTCTTGATGGCATGGTTCCATGCTCACTGCACCCTTTAGGATGTTAAATTCAAATTTGTTCGGGATAAGGAACATAGAAAGTTAATTTTCCTAACCTTTATTCATGATATAGACCCTCTATTTATAGGGATGATCATTTTATTACAAATTGTAACCTTTAAATATGTAAGTATGACGCGGGGGGGAGGGGGGGTTGTTATTTTAGTCCGTACATAAATATGACCCGTGGAGCCATGAGTATGGTTAGGCGGCTCCGAGGCCGGGAGACTACTATGCCTGGCAGCTATTATGGAGGAGTCATGTCTTCCGCGTTGGGATTGTGAGATTCATCTTTACTCTATCCGGGTTGGAAGACGATGTGCTCTTCTAGTGGGTCCGATTTGATGAAATCTTTAGGGGAGTATGCCTTCTATCCTCATAAGGCGCATCGTTCTTTTCAGTGCGTGTGGACTGCAGGCCGATCGTGTGGTACATGGTCGCATTTAGTAGGGCCCAATGTGCCACATCACTTCTCTTGCTATCAATGAAATATTTTTATGATTTGTCAATATATTTTTGTGATTTGTATTGACATATTTTTTATACACAAGAAATAAATACACTAAAATTAAAACTGACCTTTTTGTATTAAATTATTCTTTTAACTATTAAAAAATTATTTAAGTTTATATCACACTTCTTTCAAAGTAAATCAATGTCTGATTTTTCTTTTACTTTTGAAATCTCAAATATGTCACTTCCATCTATTTCGGATATTTGTTGTATACGAAGTAAAATGTGATACGGCACCTTGTCATAAGATAAGTATAGTTGGTATCAAGTACACTGAATAATGAAGTTGCTATCAAAATTTATGGACGGCAATGATCAAAATTTGGCGTGCAGTGAGGATGGCGCTCTTTAACAACCTGTCTTCAATAAACAACAACGTGGAATCATAAAAATAGTACATAGTGGATTAAAAACAAGTGTGATTCGATGAATATTTTGTTTTACATCACATGTAGATGTTCACTTCTGTGTAAAAGTTTTTTGTTAAAAAGGAATATTAAATTTTTAAGTTCATAAATTTAAGGAATATATTTTATGATTTGTTGTTTATTAGTTTGGAAAATTAAGCCCCCTCTTCTTAGTTGAGAGCTATGAATAAGCGCATTGGGCTACATATAGTGCGATAGTAGAAGATTGGACAAAATAGTTAATACAAATATTTGTTCAGAATGAGTTTTATTTTTTTGACATTAATCAAAATTAATTTTTGAGCGTTTAAAGATCTTTGAGTTAAACTCACAGTCCTAACATCACTAGAACTGTTAACATATTAATTTCGAGCCGAGTTAGGGTCGGCTTGAAAAAAAATTCATTCTAAAAATTTTGAGTTAAATTCACGGCCTATTTATAAGAAGAAAATTTCATATCTTCACATTTCATATCTTTTAGATTTATGATTTATTCAACTCCATCTTTTTTTGTAAGACTAATCAATGGTGATCAACAATTAGAGAAAAATTTGAAGTAATTCATTTTATCTTTTATATTTACATAACCATGAGGCATTTACATACAAACCGCCCATTTCATATGTATTTACACATCTAACTAAATTCTACTTTTTTTCATGTATATTAACCAAATCTTGCAAATCATAGAAGAAATGCATATTTTTTTTTTCATTTTTAAATAATAAAATATACTTTGTATGCATAGGTAAGAGAGCATGTATATAAAAATGATAATTTAACTGTTAGCTACATACAAATACATAGAAATTTAAGTGTTATGTATGTAAATCTTTCAAAATTAGGCTCTACATTTCTCTTTAGTGAAGCTACTTTAAACGAAAAAATATTACATCCGGACTACTCACGTAGAGGTACGTGCGAAGCTCAATCTATACGAGATACGTGGAATCCCGTAATAACACGCAATAACACGGGAATAACACGAAGAAATATTCCTCATGTTACTCTGCGGTTAGCAGTGTTCTGGGGGGAATAAATCGGGGAATAACGCGGAAGAACACGGGGAATATTCTTCTTGTTATTCCCGTGTTATTCCGCGTTATTGTGGTGGTGTTATAACACCATCAAAATAACACATCAATAATACGCGGAATAACACGAGAATAACGCAGAATAATATAGGGGAATATTCCCGGTGTTACAATACTACCGCAATAACACATGAATAACGCGAAATTATACCGAGGAATATTCCCCGTATTATTCCGCCCAAAACACTGCTAACCCCGGAGTAACACGAGAAATATTCCAGTGTTATTGCGCGTTATTGCGGGATTTCACTATGCTCACGTGGATTGAGCTCCATACATCTATCAAGTGATAGTCCAGATGTAATATTTTTTTCCTTTAAAGAGCACTTTCGTTGAATGGAGTAACACGTCTACGATTTAAAATGAACCAAAATATTATTAATAAGCACTTTCGTTGAATGGAGTAACACGTGACAGTTTGAACCTAGTATTTATTTCAAAATTAGGAGCTTTGATCTATTTAATTGAGCATTACTCTCCTGAGTATCTCCTGAAGTTATTTCACAAAAAAAAAGATAATTTATTATCATTTTAAATCGTAGACGTGTTACTCATAAGTGAATCCGCTATTATTAACACTTGATCAATGCATCCAAAATATTTTTTTCTTAATTTTAATAGTCGATCACTGCCCCAAAGACCTTTATTTCGGACGTCATTGCTTACGTAATATAAACTTTTCAAAACAAGGCAAAATTAGATGCTTCGATGTAAGCTTCAAATAATGGAGTTTGGCGTCACCGCTGAAATCAGCCTTTTCAGCAAATCGGAGGCATTGTTCTTCTAAAAATAGTGACAAAAATGTTCCTTTATGCATTAACAATATGAAAATTTTTTGATTGGAACCTGAGCTAATAATTATAAAAATATCTCAATCCACTTTCATCCGGGTTAGAGTCTCGCATTAAGAAATTTTTTGTTAACATTTTAATATAAAATTAATAACTTTTATTTTGGCGCTAATCAATTAACTCTTACATTGCACTTATACCAAATAAAATTATAAAATTTTCTAATATATGTTGATAATATTTTTATTGAAATACCTTCAATT
The DNA here is from genome assembly GCA_022702705.1 of Papilionanthe hookeriana x Papilionanthe teres. NCBI lineage: Eukaryota > Viridiplantae > Streptophyta > Magnoliopsida > Asparagales > Orchidaceae > Papilionanthe > Papilionanthe hookeriana x Papilionanthe teres. The sequence goes on from CM040433.1 coordinate 54,163,727, forward strand.
TTATGATACATTTTTTTGTTGAAGAATGAAAAAAAATTAAGTGACAATTTTGAAGTTGAAGCGGGTGGTTCAGTGTGTGAACATTTTTTATGAAGAGGAGAAAAGAATGATAAATTTTAAAATAAATTTAATTTAGATCTTTCTGTTGGCAGTTGGGTTTGATTTAATATATATATATATATATATATATATATATATATATATATGTAAATTTGAAAAGCAACAATTTAATTTTAAAAAATAAAATTAAACCGATCTCATATATACTAAAAGTTTAGATAAAAGAAGCACTGACATTCTGTTATGCATCTATCATCGAAGAATTGACACATTATTTGATGACGAGACTCCTTTAAATAAATTGAGGAATCTATGACATTTGTCTAGTCTGCGAACCATTTATTTAGACCGACAAATTTTCCTATTTAATATGAAAAATTAAATAGGGTTTACCTGGGTTCTTAAAGTTCCCTATAAGAGCAAACCCTTATAGTTAATTACATCTTAAATAACCGAAGTCAAATAAGAAACCTCTCGATATAGTTCAGGAAATATTGCCTTCATGAACTCAAAGATTTAGGATTTTCAAGGTCGGATAATAGAAAATTCAAATGGGAAAGGTGCAAATTTGGAACAGTATTTCAGAATCAAAAGTAAGAATGCTAGGAGATACAACGGATCCTGAGGAGAACCTCGGTGGCTTCCCAAACTTCCCTATGTTTTGGCTTTAATTTCAGAAGAGATTGTACTTAATGTTTTATCCTGCCAACTTTATTATTTAGGGCTTACATTTGTATGATACCGATCATGTAGATAACCTGAAAGATAGAAGGAATTATGTCATACCGAAAAAAAAACTCAGACTCCTAGGATGAGTTAGGGCTTATATTACAGGGTGAGCAAAAGCCTAGAAGATAAAGTGAGGGTTTATGTCGTCCAAGACGAACTACCTCGAAGTCATATGACTCGTTGTTTATTTCTAACAAGGTTTGTTATTGTAGATCTATTTGCTCTCCCAAAGATGTTCTTCTACATGTCTCATCGTGTTGCCCACAATGTTTACTCCAAGTTCCTCATTGCAGCATGTTTAAGTTTAGAAGTGTCAAATAGAAGAGGTTGAAAAAAGTAGCGGGTTTAGAGTCCAAGTTTGGTGTAGTTGTCAAATTTGATGTTGTAGCTATGATATTATTTTTATATCTTATTAGGGGGGAATTTAAGTTGGTTAGAGCGACATCGTTTAGGATCCCACATCCACTCATTCCGGCACCACTATTTTCTTCAGATTCACTTAGTCTAAATGAAATTACCAAACTCAAATAAATGAATTAAATAGGGAAATCATGTTAGCAGCTGGAGGTTGCCTTATCTGAGGGATTCCCGATCATCCAAAGTAACGTCTTAATTTAGGTATAATTGTTATTGTTTTATTTTGTTTGTGATTAATTTTTAGAGTTGTCTTATTTTATTATTCTTATAAATTTTGTTTTGTTTTGTTTTTATTTTAACACGCAATGTGGCATAATTTGCTGAAAATGTAAAGTACTGGCAAGTAAAGTGTAGTAAAGAAAAGTACTGTAAATAAACTATGAAGCATACCAGTCCTCTTCTCACACTCCAGCCGAAAAGTCAATATTGGTAGTATATATATATATATATATATATATATATATATATATATATATATATATATTCTTGCGGGGAATTAAAATATGTTGCATTGGAAGGAAAACAAAAAAAAACTGGTTTAAGGTGTGCCTACCGAGCCCTAAGACATAACTTGGTGGGTTCCTGTTCATAAGATGATCTTCTTGAGCAAAAAATAATAGTTCAGTTGTCCTCCAATGTATCCAAAAGACCATAAAAGTGTTTGATGTATAACCCTAAATTTTTTTTGTTGCTAAATCGTTTATCCATTGCAAGTTAAAGTTTAATGGTTATGTCTTAATCCTGTACTCAATGAACATTAATGTTTTAACTATCCCATGAGCGGGGTAACTATCATTTGACATTTCATTTTATAAATTATGTGGGTGAAGTCTTTTATGGGTAAATTGATTTGTTAAGGAATTTAGCCAGTTAATTTAAAGTTGGGCTAGTAGTGTTTTCAACATATTTTTAATCAGCTATATTTTCTTTTCTAAACCTCATCAATCAAAATTTTGGATTAAGCTTAGTTCACTACTAAACCCTTAAGGATTATGGGTAAATTTGTAATTATATGAATATTAAATTAAATGTCATTCAATCCTTATCCATGATTGTATTATCATCAAACCATTAGCTAGGTGTCTTAAATTAGTGAATTATTATCTTTCAAAATCAAACCCCTCACCTTAGAATCATTTAGTTTAAATAACTTTCAAAGTCATTATAATTATGGAAAATCTCGTTAGCAGCCGTAGTTGCATTTTCCAAAGGATTCCCGATCATCCAACGAGGGTGTAATAATTATAATTATCTTGTTGTTTTGTTTTGAAAATGTTGTTTAAGTTTGGAAAGAAGTTTTTTTTTAGTTTTGCTTTATTTGTCAATTTCAGTTTTGGTTTTTTTTTTTTGGTTTTGGGTTTGACACGCAGGTTTGCAAGTAAGTACATGTAGTAAAAAAAATGCAGGTAATTAAATGTAGTCAAAGTAAAGTAAAAGTAAGCTGTAATACAATAATATAGAAGCGTACTTATCATCTTCTCACACTCTAGCTAAAAGATTAGCCTTTGCAATACATATATATATATATATATATATATATATATATATATATATATATATATATATATATATATATATATATATATATATATATATATATATATAATTTTGCAAGAATTTAAATTAATTGCCAGAAAGGAAACTAGGAAAAGCAGTTCAACGTGAATGCCTTCCAAGTCCTAGGCAAAAATTGGTGGGTTCCTTTTTGCTTAGATTTTGATGATGATTTTCTTTGTGCAAAAACATAATGGGTTCAGTTTTCCTCCAAGATATCCAAAATGCTATAAAGGAGTGCGTGTCATAACCCTAGACCTCTTTTAAGATCATTTGGAACGTGTCGAGTTCTTCTGAACTTATTATGCTGCTAAATTATTCATCCATTATATTTTGATTGTTGCTCAATGAGCTTTGATGTCTTAATTGTCCCTGTGAGTGGGGTAACCATCACTTGATGTTTTATTTATGAATTATGTGAGTGGAGGCCCCTAAGGGCAAATTGATTCATTAAGGGAGTTAGCCAATTTAAACTTATAGTTGGGCTAGTAGTGTTCTCAAAGTATTTGTGATTAGTTATAATATATTTTATAAGTCTCATTAAACAAACTTGGGTTAAACCTAGCTCACTACTTACCCCTTAGGATTTTTTAGGTAGATTTATAATTTTAGGAATGTTAAATTAGGTGAGCTTAATCCTTATTAAAAATAATGTTTTAATCCCACCATTGGTTATGGGTCTTTAATTAGTGAATTATAGTCTTCCAAAGTCAAACCCCTCACCTTAGGACCATTTAAATTGATTAACTTCTAAATTATAACAATTGAAGGAAATTACAATTTTACCCCTGTGATGAAAGGTTGAGACTTGGTTTCTACCTTTTAATACTTTGTGTTTCAAGCATCTAGATGATTAATTAAGATCATATGTTACCCATTTCCCCTTTAATATAACATAAATATTAATTATGGCTTAAATTCCATAATTACCATTTTGCCCTTTAAGGCCTTATCACTTCGTAATTCCTTAAATTTAACTCAAATGAATTTAAAATTTTTATCTTACCCCACTCATGCGTCAATCAAAATATCAGAGCAGAAAATATGATTTTTCAATTTTTATTCTTTTTTAGAATTATTATTAATGCAAAAATAGGTATTTTCAATATTAATTCATTAACATATCAAAAGTACACCATCTATCCTTAAAATCATTAATTGAGGTTTCACTTGGTCAGAGGACCACATAAACAAATTTCATTATTTTTTTTAATTTTATTTTTAATTATTATAATGTTTTGTTTGTTATAAGTATTAAATAAATGTAAAATATTATTTAAGTTGAAAATTAGGTTTTATCTTTTTCTTAAATCTCTATGAGTCCAGAAAACAAAAAGAAGTAAATTTCACATTTTTGGGATTTTTATTTTATTTATTGTAATTATTTTAGTGCAAAATTAGGGAAAATTCGTATTTAACCTTTTAAAATTCATAACTTCATTTAAAAATTGGGAAGAATATTCTAATTGATCCCAAGTGATCATAAAACAATTTTGAACATTTTAGTGCATTTTTATATATTCATGATTTTTGTGATTTTTTTATTATTTTTAATTATATAATTTTTAAAAAATTTACCAAAATGGGTTAAAAATGAATTTTTTTACTTAGGGATTAATTTTTTTTATTAGGTGTCCTTAATCACAAAGAACTCCCAATATCACTTTTTATAATTTTCTTAATTATTATTTATTTATTATAATTAATTTTATTGCAAAAAAAATTATTTTACTTGAAAAGTGAAATTTAGTGCCCAAATTAACTCAAATTGAGTTCAAATTGTTATAGTGGGTTAATATAACTATTATTTACAATGTGGGACAATTTTTGTGATTTTATTCTCTTTATGTTTTAATTATTTAATTTTATAGGCTTTTAATGAGTTAATTACAATTGGTTTCATTCTTAATTACTTAATGCATTTTATGTTTTTTCTAGGATTCTCTGACCACAGTAAACCTACCAAAATAAGTTTTGTATTTTTCTAATTTATATTTTAATTATTATAATTTTTTTATTAAAAAAAGGGGATTTAACTTATAAAATAGGGCTTTCTGGTTAGAAATGCTTTCTGTCTCTAGAAAAATCAGAGAACACCCATAGGAACAAAGGTAACAAGCCCTCAAAATTTCTTGCCATGTTTTTTATATTTATTAAGTTATGATTTAAATAAGTTTCTAAGTATTTAACTAATTAAAAATAAAATACATAATAAATAATTTTGATTTTTTATTCCATATTATTCTCCTCCTTTCATTGAACAACATGGTATTTTTATCTTATTATTACCATTTCTCTACACCAAGATATGAATTTTCTACGGTAACTGAATTAAAATAAATCAGAATATCATGATTTTTATATTTATCTAACTCGGCGTCGCATCAACCTAAGCATCTCCAAACTGCTATGCAGTGCACTTCCATTTAATTCCACCTTCTGAGTCAGCTGCCACGCGGCTCTGCGTTCACATACAAATCTTCTGTCGGCGCAATCCTGACCCTCCATTCATTACACGTGTGATCAAATGGCTCTCCTTCATCATCTTCATCTGGTGTATCCCGTGAGTCTTCCACCTTCTGGGCTTAAGATTTCTCACTACACTTAACCAAATCACTTCGGGTCTGTTTCTACACCTTCATCTAGTCAAGACGAACCTATATATATGGTTTATCATACATGGAATCAAACTTTTTTTCACAATGTTCCAAACCGAGCTCAATTTGGGCAAAAGAGTTCAATACCTATTTCTAAGAGGTGTGCCCTCAATTGGATGCTTGCAAAAGCTTTAGTGGTGTCTGGAAAACTTCCTGGATGTGTCACTTTGTCCTGGTGAATTGTCTGGTTCAAAACTCCTCCAATGGGTGGAAAGGCTGAGGAGAAAGTCTGGTGAAGAGGGCTCTGGAGATGAGGCATTCTATGGGGAACATCTTCTTTTACTCTGGGGAAGCTCAGGGAACAATATAATTAAGGTTTTATGAAGTTTGAAGAGGTGTCTTATTTCTGGCCTGATTTTAGGTGGCTAAATTGACCTCGGACAATGAGTGGAGTGGCTGGGAGATGGTTGGAATGAGCTTCTCTCAATTTCCAAAAGGCCTATGAACAATTTGGTAGAGTTTAGTTTAGGTTTTTGATGCTCTCCCCTTTTGGCCATGAAGGGGTAGTGTTTAAAAAGAGGGGCTTATGGTGTCTGCTTGGGCTTCCATTTGGGTGTGCTTTATTGCTTAGCTAGAGGGAAGAAAGGTGCAAGTGACCACTAAAGTTTAGACACATTAGATGTGTGTAATTGAGGTTTGTTCCATGGCGGATTCTTCTCGAGTTTAGGTTTTTCGGCCACTAGGCCGGTCGGTAAAACAGGGAAGGTGGCTACATAGGTCAGGGGAGCCAGAGGTAGGCTTAATTATGATTAGCTTGAAGTTTGATGGCTGGTGGCTAAGATATCTTTGGGCTTAACCATTTTTGGGAGGAAATCCCCTAAATCATGGGACCCTTGGTCTATGGCTCAACTAGATTTGGCTAGGAGGATCTAGGTTTATCCTAAAGTCTAAATGACTACAGTGTTGGCTAAGGTTGAGCTACCCCAAGTGATTTGGGGTGAACTTTGGGTTTTGGTTTAAAATCATGTCATGGATTTGGAGTTGAGTTTGGGTTTGGCTAGACTTGGGTTTTGGCTTTGATTGTTGAGAATGGCGTAGGATATTGTCATGAGGAGGTTAGATATCAATTTGCAGGGTTAGGGAGTTCAATTTGGGAAAATTTGGATTTTGGGTCAAATTTGGGGATTTTTAACTTGGGTTGGGTTTAGGCTAGTTTTGAGTTATGTTACGACCAATTGAGGGCCCAAATTAATTTAAAAGAATTTCATGAAGAGTTTGGAATTCAAAATTAGAAAAATGAATTGATTATGGGGTTAAATTTGACAGATTTCAATGGTATGGTAAATTTGGAAATTTTGAATTGAGCTTGGAATTTAGGCTTGAATTGGGTTCAATTGGACTTGGAATTGGTTTTGAATGGGATTATACATGATGAATTTTTTTTGGAATTGAAATTGCAAGAGTTTGAAGTCAATTTGGTAGAAATTCGGGGTAATTTGGACATTTTGGGCCTTTAGGGACAACTTAGGAATATTTGTCAAAATTGGTCAATTTAGTCAAATTGGCCTGAATTGAGTGGTTTGAATTGAGTTTGGGATCATTTGATGTGATTTTGGAATTTTGGGAATTTTTGAAGTTTTTAGGGCATGAAGAGTATTTTGGTAATTTTGGGTTGTTTCGGGTATTTTGTGAATTTTGAGAATTTTGGAGTACTGGTGTGACTTTTTCAAATTGCTAAAATTTATGAACTCAGATTTATATATATATGTGTGTGTGTGTGTGTGTGTGTGTGTGTGTGTGTGTCTATATATATATTGATTTAGTTTTCTATTGAGTCACAAAATTAAACGCAAGTTTAAGTATCGCTCAAGTAATACAGGGCTTTATAGGAGTCCTGCTTATCGATTCCACGAGGAGGCAATTAATTTTATCATATAGCAAAGAAAGCTTTTCACGAATCACAACACGATTGGAAGTATTCACTAATATAAAAAGAGAAAAAAACAGTTGCAGTTACTAATTCTACGAAAGTACTTTCTAACTTTCTAACAAGTTAACTAACACAAGCCTAAATTTATAACAAAAGTTCAATTGTAAGAAAGAATCTTCCTCCTCTCTAATAATAATGTGATGATTTAGTGACAATGATTAGTGATGAAAATGTATTGTGTCAAATAGGAGCATTCCTATTATTTATCCTTTTCCAAGCGCATAAAGAACATTGGCTAATCCTAAGTTCAGTCCCCAAATACGTGGTTAGGCTAGGAGGATATTAGCTCTCACTCCAGAGTTCTTACTTCCCTTCCCCTGAAGACTAAGTCTCACTTTCATTTCCAAACCCTAGGACCAAATTGGGGATTTTAACCTGTCACTCTAAAATATCCAATTCTACGGCCATCAAAATATATTTCCTTATTTATTTGAACTCAACCCCCATGAACTACGTTAGTCATTCATGGAATGTGACCTTCACTTTTTTTGCGGAACTCATAATCCTTTTTGGAACATATGTTTCCCAATAAGTTTTAACAATTTAATTGGCCAGATAAAAAGTAAATGAAGTACGAAGTGAAAATGTCACAACAAATTATCCATAATAAATTGACACATTATTTACATATCACAACATCAACACACACATGAAAAGGAGGAAGAAAAAGAAATCTACTCAAGACTCATGAGGAAAGGATGACAAAATATGGATTATATATATAAAAGCAATGTCATAGAAACAGAGTAAAGAAAAGATAACTTATCTTAAACTCTTCCCCAAGCGAATCTCAGAAAATTCCTTTGACTCCTTTTCTTTCTTCACAACAACACACAATTCTCTCTTTAAATAAGGAAAAAGAAATCTCTCACTTTTCCTCTCCTCCTACACTCCTTAGAAGAGAACACACAAACCCTAAATTGACTAAGAAAATGAAAAGACACACTCACTCTTCACTCCCTCACATTCAAAACTCTCTCCCCCCTCCAAACTTGGCTCCAAAACAATTTAAATTCGTCCTTAACTGATTTCCCTAAATTTTCTTCAAGCATCCCTCCAAAATCTAGTCAAATACATTGAATTTAGTTTAAAATCGGGATAGGGCGCGTTCCGGCGCATGATAGGGCACTGTTCGACGCTATTTTCCGCCTTCTGGTCAAAAGTCTCTGTAAATTGGTGCGGTCCAGCGCAGGTGACAGCGCCGTTCAGTGCTAGTTCAATAAAGTTCATTTTGCTCCAAATTTGCTCCAAAGGCCTAAAATTATTGTACCTACATGTAATCATGAAAAATACATTTCTATAAAGTGTAATATCATTAAAAATAGGTATGAAATGGACATTAAAAAGCTATCAAATTTTTAGTTGATCAGGTACTTTGGGTAATTTTAATAATTTTAAATTGTTTGGAATGATTTTTGAAGAGAATTTGAGGATTTGGGCAATTTTGGGAATTTTGGAAAAATCTAGGGTTTATGGGTATTTTGGTAATTTGGTGAAAGTTTGGGGTTAAAAGGGAAAATTTGGAGGTTTTGGTAAAATTAGGTAGTATCGAGAATGTTGATCATAAGGTCACTTTATTTGTGCCATGGACTAAGAGAAATCTCATTTTGGACCCTCCATGTGTTGGTCTTAGCCAAACCCTAGCCTAGAGCTAAGGGCTTGGGGGACCACCCACATGAATTTCCAAATGAGGTGGGGGCACAAAGTCAAACATGTTTACTTTTCGGGTTTGAGATGGTGGGTGTAAGTTAGTGGTCCATGTGTGTGTGTAAGCTTGGCCAAGACCAGATCACCCAGGGTTGATCCTAAGGCTTGACCATCCTATAACCACGAAACAATTTGTGATATTTTGGTACATTTTTATTTTTTTTGGATTTTTTGAAACTTTAAATTATTTAATATTTAGAAAACAGCTAAAAAATGAACTTTATATTTCAAATATGATTTTGTTGTTCTTAAGTTCCCCTAGTCATAAGAATCACTCCAAACTACTTTTTATATTTTTTTATTTTTCTTTTAATTATATAATTTTTTTTAGTAAAAATTCATTTTTTATATCAAAAACATTTTTATTGGCCTTAAAATTTTTATAGGAGCTTTATGAAGTGGTAAGCTACAATTTGGCCCAATTCGACAATTATTTGAATTATTTCATATTTTCTCATTTTATAGAATTTTTCAAAATTTTAAATTAGAAAAATATATCTTGTATTTTTAAAACTTAATTTTCATTTTTTTCTAAGTTCCTCTGACCACAGTGAACCTACCTGACCAACTCTCATAATTTTCTAACCTCTGTTTGTAATTTTTATGATTTTTTAAAGTGAAAATATGCCAAATACTTTGAAAATTAAGTCTTTTGACAACAGAGATGTCTTCTGACCTTGAAACAATTAGAGAATATCTCTATGCTCAGTAGAAAAAAGTTCTCTAAATTTTTCATTTTTTGATTAATATTTAAATATTTATAATTAAAATAATCTCTGTAGTATTTAGTTAATTAAAAATAAAAAATAAGATAAATATATATATTTTTTTAGTTCATAATTTTCTGCTCTATTCACTTAGCACAAGGGTATTTTTATTTTATTATTGTGAATTTTTACACCAAGTTAAGATTTTTTTTAAGCTTCTAAATTAATTTAAATAAAATAGGCCATTTTCCTACTTAACCGACTTCATGCTGACTCAACCTCGGTAGCTTCGAACAAACCATGCGAGTTGTCGGCATATTTTTTTAGGTTTTAAAATTTAATTTAGGTATATATATATATATATATATATATATATATATAATTTGCAAAGTAGCATTTGATTTTTGAAAATAATTTTTAAGTTCAAAAATTTTAAGATGTGAAATCAAACCGATCTCACATCCCAAATAGTTTATTGTCGGCATAATTTTTAGGTTGTGTGTTTTATTTTGGAAAGGGGTCGCCTAACAGAAGTTGTCGGCGAATTTTTAATTTAATTAAATAATTTGAAAAGTAGTATTTGATTTTTTGAAAATAATTTTAAATTTGAAAATTTTAAGATATGAAATCAAACTAATCTCACATCCCAAATAGTTTATATAAACGAGCACCACACCATAAACCATGTATCTATCCCTAAGGATAGACACACTCGCTTGATGGTGGGGCTCGATTAAACAAACTAAAAGATTTGTGACATCCGTTTGGTCCGCAAACCAATTTTATAAGCCGACAAATTCCCCGCTTAATATGAAAGTATTAAACAGTGGTTTATATTACTCAGGTTCTTTAAAATTCTCTATAAGGGCAAGCCCCTATAGTTAATTACATCTTAAGTGATGGGAATCACCTAAGAAAACTCTCGATAATAATCAATAATTCTGCTCTCAAGAATTTCAAAGTTTAAGTTTTCAAGAGATTGAATTTTGGAATTTCAATAGGGAGTGAATCAAATTTTGGAAGATTTTGTTTAGGGAATTCAAAGGAAGAAAAGTAGGAGAAATTACGGATCCGAAGCGAACTTCGGTAATTTCCCGACTATCCTATTGTTTGGCTTGGATTTAGGAAAGTCCTAATGTTTATTTAGTATTTTGATCTTGCCAATTTTAATTAATTAGGGCTTATGTTCGTATGACATGATCATACAAATAGCCTCGAAGATGTGAGGGTTTATGTCGTATCGGACGACTACCTCGGAATCCTAAGACCGGTTAGGGCTTAATTTGCAATGCAAATACCTAACAAAAGGTTGAGGATTTATGTTGCACTAGGCAAACTACCTCGAAATCCTATGGCTTTGTTGTTTAATTCTAAGACAGTTTTGCTGATGTAGATTCAAGTTTTGCTGACGACGATGGCCGTGCTGCCCACTATGCTCCAAGCTCCTTGTTGTTGCAGAGGTTTAGTTATAGAAGTCATAAATCAGGAGATGAGAAAAGTATTTTGGTTTAGAGAAGTCTTAATTTCCAAGTGTTTTTTGTATTTTAATTAAAACAAATCTTAAAGTTAATTATAACAACACCGGTTAAGATCCCACGGTTCCATCCTTCCTGCATCGTTATTTTTATCGGATTCACTTAGTCCAGATAAATTTGCTAAACTCAACTGAATGAGTTCCACACTTTCATTTAGACCGTGGGAAATCCCGTTAGCAACACGTAGGTTACATCATCCGAGGTATTCCCGATCATCCAAAAGGACGTTTTAATTTAGTTGTAATTGTAGTTTTGTGTTCTGTTTGTGATTAAATTTTGAGTTGTTTTATATTTTGAAATGTTGTGGCGGTGAATTTTATCTTGCAATGACTTTTAATTTAGTTTTGGTTTCAGTTTTAGGGACTATCCCAAAGGTTTTTTTAATTTAATTTAGTTTAATTTAATTTAATTTATTTATTTAACTTAATTTAATTTAATTTATTCATTTAATTTAATTTAATTTAATTTGTTAATTTAACTTAATTTAATTTAATCTTTAATTTAATTTTATTTTTAATTTTAATTTAATTGAAAATTTAAAAAGAGTTTAATAATTTAACTTTTTAATTTAATTTAATGATTAAGTCCTTTTAACATTTTAAAAACTTAAATTTGAATTATCATTTTAATTAAGAATTAAATATTATTGAAATGATTAATTTAGGGATTTTTAAATTAAAGAATAAATCTCTTCCTAATGATATCCCTATTTTAATAATTCCAATTTTATTATTCTTCCCAAATTTAATCAATTATTTAATTAAGGTTTATTTCAATTATTTTAAATTGTTTAATGGGTTTCTACCCTTTAATTATTTAAATTTCAATCATCCAAATCAGATTAAGATCAAATATTTTACTTGTTAATTTTATTAAACCTAAAGTCTTAATTAAGGGTTAAAATTTTTTTAATTACCATTTTGCCCTTCAAGCTTAATAATTCCATAACTCACTAAATTGAGCTCAAATGAATTTGAAATTTTTATGTGACTTCACTCATATGTCAATAAAGACATGAGAGAAAAAAATGTGATTTTTCTGTATTTAATTTATTTATATAATTATTTTTGGTAGAAAATAAAGATTTTCAAGGAAAATTTAATAACATGACCAAGGGAAAGTTTCTGTCCTTAAGAAAATTAGGGGACATTCCTAATGACAAGAGGACCACTTGGACCAATTTTGGTGATTTTTTAAATGATATTATTTTTATTATAATTATTTTAAGTTTTGGAGTGTTAATTAATTTAAAAATAAAATAAAGGTTGAAAAATGAATTTTATATTTTTCAAAAATCTCTCTGATATCAAGAAAATCAGAGAATCAATTTTTGTAATTTTCTGATTTTTCTATGATTTATTATAATTATTTTGGTGAAAATGCTAGAAAGTACATTTTTTTTAAATTTTAAAATTACCCTAGGGCTTTAAAATTTAATATATCATTAAATAGACCTAAGAAAAATATGGGGTTTGTTCCTAAGTGATTAAAATTCAAAATGTGACATTTTGGTGAATTTTGTTATTTTTGTGATTTTTGTTATTTTTTAATTATTAAAAATATTAAAATAATATTAAAAATCAACTTTTTTAGAAAATTGAAATTTTAATTTTTTTAAATCCCCCTAATATCAGAGAGGCTCCAAAACCAATTTGGTGAATTTTTGAAAGGTATTTTGAAAGTTATGAATTTTTAAATTTCAAATTGACTAAATGGCTTAATCAACCCATTTAGTAGGGCTAACCAAGTCCAATTGACTTCAAATTTTTATGGTGGGTTGCTGTGATCCTAAAGGTCAATGGAGAATTGATTTCAAGTCAATTTGATGTATGGTTAGCTCTAATTAATTAGGGATCTATTTTGGGTGTTTAAGCCAATTTGGGTTATTTTAAATGAGTTAACTCAAAACTTATTTTTCCTAAGGTCCTCTGGTCATAAGAGACATCACCAAATTTTCCTAGAATTTATTTCACAACATGCTAATTATTAGATTTAAAATACTCAAAACAGTAACATGAATTTGAAAAATCAATAACTTCTCATAGGGATGGCCTCTGACTTTGGAAAATTCAGAGAATGTTCCCAAATTCAGAGGCTTCAAAAGCCCTATGGTCTCATGCCATAGTGAATTTCCTATATGCATGGAGAATTAAAATAATGCAGACAGTAAATAAATTATTAAAAATAAAATACTTGATGAAATTAAATGATTTCTTTTCCACATTATTCTCCTCTGTTCACTGAGCAAGAGGGTATTTTTATTTTATTTTTATGATTTTCCTACACAAAGTTATGAATTTTCCAAGTTCAGGGAATTAAATAAATAGGAAAATCCCTAATTTTCTATTTATCCGAGTCGGCGCCGCGTCATCCTCGGCATCTCCGAACGGCCACGCGGCGTGCTCCCATTCGACGTCGCCACTTGAGTCAGCAGCCCGGGTCCCGCCTTCCGCGTATCATCTGCCGGTCCGACGCCATCTGAGCCATCCGTCCGCGCGTGTATTGAATGGACGACATCCGTTCATCGTCCCTAAGCCTCCTAGCCCGAGAACCGTCCATCTTCTAGGCCTAAGATCTCACTCGATACTTGACCAAATTTAACGTTCTTATGCTCTATGGATTCGTCTCGAGGAGACGAACACATCCATACGGTTTTTGTGGCATGAAATTGACTTAATGAAAATGGAGAATGTTCAGAAGCTCGGGAAGAAGAGTGAGGCCATACCTTTGCTCGGAGAAGTGTGGCTTCGATCCGAGGGTTGTTTCACCTTTGATTGGATCCCGCAAGCTCCGGATGAAGTCTCCCGGTCCGGTGAATTGCCTAGGTAGGATTTCGACCACAGCCGATCACAAAGCTTCGGAGGCCGGAGCAACCGGGTGGCCCGGGGACGGGGCTTTTGCTGCCTGGACACCTTCTCTTGGTCCGGTGAAGGTGTAGGACCAATCAATTTGATGATTGATCCACCGTGGAGAAGTGTCCTGGTTTTGGGCTAAAGTTCGAACTCAAAATCGAGCTCGACTGGAGGGAATTGGGGTTGGAATTTAGTGGGGATCAAATGCTCTATGTATGGGGAATAGTCCGGAACAATTTTGGCAGAGTTTCCTTAAGGTTTGTTTCAAGCACCTCTCATGACCGAGAAGGGGTGGTGTTTAAATAGGAGAGGGTGGAGGGCCTCCCAGGGAGAGTTAGGGCTTGGGATCAGCTGCTCTTGGCAAGAGAAGAATAGCTACAATGGCCACTGGGGATGGGGCAGCTCAGCAAGGGAGAATTCCAAAGTTGGCTCACATGTGAGCTCTCGGCCATGGTGTTTTCAGGCAACCTGGTGGCTGGCCGGCCGTGCATTGGTCACCATCTTGTTCGGGTGGGTCGGGGCTCGGGGTTTAGTGTAGGCAATTGGCAAATTCCATGTGTAAAAGGCTTGGATTAGAATGGAATGGGAGAGGGCTCATTTTGGCTCAAATTGGTCAACCCCTCCATTTGGGCTAGGTGCACCACCCAAGGCCTGGTTTAGGCTGAATAGAAAGTGATTTAGGTCAGCTTAATCAGTGGGGAATGGTCACCATCCAAGTACAATTAAGCTTAAGCAAGGTTTAGTGGAATCATGGGAGTGGTTAATCACCTTTAGGAATTAAGGAAAGGGTCTCCTCCTTTTGCCCAAAATGGCATGGTGACATGTAAAGAGGCTCTCATGGCTTTCATGTGGCTCATGCATGGCTTCATGGCTCACCTTTGGCTTGGGAAAAGTCAAGTCAATTTCATGGAAATGGATTTAAGAAAAATTTTGGTATTTAGGGGTGATTTGGCATGAGGCTTGATTTGGAATTATTTGATGATGGGATTATAACTTAGGGAATGGCTTTGATTAAATGGATGGCAAATGGAAATGTCATGTGGGTTTTAGGGCCAACTTTGGGCTTTTGTATTTGGTGGAAATGGGCTTTTAAAATGGTTTAGGAAGTGGGCTTTTGGATTTTAAAATGGATTTTAGGATGGAATTTTGGCAAAGGTTTGGGCCAAATAATTGTTGGGTTTAGCTCATAGATGTGTCATGAGTGACTTGGAGCAAATTGGGAGTGATTTGGGTTTGAATTGGGTTGAATTTGGGCTTCTTTGGTGAATGGGCCAATGTAGGTCAAATTGGGCTAACTTGGGCCAATGTTGGGCTAGGGTTGAAATTGATGTAAAATAAGTGTTGGGAAATGTTTATGGGAGTGTTTCAAAGAGGTTTTGGCCTTGGTTGGGCTTTGATTTTGGGGTTTGGGCTCATTTGGGTTAGGTTTAGGTTTAGGTCAAAATTGGGCCTTTTAGCTTTGGGTTGAATTTGAGTGGGGTTTGGGTCTAAATGTTGGGCAAATCATGTTAGTGTTTTGTTTGTGGGAATGTTAAGGAAGATTTGGAAAAGATTTGGGGTTAATTGGAGTTGAATTGGGTGAGTTTGGGTTAGGTTTGGGTTATGGGTCCAAATTGGGCTTTAAGGCCAAAAGTGGAATTGGATTCAAATGTCAATCAAATTGGACTTGGATTTGGTCTAAATTGGTGTTGGGAATGTTGAATTGAAGTTTAGAATTGAATTGGACCAGAATTTGGGTCAATTGGGTAGGTTTGGTTTGACATTGGGTTCACTTAGGGTTAAAATGGGTCAAATTGGGGGTTTTGACAAAAGTAGGGTAAATTGACAAAATTGGCCCATGGTGTAGTTGAACAAAATGAAATTAGGAATATGTGGGAGTTTCTGAAATTTTCTGGGAATTTTCTGAATTTTTGGATTTTTAGGTCAAGGGGGGTATTTTGGGTATTTGGAGGGTATTGGGAGGTATTTTTGGAATTTTTGGTATTTCTGGGTATGGATGATCAATTTGAGTGATGTGGAAATGTTTGGGATTGGTTTTGAGAAATTTTGGGTGATTTGGGAATTTTGGAAATTTTGGGTAGTTTCAAGGGCTTTGGGTAGGTTAGGCGGGTGTAGGGCCCCGGGGTCAGAAATTGAAAATTTGGAAAATTGAAGATTGGGTGAATATAAGTGGAATAAAATCATTTTGGTTGAGCCATGAAGCCATACCAAGCCCACATGAGCCATGAAGGGACTCATTTGAGGAATTCACTATGTTGTTCCTAACCCTCTTAGCGAGGGCTTAGGGGTTAAGGACCATCCATGTGAATCACCTACATGAGTCGGGAGGTCAAGTTAGGTATGGGTGTGGTTTTAAGAGGTGTGTGAAAGTGTAGTGTATGAGTGTAGTGTGTGTGTAAGTCAGCCCCTTCACTGGACCGAGCCACCGGAGGCGGTCCTAAGGCCAAAGAGTCCTATAGGAACTCATCCTTTAAACTTCAACATTTGATTTCAACCCTCTAGGTGATTAAGGGTCTACGGTCAAGTTTGTGGAGTTTGCGGGGAGTTAAGAAGTGGTTTGAATTTCTAAAAGGTGGGTCCCAATTCTAGTCCTCTAAGATAGTCAAAGGAAAAGCCTAAGGCTAGATCCTAAGTACTAAAAAGAAGAAGAAAAGACCTCATCAAAAATGAGGTCAACATTTATATAAACGAGCATCGCACTACAAACCGTGTATCTATCCCAAAGAATAGGCACACTGCCTGATGATGGGGCTCGATTAAATAAACTAGAAGATTTGTGACATCCGTTTGGTCTGCGAGCCAATTTTATAAGCTGAAAGGTTCCCCTGCTTAATATAAAGGAATTAAGTAGTGTTTATATTACCTGGGTTCTTAAAGTTCCCTATAAGGGCAAGCCCCTATAGTTAATTACATCTTAAATGTCCAAAGACACTTAAGAAAACTCTCGATAATGATCAGTTGTTTTGCTCTCAAGAATTTCAAAGTTTAAGATTTTCAAACAATTGGATTTTGGAAATTTCAATTGGGAATGAATCAAATTTGGAGAAATTAAGTAGGGTTTATATTACCTGGGTTCTTAAAGTTCCCTATAAGGGCAAGCCCCTATAGTTAATTACATCCTAAATGTCCAAAGACACTTAAGAAAACTCTTGATAATGATCAGTTGTTTTGCTCTCAAGAATTTCAAAGTTTAAGATTTTCAAACAATTGGATTTTGGAAATTTCAATTGGGAATGGATCAAATTTGGAGCAGTTTATTTTAGGAGTCCAAAGGAAGAGAAGTAGGGGAAGCTGGAGATCCAAGAAGAATCTTGGCAACTTCCCAAACTATCCTATTGTTTGGCTTCGATTTAGGAGTTTATTTAAAGTTTCATCCTGTCTGTTTTAATTAATTAGGACTTATATTTATATGACACAATCATACAAACAGCCTTGAAGATGTGAGGGTTTATGTCGTACCGAACGACTACCTCGGAGTCCTAAGACCTGTTAGGGCTTAATTTGCATAACATGATTATGCAAATGCCTAAAGAAATGTTGAGGATTTATGTTGCACTAGGCAAACTACCTTGAAGTCCTATGGCTTGGTTATTTAATTATAAGAAAGTTTTGCTGAAGTAGATCCGAGTTTTGCTGATGACGATGGCCGAGCTGCCCACCATGCTCCGAGCTCCTTGTTGTTGCAGAGGTTTAGTTTTAGAAGTCATAAATCAAGAGATGAGAGAAGTGTTTTGATTTAGAGAAAATCTTAAAATCTAAGTGTTTTTTAATATTTTAATTAAAACAAATCTTAAAGTTATTTAAACAGAACTGATTAAGATCCCACGGTTCCGTCATCCCGACACCGTTATTTTCATCGAATTCACTTAGTCTAGATAAATTTGCTAAACTCAACTAAATGAGTTCCACACTTTCATTTAGACCGTGGGAAATCCCGTTAGCAACATGTGAGTTAAATCATCCGAGGTATTCTCGATCATTCAACGAGAGGTTTTAATTTAGTTGTAATTGTAGTTTTGTTGTTCTGTTTGTGATTAAATTTTGAGTTATTTTATATTTTGAAATGTTGTGGTGGTGAATTTTATCTTATAATGACTTTTAATTTAGTTTTGGGTTTCAGTTTTGTGGCTATCCTAAAGGTTTCAGTTTTCATGTAACAATCTTATTTATCATGTAAGAAAAGTAAAACCCATTGCAGGTAAATAAATTGTAATATGGTAAATTGCAATAAAGTAAAAGCGGACCTGGAGGGTCTTCTCGTCATTCCCAGCTGAAACTTTAGTATTGCATTGTATGTATGTGTTTATAGTGTTGCAGAAATTAAAGCATGCCAGAAAATAGGAAGAAGTATAACTAACAAGAAGTAACTACTCAATCCTATGATGTCTATGTAAATTTCCTGGTTTTCTACCAAGTCCTATGATGTCTGTGTGAATTCCTATGTTGTGTTTCAATGAACTTTGTTAATTTAATTGAGGATGGTTTCGTTAAGCAGACATATAAAGTTTAATAGACCTCAGAGGTATCGAAACGATCAAAGAAGGATGCGGGTCCATGCTTCCTCTCATATCCCGATGAAAAGTCTCGGGCTCATTTAAACTTATTATGTTGCTTAACAACTCATCCTACCTATACCCTTATGCTTAATGAACACAGGTGTTCAAGGTAGGTGGGTTTAGGTGTAGTTTGGATTTGGATTGGTGGCAATTGGTAGTTTGATTTGGACTTATGGGAGTGCTATGAAGAGTTTGTTTGAGTTTGTGTTTGGATTTGGTTTTGGTTTGGTTTGAGTTTTGGTTTTGGTTTGGTTTGAGTTTTATTTTGGTTTTGGTTTTGGTTTGATTTTGGTTTTGGTTTGGATTTGGTTTGGTTTGATTTTGGTTTGATTTGAGTTTGGAATGTGAATTGGGAAGGTTGTGTGGACATCGAGTAAAATTTGGGTTACTCCATGTATTCACTAAGCATAAGGGTATCTTTATTATGTTGTGATTTCCTAGGGGTCTTTATAAAGGGAAAAATAAACCATGCCTCAGGAGGCCTATCCTAGGGTTGATTGTTATCTTGTTGGTATTGTATTGTGGTCGGGATTGCTGTTGTGTTGTGATTGTTGTTGTGTTGGGATTGTTGTTGTTGTTGTGATTGTTGTGATGGTTGTGGTATGTTATTGTTGTATTTTGTTTATATGTTATATCATTATTGTATGTTATTTTATTCCTATGATGTTATGTTTTATGCGTGATTAAAATTATTATTATCTTTATGGTTTATTTAATTTATTATTTATTATCTTATGTGATTTAATTACTTTATCATTATTTATTTAATTAATTGTTATTTATTTATTTTATTTTACTTTAGCTTGATATTTATTTATTATTATTTTAGTTTTAATTTATTTTATTATTTAATTTAATTAATTTAATTCAATTTATTAGCATTTACAATTATTATTTAATTTAATTTAATTTAACTTTATTTAATTTTATTTAATTAATTTAATTAATTTTAATTTAATTTTAAATTATTTATTTATTTAAATCATCATTTAATTTAATATAATTTTGATTTATTTAATTTAATTAATTAATTTAATTTAATTTAAACTATTATTTATTTAATTGTTTATGGTTTAATTAATTAATTATTATTTAATATAATTTATTTAATTTAATTTATTTAATTTAATTATTATTTGATTTTAATTATTTAATTTTAATTTAATTCATTATTCATTTATATTATTTAAATTATTTTCAATTTATATATATATGTATTATTTATTTTATTATTCCTTATAAGTTATTTTATTTTTAATTAATTATATGTACATTTTTATTACTTAAATATTATTGATTTATTATTATTAATTTATGTTATTAATTTACATTAAATATTATTATCATTTTTATTATTATTTATTTATTTATAAGACTTTTCATTTTCTCTCTCTTCAATTATTCTTTTCTTTATTTTAAATTATTATCCTTTATATTAATTTATTATTTCTTAAAATTATTATTTACATGTGTATTTTCATTTAGATTATTTTAAAAAGAATGATGCTTTTATTTACCCATTTTTATTATTTATTTATCTATTTAGAAAACTTTTCATTTTTTCCTCTCTCCTAAATTATCCTTTTCTTTTATTTAAAGTTATTATTATTTTACATATATGTAAAGTTATGTTATTCATACATTTTATTTTTATTTCTTTTCTTCTTTCATTTTTCTTTCTTTTATGTTACATTTCTCTTTATTTTCCATTTCCTTTATGTTATACTAAAAATTTTAAAATTCATTTTTAAGGTAATGAAAGCTAGGTAGTAGATTTGTAAATATTTAAACTAGTAAGCTTAAATGGCTAAATAACTTTGGATAAAAGAAGAATTCCTAAGCCTAAACATGGAAAAATTTAAAAAACTAAATAGCTTGCATGAAATATAACCTTAAGGCTAAGCATGGAAACATTTAAAAAAGCATACATGAAGATTTAAAGAAAAATTAAATGACTTGTATGTAAATTTAAAAATCTTTGTAAAGGAAGAGGAACATTAAACCCCAAGCATGCATGTGAGTATGAGGTCTTAGGTTAAGCATGAGAAAGATGAAGAAAAATTTTTATAAGCTTAAGTATTCACAAAAATAAAAGGGAGGGGGAAGAAACTCACCTTGCTTGGAGGAGGTGAAGGAAGAACTTTTGAAAAGTCCCTTGTTGAAGCTCACGGCTAGGAAAGGTTGGGATTGGGTGTGGCTAATCTTGGAAGGAAGAAAAAAAAGAAAGGGAGGCTAACGGCTAAGGAGTTGGGAGAGATTGGAATGGTGAAGTAAGCGAGTGTAAGTGAGTGTAAGGGGTGTTTAAGAGTGTTTATGGGGGGATTTATGGAGGAGGCTCACGGCTAAGGATGAATGGGAGAGTGAGGGAGAGATATGGTGGTGGTGAGGAGGAGTTATGGTGGAGGTGATGGATGAGGGATGAGGTGGCATGTAGGGTGAGTGAGAGGTGAGGGAGAAGCATGGAAGTAAGATATTTTTCTTTTTTTTTATTTCATTTATTTATTATATTTTATTATTATTATTATTATTATATATATATATATATATATATATATATATATATATATATATATATATATATATATATATATATATATATATATTGATTTTAGGGCTGCCATGATATTAATTTGATTAATTTTGGTTTAATTTAGGTTGATTTGAATTATTAGTTCAATTAGGTTCATTTGGGTTTGGGCTAACATAACTTGAGTTTGAGTGAGAATGAGGTCTAGGTGCCTTGACCAATATTGTTCATATGAGTGTAATGAAGATCTTTTATGAGGACACAAAGTGGCTTTGAGCTCATTTGGAGGTTCAATTTTGGCATGAATTGGATTTTCGATTATTTTGGACCATGTTGGGTTCGGGTCAAATTAGATTGGGTTTGAGTAGGAATGTGGTTCCGAGGTCTTCAGAAATAATGTAGATATGGTTGTATAGAAGAACTTTCATGAAGACATAAAATGGTTTTGACAAGTTTTAGGGGGTCAATTTGGTGGATTTAGAACATGTGTCCAGCTTGGGTCAAAATGGGGAGGTTTTGGTCCAAAATGGATTTTGGGTAAGACCTGATCTCCAATTATGGGCAATTGATGATCCAATTAAGTTTAAGGAGGTGTTATAAAGAGTTTTGAATTGAAATTTTGGAGGAATTGATTGACATTGGCTCACTTTAAAAGTTTTGGGTTATTTAGACCAATTTGGGGATTTTAGATTTCAAGTGGAATTGGATTCAAATGAGGGTCACATTGGGCTTGAATTTGGTCTAATTTAATATTGGGGATATTGAATTTTGGTTTAGAATTGAATTTGATAAAAATTGGTGTCAATTGGGTCAAGATTGGGTTTGGTTTAGGCCCCTTTAGGTTAAATGGGCCAAGTTGGGATTTGGATTGAGAGTGAATTAATTTGGAAAAAATGACCCATAGTGTAGTTAAAAAAATGAAATTTGGTATTTTTAGGATTTTCTGGAATTTTTTAAGAATTTTTTGGGATTTTTGGATTTTTGGGCAAAAAGGGTATTTTGGGTATTTTGAGGGTATTGGGGGGGTATTTTTGGAAATTTTGGAATTTTTGGTCATGGATGGTCAATTTGAGTGGTAAGGAATATCTTTGAATGATTCTTGGGGAAGTTTGGTGAATTTTGGTGAATTTTAAGAATTTTGGGTAATTTAGGGAATTTTGGGAGGCCGGGGGCCAGAAATTGAAACTTTGGAGATTTGAAGATGACTTCAAAGTGAGCATGATGTAACGGTTTAAATTGAGTTATAGATGAAGGGTCACCCTCATTTGGTCCTCTATGTATTGGTCCCTACTACTTAGTCATAGACTTAGGGTTGGGCTACCCACATGAGTTTCCAAAGAGTTCAGGGTTGAAATTAGGATGTGTAGTGTGTTTATGTTGTGAATGTGAAGTGTATGAGTGGTGAGCTCCAGACCTCCCTCAGGACAAATCCTAAGGTCTTACCACCTATAGGAGACTTCCCCTAGGATTCCTTATGCTTGCCTTTTTTTCAACCAAAAGGTGGAGGTTAGGCCTTAAGCATATGAAAACCCCCTAGTGAAGCAAGAAGAGTTTTGAATTTCTATGGGGAGGGTTCCATAACTAGTCCTCTAAGAAATTCACCAGGAGAGTCCTATGGCTAGACCCTAGACTATTCTAAAGAGAGAATAGATCTCAACCAAAAGTGAGTTCAACAAATGGACCCCCAATAGGTGTGGTGTAACACAAAGCTGCCTAAGTAAAATACTTAAGACAAAACGTAAAATTAAGAGAGAGTTGTTGTTTCCGCTGGGGAAAGGAGGCAAATTTTCAAATCACAAGATTTCAAGATATTGTATTTTAGATTCGTTTCATTTTTTTTATTTCAAGTTTTAATTTTGAGTTCGAATTTTGATTTGATCAGAGTTTTGATTTAAATCGAAGTTTTATTCAAGGTTGATTTCAAGATTGATTCCATGGAAATTCTGGATTTTGAAATGAGAATTGGAGCCTAGGGAGGAATCCTAAAGCAATACGGTTTAGGATGTAAAATCCTCAACCTCTAAAAAAGATTTTTTTTTATTTGAGCCATTGCGATAGGGAAAGAACCCAAAGCAATGCAGTATCGGATGTAAAATCCTCAACCTCTAAAATTTGATTTTTGATTTGAACCTTTGCGATAGGGAAAGAACCTAAAGCAATGCGGTATCAGATGTAAAATACTCAACCTCTAAAATTTGATTTTCGATTTGAACCATTGCGATAAGGAAAGAAACTAAAGCAATGCGGTATCAGATGTAAAATCCTCAACCTCTAAAATTTGATTTTCGATTTGAACCATTGCGATAGGGAAAGAACCTAAAGCAATGCGGTATCGAATGTAAATTCCTCAACCTCTAAAATTTGATTTTTTTGAGAGTGAAACATTGTAATAGGGAAAGAACCTAATGCAATGCGGTATCGGATGTAAAATTCTCAACCTCTAAAATTTGATTTTTGATTTGAACCATTGCGATAGGGAAAGAACCTAAAGCAATGTGGTATCAGATGTAAAATCCTCAACCTTTAAATATTGATTTTTTTGATTTGAGCCATTGCGATAGGGAAAGAACCTAAAGCAATGCGGTATCGGATGTAAAATCCTCAACCTCTAAAATTTGATTTTTGATTTGAACCATTGCGATAGGGAAAGAACCTAAAGCAATGTTTGCGATAGGGAAAGAACCTAAAGCAATGCGGTATAGGATGTAAAATCCTCAACCTCTAAAATTTGATTTTTTTTAATTGAGCCATTGCGATAGGGAAAGAACCTAAAGCAATGCGGTATCGGATGTAAAATCCTCAACATCTAAAATTTGATTTTCGATTTGAACCATTGCGATAGGGAAAGAACCTAAAGCAATGCGGTAAAAATTGATTTTCGATTTGAACCATTGCGATAGGGAAAGAACCTAAAGCAATGCGGTATCGGATGTAAAATCCTCAACCTCTAAAATTTGATTTTTGATTTGAACCAATGAGATAGGGAAAGAACCTAAAGCAATGCGGTATCGGATGTAAAATCCTCAACCTCTAAAATTTGATTTTTTTGAGAGTGAATGATCCACTTTTAATATGTGTGTAATTTATGTTTATAGCAACGACTCCAAAAACTTGATCCCGCTTTAAGAATATATATATGATTTAATGATGAAATGTATAATGTGGATTCTACGCAAGTATACGTATCGTATCAAGTAATACAGGGCTCTAGTGGAGTCCTGGTTATCGATCCCACAGGGAAGTTTTTAACAGATTTGTTATCAGTTAAATTTAAAGGAATTACTTAATAGTAAATGGAAATTTAAAGTAACTACAGCAAACAAAAGTAACCTAATGCTGGAAATAAGTTGATTTAAATAAATCAGAAAAAGTATCCTTCTCCTTGTTTTTAGAAAATTAAGTGAATGATGAAGTTAAATAGAATTCTTAAATTGTATTGTGACAAATAGGAGCATTCCTATTCTTTACCCTTCGGTCCAGGTGCAAAGAACATTGACTAATCCTATGTTTGATTACCGAATCTGCGGCTAGGCCGGGAGGATACCGGCTGCCACTTCGTAGCTCCCACGTTCCCCTCACCTCGAGGGCTAACATCTACACTTCAACTCTCAAACAATAGGACCAAATTGAATATTTTAGTCTGTCACACTAAAATGTCCAATTCTACGTCCAATATATAATATTTCCCAATTTATTTGTGCCCTCCTTCCAAGGCTTTTGACTTTCCTGAATATTGGATGTAATTTTTACTATAGTTGATAATTCAACATATTTTAACAACTCAATTGGCCATATTGAAAGTAAATTAAGTTTTAAGTAAAAATTATCACAATTTATTTTAATATATTAGGTACTTCTATTTAATTTCATCAATTCGCATAATTTTCATAAACAAGGAGAAAGACTAAGAAAACTACTCAGAATGCATGGAAATAAAACAAAGCATGGATTTCATTTAAAGTTAACAACAATAAACAGAGATACTTATCTTAATTTCCTCCCCAAGCAGACTCCTTGAAGTTCCTTTGACTTTTCCTTCTAGTACAGCAAACTTCTAAATAGCACTCAAATAAACTAAAAAAACTCACTAATGACTAACAACAGACTCACTTAATACCAAAATAGACTCAGACTCTTTAAAATAGACACACTTAGACACTAGAATTCGGCCTCTATTTATAGAGGTAGGTAAAGGTCCAAGGGGTGCTTAAACACCTCTTCAAAAAGTGTCCAGGTTCAAAGTATTTGCATTTTGAACTGTCTCGCCGTCGGCGGGAAACGACCTCGCTGTCAGCGGGGCTTCTAGAAGGTTTTCAAACCACGCGATTTCACTGTTAGCGGGCTCAGGCTTGTTGTCGGCGAGGTAGTTATAATTCCTTCAGAAATTTTCTTCATGATCTCGCCGTCGGTGGCCTCGATCTCGCCATCGGCTACTTAGTTCATTTTTCATGAATTTCTTCCTTTTTGATCTAAATTCGTTTCATTTCATGCTTTTTGCTTTAATCACTTATAAATCTTCATTCCTGCAGTAAAATAAAGAAAATACCTTTCTTTAAAGTGCAATTTCATAAAAAAATATATAAAAATTTCTTAATGAATTTTTCTGTGATCAAAATCCCCCAAACTTAATTATTACTTGTCCTCAAGTAATTTTAATACTAAATAAAAATAATGATTTCTATAATAGAATTTTTCAATTCAGATAATATGAATTAAATTTAAATAACATTATAATAAAGTAAAATATAAATATTTCTAAGTAATTAAATTAACTTTATAGATATAAGATTATCTAGTTATCAGGTCTAAGATTTCTAGCTCTCTATTTATTTCAGGAATGACTATATTTAAAAGAGTAAATCACTTAAGATATTTAGATGATAGGAAGTTCAAGAAGACATTATTTAGTAAAATACTAATCCATATATATAAGTTTAGAAATATAATTAAGTTTTACCCTTTAGGTTGAATCCATTGAAGCCAATTTTTGATAAGGCATCTCCTCAAGCTTCTCCTCACTTTATGTTTTCTTTTCTTTTATTTTCTTTTTCTTTTCTTTTTCTTTTCTTCTTTTTTTTCTTTTTAGATTGATTTTCAATCATTCTTTTTCTTTTTCAAGTGAGGATTGCAATATCTGGATAGCCTGTTAATAATTTTGAACTTCAATTTCTCTTCCTAAATTTGAAACTTAAAATATTTCCTTGTTTATATATATTTCATAGCCTTTACTTCATTGAGTTTCTATCCTTTCTTTTTCACTTAAATACTTAAGAATTTTCAATTTTTAGAATATAGTTTTCCTTACGTTAAATAGTTTACTATATTCTTATTCCTTTTAACCAAATATCTTATTCCATTAATTAATTGAATTACTAGAAACATTTTCTTTAACTTTATATAATAATTAAATAAATTAATTCATGTTTATTGAATTGAAAAACTACTATAGAAAATCATTTAATAATAATATTTTTTTTTAAAATAGAAATTGAGAACAATTTAATAATTAAATTTGTATTTTTACCTTCCCCCAAACTTAATTTTTTCCATCTATACTAAATAGTGAAAAAGGGAAAGTATATAATAAAATTCATCATACCTTTCGAGCTTTAGGTATTTCTTTTCTTTGAAATTTTTGCAGTGCTTTTTCATTACTTACAGTAACTCCGTACCGTTAGTATTCTTCCACATATAATATTTAAAAGAAAGTGCAGGGACGAAATTTTAAAATAAGTATCAAACATAACAATTGAAAAGCTAATCTATTACTACACATACAATTAACTAATCTATTTTAAAACATATTAAAACAATCTAAACAATGTTAACATTCATAACTTATAAAAACTTAAACTAAAATCCTATAGGAAAATTGCAAACTAATTTAACACACATAAGAAATGTAATATAATTGCATAAGCAAACAAACCAACATCCATAGTCTCTAGAAAGTACATAATAATTACATCCAAAATAATGAAGTTTTTCAAAATAACAACAAATCTAAACAAACTGAATAAACTTAAATAAAGGCTCTAATCTTCTACATTAAAATCCCAAACTATGTCATCTCCCTGATCTCCAAGCTGAGAAGGCCGAGCGGTCGGTACTCGTGAATAACGGGGCACTCGTGAAAGACAACATCTAAATCACCACTCCTATATCGACGTTCAGCCTCATAATATGCAATTTCGTACTCTGAATGTCGCTGGAGATATTCACTATCATAATCGTGTCTTCTTTCCAAGCCTCCGATCCTTTGGTCTATATGCTCAAATCTTCTTTCCATATTTTCTCCAAATAGCTCAAAACTCTTTCTACTCAGGGTTAATTCATTCATCAGATCTTGAAGGGTAAGAGTGGTGTACTGAGGGGGTTCATAACTAGTAGACGGTATATCTCTACTCGAAGAAGGTACATAATCCTCGTCCCGCATCTCCATCCTTCGTGGGATTCATATTTCTTTATATTAGCTTCGAGTAAGTGGGTTTCATAGGTTCAATCCATTCCTCATCATCTCTTGCCTCTACCCCGCATAATCGGCGAGTGCATAGATAAGACCAGGATGTCCTAGTCCTCCACTTTCATTTCTAGCAGATGGCTAATATGTTTTTATAAATAACATTTCCCACATTAATACTCTTCCGGTTCCGAATACGAAATTCATAATCGCTTCATCTCTTGTTACCTCACTATGGTGGTAGGTAGGTAACAAAGTAGAACAAATAAAATAATGTCAGGCTTTAGATGTTGCATTTAGCATAGAAAGAGGGAAGTTTACCCGTTCCCGCTGCTTTATCTTCCAGACTCCTTTCCCATCAGTGAGAAAGTGGATGACCTCTTCTTGTGGTCCTTCCATAGTTTCAAAAGTTTCATACTCGCTGGTGTAGGTTTCTCGTACTTCATAATAAGAGTTTATTCTAGCAGCGTTGAATTCTACAAAAAATCCTCTAACCTTAACCTGTGCATCTTCAGCCTGTGTTAAATTTGCATAAAATTCCTTTACTACTTCTACAGCTGCTCTGTTGGTCATGAAACAGAAATTTTCTCATCCTCGCTCCTTAATGATTCGCTCAACTTCTCCTCCCGGATTCTTGAAAACTCGATCTTCGAATGCCTTTTCTTACTTCGTATGTTTTGAAAATATCGAGTTTGTGCTCTTGCATTAATGAATCGGGTTTCTTCATAATCTATTCGTCGCTTTTGTCGTGGAGCCATTTCTCGATCTGTGAAATTTTGCAAAAATCTTAACTAAACTTCAAAATATTACTAAGAAGGCTTCCTACAACAACTAAAATCCATTTAAATCAATTTCCATGAAATTCTTCCAAGTATTTTCTCCACATTTCGAAATTTTTCAAACTTTTCAAATGTAGAAGAAATCCATGGTGAAAATCGAAAATTTTTGCATAGGAGTGAAGCTCTTACCAAGGGAAGATGAAATCCGGTGTCAAAAAGTGTTGAAATCGCCTCAAATCCAAGATCTCTCAAGCCCTAGGTCGATTTTTTCAAAAATTTGAGGAAAGGGATGATGAATAGTGTCGGTTGACCGGTCAAATATAAGTCTTTTCAAGAGCTCGCTGTCGGCGAGCTAATTAATTTCATAAGGCAAAAGTTTAGGGAAAAATCCGTCGTCAGCGAGCTCAATCTCGCTGTCAGCGGGTTTTCTCGCTGTCGGTGAGATAATTCTCGCCGTTGGCGACTTCCTAAAATTTTTAACTTTTTGAAATTCGTCAATTATTTTCAACCTCGATTTACCCTTAATCAATCTTCCGATCACTTAATTTTAAAATAGTATGAAAATTAGATACTTCTACTCACAGAAAGTTCACACAACACAAACAATATAGCTTTATATATGAAATCCATGAGACTTACAAACTCCACACTAACAACTTAACAACATACTTAACTTAAATGTTCAAATCCATAATACTCAGCATTGCAATCCACACCACAACACTCTAAATGCTGAGACATAACAATTACATAAAATCTCATCAATTCTGAGATGATCAAATCAAAGTTCGACTCATAATAAAAACTAAATCCAAATCAACACATATATACACAAATATATGAAATAAACATAGAAATCTTTCCTACTCTTCAGTGTCTGAACTATCATCTTCTCTGATATTCCCGATGCGACGCAGGTGTACAAATAAATTATAGAAAGGCCTGAAAGAGAATTCTGCAGTAGATTCTTCATTAATCCATCCTTTCTGTCTTAGTAGATGAATAAAACTCGGCCTCCGGATGTCCAAGTATGATCAAAGTGCTCCTTCATTCTCCAAATCAATGCGATCAAACATATCGTAGATATTGTCGATGGAATTCATCACATTTGACAATTCTTTCTCCAATCCTTTAATCTTCTTCAGAATGAAATTAGTTTTATTAGTAAAGGTCCTTGCTAAAGGATTGTTCTGTGATGCTCTGTCAGAAATAATGGTAATCTCATCATTGTTATCCAAAGTTGAAAACATATCAGTAGGATCCAGTGGTTTCCATGGTAAAAGTACTTTTTCCCAAGCCTCATAAGAAACTTGGTACTGACTGCATAAAGAAAATATAGTCGATGGGTGTCCAAGTCCATGCACTGACCCATGCACAATCAATCCCAATGCAGACTTTACTATTATTGATCCAACATCGATAGGTAATCCAATTTGAATACAATAGTTTAAAATAACGCATTCTTTTGAAACTTTATTTACCCTCATAGTGGGTAATAATTTGGATGAGATAAAGAAATGCCAGTGCTTCGAGACAGGGTTAAGAAATGATGCAGAAAAACTGACATGCCCATCTTCGCGTAATTCCCAATCATCAGGTTCGTCGGTAAGATATCTGTATATCTCGTTCATATTGTATCTTGAAGGCACAAAGTTGGAATAATGACAAACAGAGGTATTCTCTATAGAAAATAATTCATTTACCCTTGAAGGAGTAAATGTTACCCATCTTCCTCTAACGTAGACATTTCCATTGTTGATCGCATGTAAATTAGAGTAAAACTCTTTAACTACTGGTATAACTACAGCGAATGTCGTATAACAAAATACCTCCCAATGCCGCTGTGCGATCATTTCTTCAATTGTTGTAGTGGAATTCTCTACTCCTCTATTGACAAATCCTCTTTCTTTAATAAGTCTTTTCTTCATCAAGCCTTTGTTGAAGATTCGCTGCGCCTCCGAACTAACGAATTTTCTTTGGTTGAAAACTTCCGATTTTGTGGTTTCTAAGAGTTTGGTGGCCATTTCGGATCGAAAGGATTGGTCTAGAGTCGTTCCTAATGAAGAAAATAGTGTAAAGTTGGTTTTGGGATATTTTCCTACGAAGAAATGGCTTAGATCCGTCCAAAACCGTACGAAAAATCTTTAAGAAACCAAATTTTCAACTGCCTCGCCGTCGGCGGGAAGTTTCTTGCCGTCGGCGAGCTAGTTATAGAACTGACTCAAGTCATGGCGCACGATCTCGCTGTCAGCGGGTTCGGGCTCGATGTAGGCGAGATTCGTAAAAATCGCCCAATTTCACTCTGGTCCGAATATTTTCTGATCTCATCAAATAGGTTCAAATTTGTGATGAATCTAATTAAAAATTTGAGTAGTAAGATTTGTTTTAATAATATAGACTCACTAATTTGTAGATAATTAAAATAAAAGACTACTATGGGTTGCCTCCTATAAAGCGCTTGGTTTAACGTCGTCACCCGACCTAATTTAGTTAGTAATCGAGTTGACTAAGCATTAAAACCTCTTTAAAATTTGGTCTTCTACCTTCGAAATAAGGTTTTAATCTATGTCCGTTTACTTTAAATCTATGTCCTGTTTTTGGATCTTCAATTTCTATAGTTCCATATGAAAATATTTGAGTTATGGTGAAAGGTCCTTACCATCGAGATTTCAATTTCCCAGCAAATAATTTCAATCTAGTATTATAAAGCAAAACTTCATGTCCTGGTTCAAAATTTCTCTTATTAATCTTCCGATCATGCCATAATTTCATCCTTTCTTTATAAATCCTATCATTATCATATGATTCATTTCTTAATTCTTCTAATTCATTTAATTGCAACAATCTCTTCTCACCAGCCTTCTTTCATATTATAATTAAATTCTTTAATCGCCCAATATGCTTTATGTTCTAATTCAACCGGTAAGTGGCAAGTTTTTTCATATATAAGCTCGTAAGGAGTCATTCCAATCGGAGTTTTATAAGCAGTTTCGTACGCCCATAATGCAAGTGTCTAGTCTTATAGCCCGCCTAATCTATTAGTGGTTTACCGATTTTTCTAATATACGCTTAATCTCTTGATTAGAAACTTTAGCCTAATCCACTCGGTTCGTGGATGATAAGCGATTGATATCTTATGCATAATATTATATTTTTCTACTAGTTTATGAATATATTTGTTTCTAAAATGAGTTCCTCCGTCGCTGATAATCACTCTCGCATTCCAAATCTAGTAAAAATATTTTTCATTAAAAATTTTGAAACACTTTTAAGCATCGCACCTAGGTAAAGCTTGTGCTTCGATCCATTTGGAAACATAATCAACAGATACTAATATATATGAGTTTCCAAATGAAGGAATAAAAGGTCCCATGAAATCTAATCCCCAAACATCAAAAATTTCAACTTCTAATATAAAATTCAGAGGCATTTCATTTTTTCGATATATTTCCTACTCTTCGGCATTTATCGCAGGTTTTTATATATTTATATACATCTCTAAATAGAGTAGTCCAGTAGAATCCGTATCGTAGAATTTTATATGCAGCTTTATCAGTCCCAAAATGTCCTCCAAAATCAGAATCATGACATTTTTGAATAATTGGTTCAGTTTCTTCATAAGACACAAATCTTCTAATAATTAAATCCTTACATTGCTTATATAAGTATGGTTCATCCCAAAAGTATGTTTTTGTATCATGAATGAATTTTTTCTGTTGTTGCAAAGTTAACATAGGTGGTAAAATGTCACTTACAATATAATTTACTATATTAAGCATACCAAGGTATTTTCAACTAATTAATATTATTAAGTTGTTCATCGAGAAAACTCGTCTAAAATTTCATTATCGCATCAGATAATTCATGATTTTCTAATCTCGATAAATGATCCGCAATTCGATTATCAGCTCCCTTTTGTTAATGATCTCAAAATCAAATTCTTGCATTAATAATATCCATCCGATTAATCTTTGTTTAGAATCTTTCTTTTGCATTAAATATTTTATACAGAGAGTGATCAGTATGTACAATACATTTAGTTTCTATTAGATAATGCCGAAATTTATTAAAAGCATATACAATCGCTAATAATTCTCTTTCAAGAATCGTATAATTTATTTCAACGATCATTTAGAGTTTTACTAGTATAATATATAACTTTGAAAATCTTATCATATATTCGCCCAAGAATCGCTCCTATAAGCATAATCACTAGCATCACACATAAGCTCAAATGGTTTCTCCCAATTAGGTGAAACTGTTATAGGTGCTGTAATTAATTTATCTTTTAATCATTCGAAAGGATTCAGGCATTCAGTTGTAAATTCAAATTTCTTGTCATTTTCAAGAAGTTGGCATAGAGGTTTAGTAATTTTTGAAAAATCTTTAATATAGCATTTGTAAAATCCAGCATGTCCAAGAAAACGTCTTACCCCTTTCACCGTAGTTGGAAGTGGTAATTTAGCTATAACTTGAATTTTTGCAGGGTCTACTTCCATGCCCTTTTCCGAAATTTTATTTCCTAATACAATGCCGCCTGTAACCATAAATTGACATTTCTCCCAATTAAGAACTAAATTAGTTTTCTCACATACTTAAAATACTTTTTCATGTTGATTTAAGCATGTGTCAAATGTTGTTCCAAATACAGAGAAATCATCCATAAATACTTCTATTCCATTATCAATTAATTTACTAAATATGACATCATACATCTTCGAATGTTGCAGGTGCATTACATAATCCAAAAGGCATTCTTCGAAAAGCGAAAGTTCCATAAGGACTAGTAAATGTAGTATTATCTTGATCCTAGGGAGCAATTTGTATTTGAAGATAACGGGTATATCCATCTAAGAAACAAAAATATTTATGTCCGGTTAATCTATCTAACATCTGGTCTAGAAATGGTAAAGGGAAGTGATCTTTTCTGGTAGCTGTGTTTAATTTTCTATAATCAATACATATTCGCCATCCAAATGACTTGTCTTATAGGGATAAGATCATTATTTTCATTAGCTTTGACTGGTCACCCCTCCTTTTTTAGGTACACGATGAATCGGGCTTACCCAAGCACTCGTCGAAATAGGATATATAATACCATTATCTAAACATTTTAAAATTTCTTTTCGACTACTTCTTTCATTATTGGATTTAATCTCCTTTATGGATCTCGCTTTAGGTTTATGTTCATTATCTAAAATAATTCCGTGCATACAAATCGAAGGACTAATTCCTTTAATATCTCGCTAAAGTCCAACAAAAATTTTCTTATATTTTTTTAATGTATCTAGAAGTTTTAGTTCTTGAGATTCATTTAATTCAGATGAAATAATAACATGTAGAGTTGAAGAATTACCTAAGTAAGCATACTTTAAATGATTAGGTAACACTTTTAACTCAAGTTCAGGAGGTTTAATAATTGATGGAACTATTTTTTTTCAGTGTTTTCTGTGTTATCCAAAAATTCAAATTTCTCTTGAATATAATCTAATTCTTCATTTATATCAGATTTTTCAATTAATTTAGTATTTTCTTTTTATAATGTTTCTTCATAATATTCCTTAAAATGTTCTTTTTGTAAATGATCGAGTACTTCCATTCGAAAACACTCATCATCTTTTTCTAATAGCAGGATATTTCATTGATTTAACAATATTAAAAGTAACTTTTCGGTCATTTACTCTCATAGTTAATTCTCCTTTCTAAACATCAATCATAGCTTTTCCAAATGGCTAAAAATGGTCTTCCTAAAATGATATGAATTTCTTTATCTTCTTCCATATCTAAAACAATAAAATCTACATGGAAGATAAATTTATCCACTTTTACTAATACATCTTTAATAACTCCCTTAGATATGTGACGTAACGATCACCTAATCGAAGAGTTACCGAAGTCGGTGAAATTTCTCCCAATCCTAATCTTTTAAAAATTGATAGAGGCATTAGATTGATGCTCGCTCCTAAGTCACACAAAGCTTTTCCATAGAATTTTTC
This sequence comes from Papilionanthe hookeriana x Papilionanthe teres, assembly GCA_022702705.1. Taxonomy (NCBI): domain Eukaryota; kingdom Viridiplantae; phylum Streptophyta; class Magnoliopsida; order Asparagales; family Orchidaceae; genus Papilionanthe; species Papilionanthe hookeriana x Papilionanthe teres. The sequence goes on from CM040433.1 coordinate 54,198,193, forward strand.
TCCAATAACACGAGGTATAGTGAAACTACCGGGATCTTTTAATTTTTCGGAAGTTTTTTCTGAATAATAACACTACACTCTTCACTAAGTGCGACCATTTCATTATCGGTAAATTTTCTTTTTTTATTTAGAATATCTTTCATGAATTTTACATAGTTTGGCATCTGTTCTAAAGCTTCTACGAAAGGAATATTTATCGTTAATTTCTTCAAAATTTCAAGGAATTTAGTAAATTATTTGTCTTTTTTATGTTGAATTAGTCGTTGAGGAAATGGTGGTGGAGGTTTTTCAACGTAAATTTTCATAGGTATTAAAGGATTTTCTAAGTTTGGATCTTGTCGATTCTTTTCCTTTTCAATTTCCACTTCCTCTTTTTGACTTTCAAGTTCTTTCTGAATTTGAGGTTCTAATTCTTTTCTACTTCGTAATTGTATCGCTTTAATTTGTTCATTTCCCTTGTCTTTGGGATTTATTTCCACATTCTAGGAAATGTTCCAAGTATTCTATTATTAAGTGCAGTAGCGATATGTCCAAGTTGAGTTTCAATATTTTTGATAGCTGTTCCTTGATTTTATAATTGGTTTCCTTGTATTTGTAATTGATTTCCTTGATTTTGTAAATGTTGACCCATATTTAATATTAATTCTTCTATAGATAATTTCTTATCTTTAAATTGTGGCTTATTAAATCTAGGTGGATAATTAGATTTATAATTAGGATTTCCTTGATTAGATGAATTTCCTAATGGTTGTGTCATATTATTTATCCATGGTTGATTAGTTGTGTTATTATTCCAATTAAAATTAGGATGATTTTTCCATCCAGGATTATAATAATTTGCATAAGGATTATTAGGTCTGTTGTTAATTGCATTAATAGTTTCATATTGGGATTGGGATTCTATAAGTTGTCGAGATGAATTTTCTTCCGATATATTTGGAGAGTAATTCATTCCAAAATGATCTAATTTTTTAGATACATCAGCGATTTGCGAAGCTAACGTAGATATTGCATCATTTTCATGAATACTAGCTATTTTTTCGTATTCATTCTATCAACAGGCTATTGAAAATTATTGGTTTCCATTTCTTCGATTAGTGCATGGCTTCATCAAATGGTTTTGACATTAATGATCCTCCAAGAAGAAGATCGATGATTGATCTTAAAGATCCTACTAATCCATTATAGAAAGTTTGGATAATTAACCAATCTGGTAATGCATGATGTGGGCATTTCCTAAGAAGTTCTTTAAATCTCTCTCAAGCTTCATATATCGACTCTCCATCAAACTCGACTAAAAGAAGTTATATCATTTCTAAGCTTAAGAGCTTTAGATGGTGTAAAATATTTGAATAGAAATTTTTGTGATAATTCTCCCCAAGTTTTAATAGATCCAGAGCTAACGAATTTAACCACATTTTAGGCTTATCCCTTAAAGAAAAAGGAAAAAGTCTAAATTTAATAAGCATCGTTAGATACTCCTTCATATTTGAAAGTAGCACATAGTTCTAAAAAACTAGCAAGATGTAAATTAGGATCTTCGCAGGTGAACCACTAAATTGATTATTTTGTATCATTTGGATAATCGCGTGTTTAAGTTCAAATGAATTAGCAAGACTACATCGAGGTTTTGAATAGTTAAATGAATTTCATCTAATGTAGGGTTGGCATAATCTTGTAATGGTCTTGGTTGATTGATATTTTCATTTTAAAGAATATTTGTCATTTGTGTTAAATTTATAATTTCTCTTTTTTGTTTTATAATTTGTTTAATTGTACGCTCTAATTCTGAATTGTAAGGTATTAAATTTTTGTTCCCAAATTTTTGCATACAATTTTATAAAACAAAATAGTCCGTTACTTTAGTAAATAATTTCTTTACTTCCCCAGCAATGGCGCCAAAAACTTGATCCACTTTTTATATGTGTGTAATTTATGTTTATAGCAACGGCACCAAAAACTTGATCCCACTTTAAGAATATATATATGATTTAATGATGAAATGTATAATGTGGATTCTACGCAAGTATACGTATCGTATCAAGTAATACAGGGCTCTAGTGGAGTCCTGGTTATCGATCCCACGGGAAAGTTTTTAACAGATTTGTTATCAGTTAAATTTAAAGGAATTACTTAATAGTAAACATAAATTTAAAGTAACTACAGGAAACTAAAGTAAACTAATGCTGGAAATAAGTTGATTTAAATAAATCAGAAAAAGTATCATTCACCTTGTTTTTAGAAAATTAAGTGAATGATGAAGTTAAATAAAATTCTTAAATTGTATTGTGACAAATAGGAGCATTCCTATTCTTTACCCTTTGGTCCAGGTGCAAAGAACATTGACTACTCCTATGTTTGATTATCGAATCGACGGCTAGCCGGGAGGATACCTGCTGCCACTTCAGAGCTCCCACGTTCCCCTCACCTGAGGGCTAACATCTGCACTTCAGCTCTCAAACAATAGGACCAAATTGAATATTTTAGTCTGTCACACTAAAATGTCCAATTCTACGTCCAATATATAATATTTCCCTATTTATTTGCACCCTCCTTCCAAGGCTTTTGACTTCGCTGAATATTTGATGTAATTTTTACTATAGTTGATAATTCAACATATTTTAACAACTCAATCGTCGGATTGAAAGTAAATTAAGTTTTAAGTAAAAATTATCACAATTTATTTTAATATATTAGGTACTTCTATTTAATTTCATCAATTCGCATAATTTTCATAAACAAGGAGAAAGACTAAGAAAACTACTCAGAATGCATGGAAATAAAACAAAACATGGATTTCATTTAAAGTTAACAATAATAAACAGAGATACTTATCTTAAATTCCCCCCCAAGCAGACTCCTTGAAGTTCCTTTGACTTTTCCTTCTAGTACATCAAACTTCTAAATAACACTCAAATAAACTAAAGAAACTAACTAATGACTAACAACAGACTCACTTAATACCAAAATAGACTCAGACTCTCTAAAATAGACACACTTAGACACTAGAATTCGGCCTCTATTTATAGAGGTAGGAAAAGGTCCAAGGGGTGCTTAAACACCTCTTCAAAAAGTGTCCAGGTTCAAAGTATTTGCATTTTGAACTGTCTCGCCATCGGCGGGAAACGACCTCGCCGTCAGCAGGATTTCTAGAAGGTCTTCAAACCGCGCGATCTCGCTGTCTGCGGGCTCGGGCTCGCTGTTGGCGAGGTAGTTATAATTCCTTCAGAAATTTTCTTCATGATCTCGCCGTCGGCGACTTAGTTCATTTTGCATGAATTTCTTCATTTTTGATCCAAATTCGCTCCATTTCATGCTTTTTTCTTTAATCACTTATAAATCTTTATTCCTGCAGTAAAATAAAGAAAATACCTTTCTTTAAAGTGCAATTTTATCAAAAAATAGATAAGAATTTCTTAATGAATTTTTCTGTGATCAGTGAACCATTGCAATAGGGAAAGATCCTAAAGCAATGCAGTATCGGATGTAAAATTCTCAACCTCTAAAATTTGATTTTTTTTAATTTGAGCCATTGCGATAGGAAAAGAACCTAAAGCAATGAGGTATCGGATGTAAAATCCTTAACCTCTAAAATTTGATTTTTGAGAGTGAACCATTGCGATAGGGAAAGATCCTAAAGCAATGCGGTATCGGATGTATAATCCTCAACCTCTAAAATTTGATTTTTTGAGAGTGAACCATTGCAATAGAGAAAGATCCTAAAGTAATGCGGTATCGGATGTAAAATCCTCAACCTCTAAAATTTGATTTTTGATTTGAACCATTGCGATAGGGAAAGAACCTAAAGCAATGCGGTATCGGATGTAAAATCCTCAACCTCTAAAATTTATTTTTTTTTGATTTGAGCCATTGCAATAGGGAAAGATCCTAAAGCAATGCGGTATCAAATGTAAAATCCTCAACCTCTAAAATTTGATTTTTTTTATTTGAGCCATTGCGATAGGGAAAGAACCTAAAAAAATGCGGTATCAGATGTAAAATCCTCAACCTCTAAAATTTGATTTTGGATTTGAACCATTGCGATAGGGAAAAAACCTAAAGCAATGCGGTATCAGATGTAAAATCCTCAACCTCTAAAATTTGATTTTGGATTTGAACCATTGCGATAGGGAAATGTCCTAAAGCAATGCGGTATCGGATGTAAAATCCTCAACCTCTAAAATTTGATTTTTGAGAATGAACCATTGCAATAGGGAAAGAACCTAAAGCAATGCGGTATCGGATGTAAAATCCTCAACCTCTAAAATTTGATTTTTTTTATTTGATTTGAGATTCAATTTGAGATTGCATTTGAAAGTACAGATTGGAGATTTAGATTTGAGGTTTATTTTTAATATTGAGATTTTTTTTTTTTTGTTTCGATGATTCGAGTTCGTTTTGATTTAGATTTCAATTCTATTTCAGATTTTATTTTCATTTGAAGTTTCATTTTTACTTGAAGTTTGTTTCGTTATCTTATTCGATTTTTTATTTTATTTTTATTTTATTTTTTTAATTGTCATTTTTTTTTATTTGTTGTGATTTGTTGGGGAAATTTATTATTGGTTTCTTTTTGTGAAGTTTTATTTTATTCATTTATGCCTCATGATTTTTCATTTTTTCTTTTATTTTCATTTTTATTTTTATTTATTTTATTTATTTTTGTTTTTTTTAGTTAGTGTTTGGACGCAGTCATAAACAAGTGCGGCACCTATGCTTCGTAGAACGAGTTTGTCTTTGAAACATCACGATGTGCAGTTTTCCTGGAGGTACCGTCCACTGACCGAAGACCTTTGTAGAAAATGACCTAGTCTTCGAGGTACTATTGGAATTATATCCTTTCAAAGTACCTACAAAGATATGCTACTTCTACAGACACCACGGCTGAAGGAACCGGAACTTCGTAGCTTCATTTGTAACAGTCGTCACTCTTCACCGTTGATTTAGGAGGATTGTCTAGGCTATCTTTGCAAAGTTTCCCTGACGCCCTTTGAATTGATGTTGAATTTGTATCCTCTGGTATTGAAAGGCATGACTTCAGGTTCGAATTTCCATTAAATGCTAATAACATAGCCCATTTCTTTAATTCTTTCTTTCTGGGCCTAAGCAGATTTCAAAATTTATGCTCATGTGATAGAAGTATTTTTCATTGTCCAAAGATATTTCTGAGTCAATTAATGACCGACCAAAAGACATAAAATCACTTGACTATCTTCAAAGCATAATATTAGAGGAAACTTCTTAAGGTAGTCTTTCTAGTTTTATTAATCGGGGGATGATTAAGACACCAATTTTTGATTATATGCTTGCCTCAAGCTTCTTCTCAGGGAGCTTAGTTGATTTCTCTTTTCTTTTTTTTTTCTATATTAAGCTTTTCGCTCTTTTTTATTGAGGATTACTATATCTGGTGGAGCACATGCTAAAGATTTTGAATGTCGAAACTGAGACACCAATTTTTGATTGTGTGCTCACCTCAAGCTTCTCCTCAGAAACACTTTTTTTTCTTTTTTGTGCTCTTTTTGTTTTCCGAGATCATCGTATCCGACAGAGTGCATATTTCACGTTAAAGATTTTGAATGTCGAACCAATTAATAAATGCGAAATGGTTTCTTAACATGAATCCCGGGATATTATAACTCATCCAAAAGTCTCGGACCCACGTACATAGAAGAAAAATTAAAAGACCCTTGATATCCCGGATTAATTACTCGTATTTCAACCACACTACTTCATTTTGAAATCAACTTTGGACCCAGTCCAAATTCCTTAAAGTGAAGGACCCAGTCATTAGAGCATTAATTTCATTCTTTCCTGAAGTCATATTCTTATTAAAATGCTGAAGTTTCATCGTGTCTCACCCCTTCTTGATTATCTTTCTGCTAAACATTGAATGTCCTTGAGCACATTATTATTATTTTTTTTTATATTTTTGCTGTTGTGGGAGGGTCGGGACCCACGACTTATTATGCTTCTATCCATTTTATTTGTTAATACATGGCATTTGAACTTATTTGCAGCTTCGTCGCGAGACAGTCCTTCGGTGAATGTGTATATCGTCTTTTGAAGAACATTCAGAAGTCAATGACTCCTTTGCCTTGTAATTTCAGCGGTGATACTCAAGTTAACACACTTGTCCTATAAATTAGGCAATTTTCTTTATACATTTTTTTGTTTGGATTTAATTTATGTACATTATTCTTGTATTCTTTTATTTTATTTTGGTGCTTTCACCTTATTTTATTATTATTTTTTTTTCTTTTACATTTGTTAACAGTGTTTGCTTAATTTCAGGAGCAAATCAAACCCGAGAGACAAGGAGCAAAAGTGAAATTCAGGACCCAGTCCTGGGCTGAATTCACAACGCACATTGCACAAGTGGATTCAATCCACCAACAAACCTATTGGGGGTCCGACCCCACAAAATCAAAAGAAAACCCTAAGGATTCCCAAACCACTCTGTTTATAGGTGATTAAACAGACGGTCCCGAAATCCAAAAGAGTTGATTATGCTCTCCCAAGAAAGAAATGAGTGAAGCATGTCAACGGAAGAATGGTAGTTTGATCCACTAGGGGCATGGATTTACTATCAATTTATGAAAGCAAAACCATCTGATCAAAATGGAGAGAGGAACTATTCCCCAGCGGAGTAGCCAGAAGCTGTTGGCATATTTTTTTAGGTTTTAAAATTTAATTTAGGTATATATATATAATTTGGAAAGTAGCATTTGATTTTTGAAAATAATTTTTAAGTTCAAAAATTTTAAGATGTAAAATCAAACCGATCTCACATCCCAAATAGTTTATATAAACGAGCATCGCACCACAAACCGTGTATCTATCCCAAAGAATAGACACACTGCTTGATGATGGGGCTCGATTAAATAAACTAGAAGATTTGTGACATCCGTTTGATCTGCGAACCAATTTTATAAGCCGACGAGTTCCCCGCTTAATATAAAGGAATTAAGCAGGGTTTATATTACCTGGGTTCTTAAAGTTTCCTATAAGGGCAAGCCCCTATAGTTAATTACATCCTAAATGTTCGAAGACACTTAAGAAAACTCTCGATAATGATCAGTTGTTTTGCTCTTAGAAATTTCAAAGTTTAAGGTTTTCAAACAATTGGATTTTGGAAATTTCAATTGGGAATGGATCAAATTTGGAGCACTTTATGTCAGGAGTCCAAAGGAAGAGAAGTAGGGGAAGCTGGAGATCCAAGAAGAATCTTGGCAACTTCCCAAACTATCCTATTGTTTGGCTTCGATTTGGGAGTTTATTTAATGTTTCATCCTCGCTCGTTTTAATTAATTAGGACTTATATTTGTATGACACAATCATACAAACAGCCTTGAAGATGTGAGGGTTTATGTTGTACTGAACGACTACCTTGGAGTCCTAAGACCGGTTAGGGCTTAATTTGCATAACATGATTATGCAAATGCCTAAAGAAAAGTTGAGGATTTATGTTGTACTAGGCAAACTACCTCAAAGTCCTATGGCTTCATTATTTAATTCTAAGAAAGTTTTGTTGAAGTAGATCTGAGTTTTGCTGATGACGATGGTCGAGCTGCCCACCATGCTCCGAGCTCCTTGTTGTTGCATAGGTTTAGTTTTAGAAGTCATAAATCAGGAGATGAGAGAAGTGTTTTGGTTTAGAGAAAATCTTAAAATCCAAGTGTTTTTTAATATTTTAATTAAAATAAATCTTAAAGTTGTTTAAACGGAATCGATTAAGATCCCACTGTTCCGTCATTCCGACACCGTTATTTTCATCGAATTCACTTAGTCCAGATGAATTTGCTAAACTCAACTGAATGAGTTCCACACTTTCATTTATATCGTGAGAAATCCCGTTAGCAACACGTGGGTTACATCATCCGAGGTATTCCCGATCATTCAACGAGACGTTTTAATTTAGTTGTAATTGTAGTTTTGTCGTTTTGTTTGTGATTAAATTTTGAGTTGTTTTATATTTTGAAATGTTGTGGCGGTGAATTTTATCTTGTAATGACTTTTAATTTAGTTTTGAGTTTCAGTTTTGTGGCTATCCTAAAGGTTTCAGTTTTCATGCAACAATCTTATTTATCATGCAAGAAAATTAAAACGCAGTGTAGGTAAATAAATTGCGATAAGGTAAATTGCAATAAAGTAAAAACGGACCTAGAGGGTCTTCTTGTCATTCCCAACTGAAACTTTAGTATTGCTTTGTATGTATGTCTTTATAGTTTTGCAGAAATTAAAGCATGCCATAAAACAGGAAGAAGTAGAACTAACAAGAAGTAACTACTCAATCCTATGATGTCTATGTAAATGTCCTGGTTTTCTACCAAGTCCTATGATGTCTGTGTGAATTCCTATGTTGTGTTTCAATGAACTTTGTTAATTTAATTGAGGATGGTTTCATTAAGCAGACATATTAAGTTTAATAGACCTCAGAGGTATCGAAACAGTCAAAGAAGGATGCAGGTCCATGCTTCCCTCTCATATCCTGATGAAAAGTCTCGGGCTCATTTAAACTTATTATGTTGCTTAACAACTCATCCTACCTATACCCTTATGCTTAATGAACACAGGTGCTCAGGGTAGGTGGGTTTAGGTGTAGTTTGGATTTGGATTGGTGGCAATTGGTAGTTTGATTTGGACTTGTGGGAGTGATATGAAGAGTTTGCTTGAGTTTGTGTTTAGATTTGGTTTTGGTTTTGGTTTTGGTTTGGTTTGAGTTTTGGTTTTGGTTTGGTTTGAGTTTTATTTTGTTTTTGGTTTTGGTTTGATTTTTGTTTTGGTTTGGATTTGGTTTGGTTTGATTTTAGTTTGATTTGAGTTTGGAATGTGAATTGGGATGGTTGTGTGGACATCGAGTAAAATTTGGATTACTCCATGCATTCACTAAGCATAAGGGTATCTTTATTATGTTGTGATTTCCTAGGGGTCTTTATAAATGGAAAAATAAACCATGCTTCAGGAGGCCTACCCTAGGGTTGATTGTTATCGTGTCGGTATTGTATTGTGGTCAGGATCGTTGTTGTGTGTTGTGATTGTTGTTGTGTTGGGATTGTTGTTGTTGTTGTGATTGTTGTGATGATTGTGGTATGTTATTGTTGTATTTTGTTTATATGTTATATCATTATTGTATGTTATTTTATTCTTATGATATTATGTTATTTAAAATTATTATCTTTTATGTGTGATTAAAATTATTATTATCTTTATGGTTTATTTAATTTATTATTTATTATCTTATGTGATTTATTTACTTTATCATTATTTATTTAATTAATTGTTATTTATTTATTTTATTTTACTTTAGCTTAATATTTATTTATTAATTTATTTTGTTATTTAATTTAATTAATTTAATTCAATTTATTAGCATTTACAATTATTATTTAATTTAATTTAATTTAACTTTATTTAATTTAATTTAATTTATTTAATTAATTTTAATTTAATTTTAAATTATTTATTTATTTACATCATCATTTAATTTAATATAATTTTGATTTATTTAATTTAATTAATTTAATTAATTTATTTAATTTAATTTAAACTATTATTTATTTAATTGTTTTCGGTTTAATTAATTAATTATTATTTAATGTAATTTATTTAATTTAATTTATTTAATTTAATTATTATTTGATTTTAATTATTTAATTTTAATTTAATTCATTATTCATTTATATGATTTAAATTATTTTCAATTTATATATATATGTATTATTTATTTTATTATTCCTTATAAGTTATTTTATTTTTAATTAATTATATGTACATTTTTATTACTTAAATATTATTGATTTATTATTATTAATTTATGTTATTAATTTAAATTAAATATTATTCTCATTTTTTTTATTATTTATTTATTTATAAGACTTTTCATTTTCTCTCTCTTCAATTATTCTTTTCTTTATTTTAAATTATTATCCTTTATATTAATTTATTATTTCTTAAAATTATTATTTACATGTGTATTTTCATTTAGATTATTTTAAAAAGAATGATGCTTTTATTTACCCATTTTTATTATTTATTTATCTATTTATAAAGCTTTTCATTTTTTTTCTCTCTCCTAAATTATCCTTTTCTTTTATTTAAAGTTATTATTATTTTACATATATGTAAAGTTATGTTATTCATACATTTTATTTTTATTTCTATTCTTCTTTCATTTTTCTTTCTTTTATGTTAAATTTCTCTTTATTTTCCATTTCCTTTATGTTATACTAAAAATTTTAAAATTCATTTTTAAGGTAATGAAAGCTAGGTGGTAGATTTGTAAATATTTAAACTAGTAAGCTTAAATGGCTAAATAACTTTGCATAAAAGAAGAATTCCTAAGCCTAAACATGGAAAAATTTAAAAAAAACTAAATAGCTCGCATGAAATATAACCTTAAGGCTAAGCATGGAAACATTTAAAAAAGCATATATGAAGATTTAAAGAAAAATTAAATGACTTGTATGTAAATTTAAAAATCTTTGTAAAGGAAGAGGAACATTAAACACCAAGCATGCATGTGAGTATGAGGTCTTAGGTTGAGCATGAGAAGGATGAAGAAAAATTTTTATAAGCTTAAGTATTCACAAAAATAAAAGGGAGGGGGAAGAAACTCACCTTGCTTGGAGGAGGTGAAGGAAGAACTTTTGAAAAGTCCCTTGTTGAAGCTCACGGCTAGGAAAGGTTGGGATTGGGTGTGGCTAATCTTGGAAGGAAGAAAAAAAAGAAAGGGAGGCTAACGGCTAAGGAGTTGGGAGAGATTGGAATGGTGAAGTAAGCGAGTGTAAGTGAGTGTAAGGGGTGTTTAAGAGTGTTTATGGGGGGATTTATGGAGGAGGCTCACGGCTAAGGATGAATGGGAGAGTGAGGGAGAGATATGGTGGTGGTGAGGAGGAGTTATGGTGGAGGTGATGGATGAGGGATGAGGTGGCATGTAGGGTGAGTGAGAGGTGAGGGAGAAGCATGGAAGTAAGATATTTTTCTTTTTTTTTTATTTCATTTATTTATTATATTTATTATTATTATATATATATATATATATATATATATATATATATATTGATTTTAGGGCTGCCATGATATTAATTTGATTAATTTTGGTTTAATTTAGGTTGATTTGAATTATTAGTTCAATTAGGTTCATTTGGGTTTGGGCTAACATAACTTGAGTTTGAGTAAGAATGAGGTCTAGGTGCCTTGACCAATATTGTTCATATGATTGTAATGAAGATCTTTTATGAACACACAAAGTGTCTTTGAGCTCATTTGGAGGTTCAATTGTGGCATGAATTGGATTTTCAATTATTTTGGATCATGTTGGGTTCGGGTCAAATTAGATTGGGTTTGAGTGGGAATGGGGTTCCGAGGTCTTCAGCAATAATGTAGATATGGTTGTCACGAAGAACTTTCATGAAGACATAAAATGATTTTGAGAAGGTTTAGGGGGTCAATTTGGTGGATTTAGAACATGTGTCCAGCTTGGATCAAAATGGGGGAGGTTTTGGTCCAAAATGGATTTTGGGTAAGTTTAAGGAGGTGTTATAAAGAGTTTTGAATTGAATTTTTGGAGGAATTGATTGACATTGGCTCACTTTAAGAGTTTTGGGTTATTTAGACCAATTTGGGGATTTTGGATTTCAAATGGAATTGGATTCAAACGCGGGTCACATTGGGCTTGAATTTGGTCTAAGTGTAGTTGAGCAAAATGAAATTGGGGATTTTTAGGATTTTCTTGAATTTTTAAGAATTTTTTGGGTTTTTTGGATTTTTGGGCAAAAATGGTATTTTGGGTATTTTGAGGGTATTGGGGGTATTTTTGGAAATTTTGGAATTTTTGGTCATGGATGGTCAATTTGAGTGGTAAGGAATATCTTGGAATGATTCTTGGGGAATTTTGGTGAATTTTGGTGAATTTTAAGAATTTTGGGTAATTTAGGGAATTTTGGGAGGCCGGGGGCCAGAAATTGAAACTTTGGAGATTTGAAGATGGCTTCAAAGTGAGCATGATGTAATGGTTTAAATTGAGTTATAGATGAAGGGTCACCCTCATTTGGTCCTATATGTGTTGGTCCCTACCACTTAGTCATAGACTTAGGGCTGGGCTACCCACATGAGTTTCCAAAGAGTTTAGGGTTGAAATTAGGATGTGCAGTGTGTGTATGTTGTGAATGTGAAGTGTATGAGTGGTGAGCTCCAGACCTCCCTCTGGGCAAATCCTAAGGTCTTACCACCTATAGGAGACTTCCCCTAGGATTCCTTATGTTTGCCTTTTTTTCTACCAAAAGGTGGAGGTGAGGCCTTAAGCATATGAAAACCCTCTAGTGAAGCAAGAAGAGTTTTGAATTTCTATGGGGAGGGTTCCATAACTAGTCCTCTAAGAAAGTCACCAGGAGAGTCCTATGGCTAGACCCTAGGCTATTCTAAAGAGAGACTATACCTCAACCAAAAGTGAGGTCAACAGCAGTGCACCCCCATTTTATGCCACCTTTTGTGTCAGTTGCCATGCGGCTCCTCTTTAACATCTTGTTCCATCTACCGGCTTAATCAGTGTCGTCTATCCAAAACACGCGCGATTGGATGGCCCGTAGTTATTATTCCTAGCTGACCTAACCAATATATTGTTCATGTTTTAATCCTAAGATCTCTCTCAATACTCAACTAAATAATATGAGGTTTGTTCCTACACCTTCATCTACTCTAAAAGAACACATCTATATTGTTAATCCTAAATGGAAATAAAATTTTCTTCACAAGGGCTCAATCTGAGCTCGGTTTGATGGGGAGAGATCTATACCCAAGCTCAAGAGTTGTGGCCTAGATTGGGATTGTTCTGCACATTTGTTGCGCCCTCACAAAGCTCCTCCTAGTGTCAATTTGAGTTGAAGTTGAGGTTGTGTAAGTACTCCTCCTATAGGTGGCACAGCCTTGATAAAAGTAACGTGCAGAGAGGTCTAGGGATGGGGATTTCAATGGGAATCCTCTTCATTTGCACTGGGGAAGCTTAAGTGTGAATAAATGAGTTTGGTGGAGACTTATGGTATGATAGAAAAGTGTCCTGTTTTGTGTGCTTTTTAGGTGGAGAAATTGGCCTTAGGTAATGGAAGAAATGGCTAAAGAATAGTTGGATTGTACTTAGAAAGGTTTGGAAAAGCATTGGAAGGGTTTTTGCAGAGTCTCCTCATGGAATTCAATCATCTCTCATCTTGGCTGTGAGGGGCAGGCCAGTAGGTGCAAATAGTTGCTGAGGTGGATGGTTGAACGGCGCAAGTGACCAATTGGGTGAGCCACATTGGATAGGTGCAATTAGGTTCAAACCATGTGGAAGACTCTTTCAGTGTTGGGCTTTCTAGTGACTAGAATGACTAACTAGGGCATGCCTAGTGGACAATTGGGTCACGAGAGCCAGAGAAGTTTAATGGTGATGGCCATGGGGCTTGGGAACTCTGGTGGCAAGGAACCCTTTGGTTTAGCCATTTTTTTGATGAAATCCATCAAATTAGGGGACCCTTGGTCCATGGCTCACCTAGGGTGGGCTAGATGGATCTAGACTAGGTTTAGTGTCCAAATGGTGTATTTGGTGCCCAAGGTTGGGCTAGACTAAGTGGCTTGTGGTGAATTTTGGATTTGGGATCAAAATCATGGTTTGAGCTTGGACTTGGGTTTAAACTTGGCTAGGTTTGGATTTTGGTCAATTGGAAGTTCTAATTGGTGTAGGATGTTGTCATGATGAGTTTAGGTATCAATTAAGTTGAAATTGGGCTGCCATGAAGTTCAATATGGGACATTTTGAGTTTTGGGTCAGAATTGGAGATTTTAATTTTGGTTAGATTTGTGCTAAGTTTAAGCTAGGGTCTATTTAAATTGAGGGTTAAAATTGGTCTTGGGGGATGTTATGAAGGGCTTAGGATTCAAATTTGGGGAAATTGAATTGATCATGGAGTTGAATTTGTTGGAAATTTTGGGGCATGGTAAAATTGAAGATTTTAAATTAGGCTTGGATTTTGGGTTTGAAGTTAGATTTGATTAGGCTTGGAATTGGTTTCAATTGAGCTTATAATTGATGAATTTTAGTTTAGATATGAAATTGGGGAAGTTTGAAATCAATTTTGTGGAAATTGGGGGTGATTTGAGGAATTTAGGCACTTAGGGCAAATTTGACAATTTTAGTTATTTTTTGTGGACATGAGTGAAATGGAAGATATTGAGTGGTTCAATTTGATTTTGGGGACATTTAAAGTGGTTTGGAGATTTTGAAATTTTTAGGACATGAAGGGTATTTTGGTAATTTTTACAAATTTTGGGTTATTTTGGTCAATTTGAGGGGTTTGGAATGGTTTAAAATGATATTTGAAGCCAATTTGATAACTTGGACAATTTTAGGATAATTAGGGTTTTAGGGGCATGTTAGTAATTTTGGAAATTTTGGGTAAATTTGGTAGATTGGGGAAATTAGATAGGGCTTAGGTAAGATTTGGAACAAATTTGGAGCTTGTGGTAGATTTTGAGATTTTTGGGTAAAAATAGGGATTTTAGGGTTTACGGTAAATTTAGCGTTTAGGGTGGAGAGCACATAGAAAGTCCTCATATGTTGATCCTAACCACTCCAGCCAAAGGATAAGGGTTTGGGTCCACCCATATGAGCTTTCAAAAAGGGAGTATGGAGTGGAGTCAAGGGTAAGTGAGTCTCAATTGTTTTTGAGCACAAGACCGAGCTTCAGCCATCCAAGGTTAAAAGGAGTGCTCCCAAGGCTTTACACTCCTACGAGGACTCAATTTGAACTTTCGCATGTTGGTTCCAACCTTCTAAGTGCTAAAGGTCAACACCACACATGTGAAATTTCAAAGAGAGCAAAGAAGTGGCTAGAATTTCAATAGGGTAGGTACCATTGCTAATCCTCTATGATGGTCAACGGGAAAGCCCTAAGAATTAATCCTAAGCTTCTAAGAAGGAAACTAGACCTCACCAAAAATGAGGTCAACATTATGTCGGGTTGACTCGATGACTCAAGTTAATTGGGTTAACCTAAGTTATGTTGGGTTGACCATGTGATTTAGGTTGATTGGGTTAACCCACGGTAGGTCAGGTTGACCTGATGATTTAGGTGATTGGGTTAACTTGTTTTTAGGTCTAGTTAACCTGGTGGATCAAGTTGATTTGGTTAAGTCAAGTTAGGTCAGGTTGACCCAGTGAATATAGTTAATTGGGTAAACATGTGTGAAGTTGAGTTGATCTGATGGTTTATGTTAATTTGGTTAAACCCAATTAGGTTTGGTTGACCCAGTGATTCAGGTTGATTGAGCTAACTCGAATTTGGTCAGGTTGGCCCAGTGAGTTAGGTGAATGGGTTAACACGAGTTAGGTCAGTTTAACTTGGTAAATCAAGTTGATTGGATCGAAGTTAGGTTTAACCAAAGGGTTGTTTGTGTTGAATTAGGTCTAAATTAGGTAAGGCGTAGAGTTTAGGTTGAACAAGGTCTAAATTTGGTTAGAACTAGTAGGGTGGTTTATGAATATGTCTAAGCTAGTTTATAACTAGAAAGTTTAAAGTTTGGATTAGGTCTACGTCAAGTTAGACCTAGGGGATTCAAGTTGTATTAGGTTTAAGTTGGGTTAGACCTACAGGGTTCAAATTGAACTAGGTCTATGTTAGGTTGACCTAGTAGGTTTTAGGTTTGGGTTAGGTCTAAGTTGGGTTAGACCTAAAAGTTTTGATGTTGTGTTAGGTCTATGTTAGGTTAGACCTAGTAGGGTTAAACCATACCTTGAGTTGAAATGGGTTAGACCTGGTTGGATGTCAGATCTACCTCAATCAGATTAGCTCTATCTGTGGTTCCACTTGAGTTGGGTCTAGTTGGATCAAACCTATGCCAAATTGAGCCAATCCAAGTTCAGATGAAGCTAAGCCCTGGGTCATTAACAGCGGTATCATGGTTAAGGGGATAATCGTGATCTTTATCCCTTAAGGCCCACACATTATGCTGGGCCTCTAAGGTTGATTTAGTGTTTTGAATTAAATATTGGTGGAAATTTGGCCCAAAGTGTAAATTTTCTTTTACATTTTTACCCCTAGCTTCTTGATTTTCATTTTAGAAGTTTTAAGGGTGGAAGTTATCATTTTAGGGTTTAATTTCACTTGCCTAAAATTTCCAATTAATTTTCATTTTAATTTTCAATTTTCTAATTTTTTATAATTATTTTTAAAATATAATCATAACTATGGAAGAAAATTAGTCATTTTGTTGTTAGGGAAGCCACCTGACATTGGAAAAATTAGGAAATGTTCCTAAAAGTGGAAGGAAGAATCCCTAAAAATTTCATATTTTTTGGGCTTCCAGTTAATTTTAAAAAAGCATTAAATTAATTAATAATTTAATTTAGTTTAATTATTTTCTATTTTATTTTCATTATTTACTCCTCTGTTCATTAAGTCCAAAGATATTTTTTTTTCATTTTTGTGGTTTTTTTACATTAAGTTATGTATTTTTAAAGTTTTATTTAATTTCTTGGATTTATTTATTTCAAAAAATTTGAATTATCCACCTAACCTTGCGATGCTGACTGGATTCTCATGCAGTGTCTTCAAGTTGGGTATGCTTTCTATGCGGGCGCTTTGGTGGCCCACAGTTTGGTTTTCTCCTTCCCGCAGTTCCATGGTTAGACTCAATCCACACCATCCGTTTCTAATACACGGAAACATACGACATTGGTTCATCATCACTACAGGACATAGAACAGAGAGCTGTCCGTAATCAAACCCTAATTTCTCACTCGATTCTCAACCAAATCGTCCGAGGTTTAATCCTACATGTTCATCTAGTCAAGGCAAAGCTATCACAATGGTTAGGTTGTTTTTTTTTCATAAAATACAAAATAGAGAGGAATTATTAGTGATTTTGATCCATACCATGTCCCAAATGGTGACGCATGCTGACCTCACTTTTGTTGAGGTCTAGTCTTTCTTTAGAATAGCTTAGGGTCTAGCCATAGGACTTTCCTAGTGACTAACTTAGAGGACTAGCAATGGAACCCTTACTCCATAGAGATTCAAAACACTTCTTTGCTTCACTTGGAGCTTTCAAATGTTTAAAGTCTAACTTCTAAATGCATAGGAGGATGAGACGAAGCATAATGAAGCTCAAGATGAGTTCCCTGTAAGATGGCTAAGCCTTAGTACTGATCTTGGGTGGTCTGGGCGAGGCTCACACACACACTTACACATTACACTTACACTCACTACCTCACAACCCTAAACCAGATATACCAAATTTATTTACACTTGATCCCTTACTCTTTTGGAAACTCATGTGAGTGGTTTCCCCAAGCCCTTAGCCATAGGCTAGGGTTTGGCTAGTACTAGCAAATGGAGGATCCAAATGGAGAATTCCCTAGGTCCATGGCTCAAATGTGTGATCAATCTCACTCAACCCTAATTTTACCAAAAAAATCCCAACTTTTAACTCCCTACCCCTAAACTCCACTAAATTACCAAATTGTCCCCAAATCCTAAATTTCTCTTAAATTTCCAAAATTACCCAAAATTCTCAGACTCCTTCAAAAATCATTCCAAAATGTTCCACCACCATCAATTTACCTAATCCACTAAAATTCCCAAAAAAAAACCCCTCAAATACCCCATAATACTAAAATGCTCCTCCTAGCCCAAAAATTCCAAAAAATTCAAAAAATTCACAAAAATCCTCAAAACTCTCCAAATATTCCCAATTTCAATTTAAACTACTTCACTTGACTTAATTTAATAAAATTAGTCCAATTTGTCCAAAAGCCCCAAATTGCGCCTTTAAGCTTAAAATGCCCAAATCACCCCCAATGTCAACCAAATTAAATTCAATCCTCCCCAATTTTAATTCCAAACTCAAATTCATAATAGCCAATCTCATCAAAAACCAAATCCAAGCCCAATTGGTCCAATTTCAAGCTTAATTCCAACCCAAACCAAAAGGATCCAATTGACCCTATGGCCCAATTCCCACAAATTGAACCCCAATGTTGTTAATCAATTCCCCAAATTTGAGAACTAAACTCTTCACGACATCTGCCTAAACCATTTTGACCAATCAATTGAGATATAAACCCACTCTAGCCTAACCCAAACCCATGATAACCCAAAGTCCCCAAAATTGACAAAATACCCAAATCTCGCCAAATCCACCTCCCAAATCATTTCAAAATCACTCTAATCCTTCTCTAAACTCTTTGTGACAATCACATCATCTTGAGCAATCATTTGGACATAACCCAAGCTTGAACCCAACCTAGTCTAACTTGAACCCACTTGACCCAAAATTGAACCCATGAGCCAAATTGACCAAACCTATCCAAATTGATCAAACCTAACCTTCCACAACCACTAAATTGATTCTAGAAACCTCCCTAGGTCAACCTAGCCAATCTACATGAGCCGTGGACCAAGGGCCCCTAAATTAAGAGATATCATCCCATTTATGGCTAAACTTAAAGGATCCTTGCCCATGCCCATCCCCCCATCTAAATTAATGCCTTGAGCGACTCTTCACTGAGCCACCTGACTGCTAGCCACCCTCCCCTGTCCTTGCTACCCAGCCTAGTCACCGGAGGTGGCAAGATGGAGAGCCACTCCACTTGATTTATCACCCAATTAAGCCCACCTGATGTGTCAAGCTTTGATTGCTCACTGGAGTTGATCTGCCCTCCACCTAAGCAGCCTAATGCACTTGAATTGCACCCTTGAGCTCAACCTAATAGCAATGGATATAAAAATCATCCTTCAAGGACAAAAAAGGGAGCTGAAAATTTCTTAAGGGAACTTTGCCAAATTTCTTCAAAAGCTTCCTCAAGACTGAGTGCAAGCCCACCATCGTCTAGTCCTAATTTCCACTGTTCAGAGCCGATTTGCCCACTGTATTCTCAGCCGTAACCAGGACAAGTTCCACCACACCTCCACACTGCACCAAAGTCTAATTAACTGCACACACACCTTCCCCACAATGAATGAATAAGTTGCCCCATCAAAGCCCCATCACAGAGAGCCTCTAACCCGTACTTTGATCAACAACTAAAATAGGCCTTGGTCCAATTTAGGTCTAGAAATTTCACCAATTTAGAAGGCTTCATCTAGAGGCACATTGGGTCCAATCGAAGCTACTATAACCATCTGATTGAGGCATCGTCTCTCAGAAAAAGGTATTGAACTCTCCCCCTCTCCTAAGATTATTTTGAGTCTCCATTCATGTTGGCTTGATTTAGGCTAGGTTAGTCATATAGATAGGTTTTTTTAAGCTAGATGAGTCCATAGAAACAAACCTCAAGCAATTTGGTTGAGTATCGTGCGAGATATTAGGGTTTGAGTGTGAATGGTTCTCTGCCAGTTGGGGACGAAGGAGGAGTGCCATTGGATGGAGCGTGTAATCAACAGATGGCCAGGGTTGTGCCAGATGGGGAGATGATTCATAAAGCGCGGGCAGCGTGGCACTGAGTCAGAAGGCAGCGGGCAACCAGAAGACGACGCATAGCATTTCGGCGTGCCGTAGGATGAGTTGAGCTGAGTTGGTTAAGTAAGAAAATATGGATTTATTTGATTTATTTAAATCCTTGAACTTCAAAAATCCATAACTTGGTGTGGAAAAATCAAGAAAATAAAATAAAAATACAAACTTACTAAGAAAATATAGGATAATAATGTGGAAATGGTTTCAAGGTTATTTGATGCATATTTGATTTTTAATTAATTAAATACAATATTTAGTATTTTAATTTTTCATGTGCATATGTATTTCACCATGGCATGAAACTTAGGGCTTTATTCTCTTAGTCATGAGGAATCTTCTTTAATTTTTCCCTGATCAGAGGAGATCACTATAAGGAGATCCCTATTTTTCAACTTTATTGTGTCTATTTTGATTTTAAAATTGTAAAATTACAATATTCATCAGAAAAATATAAAAATATTTTTGTAGGTTCCCTATGACCAGAGAATTAGAGGAAAAATACAAACTTAGTTTAACTCATTAAAACTCATGCTAATTTAATTTGACTCACTAAAACTAATGAAAACTAAATTGAATTAAATATAAATGGAAATGACTTAATTTTTTATTCCCCACTATGGTTTAAGGTCAGTGGAACTCCCATAAAAATTTTGAAATCATTTGGAATTAATTTGATTACCTAATTGAATTTTCTAAGTTAAATAACATTTTTTGTGTTAAATATAATTATAATAAATGTAATATAAATTAAAAATTTAAAAAGATTGGTTTAGGGAGTTCATTCTGACCAGAGAAATTTAATAGAAATAAAATGGTAATTAAAATAAATACTTTATTTTTAAGACTACTTTGAATTTTTAATTAATTAAAAATTATTAAAATTAATTTAAAATAATAAAAATCACCAAAATATAAAAATGCATCTCATGATCATGTGGGAACCATTAAAATAATTTTCCTAATTTTCCAGATAAATATATTAATTTTTAAAACCTAAAAATAGATTTTTCCTAACTTCTCACTAAAATAATTCTAACAATTAAAATATAATTACAAAAATATGAAATATTTTTCTCTGGGTTCCTTGACATTAGAGAGATTTAGCAAAAATATAAAACTTTATTTTCATTCTGAAAAATATTATATATTTAATTAATACTCAAGAAATTTAAATAATTATAATAATTAAATTATAATTTAAAAAATAATAAAAATTGATTCAAGTGGTCCTCTGGTCTAGATGAACCTCCAATAATTGTTTTAAAAATAAATGCTATGTTTTGATTAAGCTATAAAATTATCTTTGAAAATTCCCTATTTGCATGAAAAGAATTATAAAAATTAAACTAAAATCAAGAAAATCACATTTTCTTCTCTGATATCTTAATTGACACACGAGTAGGGTACCATAAAAATTTCAAAGTCATTTGCATTAAATTTGATTAATTATGAAGTATTAAGGCCTTAGGGGAAAAGTTGTAATTTTGAAGAATTTTTCCTTAATCAATAATTTAGCTTAATCAAAGTGGGATATTGGTAATCGAAGATCTTAATAAACATGTTTAAATGATTGAGACATTAAGGGATAAGTGATAGAAACCAATCTCACTATTGTCAAATTAAATGATAAAGTTGCAATTTCTTTAATTAATTAATTTGGAAGGTAATCCAAATTAAATGATTCTAAGGTAGGGGTTTCACTCATGGAAAATGATACCTAATGATTTAGAACCCCTAATCAGTGGTTTAATGATAATTCAATATTTTAATAAGAATCACAATCATAAAAGTTAACTTTACTTTTTTTAATTATAAATATATCCACTAAATCTTAAGGGCTTAGTAGTGAGCTAGGCCTAATCAACTTTGACTAATATGAACTACAAAATGATATACTTAATTGTGAACATAATTGAAATATTATAAGATAAACCTTAAAAATATAACCAACTAAGCTCTTTAATTAAGCCAGTTTGCCTCGCCCCCCACCCCTCCAAGGATCTTTACATATCTCATTTACCAAATGAAATGACATGTGATAGTTACCCCATTTTTTTGAGATAATTGAAACATTAATATTCATTAAGCATAAGGGTATGAAGTGGATGAATCATTTAACGAGCATGATATGTTCAAATGAACTCAAGAAAGTTCAGAAGAGTTGTGAAATGTCTAGGCATTCTTTGGATCTTTTCACAAGTCTTCTGGACATCTTGTAGGACAATTGAACCTATTATACTTATTAAAGGAGAACATCTCTCAAATGAAATAAATAGGACCCACCAAATTATAATATAAGAATTAGCTGGGTCATGACGATCCTATCTATAGGCTTTACTTTCCTGTAAATTATAAATTCTTATTGCAAAAGATACTAAAGTTTCAGGTGGAGGAACGATAAGACTCGATAGGTACGCTTTTATAGTTTACAGTACCTTCTTTTTTGTAGATCCTTTACTTTACTTTTCTTGCTTACAAGATTGCATGCTAAACAATAATGTCACCTTGCATGTCAAAACAGAACTTTTAGGAAAGCCACAAAACCAAAAACAAATTAAAACTAAAACAAAACAAAGATAAAATTCACCGCCACAACAATAAAAAATATAAGACAACTCAAAATTTAATCGCTAACAAAATAAAATAACAATTGCAAGTAAATTAAAGTATATCTATCGGATGACTGGGAATCCCTCGAAGGATGCAACCTAAAAATGCTAATGAGCTTTCCCACAGTCAAAATGAAAGTATGGAACTCATTAAGTTTAGTAAATTCATTTGGACTAAGTAAATCCAAACAAAATTGTGGTGCTGGAATGAGGGAACTGTGGGATTCTAACCTGTGTCACTATAATCAACTTAAATATTCCCCTAATAAGACATTAAAAATCTTAATTTAAACATTTCTAGAACATGCTACTTCTCTCATCTCCCACATTTGACACTTATAAAACAAAACTTGTCACGACGAGGAGCTTTGAGCTTACACAGTGGGTAGCCCGGACAATATCAACAACAAAACTCCTTCAAAATAAACAACAAAGCCATAGGACTCGAAGTAGCTTGCCTAATGGAACATAAACCCTCAATTTATCTCTTTAGGACTTTGTACTTTATGCAATATAAGCCTTAGCTCGTCTTAAGTTCCAAGGTTGTCATCTGATATGAAAATCCTCGTAATTTCTAGGCTATTAACATGATCAATATAAAGTGTATGTAAGCCCTAAATTAATTAAAATTGGCATGATAAAATGTCAAATAATCTTCTCAAAATGCAAACAAACAATAAGATCGTTTTGGAAATCACCAAGATTCTTCTTGGAGTTGTGTTTCCCCCTAGCACACTCTTCTTTTGGATTCTTATAATAATTGTTCCAAACTCGAGCCACTCACCTATTGGATTTTCTATTACCACATTTTCTTGAAAATCCTACCTTTTGGAAGTTGTGAATACAATATTTCTTGATCTTTATCAAGAGTTTTCTAAGATAACTTCGGTCATCTAAGATTTAATTAACTATAGGGCCTTGCTCTTATAGGAAACTTAAAGACCACAGATTAATATAAACCTTATCTAGTTGCTGCATACTAGTTAGGGGAAGTTTTCGGTCAACATAAATGATTCTAAGACCAAGGGGATGTCATTGATTCTTTAGTTTATTTTATCCAGTCTCAACACCAAGCAATGTGTCAATTCTTCAGGATAGATACATGGCTTATGGTAAAGTGCTCGATTATTCAAACTATCGCATGTATGAGATAGATTTGATTTCATATTTTTTAAATTAAAATTAATATTTTAAAAATTCTACATATATGTATTAAACTAAAAATCTATTTTAAACTCATCTTAAACGTGGCAACAATTTTCTAGAGTCTCTGCTAAGGAATAGTATCTCTCTTCATTGAGATCAGGAAATTGTATATTCATACATCGGTAATGCATTTATGTCCCTCATGAACCAGATTATCATTCTTCTGTTAGCATAATTTACCCATTTCTTTATTCGAAAGGTATGATCAACTATCCTCGGTTGATACTACAGGAAATGAAAGCCTCTACAAGGTTACAACTACTCTACTGTCACCACATGGACGTCATGAGGTGAGGGAGAGGCTGACACCAATCACCTGAGTCTACACAATTTTCTAAAGATTAGCAGAGAAAGAGGAATGTCCGTCGCCAAGCACCTCAAGAGGATGAGGTGTGAAGTATCCCCAAAAATGAAGAATGAAATCTTAAGAGAAAGAAACCAAACCGTCCGATACACATTTTCTCTAAAACACAGTCAATCTGTTTTCCTGCTAGACTCCGTTTAGGGAGACGTGTCATTGTTGTTATCACCACTACAAGTGATACTACTGCCACTTTGACACCCGCAGTACGTAGATCGGTCAAGTCTTGGCTAGGTCCGAGAGTACTGTGTGCTGACGATTATAAGGAATTCAGAAGAAGAAGAGTAGGAGATGATTGTTTTCCTCTGTACATGGTCTGCACCCCAGGGAGCACAATTCTCCTCACCACTCCAATGTCCCTGCCAAGACAATCTGTTTCAAGGAACCAAATTTTAAGAGGAAAGTGTAGTTACGAAAAGTTGTTGCACTATTACACTCTGAGAGGTTTGTCCATCATAAGATGGATCATGAGTCTGATTTTCCCTCTGCCACTACCGCCTTTGCTTCCGAATCAGTTGCAGAAAGAAGTGACAGTCAAGGAAAGCCTACAGATCTGAGGTTAATTAAAGAGAAAACAATAGATGATAAAGTTCGCAAGCTCGGAACAGAGATTTTAGAGTTAACCAAACAACGAGGGTTGGATATTGATGATGAAGATTACTACCTGTCGGATTTCATGGAAGAAGAATTCATTGATAATAATATGGTTGAAATCAGGTCCACGTTGTCTGCGCGCGATGCTCTCTTTGAGGAGAACGCCGCAGATGAGCTTCAAAGCGCCATATTGTTAAGAGATGAACAAATAAGTTGGATGGAAAAGAAGATGGAAGAGATGGTCGCCGCCAAGACTACCCTGGTCACAGTACACAAACAGTCACGACCAGCAACATCTTTGGAAGTTAATTATCCCAAAATCATACATACCACAGATGAAAGAAGATAAGTTTCTTTTGCCAATGAAGAAGAACTGCTGAAGAAGGATTCAGTTCCAAGTCTACCAGATAAGGATATCGAGCAAATAGTCGAACATCAAGTTTGGGAGGCCTTGGATCTATCCAAAGGAGAAGCATCAGTTTCATAAGGTAGACCCTACCCAGGTGAGTTTGATGTCACACCTTACCCCAAAAGGCTTTATGCCCCCGACTTTCAAGACATTCAACGAGACAGGAAACCCTCGCCAGCATAAAACACATAGTAGAGCCAGTTGTTGCAGCAAAGAAGAAAATGAAGCTCTATTATTCCGATAGTTCGTGAGTAGTTTGTCAATGATAGCTTTTGATTGTTATGCAGAAATATCCAACGGTTCAGTGAAGAACTTTGCAGAAATGGAAAGCATGTTTCCGGAAAGATTTATTGGTGCACAACACCACATTACTATAGGAGCGACAGAAGCCCGACGAGACTCTAGTTGACTAGATCTTGAGTTGGAGAAACTTAAACATGAAATGTAAGCCTCAGCTATAAGAACAACACGCAATCAAAATACTACTCAAGAATATTCACTGTCCAGTGGCTTTCATGCTTAAGTGTCTTATCATTAAATCCTTCGGGAATTTACTTAGTAAAGCAAGCAGTTACAAGAAGAAATCAAGCATAGGGAACTTACAGAGAAAGCATAGAAAACGAGACTGGTTAAAGCATACAAGAAGATATCTGGCGTAGTGGCAACTGTCGATAAAGGGAAGTAGCCGATGAGGATTCAGACGGAGCAGTCACAGAAACAGCATGGTCAGTTACCCCAGTACAGTCAGCCTCCATAGTATGGCCAGTCTCTGCAGTATGGTTAGCCTCGTACACAGCAGATCAGTCAGACTAGTCAACAACAGAGGTTGTATAGGATATATGGACAACATGGTCCGACGATTTCAGAACGACTACGCTGGAATTAGTTAATCAAAGACAATGTCATAGAAAAGATGTTTAGAAATTTAATGAAGAAGCTGGAGTTCAGATTACCCGAGCCGAAGAAGCCAAAAGAGATGAACAAGAAGGACCGTCCCAACTTTTATCCGTACCACAGGTTACTCGGACATACAATAGAGGGATGCTTCAGTTTTAAATATTGGCTCGAGAAGAACTATAAAGAAATAAATATTACAATTTCGAAAGAATATTTGAAAGAACCTGACAGAGGTTCTGTAAATATGATTTTGGTCGAGCCATACTACCTGATAGATCCATATGCCAACAGAGATGGATGGAGCACAGTTTGGACCAAGTATTCCAAGATGATTCTGGATTAGACATAAGGATCAGATACAAACTACCTTAGAGCAAGCCGCTTGATCCCTGAATATTTACCCTTACGTTTTGGATATGAAATTATAATTTAATTAATTATAATATGAGATACTACGCAAGTATACGTACCGTTTATCAAGTAATATAGGACTTTTTGATTAAGCCCCGAGATATCGAACCCACAGGGAAATGTCTAAAATTTTAAAGAAATGAGAAAAATAACTTTTTACATTTTAAAATGATTTTGTAAAGTATGTTTTAAAATATAAAGTTTTTCGAATTTGTTTTTGGTATTTTCTGAATTAAAAGTAAAATAAACAACTAAATTTAGCACAATTATAAAATAGTATGAAAGCAAATGAGAATAAAATAACTTTTTCCTCTTTCAATGAATCAGTAATAATTATGGAATTTTGTTGTGGAAGTATCTAAAATGTGTTGTGCCAAATAGAAGCAATTATATTCTTTACCCTTACTTAGTTCTATAAAGAACATTGGCTAATTTAAAGTTTTGAATTCATATAGATGGGTTAGGCAGGGAAGATACTAGCTCTCACTATAGAGTTCTTTCGATTCCCTCCACCTGAGAGCTAACATCTCATAACAAAATTTAAAACATGAAACCAAATTAGGGGGCTTTTGCCTGTCACTCTCAAGTCCCCTAATTTTACTCCAATTATAAACATATCTTCCTATTTATTTGTACCCAACCATTTGGACTACAATTCTCATCCATATAATTGCATGTGACTCTTTCCAATTGTTGATTTAGACAATATCGCTTTGATTCTTACATGTTCTCAGAACAAATTTTAATATCTTAGTTGGCCAAATCAAAATGTAAATGAAATGCAAGGTAGTCAATCATCACAACTTCTTCCAACATTTGAAACTAATACTTCACACAACTTCCTTCCATAATTTAATTACTTCGTCATTTACAAGGAAAAAGATAAAGAAAACTACTTAGAATTCATGTAGAAAGCACCAACTTGATTTGAATGTAGAAATCATAGTGACAACATAACAAGTCTTACTTTAAAACCAAATGTAAAACAAAGTTAAACCCTTATCTGAAAATCCTCTCCACAAGACTCTTGAAGTTCCTTTTAAACTTTGCTTTCCCTTTACAAGATACAATAGAGGTTGGCGTCCAAATCCGTTGACTCTGAATCTCTATTCTACTCGTAAGAAAAACTAGATACAATTGATAATAAATGTGGTGAAGTGGAAAGGTGTGCTCTCAATAACTCTCTAACATAAACTTTACTCTTAACATTAATCACACCCTCCAACAACAACCTTTTTTCTGATCTTCAAGTCTTCTTTTTAAAATTTTCTAAAAGGTGCCTTGGTGAGTCTTCAAAAGATGTCCAGATTCAATGTATCCACCAAGAATGCATCCATCCGTTCAAATTTTAAATGAATTTTGGCGCTAATGGGAAGTTAGTGAAGTTTAAACCAAAGGATGCTTCAAAAACCCTTTCAAATTTGTTCTAAAATCAAATAAAATTCATCACTTTAACTGTGGTGCCTATGTGCCAGCCATCCGACGCATAGGCGTCAGAGGAAAATTTTTCATTCTTCAATTTTTTTCTCCAAATTTGATCCTTTATTGCTCTTTTCATCATAATCACTCATTTTAATCATACCTGCAAGAAAAACACAAATATACCTACCATTAAAGTGTAATATCATCAAAAATAGGTATATAAATGTATTTAAAAACATTATATATTTTAAGTATATCAAAATCCCTCAAACTTAAAATGTTAATTGTCCTTAAGTGACACTTAATCACATAGAAAATCTTAACATCCAAATTATGTAAATGACTTTCTTTATGAAGGTTTCAAAATTTTGTTCTAGAAATGAAATAGCCTAATTTAGAAAAAAATTTAGTAAATAGGACCAACTTAAATTTTAGATGGTTCTTAAGTAAAGGATAATGAAAAATATTAGTTCCTATCTAATTCAGATATACTTGTCGATTTTTCAAAATATAGGATTCAAACATTTCATCTTCCTCACTTAAAAATTTTCATTTGGAAATAATTTTACATACTATATTATAACCTTAAGATTTAGATTTTCTGAAAACTTATATTTTAAACTTTAGGTTTGGAACTAATTTTTTATTAGGCCCTTAACTCCTCAAGTTTCTTCTTCCTTTTTACATACTATTTTCTCTCTCTCTTTTTTTTTTCTTTTTCTTTTTCCTTTTTTTTATAAGGCATGGATTACTATATCTGGATTGACCTTTAATGATTTTGAATTCCACTCTTTCATTTAAAATAAAGGTCTGATATATATCTTTCACATAAAAATCATAATAATAGTGTTAATAATTATTTCTCGATAAAAGAAACTGAAGCTTTGAAAAATAAAAGTCAAATTTTCATTTTATCCAAAAATACAACACTTCTTACTAAAGATAGTTTAACTATATCTAACATTTCTTTACTAAGAAAATTTTAACTTTAAAATTTTCATCATTACTATAAATTTTAACTAAATTCTCTTAATCATTTCTATATTAAAAATTTTGCTTCCCTAATATAACTTCATACACATAATTATTTTCAATAAAAAATCAAATTTTATTTAACTATTCTTGAGAACAATTAAAATATTAGTTTTTGAAATTTCTTTTTTTAATTCCCCCTCTCCAACTTTAATTTTTTAATTAGGATAAAACATTTAAGCATAAAAATGATACATGGGTAAGAATTAAAAAACTAGAATAACATGCTTGTAGGAATTTTAATATTCTAAATATGCAAGTATAACAGTTTAAAAACAAGGAGTAAAAAGAAATCAAATTCAGTTTTTCATAAAATAAAAATTTTAAAATTTGAAAGGACTTCTACAATAGTGGAGATTTTCAAAGCAAATACGCACTAACTTAACATAACACAAATCACAATATACTAGAAATTAAATGGTAGCAAAATTTGAAAAAAGTTTAAACATGCTATATAAATAATGGTTTCTAATAGTGTTCTAAATTTTTCTAATATTTATAGGAATTAGATTAGGCACTACTAAAAATTAAACACTAGAAACACATACAAACATTTACTACCACAAACACATCACATATTTTAACATAAAACAATTGAATGTGCATAAAAGAAATAGTCTAACTATAATCTACACAACATCAAAGTCCATAACAAAATACATCACATCACATATGAGAACATCAAATAAAAGCATCATAACACATAATTAAATCACATAACAACATCACAAACACAACACAACAATCCTAATCATCATCCTTGTCATCATCTTCCTCATTTCAGTCTCTGGATGACACATAAGATATATAACAAGGATGAGGAGGCAACTTAGCACTGTGATCTCCTCTAATCAGTCTATCTATGTATTGATGACAGTTCTCCTCATAGTCATCATGTTTCTGTATATACCGATCAATATTCTCTAGCTATCCATCCAAATCTATGTACAAAAGATTTTGAAGAAGGTGAGTCTTACAAAAAATTCACCATAAATTTTAAATTTAAACTAAACTTGTTAACTTAACTTTCTAAGGCAAACTCAACTAAATTTAAGTAATTTCTCATGCTTTTCCTTAAATTTTCACCATGAATAGTGATTTTTGGATTTTTTAATAATGTACTCAAAATAAATGGTGAAAATAAAAAACTTTTTTACTTAGGAGTAGTGATCATACATTATGGAATTCAAATCCAACAAATTTCAATGAAATCGGTTCTAAAATGATCCAATTTGATAATGCCCTAAGCTCCTATTTCGTGAAACCGAGAGGTAGAAGGTGATGGGGGTGTTAAAAATGGCAAATTTTGGGTTTTTAACTACAGAAAATTGATTTTCACAAACTAGCACATATGCGCGAGGCATACGGCGCTTAACCGCTAAATCTGGAGCTTATCCGCCGTCGGTTTGGCCCTTAGGCGCCGGTGACCAAATTTTGACAATTAAATTAATTCCATCAAAAATCCAAGTTAATCACCTTTAATCACTTCAAATAATTATTTCTTCTCATAAACTCTTCTAATACTCCAAAAGTACACTAAAATCTCCAATGATTCCACACAAATTTCACACAAACACAAACTTATATTACTTAAATATCAAAATACACTTAATCCAAACTACAAATTTCTATCCAAACACTTTGGATGAAATTCCCCAATACAAAAGTTCATACACATGTAATTTAACACAAATTTACGTCATCGAGATGTAACATACATATGTAAAGTGCAACACACACAAACATTAAAAAAAAACACACACATAAAACACTAAACACACATAATCACAAGACCACACATAATTTAATTCCAATCTCCATTAGGTGGAGTATATCCAGAACCACCGTTAGTTCCATTTTAACCATCTGGAATGTAAATCTGATAAAATAGGCGATGATTGAAAGCTCTTACATCTGCTTCTTCTATCCATTTGTTCTTCAGATACATCGCTCTATTCGGCTCATCCACATGACTGTATGACTGAATTGCATTTTGAGTTGCTATCCAATGTGTGCTAAATGTGCATTAATTTCATTTACCTTTGCATCAATAGACTCCACATCGGCCTTGATCTTCATAATCCTTTCTGCTATTCCTTGGATACTTATAGCCATAAATCCATTATATAACTCTTGCGCACTATCACAAATAAACTTCTTCTTGTTAGCATCCTCTTTCTTATTAACTTTGCCCTCCCAAGAAAACATTTTTGCACTCTAAATCTCTTTTTAAGACTCAGGAATGAAAATAAATTCAAAGCCTTTTTATAGACTTGGGAAGGCACAAAACCGACCCTAGACATGTTAAAACTCCTCATTAACTCCAAAAACTGCTCACCCACAATTTATGCTTCTAGAACTTCATTTTTCAAGTTTCTTATAACTGTGGCGCCTATGCACCAACCAGCGGCGCATAGTCGCCAGTGCACATTTTGGTACAGTTCTGCCAAAATTCGAAATCTTCATTCTGACTCCTCTAAGTCATCAAATAAGGTCAAATAAACACCACTATAACATCAAAAACTCCAAATTGCTACCACATTTCTTAAATCAAACCAAATAAAAGCACACAAAGTAAACATAAAGCAAAGCACACCAATAAATATGGTTTGCCTCCCACAGAGCGCTTTGTTTAACTTCATCAGCCTGACATACCCAGATCTTATTCTAAGTGACACAACATCAGATTCTCATCAGGTTTAGATTGATCGAGTGAAAAA
This sequence comes from Papilionanthe hookeriana x Papilionanthe teres, assembly GCA_022702705.1. NCBI lineage: Eukaryota > Viridiplantae > Streptophyta > Magnoliopsida > Asparagales > Orchidaceae > Papilionanthe > Papilionanthe hookeriana x Papilionanthe teres. Next base: position 54,229,339 of record CM040433.1, read on the forward strand.
TAAGGTTTAAGTCTATGACCATTCACTTTAAATATTTTTCCAGTCTTAGGATCTTGAATAGCCATAGCTCCATATGAATAAACGTTCATCATAATAAATGAGCCCATCCACCTGGACATAAGTTTTCCAACAAATATTCTCAATTTAGCATTATACAACAAAACATTTTGCCCTGGATCAACACTTGAAATCGGCCTTGGTCAAATTCAGGTCTAAACATTTCACCAAAGCAAGAGGCTTCATCTGGAGGCTCATCAGGTCCAATCGAAGCTACTACAACCATTTGATTGAGGCCTCCCCTCTCAGAAAAATGTATTGAACTCTTCCCCTCTCCCAAGCTTATTTTAATTCTCCACTCATGTTGGCTTGATTTAGGGCTAGGTTAGCCGTCTATATAGGTTCGGCTGGGCTAGATGAGTCCATAGAAACAAAACCCAAGCGATTTGGTTGAGTATCGAGCCAGATATTAGGGTTTGATTATGAACAGTTCTCTGTGCACACCAGCTAGGGACAAAGGAGGAGTGCCGTTGGATGGAGCATGTATTCAACAGATTGCTAGGATTGGGCTGGATAGAGAGATGATCCATAAAGTGTGGGTCGCGTGGCACTGAGTCAAAAGGCGGCACTCAACTAGAAGACAACATGTAGCACTTCGATGTTTTGTAGAATGAGTTGGCGCTGAGCCACATAAGTAGGAAAATATGGATTTATTTGATTTATTTAATTCTCTAAACTTCAAAAATCCATAACTTGGTGTAGAAAAATTAGAAAAATAAAATAAAAATACCTTCTTATTCATTAAATAGAGGAGAATAATGTGGAATTGGTTTCAAGGTTATTTGATGCATATTTAATTTTTAATTAAATAAATACTATATAAAGTATTTTAATTCTTCATGAAAGTACATATTTCATCATGGCATGAAAATTAAGACTTTTTTTCTCTCTGTAATGAGGAATCTTCTCTGATTTTTCCTAGATCAAAAGAGATCTCTAGGAGGAGATCCCTATTTTTCAAGTTTATTGTGTCTGTTTTGATTTAAAATTTATAAAAATTACAATATTCATCAAAAAATAATAAAATTATATTGGTAGGTTCCCTGTAACTAGAGGAGCAGTGGAAAAATACAAACTTGGTTTAACTCATTAAAACTCATCCTAATTTAATTTAACTCACTAAAATTAAGGAAAAATAAATTGGATTAAATATAAATGAAAATGACTCATAAAATGTCTATCGTTTATATTAATTGCATAGTTTGGTAACATAGATTACCTTGAATAACTCCTAATAATGCATCTTTTTTAGAATGCATAATACGATCATCATATATCCATATAGTAATTGGACTATCTATGCCTTTTCGAAAGTATGCCTTAATTAATATTTGAATACCGCCAAAAAATACATGTTTGTGTTTTTCATGATTCTTAATTTTTTGTAAATCTTGGATTTTTATCTGCTGGTTGTATAGTGGTATTTTAATATTTCCTTCTGAGAATCCATTAAAAGTTTGGAAAAATGATGAACCAGTCGCCACAATAGAACCCATTAACCCCACTCTCGTTATCAGAGTAAAACCTATGAAATATACTTTAGAAGATAAAAATGAATTTTAAATACAAATCAAAGAACTATTAAACCTTAAATTAATAGAGCCAAGCAGAAGCCCACATAGCAGTCCAGCTTTCTTGGTCAGAAATCACGCCGAACAGGTTAGAAGAAAAGCCAGGCTAGTTATAAATTATAAAAAATTAAATGATAACACCAAGTTTGATAGTTATTATTTACCTAATAAAGAAGTATTAATTAATCTTATTGATAACACCAAGTTTGATGGTTATTATTTACCTAATAAAGAAGTATTAATTAATCTTATAAAAAATGCGAAATCGTTTTCTAAATTAGATTGTAAATCTGGATTCTGGCAAATAAAAATGCACCTAGATAGCAAAGAGTACACGGCGTTTAGCACACCAGAAGGACATTACCAATGGAATGTAATGCCTTTTGGCCTGAAAAATGCACCACAAATTTTCCAAAGAAGAATGGATAATATATTTAAAGATTTATCACATTTTTGCCTTGTTTATGTTGATGATATCTTAATATTACCGAAACTATAACTGATCATATAAAATCTTTGTCCATACTCGCTCAAAGAACACATAAACATGGAATTGTATTAAGTAAAAAGAAAGCAGTATTTTTAGTAAACACTATCGAATTTTTAGGTCTCATTATCAACCAAGGATCCATTGAACTACAAGAACATATTATAACAAAAATAAGTCATTTTAAACAGATAAATAATCAGAAGGATCTACAGTGTTTTCTAGGATGCATTAACTATGCAAAAGCATTTGTCAAAAATCTAGCCGAATTAAGAGCACCCTTACAGAAAAAATTAAAGAAAAATATGGCCTGGAATTGGGACTCCCAAGACGAAGAAACCCTAAATCAAATCAAAGAAGTTTGTAAAAATTTACCTAGATTACATCTACCTATACAAGGAGATTATTTAATTATAGAAACAGATAGTTCTGAGATAGCTTGGGGAGCCATTCTTAAAGCTAAGAGAGGAAATATAGAATTATTATGTAGGTATGCTTCAGGAACATACACACTAACTGAACAGAATTATCATTATAACGAAAAAGAATTATTAGCCATAAAAAGGAAATTAAAAAATTTGAGATATTTCTAAATGAAACATTTCTGATCAGAACCGATAACAAAACAGCCATTTCTTTTGTAAAGGAAAAAATAATAGACTCTTTACCTAATAAAAGACTTATCAGATGGCAAAGCTGGTTCTCAGCTTACAATTTTGATATAGAATATATCGAAGGAAATAGAAATTCTCTTGCTGACATTCTATCTCGTGAATTATGCAGGAAATAAGTATGGAAATAGAAAACACAGATGTATTCAGTGAAAATGAAGAAAAGCTCAGTTGTGAGCTAAACACTTATTTAGAAACTGTAGAATTACAAATATGGAAGATTGAGTGTGAAATAGCCTTTGCAAGCAATGTTCTCAGAGAACTAAAGAAGTTAAAATCTTATCTATGTGGAGAAAATATTGAGGAAGGACCGCCTTCTCTCTTAGAATTAAAAAAGATTAGAGATTTTGTTGATCTCTTAATTAGCAAAACCAATAAGACTGAAGATAAAATTAAAGAAAAGACTTCAGATACAGAAGGTTCTTCTTTAAAAATTATCCCCACCTATTCCAAGGTTCTTCAAGAAAGTTATAAGAAAATTACTGATATAGCCGATGAATGACAACAATTATCTCTATATGAGGAAAGGATAAATCCTTAAATTTACTTCCACACGGCTGGAAAATACCAAGTTGTATACATTTACGGCAACACAAATATAAAATTAGTATCAGAATTATACAAATGAGGAATTATCCGTATGATTTATTTAGAAGATGACAGTCTTCTCAAGATATTACCAAAACCTATAATTGAGGCAACTGAGGCCTTCCATCAAATACTAAAACACTGGAATTTGTATTTAAGATATATCAGACTTATCCAGATGGAGGAACTATCTCTCTTATTCAAATTGAAATTAGCAATGAACCTTTCACTCCAAAATACAAGCCTACTGAAGTATTGAAATCACGATCAACAGCTGAAGATTTGTGTCAAATATGGATAGAAACAAAGAAAATTGACGTAACAAATATCTGGGTTTATCACTCTTCTGAAATATTATTCATCTATAGCCATAGCAAGTAACCAACAAGAAAGGTACATGAAATATTATATCAAAAGTGTATTAATTTTCTCAAGAGAAATAATGCTGCAGTTAACAGCGAAACCAAGAAATTATTTTGTGAGAAAATGCAAAAAGACAAAACACACAAATGCTCCAATTGTCAGAAGAAAGAGACTATTTAAGAAATACATATGAAACTACAGGCAGGAAGAATATAGTTGCAAGAAAAGAGATACTTACCATTGACGATAGTACAAATAATACAATTATGGAGGACTTTCCAGCTCAAAAGATGCCAAGTAGCAGTACAATTATGGAGCTCTTTCCAGGATTTACTGGTTTATTTTCACCGACAAAAGTACCATCATGGAGCTCTTTCTAGCTCATATAATTCTGAATTATTGAAGCTTTACAACAAAAATTATACAATGCTACCCCGACTCTGTGGCTATATATGTATTCACTCTATGTGTTATTCCCTCAACTTGGAACTCCTTTTTTCTTCAATTGTAATGTGTAGCAGCCCGTGCGGCTAAATATCTTCTTCCTTGTGTCTATGTCTGTAAGTTTATTTTAATATATGTTATGTTATGCTTCCGTTATCTTATGATGCTAAATTTTTATTATTGTTGCTCTTATTCTCTTAGCTACGCTTTAAGGTAGGAAACGAATTAAAGTTGTGTTCTGCGTTTTTGAAGTAGTCATAGAGGGGAGTGGTCAGTTTGTTCGAACCCTTATCGTCCTTAGAAAGCCTCGAGGATGAATGTGACATGAACCGAAGACGTACAGATCAAACCCCAAGAGAAGAAGAGTAGTAATAATATCAGGTTAGTATTATAGAATAATAGGAAGCGTAATGGACCCTTATTGAGACAATCTTATAGACTATAGATGCAAGAAGATTTTTACATATAAAATGAAGAAAGATATTATAGAAACATCTAAAAATAGAATTAATAAGAGGACCCATAAAATGGTATCAGAGCTTTGTTTGGACAATAATTTTACATTTAAATGTTTAAAACGTTCTCGATGTCTCTGTACTCCTTCTAGGTATTACGAATCTTCAATTAGTTCTTATGAACAACAAATGAGAGATGAAAAAGAAATGAAAAAAAGAATATTAACTGAAGAAGTTAATGAGTTTCTTGACAAAAAAAGAATTACAAAGAAGGTTAATAATAAATGAATTAACATCACTTATAGAGAAAAAAACTAAATGTTGAATAAATCTTTCTTAGATATAGAATTTAATAGAATTTGCGATTTACTTCAAATAAATATAAGAAACAAGCAACTTGAAGTATTTCAGAAAGAACAAGCTTTCCATATAAAATCCCCTTTAGGAAATAACAATGAATGGATAATAATAAGTTATATGATCTTAAAACAACAAATTGAGTTTGGAATATATTCTAAAATTATACCTAACGAAATCTTTAATATATGGAACTAAACCAAAGCCAAATAGAAAAAATAAAAACTTTCAAAAGAATAATAGTTAACAGATTCAAAAATCTAACACATACTGAAAGTACTTTTAACATCTACGAATTAGGATTAAAAATAATCCAAAATCAACAAATTTTAAATAATAATATAGCTACAGCCGCTATTCTTGCCAAATGTACTAATATCAAAGAACCAAATTCTAATACAGAAATTCTTAATTGGAGTGCTCATAGTAAAATTAATTCCCATAATAATTTACAAGGAGCCATTAGAATTAACAAGTTCGTTGCTATCAACAAGCCATCCCCTTCAGAAAATAAAATACAAAATTTAATTAACGTCTTAACTGAACATCAACTCATATCCGGACAAACTAATTATCCTTCAGTAGATACTCCAAGTACTTCTCAAGCTATAAGTATACCAACTCTAGAAACAAATCAAGATAGTAATATTCAAAATCCAACTTCCTCTATCAGATATCTGCCACCTAGTATAAAAATAACACTTAAGATGCAAAAGAAAGACGATATACCAGAACCAATTAGTGGCCACCGAATATATTTGAATATAGACTGCACTAAAACATAACTGAAACAATTGATAGATGGATAATAGAAAATAGTTTGACAATTTATAACTATAATTTAAAAGGAGATGATGCTTATGCATTTATCAAAAACACATTGACTGGAATCGCAAGAAAATAGTTTTCTGGTCTCGGAGATGATGAAAAACGTACAATTAGAGGAATATGTCATGCTGAAGATACAATTAATACACAGGGAAAATGGCCAAGTATTTACGGAGGTTTTCTAAAAAGTGAATTTCTTGGTTATACTGGACATAATACAAAATCTGAAAAACGAAAACATCAATCAGATTTAGCTAAGCAGAAAATTACATCATTAAGTATTTGCAATATATGTTATCTTACTGAATATAGCTATGACTATCAAAAATTCTTTTATGATATATTGCATAAAGACAAAGCATTATATTTAGATACTTATTTCTACAAATTACTTGAACCATATAACATATTATGGAGTCAAGAATTTAATAGAACACATCCAGATGACACAACTTTAGGAAGTCGAATACAATTTTCTTATGAAAAACTAGCACAATCTTGTCACCACATAGATTTACACAAACAAAATAAAAAATATAAACAATCCTTATGTTGCGATAAATCTGATCTTCTTATTCAACAATGGGGCTTTTCGAACACTAAAGATAGTTGTCACTGCTCTGCAAAAAATAAAAAGAAAAGATTCTTTCGGAAAGTAAATAAAAAATATTTTAACCCAAATAAAAGGACTTTTAGAAAAAGAAATAATGATCCAAATAACAAAACAAAAAATTAATGTTGGATCTGTAAAAAATAAGGACATTATGCTAACAAATGTCCTCAAAGAGATGAATTAAGCCACATCTCATCTATTTCTATTATTGATGAATATAATTTAGAACCTATTTTTAATTTCTCAGATATAGATACTGCCGAGGAAATATTCCAATTATCAGAAACCGAAGATACTTTAATAGAAATGATTAATACAAATGATGAAATAGATGAATATCTATATTCTGATTAAATGAATAAAAATCCTCAAATTGACATATCAGATGACAATTCAATTGAATATGAAAGACATATCACTCTATCAGAAGAAGCTTACGAAAAAATCAGAAAAAGAAAATTATCTTTAGGAACAAAGGACTGCTTCGATATTCCTATATTCTTGTGGAAAAGATCAAAACATTATAGTATCATACAAGGTGAATATCCTGTAGACATAGTTAACACAGAAGGAAATATTAAAATACCACTATACAACCAGCAGATAAAAATCTAAGATTTACAAAAAATTAAGAATCCTGAAAAACACAAACATGTATTTTTTGGCGGTATTCAAATATTAATTAAGGCATACTTTCGAAAAGGCATAGATAGTCCATTTACTATATGGATATATGATGATCGTATTATACATTCTAAAAAAGATGCCTTATTAGGAGTTATTCAAGGTAATATATGTTATCAAACCTTAATATTTAACATACACCCAAACTGTGCAATTAATATAAACGATAGACATCTTAATCGATCTCTTACCCTAAGACACAAATTAGATAGAATAAAAATGAGAGAAGGAAGCGCAGTATATAGTATAAAGTATCAAATAGCATATGCTTATAGTAACCAACATAATACTGTAGCATTTAAGCCACATAAAATTCCCCTTCATATATACCCTATTTTTTCTCATATAGGACAAACTATCCAACCCGAAGAAATAAATGAATTAGATATTACACCTCCAAATACTAATTTACTCTTAAATTTTGATGAAGGATCTAGTTCTAGCCAAAGATTCCAAAAACTCACATATTTAGAAAATAACGATTTATTATCTATTATACCTAGAAACTCTTGGGAATTCAACAAAACATTTATACCTCGACCAAGTCTTGATATAAAAGAATATACTAACAATCAATTAAAAATAACAGGATACTATATTACTCCTGAAAATAAATGTAAGATACTCTTAGATACAGGGTCTCATAAATCACATATAGAATCCATTAATCAAAAGTTTTCTTAGACAATTATAAATTGCCTAAGATGTAATTAACTGTTGGAGTATGCTCCTATAGGAGATTTAAGAACTCAGAATAGGTATTACTCCTAGAAATTTATGTTTATCAAAACTTTATATATATCTTTATAAGAAAACTTATAGGATAAGGCATTCTAGAATTTTCTTTATAGGGATTATCACCGACATCTCTTTTTCTACTGTTTTCCATATTATTAGCTCTTATTTCCTTCAAAATTCTTATTATAAGGATTCTTTTACAGAACCTAAATAAATAAGATTTATTAAAGATTATGGTAATATTATAGATAAACAGAGTGATGACTCCAAATCGACATTGACACCTAGAAAATCTCCAACATGGCGAGGACTCCGCCATCGGGCAAACACACAAATGACCTAAATGCACTAATATGGTCATTGGTGTCTGATAGTCCCCTGTAAGTTTCTAAGGCTAGTGATTTGATTTTTTTCTGGGGGCTCCAAACTACAGATTTGGAAGGTGAAAGAGTTCTCTGTTTGGCGTGGCTCCTCAGTATGCCCTATGCATTGCCTTTCCACTTGTGCTTATCCTGCGATGTCTTGGTACTACAAGCCGTTGGCCCCCTCAGGACTATGGTTCGCTTTCCTGTCTGCATGCCCCAGTGCCACCTTCTACTGTGGTTTCTAATCTTTTGGGATCCGTTTTTTTGCAAGGGTGCGACGGCTCTCAAGACTTTGACAATCTGACCTGACCCCTGCTCCATAATTTGAGTTCTCATTTCCTGTTTTCCTCACTGCATGCGTTCCTCGAAGTCATCTCGTGGGGGGTATCCATGTTGGCTACTTCTCTTTGCTTGCTCCCTTAACTTTATGATCATTGTGCTCCACTTCTTTTTGATGGCATAGTTCCATGCTCACTGCATCCTTTATGATGTTGAATTCAAATATGTTCGGGAGACCTACCTAAGGAACATAGACAGTTAATTTTCTAAACTTTTATTCATTATATTGAACCCCTAATTATAGGAATGAGTTATCATAATATTACATACTGTACCCCTAAAATATGAGGCTATGATGTGGGGTATTTTAGTCCGTACGTAAATGTGGCCTGTGGAGCCATGATTATGTTCATGTGGGTCCGAGGCCGGGTGACAACTATGCCTGGCGGCTATTGTGGAGGAGTTATGCCTTCCACATTGGGATTGTGAAATTCATCTTTACTCTTCCAACCTATCTGGTTTAGAAGACGACTTGTTCTTCCGGTGGGTCCAATCAGATCAGTTCTTTAGGAGCGTATGTCTTCTCTCCTCCCGAGGCGCGTTGTTCTTTTTCGGTGCATGTGGACTGCAGGCTGATCGTGTTGTACTGGGTCGTCCTTAGTAGGCCCCAATGGGCCGCATTACTTCTCTTGCTATCCATGAGATATCTTTGTGATTCGTGTTGACACTTTTTTTATGTACAATAAAAAAATGCCCTAAAAATAAAACGGTCATTTTTAGTTTACTTATTCTTTTAATGCTACAATCCAAAACTTACTTGTGTGGCTTTTTCTATAGGTACTATGATGCGTGCATATATGCGTCCAATCACAAAATCAAATGAATGCAACTTAAAAATCAAAGCAGTTTGATTATAATATTCGAATTCTCATCAAATTAGCCATAGGTTAACTATAGTATTAAAAATTATTTAAGTTTAACTCACACTTCTTTCAGAGTAAATCAATGATCTGATTTTTTTTCTTTTTAAAATCTCAAACTTGTGACTTTCATCTATTTCGGATAGATGATATATACGAAGTAAAAAGTGATACGGCACCTTGTTATAAGATAAGGAGTATAGTTGGTATCAAATAAAGTGGATAATGAAGTTGCTATCAAAATTTATGGACGGTTATGATTTAATTGGGCATGCAGTCAGGACGGCGCTCTTTAACAACCTGTCGTCAATAAACAACAACGTGGAATCATAAAAATAGTACGTAGTGGATTAAAAATATGTGTGATTCGATGAATATTTTGTTTTACATCAAATGTAGATGTTCACTTCTGTGTAAAAGTTTTTTGTTAAAATAGAAGATTAAATTGTTAGAGGTCATAAATTTAAGGAATATATTTTATGCCTTGTTGTTTATAGTTTGGAGAAAATTAAGACACCTCTACTTGGTTGAGGCTATGAATAAGCGCATTGCGCTACATATACATGGGAATGATAAATTTTAAGATAAATTAAATTTAGAACTTCCATGTTTGAATAATATATTTTTGAAAACCTTGAGTTGGGAATATCATTAATATACACTTTACATTGTTGTTGAATTTCATGTAGATAGTATATAATATTATGTGTTAGAGGAACGGTTAGTATTATTAAATTTTTTTCCTTTCTAAAAAATGATAAAATAATTTAAACTTGTTTTTTTAAATATGTTGAACATAAACCAGTAATCCGATACATTTTTCTCTTTAAAAGTTCATTTTTGATCTGATAGCACGGCAATCGCAAGTAATAATCTTATAGATTTATAATAGAGGATTGTATTAAGCAAAATAGATGTTCGATTACCATTGACATACATCTACTCTTCTAGCCATCATTCAAGATGTTTTGCTAGTCACTATTACTACTATAAGGCATAGAAACATCTCTCTTTCATGCATAATGGAGAAATTTTATAACCTCTTCTACCTAAAGTCGGCCATAGCTAAGCAAAATAAAGTCTTCAACATTATTTTTGACATCTAATTGTCTCTAAGGAACAATAAATAAGTTGAGATAAGGTGATCAAATACTTGACTTAAAAATGTGAGAATCAAAAGGTCATGAAAAGCTTGTCAGAGTGTTCTCTATAAAAATTCTCTCATAAATTTTTTAAAGTAGAGATTGCATTTTTTTTGTTGCTCTCTTTTAACCAAGTTTTATAGAAATTTTTATCAGCAATTTTAATTTGTTCGATCAAATGCTAAGGCTAGAGTAGCAAAATTATTTATTAGTTGATTATAAACTAAAAAAGTATTATATAATATAAGTAATTCAATTAAAGGTCACCTTGAACATTTAAATTATCATGTGACTAATAGATTTTGATTAAAAAAATTAATTATAAATTATCATATATATAATATGATTAGTTGAAATTTTGAATAAACCCGATTAATGTTAGTTGATTCTAAGTATTTAATTGATAATCAAGTTTATAATATATTATAATGTTATGTTGTATAAATTGTTCAAAAGTTAAATAATAGTCTTGGCTAGTTTACATTAATCATACTAGAATTTTTCTTAAAATATCAAGGCTGATACATATCATTAAAAATCAGATAAGATGATATTATGATTAGTGTTTTTAATCACAATATCCTTAAGTCTTAATAAAAAAGTTCACTTATATTTTAAAACTTATGATGATTATAAAGTATAATTAGAGTTCATACTGCTGATTAATTATTGAGATTTCTAATACTATTCAAATTGTATAATACTATTCAAATTGTATATTAACATTATTTAATATTAAATAAAATAATTATTTTATTAGATTTTCGTTGCACTCAATCATCATATATGCGAGTGTTAGCCATCTTAGCATTTTAATACTCAATAGCACAATAATAAAAGACTTAAAAAAAATAATTTAGATCTTAAACTTTTTATCTTGAGTCACTATTTGAATTACTTGGACCAAAAAATTTTGTTAGTAACATATGTACTTATGAGAAAATTTTATTCATAACTAACTTTTAATATTTTATTGAAACATACACTCTAAACATACATAAATCTCATTTAAATAGTATTTTTTCTGCAAAAAATTTTTATGTTCAATAAATGTTTACAATAAGTTTATGCCAAAACTCAAACAATATTCCACTTTCTCATTAAAAAATCATATTTTGATAATTATATAAAGATTTGAGATAATGTAGATCTGATTTTATGTTTTTATATTACTTTTTATGTGAAATTATAGTAATAAGTGATGCAAAAGTAATGGCACATTGTTACAAACCATTTCAACAACTAAGAACTCTTTACTTGAATTTATATATGTGGTAAACTACAAAATTACATTACCACTAGTAAGTTAAATAAAATTAGAAATACATACAAAGACACATCGCCTTACAATTGCAATTAAATAAATTACAAACCTGCTTCTAAGCAACACATAATAAGTAAACAAATACCCAAACATCCTACCACTTTATACTAAGATTTAATTTCCTAAGCTGATGGCATTTCTTTCTTGTATCTTGGTTTCTTTGTTCTTATAATTACTTCAGTTGAGTAAGTTTCTTCTTTCTTTTTGATAAAGACATAACATTCTCCGTTCTATTCTTTACTTCTCTTATAAATTTGGATTCTTCTTTTAGTTCAACTTCCTTTTTCCATAGGCATATTTCCTCTTATTATGGTTAATGATCTCTCTTAACTTCTAAAGAATAATGAAAAGTAATCTTTTATCTGGCATGCTCTAAACCTTCTAATTGTCATAGTTGAATAGTTAATTACCATCTGAAATCCCCATCTCTTAAAATCCCAAATTATAAATAGAAATGTGAATCCAAAATTATAATCTCCAGCCTAAGATCTCTTAATCCTTTTATGATATGGTAAATTAAGATCTTCATCCACATCATGCTCATCCCTACCAATTTTTGAATAATATTTTTAAAAACCTTGAGTTGGGAATATCATTAACATACACTTTACATTTTAGTTGAATTTAATGTAGATAATTATATAATAGGCTAGTATGATTAAAAATTTTTTTCTTTTTTGAAAATGATAAAATAATTTAAACTTGCTTTTTGTTGCATGTTGAACATAAACTAATAATACAATAAATTTTCTCTTTAAAAAGTTCTTTTGATCCTAAGCAAAAAATACGATTAATAATCTTACGGTTCGGAATAGAGGATTGTAGTATGTAAAATAGATGTTTGATTACCATTGACATACATCTACTCTTCTAGCCATCATTCAAGAAGTTGCTTGTCACTAATACTACTAAAAGGGATAGAAACATCTCTCTTTCATGCACAATGGAGAAATCATATAACCTCTTCCACCTATAGTGAGAATACCAAGCCTTCATGAAAATAAAGTCTTGACATTATTTTTGACATGAAATCTCTACGGAACAATAAATAAGATGAAATAAGGTGATGAAATCTACTTGAATTTAAAAATGTGAGAATCAAAAGGTCATGAAAAGAAAGATTATCATAGTGTTCTTTATAAAAATTCTCTCTCATAATTTTTTTTAAGTAGAGATAGCATATTTTTTAACACTCTCTGTAATATGATTATCAACAATTTTAATTTATTTGATCAAATCCTACGTGGAAGTAGCAAATTACTTATTAGTTGATTATAAAGTAAAAAAATTGATTATATAATATAATGAATTCAATTAAGGTCACACTGAACATTTAAATTATCATGTGATTAATAGATTTTAATTAGAAAATTGATTGCCACTATGATATATATAATATGATTAGTGCGAATTTTTGAATAAACCCGATTAATGTTAGTTGATTTTAAGCATTTAATCGATAATCAAGTTTATAATATATTATTTTAGGTATTTTGGTCTGAACCTTAAGTCTAAAATGGTTTGAAATGATATTTAAAAGGAATTTGAGAATTTAGGCGATTTTGGGAAAATTAGGATTTACGAGGTATTTTGGTAATTTGGCAATTTTTAAGTGTTTTTGGAATTTTGGGTATTTTTGGTAGGTTTGGGGAAATTGGATGGCTAGGATAAGAGCAGAGGCAAGATTAGGAACAAATTTGGAGCTTTTGGTAGGTTTTGAGATTTTTGGTACAAATGGGGATTTTAGGGTTTAGGGTAAGTTCAGGGTGGAGAGTGACCCGACCGCAAGTAACGTAGTAATATATGCTTCCAAAAGATGGCCAAAGCTTGACCCAATTTATAATAAGCGGCTAGTGTATAAATCAAAATATTGTAAATTGTAGAAATTACTTTACACCTTTAAGAATTTTCTGTAGTATACGTATGAATTTAAATAATATAGGGTTTATTATAACTGATATCGATCCGGGAAGAATTATAGAAATAAATTCTCTAAATATTATATTTTAAAAAAATATATTTTTATCCTTTAAATTAACTATAAATTACTATTAATTTACTAGATGCAATTAAAGAAAAAATCTTAAGAGAATGATTTATGAAAACTTATATAAAATAACTTTCTTTATTCCAATTAATCCAAGATTTTAGATAATTTAATATTCGTTGGAGAATCTAATTTATGGTATTGTGCCAAATGAAGCATTCCTATTCTTTACCCTTTGATCGAGGCGCAAAGAACATTGGTAGCTTACGAGATCGAGTCCGGATGTATTGTTAGTAATGTCTGAGTTAATGGAGCTCTCTTCTAGATGTCAACGAGGTAGGTATGGTAAATACCTAGTAACCGTCACGATTTATAAATCAAATTATAAGATTTTTGATGCCGTAATACAAAGCTTATCCGATTTCACACACGCACAAATCTTATCTTCCTATTTATTTTCACTTCCACCTTGAGCCCAGCCGCACATGACCCATTGCCCGAGGATTCATGTGACATTTGCAAGTTGAGTTTCTTCTCCTTCAAGGTTTCAAAATATTCAGCAGTTTTAACGAGTTTAAATGACATTTAGTAAATAAGAATCAGTGTTAATGTCATCTGATATTTTTGAAAATAATTTAGATTTTGTTCTGAACTGAATCTTTATATTATCTTATCCTCCTCTTCATGATTGAAGGAAAAATGAAACTAACTGCAGAACACATTGAAAATAAAGCTATAGCTTATAATAAATAAACTTTGGTCAAAATAAAAATGCTTATCTCCAAAATATTTCTTCTCTGAATCTTATGACTCCGACTCCATAGTGTATTGAACTTCAGATACTACAACTTGAAAATAAACTCACTAAACTAAACTAAACAAAATAAAGTATTTCACATTCTCTCTCTAATTCTCTAGATTCTCTCTCTAATGAGATTTCTCTCTCTAAGGAGACTAGAGAAGGTCGGGGTGAATGAGCGATTTTCAGTGGACTCTGTTATAGGCTCACGAGGTTACTTGTGAGGCACCTCTTCAAAACATGTCAAATTCGATGAATCTTCCAGAAAGATCGATGCAGCGCACACAGCGCCGGAATCGCGCCTAGGCGCCGGACACCGCGTCAGTTCTTGCCTCTCTTCACTTTGGCTCGCACCTCTTGCGTTTAAAACCGTTTCGGAGCGTCAAATGCAATGTATCATGTCTCGTATCGAGGAACAGCGCAATCTTCTGAGTATCCTAATAGCGCACCAAGCCCCGTCCAAAATAAATGTCCAAAGTCGTAAAAAACATTGTTTTTGTCCAGTACGGCGATTAGGCACCGATTTAAAGCTTTGGCGCCGACATATTTTTTCTTCTTTTACGTATTTTGCTCTATTTTGCTCCTTTGCTCCTTTTCCTTTTCTGAACCTTTTGCATCACCTCGTCGAAAACACAAAAATATCTTTCATTAAAGCATAATATCCTTAGAAATTAGTAGAAATCGGCATAAAAATATGTATTTTTCATGAATCGGAAGAGAGCATAGGAAGTCTCATATGTTGATTAAGCACTCCGGCTAAAAGTTAAGGGTTTGGGTCCACCATGAGCTTCAAGGAGTAAGGAGAGGCTAAAGGTAAATGATTTTCAAGTGTATTGTTGCTCACAAGACGAGCTCCATCACTTTGAGTCGAAAAGTTATCTCCCAGGCTTTACACTCTTATGGGGACTCAATTTGATCCTCATATTCGTTCCCGACCTTCACAAGTGTTATAGGTCGAAAACCACACATGTGAAGTTTTAAAGGAAACAAAAATGTGGTTAAATTTCTATAGGAGTGGGTACCATTGCTAAAAAATGAGGACGGATCCTAAGATTTTAACCATCTTATAGGATTAGCAATGGTTAAATATTCTTTTACATTTTTGCCCATTGCTTCCCAATTTTATGTTTAGAGTTTTTAAGGATGGAAATTATCATTTTAGGGTTTAATTTCACTGCCCTAAATTTTCCAAATAATTTTCATTCTAATTTTCAAATTTTAAATTTTTCATAATTATTTTTGAAAAAATAATTATAACTTTGGTAGAAAATTAGTCAGTTTGATTTTAGGGAAGCCACCTGACATTGGAAAAATCAAGAAATGTTCCTAAAGGTGGAAAGAAGAATCCTGGAAGTTATATCTTTTATGCTTTTGACTTAATTTAAAATCATTTAATAAGCATTTAATTAATTAATCATTTAATTTAATTTAATTATTTTCAATTTTAATTTCATTATTTTCTCCTTTGTTCATTAAGGCCAAAAATATTTTTATTTCATTTTTGTAGTTTTTCAACATTAAGCTAAGTACTTTTAAAGATTTATTTAATTTCTTGGATTTATTTAATTTAAAAAATTTGAATTTTCAACTTAACCCATGGAGCTGACGAGATCCTTGTACCCTCCGAAACTCCATGCGGTGTCTTCGGGTTGGGTATGTTTCCCTGCGGGCGCTTTGGTGGCACACGCATTTTGGTATTCTCCTTCTGTGTTATTCCATGGTTAGACTCAATCCACACCGTCCATTTCTAATCAACGTAAACGAGTGGTTCATCATCAACTAGGACATAGAAGCCAGGCCATCATGATCAAACCCTAATTTATCACTTGATTCTTAACCAAATTGCGAGGGGTTTGTTTAAACACGTTCATCTAGTCGAGACGAAGCTATCTATATGGCTAGGCGGCCATGAATTGTTGATTTTCTTCATAAAGGACCAAATCGTGAAATTAGTAAGTGGTTTGATCCATACCGTATCGAGAGGTGAGAACCTGAATGTGTAATGACTTTTTCCTTGTTGTCATGAATGTCCTCCTTGCTTCAATTTAGGCTTCATTTGGCTCTAACTGTGATACGCACCAAATGGTGCACGATTTGGTGTTAGAGGGTGGGTTAGAGGCAGTGGGATCAATTTTATCGGGGAGTATGTTTAAAGATGGAAGTAAAGCTTTTGGGAGGGTTGATCTTCGAGTTTTAGAGGCTTTAACACATCAGGCAAAATGAACCTTGTTTTTAGTGACAAAAATTTACGGTGGGCAGTGGCTTGAGATGGTAGGGATCGAATTTCTGTAGTCGATTAGGAAGGTTTTCTCTGTTGAGATAAAAGGATTTGGAATGTTCCTCGGAAGCTTTGTTGTGCACGTAGATATCTCAACATGTGTTATTTATAGCCATGGAAGCATGGTATTGAGTTTGGTCGTGCATGGGGAGGCTCGGAAGGCTCCTCAGAGGAATTTTAGAGGAATATCAAAGACTTTTGGCAATGAGGAGGAGCTTTTCTTTTTTCATGTCTTGGTAATGGGAGCACCAATGGGGATGAGAGTGGAATAGAAACGGGCTTGTATTTATTTGAAGAACTTTGAGTAGGTGGATAAGACAGTTTTGGCCTTAACACGAGGTTATCGAAAAGAGGCCATAACCAAGGTGCAATGTGGTGGATAGCTTGACAAAGTGTGTGGCTGGCCAAACCGCAATTATGCAAATAATTAAACTTATAAAGATAGGTAAACTTGACCCTAAAATAAGCGGCTAGTGTGCAAGATTTAAATATTTTATAAATAATGATAATAATTTCATTAGGGGTACTATGCAAGTATACGTATCGTTTCATGTAATATAGGAATTTTTTTTAAAATCCTAGATATCGATCACATGAGGAAATTTTTGAAAATTAAAAGAAAACTAAATAAAATAAAGAGCTAATTTTAAATCACTAAACAAAAGTAAAACTAATCTTACTAAACTTTCCCAATTATGAAAGTAAATATCTAGCTTTTACGAATAAAATACTTAATTTAAAAATACTTTCTCCTTAAAAGAATATTTATGTAATAAGTAGAGAATTTATATATTATTTAGAAACTTGTAAATGTTGTATTATAGCCAAATAGAACGCCAAATGTGCTTTCTGTTTTAATTAGGGCTTAAAGTATTAGCTAGTCTAAAGGTTGTTGCATGACGTGTTGATGAGTAGATTTTTAGGCTTTCACTTCTAAATTACCTGGCCAGCACTCTACCTTAGGACTTTACAGGCCATTTACTCCGCTTCAAACCAATTTCATAGAATTTAGACTATCACTCAAAAATATTCAAATGCGCCCTTCAAATCTTATCTCCCTATCTATTTGCACTCCCTTTAGATGATAACTACAGTCTTAAAGTGAAATGTGATGCTACGAGTTAAGAAATCTTAGCGGATAATTGAATTAATAAGATTTCATCACGGTTTAATAATACAATTAGCGAGTTAACAGGTAAAGTTCGGAGTAAAATATCATCGCGATTTTTAATAAGAAAAAGAAAAAGTTAACAAAAATTAAACCTCTTAACTTAATTACATTATATTTGTAAGGAGAAAGAGAAAAAAGCTATTTCGTAAAGCATTGGATTAACACAACAAAACATATTCATAAACATTAAATCAGAGCACACAACTTGAGATTAGATTATAAACGCTATCTAGAATGTACACCAAAGCAATCCTTCGAAATTCTCTGACTTCTCTGACTCTTTACAGAACTTTAAACTTCAAGGAATCACAAACACTCACTAGACTCTTACAAAGTTGACTTTTGAGTGGAAGAAATTAAGTGTTAAGTAAGAATGACTCTAAAACGACTCCTCTTGGTATAAAAATAATCTACATTTATAGAGCAAAAATGACCAAGGACAGCAAGAGCACCTCTTCAAAATTTAGCCACATACAACGAATCTTCTAGAAAATAACTGTGGCGCTTAGGCGCGGCAACATGTCAATTGTTTAATTACTCGCCTTATTGCTCCAGGCGACACACCTCTTCATCAAAATGTGTCTAGATTCATTGTATTCTTCATTTAAAATGTGCTTTATCATTTGGGGTCTTCCAGAATTGTTTGAACTCACCAAAATTCAAATTTTAACAACTCTACCGTCTCTGGCGCCTGAAAACTAATTGAATTTTATTTTCTTCATAAAGCCCCTTATTTTGCTATTTTCTTCTTTTTGTACTTAAACTTATCTTTTTATACCTTCAACCAAAAATATAAAATATACCTTTCATTAAAGCATAATATCCTTAAAAAAATAAAAATAATTTATCCATAAAAATAGTAATATTTAAGGTAGACCAGTGGCCTTTGCTTATTGTGCTTAGTTTCATTCAAAAATAATTTCTTTTAAAGTATGTGTCACCCATATGTCATGATGGGTTGGTTTGTGTCATGGATGACCCATGTAGGATGGGCCATGGGCTTGATGGGCGTGGATGGGTATGGGCCTAGATTTAAATAATTAGATGAAATAGGGGTTGACTAGTGATGCCCGATTTCGGCGCCCAGTGGTTTGATGTCTTGAACCCTTTGGGTTGAGCCGGAAAATATATGAAAATAGTGTCAGGCGATTAACAATTGATCAATATTGGGCTTAGCCGACTTGAATAGACCACTAATGGTGCTATCGAGCCTTGGGGTCAAAGGGGTGTGTAAATTTCAAATTGATTTAGGGTTCATTGGGATTGGGTTGGACTTAGGTAAGAATAGTGATCAATTTGGGAAGACCCCCTTCCCATTATGTAAATTTTAGTGCTTATTGAGCCTTAGGATCTATGGTAAGATTTCGAGGATTTCTGGGTTTCATAGATGTCCCAGGGCATGCCTTGCCTAGGGAGAGTTGGTTTGGGCCTTTCACGAGGCCAAAACACTAAACCATCTCAGCTAAGGGATGAGGGTTTGCGCTTGTTACATTGAGTTTGCAAGAGAACATGACCCTGGTACGAGGTTATGTTCAAGTAGGCGGAGTGAGTCCTCACAATAGTAGAGGTCAACATGGCAACCTTCATGTCTTGGACTGAACTAATTGATCTTATCACCATGATCCGCTGTTCTTCATTCAATCGGCAATCTTGTGAAGCCACAAGCACTGATCTTCATATGTCGGTATTTGGAGTGGTAAAACTTGGTCCCTCGGTCGGCTGTTATTTATTTACAGTGCTCAACCAAATGATCTTGCTTACCGAGACTAAGTTTGTGTTTATTTCTCGGAAGTTTGGACTGGATGATCTCGGTGCCAGTCATGATATTTTGTTAGTCTTTAGTAGGCGACCTTTGTTACTCGCAAATGTATTTATATTTAGGGTAAAGATTTGAAACGATCTTAGCACCATGGCTGTCATTCTTCATTTGGTGCTCACCATATCTTCATGTCTCCGATTGGACCATCCGTCGTTCTTCATCTGGTGCTCAGTCGAAAGTGATCATGGAGTATTATCTATCTTCATGTCTCGGGGCTTGGATTGAGCAATCTGCTTTCTGATCTTCGATTCTTCCTTTAGTGCTCGATGCAGCGATCTTGGTATAATAGCTTAATGTTTTTATGTCTCAAGCTGGAGCGACCAATCTTGTAATAGTATACAATTCTCTTTTGTTGCTCGATCGGTGAGCTTTGGGCCATAGTACTATTCTATATCCGAGCTGGACTCGTTGATCATTTGCTCCTGATTCTTGTGCTTAGTTTCGTGAGTCTCTCATCAAAAGTAATGTTGATTTTTAGTTTTCCTTGTTCTCCAAGCATTTTCCCTTTTCCAAAAGTTTTGAATTTCTAGTTATAATGGAATTAACAAATTTTATACACAATTTTATTGGAAGAAAGTCTCAGTATGCATAACAAAAAGTGGAAGTATTTTTTATTTATGATTATCTGTATGGAATAAAAAGTGCAACTCATGGAAAACATATCTTGAGATCATACCCAATCCAAGTCGTGGGAACCTCATTCTCTACATCTTTAGCTTGTACGCCATGGGTTTAACTTTGAAGAGGTATTTTACTTCACGGGATACATCCTCCCAGGATAGTGGCGACTATCGAGGACATGGATGAAATTTTTCGGATGCACACGGGTGGTTCCTTAAGCATTGATGCATTCCCGTGTGTTTGACTCGAGTGTCCACAGGTCACAAACTCCTTCGGCTTCCATGCCATGATCAGCTCCTTATTGTGACTTCATAGGTGCCTACACTCCTCCGTTTCATGGTCGAGATCCCAGTATTGCATAGAATGCTTCATTGCATCTTAGAAAAATCTACGCTCTCATTGGCACTGGCTCCTCAAACTACTCTTTGTTCTAGAAGGTGTTTATGAGTTCTGCCATTGATGTCCTTAAAGGGGTAATCAACAAACCTTCATAATCTTTGTATGGCTGCTCATAGGTCTTTGTCGGCCTCTCGTAGCACCAAGTGGGTTGTGGGTCCTGATTCCTCATTTGACTACCATGATGGTTGTACCCTCTAGTCCTTTCACCACTATCAGAAGGTTGGACATCTTCAAAACAATGTTAAATTGATAATTTAGGTGCCTTCCTTGATTTTGACCCTGCCAGAGGGGAGCTCTCATATGGGTGTGGCACACTTAGTTCTCCATTGTAGGAAGTAATTTCCTCCTTTAGCATGTGTTTATCTGCTCTTTCCCCTTTGCTCGACCAATTCTGAGGTTTGAATGCTGAGGTCGTACAAAATCTATCAGACCTTAAGGCATGCTTCAAGATTGCTACATTTGCATTGACATTTATGCTTTCGCCTCCGACATCTCCTTCTAGATGCGCCGATGAATCCACGTAGACTCGTGCTCACCTTGTGAGTTTATACACGGATTGCATGATCTTGGTGGGTTACCGAGCACGGCAAACTGCACTAGAAATAATCTTGAATTCAACAGCAACAGTGCTCACTGACAGCCAGGGAACTACTTCATGGGTGACGACCTTAAAGTGGTGAAGAGCAGATGACAATTGAATGCGTGAAGATTTTGGCAAACATATGAATGACTTAAATGCAAAAACATGGACATTGTGTCTGATAGTCCCTTGTAAGTTTCCAAGGTTAGTAATTTGATTTTTTCAGGGGCTCCCATCTAGAGATTTGGGTGAGAAAAATTTTATTTGTTGGTGTGGAACCTCAGTACGCCTTAAGTGTTGCCTTTCCACTCGTGCTTATTCTGCGCTGTCTTGATACTTCAAGTCGTCAGCCCCCTCAGGACCATGGTTTGCTCTCATCGTCATGCATCGGTGCCACCTTCTATTATGGTTTCTACTCTTTTGGGATGCGATTTCACTGCGAGGTTGTGACGGCCCTCGAGACACGACAATTTGATCGACCTCTCCATAATTTGAGTTCTCATTTCCTGCATTACTCACTGCATGTGTTCCTCGAAGTCATCTCTTGGGGGGATCCACGTTGGCTACTTATCTTTGCTTGCTCCTTTATCTCTACCAATCCTTGACCCAACAAAGTTCACCAATGATGGCATGGTTTCATACTCCTGCACCCTTTAGGATGTTGAATTTAAATAAGTTGGAGTGACACATAAAGGAACATAGGCAGTTAATTTACCTAGCCTTTATTCATGATATTGACACACATACATAAGAATGAGTGATCGTTTATTACGTGCGCATAACCTAAAATATCAAATTCCCTCAGGCTTCTTTCATGGGTATGTATTGAGTGAACTCCAGAGGCCCACTCTGCCTTTGGTATGAGCGTGTGCTGCGCGTTGTGGTTGTGAGATTCATCTTTACTCTCTCGGTCTATCCTAGTTGGAGAGAGCCGAGCATTCTTCCGGTGGGTCCGATCAGTAGATTCTTTAGGGAGAAAGCCTTCTATCCTCCCAAAGAGCATCGTTCCTTTGGACTAATATGGTTTCAGAATATCGATACGTAATCTTGCAGATGTCTTTCAATGAATATGCGATGAAGCATTACTATATTATTCGCAGAATATGTTGCAGGTGTTGATACGTTTTGATAAAATAAATAATCATATTAAAATAAAAGCCAGTCATTTGAATTAACTTATACTTTTAATGCTACGATACAAAACTTACTCATGTGGCCTTCACTACAGGTACTATGCTGCGTGCATATATGCGTCCAATCACAAAATCAAATGAATGCAACTTAAAAATAAAAGCAGTTTGATTATAATATTCGAATTCTCATCAAATTAGACATAGGTTAACTATAGTATGAAAAATTAATTTAAGTTTATATCAAACCATTTTCGAAGTAAATCAATGATCTGATTATTTTTTCTTTTTAAAATCCCAAACTTGTCACTTCCATCTATTTCGGATATATGCTATATACAAAGTAAAATGTGATACGGCACCTTTATGTAAGATAAAGATAGTTGGTATCAAGTATATCGGATAATGAAGTTGCAATCAAAATTTATGGACAGTCATGATTTAATTGGGCATACGATCAGGATGGCGCTCTTTAACAACCTGTCTTCAATAAACAACGTGGAATCATAAAAATAGGCACATAGAGGATTAAAAATAAGTGTATTCGATGAATATTTTGTTTTACATCACGTAGATGTTCACTTGTGTGTAAAAGCTTTTTTGTTAAAATGGAAGATTAAATTGTTAAGGTCATAAATTTAAGGAATATATTTTATGACTTGTTGTTTATTAATTTGGAAAGATTAAGCCACCTCTACTTAGTTGAGGGCTGCTGAATAAACGCATTGGTCTACATATAGTGTAGAATGATAAATTTTAAGATAAATTAAATTTAGAACTTCCTTTTTGAATAATATATTTTGAAAACCTTAAGTTAGGAATATCATTAACATACACTTTACATTTTAGTTGAATTTCAAGTAGATAATTATATAATGGCTGGTATGATTAATTTTTTCTTTCTTATTTAAAAATGATAAAATAATTTAAACTTGTTTTTTTGTTGTATGTTCAACAAAAACAAATAATCCAATAAATTTTCTCTTTAAAAAGTTCTTTTTGATCTCATAACACAAGCAATCGCAATTAATAATCTTACAGATTTAGAATAGTGGATTGTAGTAAGTAAAATAGATGTTTGATTACCATTGACATACATCTACTCTTCTAGCCATCATTCAAAATGTTTTGCTAGTCACTAATACTACTAAAAGGATAGAAACATCTCTCTTTCATGCATAATGGAGAAATTATATAATCTCTTCCATTTAAAGTGAGCCATAGCTAAGCAAAATAAAGTCCTAAACATTATTTTTGACATCTAAGTCTCTCTAAGGAACACTAAATAAGATGAAATAAGGTGATCAAATACTTGATTTAAAAATGTGAGTATCAAGGTCATGAAAAGAAGAATTATCATATTGTTCTCTATAAAATTCTCTCATAATTTTTTTATAGTAGATATAGCACATTTTTACTGCTCTCTTTTAACCAGGTTTTATAAATATTATTATTAACAATTTTAATTTATTCGATCAAATCCTAAGGCTAGAGTAGCAAGTACTTATTAATTGATTATAAAGTAAAAAGTTGATTATATCATATAATTAATTCAATTAAGGTCACACTGAACATTTAAATTATCATGTGATTAATAGTTTTTAATTAAAAAAATTAATTATACATTATGATATATATATATAATATGATTAGTGCAAATTTTGAATAAACCCAATTAATGTTAGTTGATTCTAAGCATTTAATTGATAATCATGTTTATAATATATTATTTTGGGTATTTTGGTCTAGTTGTGGAGTCTAAAATGGTTTGAAATGATATTTGAAAGGAATTTGAGAATTTGGGCAATATTGGGAAAATTATGTTTTCTGGGGCATTTTGGTAATTTGGCAATTTTGGGAGTATTTTTGAAATTTTGGGTATTTTTGGTAGATTTGGGGAAATTGGATGGCTAGGATAGGCTTAGGTAAGATTAGGAACAAATTTGGAGCTTTTGGTAAGTTTTGAGATTTTTGGGTAAAAATGGGGATTTTAGGGTTTAGGGTAAGTTCGGGGAGGAGAGCACATAGGAAGTCCTAATATGTTGATTGTCCCACTTAAAAATTACCTATTTTTAGTTTTCATTTCATGCTCACTTTATGCACATTTTTAATGATATTACACTTTAAAGGAAGGTATTTTGCATATTTTTGTCTTCAAGTAGAAAAATATGATTTTAGAGAAAATTAAGCAAAAACTATGTAGTTTTGAGCCAAAATAGTCAAGGAAGAAAATTCTAACTTAGCATAAATTGATATGTCTTCTATGCTTAATATCCTTTATATTTCTCACAAGTTTTTGAATGAAATTATACTTTTGAGAAAATTTGCTTTTATGTTTATCTTGTAGGTGAAGATGTTTGGACGCAACACAACTGAAATGGGGCAAAACGAAGTTGAAACGGAGCCAAACTGAGCAAAACAGTGAAGCTGCGCATAGGGTGGCACCTAGGCGCTAAACCTAGCGCCTAGGCGCCAGTGACGATGACAAAATGACCCCTAGGTGCCAGAATTAAGGCCTAGGTGCCAGAATCATCGAAAAATGGTTATTGGACGAATTTTTAACAACTTTGGGAATTATTTTGACGGTGTTAAGTAGTTTCTAGACCTTTTAGAAGACTAGAAGTTATTCATAATATATAGGACATGTGATACAATGAATCTAGACACATTAGAATGGTTTTAAAACGAAGAGGTGTGATCCAAAGTGAAGGGGTACGAAGATCAGGTCACGGATTCCAGCGCCTAGGCGCCAGATCCCGGCGTCTAGGCCCCAGAGTCGGTTTCTAGAATATTCAATGAATGTGGACTACTTTTGAAGAGGTGTCTTAAGCAACCCTTGGCCATTTTCAGAGCTCTATAAATAAGAGATATTTCTACAGGAAAAAGGGCCTCTCTTGCCTCTCTTCTCTCTCTCTCTCTCTCTCTCTCTCTCTCTCTCTCTCTCTCTCTCTCTCTCTTCCCCCTTAGTCATTTTAAAAATGTAGATTTCTATATCTTATGGAGAGATTGGTGAGGGATTTTGAGATATTTATGTAAGGGATGTACGAGCGACGCATGGATCGGTGGGAAACTTTGGTGGAGAGATCTTCTTCCTTCCTTCAGAGGGAAAGAACTAAGTATTGTGTTCTTCATTATCTTGTAATTGTTGAAAACACTTTCTAGTGGATTTCCTTTATTTTAAACCAAGTTTTCTGTCGTGATTTATCCATGCTTCGTAAGTGATTCTCTTTACTCGTTCTTTGTGGCATGTGTAGGAAAATTATTTTTATGATAGAATTAACTATTAAATGCTTCTGGGTGACAGATAGTTTCATAAATATAATAGAATACTAATGAAATAAGTTCCTTATTGGCACTTAAATTATTACATAATTCTATCAACCCTTTTACTTCTTATGCCATTATTTTCATTTATTTTTATTTTGTAATGAAATAGATGCATGTTTGGGAATTAAGATTTGCTTAGATATTCTCTTATTAAATTATGGTGATGATATTAATACCGGATCTTCATTTACTTTACAAATTGATCACTTGTATTGTTAAAATCTGTTTAAGAATTCTGAGATCTATCCGGAGATGAGTTCTTAACTAGTAGATATCATATAAATCCTTGGGTAATCGAAGGCTATATGCGGGTTATTCATAGTGAAGTGCAAATAAATAGGGAGATATTATTTATTGGCCGTATAATTAATTAGTTTTTAGAGTGACAGACTAAATTCTAATAATTTGGTTTATAGAAAGGGAATGGGTCTCTGGTAGGGCCGACCATAGCCACCCTTGGACATCTAGTAGTGCGAGCCTAGATTAACCCATTCTACTAATAAAACTTCCTGAACCGATCTATAGATTAGCCAATGTTCTTTACACCTGGACCAAAGGGTAAAGAATAGGATTGCTTCTATTTGACACTACTAGATAAAATTCTAAGCATCTCTTTCCTACACATTATCTATGTAATTTCAAGAGAGAGGTAGTTTTTAATATCTCGAAATTCTCCAAATCAATTTATCCATAAGATATCTTTTTATTTAAAAAATTATTTAGGATTACTTATTAAAAAAAACCATTTTAATCGACATTCCAAATTTAGGCTTTACAGAAATAGACTAGAATTGGCCTAAAGAATTTCTTACCTCGCTTCTCTGTGGGATCGATGTTGGGTTTATAAAAGAAAACCCTATATTACTTTAAATGATATGTATACTTGCGTAGTGCCCTTAGTGTGTAAAATATTTTCTAAAATTTTACAACATTTCAATTTTATACACTAGCCGCTATTTATAAATTGGGTCAAGTTTTTGGCCATCTTTTGGAAGAAAAAATCACTGCGTTATTGCGGGTTGGGTCAAGTTTTTGGCGCCGTTGCCGGGAAGCTTCGGTAAGAACTTTAGGCAAATTTTAGTTGAAATAATTAGGTTTAGACTTGGAAAACTGTAGTGTCGTAAAAACTATTTTTTTGTGAAAAGTGTTTTGTTATATGAAAAAGTGTTGTAAAAAAAGAAAAAAAATTGTTTGTGTGAAAAAAAGGTGTTCGTGAAAATGTTTTGTTGTGTTGAATATATTTCATCTATTATTTATTTAATTGTTAATGTATTATTTATTGTTCTATGTATGCGAAACAAAGGATCTGGAAGACTTGTGCCTTATGATCCCGAGTGTGAAAAAAATAAAAAATAAAGATATAGAAAGGACTCGAAAAACTAGAAATGGAAATGGAAAACTTTAAAGATAATAACTTGAAAAATCATCATACTTCATTGAGGGATTACGTAAATCCTACGACATATGAAATTCACTCAAGTATACAAAACCCTGTCATAGAAGCTGACTCATTTGAAATAAATCCTGAGATTATCCAACTGGTGCATAACAATCAGTTTGGGGGAACTCCTTTGGAGGATCCCTATTTACACTTATCTAGTTTTCTAGAACCTTGTGCTACATTTCATTATAATGGCATATCAGACGATGCTGTTAGGTTAAGACTTTTTCCTTCTCACTAAGGGATAAGGCTAAAATATGGTTATACTGATTAGCACCTGACTCTATTAAAAATTGGGAGGAGTTAACTCAGAAATTCCTAGCAAAGTATTTTCTACCTTCAAGGACTACTAAAAATAGAAACAATATTATCTCATTTTGTCAATATGAAGGAGAATCAATATACGAAGCCTGAGAAAAATTTAAGGAACTCCTAAGAAAGTGTCCACATCGTGCTCTGCCCGATTGGTTAATCATTCAAACTTTTTATAATGGGTTAGTAGGATCCCTTAGGTCTATAGTTGATGCTACTGCTGGTGGTTCATTAATGTCAAAATCATTTGATAAAGCATATGCATTAATTGTAGAAAATGCTACAAATGAATTTCAATGGCCCTCTGCAAGGGTAAATAATAAAAATGTAGCTAGTGTTTATGATACAGATGAGATTACAATTCTTGCATCTCAGCTTGTTGCAATATCAAGGAAGTTGGACCAATTTGGAATAAACAAGCCTCAATTTATTTATGTAAGTGAGGAAAGTTCATTAGGGTGTATAATTGATTCTAACTTATCATATGACGCTTTAAATACCATAAACAACCCATATTCTAACTTTTACAACCCGTGTTGGGAGAACCATCATACTTTTAACTCGAATCATACAACTGATGGTGAAAACCAAAAAAGGGAAAATAACTATGTGAATCCTAATGGAAGTTGGAATATTCAGGGGAATACAAACTATAGACCTTCATATCCTCCGGACTCTAACAATGATCAATAATTTGAGGATAAGAAGATGTCTATGGAATAAGTGGTATTGCAAATGGGAAACAAGTTACAAAGTCAAAAATGTTGTGATTAAAAATATAGAGAATCAACTAGGACAAATAGCTAATTCACTTAGCAATTAACCCCAAGGAACACTTCCTAGCAACATTGAGATCAACCTTATAGATAACACTAATGAACAAGCAAAAGCTGTCCAATTAAAAAGTGGAAGAGAGATAGAGGATGTGGTTAGAGAAGAGAACGATGTCGTGAGAGAAACAAAGGAAACTAAAAGACCTGAAAAACATATTTCTAAGGATTTGGAAAAATTAATTTCTCCAACTAAAATCAGTTTGGAAAGACCACCACCTCCATTTCCTCAAAGACTTAGACAACATGAGTTGATTAAAAAATTTTCAAAATTCATGAAAGTACTTAAGAAGGTAACTATAAATATTCCTTTCATTGAAGCTTTGGAAAAGATGCCAAGTTATGCAAAGTTTATGAAGGATATATTAAAAAAGAAAAGGAAATTTGGGGATTACGAGACAGTTGCACTAAGTGAGGAGTGCAGCACTATACTTAGAAAAAATTTCCTTAGAAATTTAAAGATTCTTGTAGCTTTAAAATTCCTTGTGCAATTGGAGAAAGATTATGTGGAAAAGCTTTCTGTGATTTATGAGTGAGCATTAATGTGATGCCTTTATCTATATTTAGAAGGTTAGGTTTAGTCGATAATTCCCCCACCACTGTAACCCTTATGTTAGCTGATCGATCTATCATTTATCCAAAAGGAGTTATAGAAGATGTGCGTGTTAAAGTGGATAAATTTATCTTTCCTTTGGATTTTATTGTATTATATATGGAGGAAAATAAAAAAAAATTCCAATTATTTTAGGGAGACCTTTCCTTGTTACTGGACAAGCTATGATAGATGTGCAAAAAAGAGAGTTGATTATGAATATTAATGACCAGAAAGTCACTTTTGATGTATTAAAGACTATGAAATATCCAAATTCGAGAGAAAAGATGATGATTGTTTTTGGATAGATGAAATTGATTATCTAAGTAAAGATCATTTCCAAGAAAGTTTTGAGAGTAAGTTAACAGATGAGATTGAAATGGATTTCATGATGCTTCAAAAATGTTATTTAAAGAAGACTGTATGTATGTTCAGGAGAGGTGTGAAATGATGGACGCTACCAAAAATAGTAAACTTTTAATTTCATTTGTTGAAAAATCTCATGAGCATAAGATGGATGCACCCCATAAAATTTTAAAGCCTACTTATTTAAGGAATTCATCAACACAACCAGTCTTTATATCTTTAGATGCAACTCAATCACAAGGAAAACCTGAATTGAATGATAAACATGATAAAGTTATTGAACTAGAACTTGGAAGAGAATTTGAGGATATATTTCAAAAGAACTTTGAGTTGAGAAAAGAGGATAAGAATATTGGAAGACCATTGGAAGAAATTACTAAGGAATTAGAAAAATCTATTTCCTCAACTATGATAGATCCTCCATCATTTAATAATTATAAAAGGGGAAAATTGGAAGATAATTTGAAACAGAAGAGTAACATAGAAGAATTTGATCCTGAATCTGAATTATCTAAAGAGAATCTGATCCAAAATTTAGGAGATATTGAAGTATCTTATAAAAATCCATTTCTTATAAATTTCAAGGATGCTATTAATATGCAAATTGAGAAAATTAATAGAAGACTATTGGATCTAAAAAGAAACTTGAGGACCAATGACATAAATCAGACTTAAAATGAAGTGCTATAAAAAATTAAAGTTTGAGGATTTTATAGGAATCCCTGGATCTGGAAATGATTGGGCGCATGATCGAGAATTACTTAATTGGAATTTTGATCCAAGAGGAATCATTTGTCGGGCCCGCGACGTTAAAACCAAGCGCTTTATGAGAGGCAACTCATAGTTATCAGTATGCTTTGATTTAGTGTGCTTGAGAGTCATGATTGTTTATGTGTTGTTTTGTGTTTGCTTTAGTACGGATTAGATTAATGTTATGAGGTTATGCCTTGGTCTTGACTAAATTTATATATGACTTCTGGTAGTAGCAGGCTGACGAGTCTGTTATAACTTAGTTCTCAACTGGAGCTGAGCATTACCTTGAAGCATGTAGAGTTTGGACTTGGACCACTCCATGTCAGTTCTATTTCTTCCTTTATCTAACTTTGTTTTCACTATGTAAGGTCATGAAATTGCTTAATGAACAACATATGAATGAACTGTACTATTTTTATTTATCAGATTATTGTTATTAGTGTACTTTCTTCCGTTAGAAATTGAAAGTAAGGAGGGAAAATGTGAGTAGAAAGGAGATCAAATTAACCTCAATTAATATTTGTTTATGAATCTGCGAGTCTAGGCATTTTAGTTTGTATGTTTGTGTTTGTGTTACAACAATTTAAAGATTTGAATAACACTTAAATATATATTCCTATGTCGATACATGTCATGCTTATTTGACCTTTCTTTAGTTTAATTTTATTCTAGCATGTTTAGTTTAGATTTACTTTCTATTATAAATTGTTATGTCTTGATGAATATTTGTAGATGTTTTTGGCAAACATTTGTGGTAGATAGAATTTCTGAACTATTTTTCTTCTTGCTTATATTTTCTGTGCTGAAAGCTATACATGTTCAAATTCAAGTTTGGGGGTAGGAAGAAAAATATATTTTAAAATTAATATATTTCCTTTAAGTTTAATATTATAACAAGCACGTGTTAGGCTAGATTTTCTTTCTTCTGCAATCATTCTATCCTGATTATGCATTTATTTAAATTTGATAGGATCTTGTAGTAGTTAGTAGATTCAGCTTTTATTTTTCTTCCTCCTACATTTTATGGATTTAATTGCAAAATATTTTAAAATTAAAGTTTGGGGGGAATGAAAAACAATTTTCAAAAACTTAAATTTTATTTTTCCTTAAAAAATTCTATAAATAAATTTGATTTTTGATTGAAAAATAATTATGTGTATGAAGTTATATTAGGGAAATAAAATTTTTAATAAAGAAATGAGTAAGAAAATTTAGTTAAAATTTATAGTAGTAATGAAAAATTCAAAGTTAAATTTTTATTAGTGAAGAAATGATAAATATTGTGTAACCATCTTTAGTAAGAAAAGTCGTATTTTTAGAAAAATAGAAGGATTTGACTTTTGTTTTCAATATTTAAATTTATTTTACTGAAAAATAATATTCAAAACTGTTATTATATTTCTAAATAAAAGATATATATCTACCTTATGCTTTAGGAAATGAAGGGTGAAATTCAAAATTATTAAAGGCCTATCCAGATATAGTAATCCTTGCCTGAGAAAATAAAAAGAAAACAAAAAAAAAGAAAAAAAAAGAAAGAGAAAAAGAAAAAGAAAAAGAAAAGAAAAGAAAAGTATAATATGTGAAAAAGGAAGGAGAAGCTTGAGGATTAAAGGGCTTAATCAAAAATTGGTTCCACACCTGAGCTTTTTAAAGTATAAGATTTGAGAAAATCTTAAGCTTAAAAATATAAGATAAATAGTATAATTATTTTTAATAAAGATTTTTAAATAAAGAAAATAAAAATGTCTAACCCCTATATTATGAAAAATTTACAAGCATTTCTGAATTAGATAGCAACACATATTTTCATACTCTTTCATTTAAGAGATTTCTAAACTTTAAATGGGTCTCATTTACTAAAATTTTTTCTAAATTGGGCTACTATATTCCTAGAGCAAAATTTTAGAAACTCCCAAAGAAACTCATAGACATGATTTGCTTATGTGGTTTTACATGATTATAGTGTTACTTGAAGACAAGTAACATTTAAAGTTTGGGGGAAATTGATCCACTTAAAAATTACCTATTTTCAGTGTTCATTTCATGCTCACTTTATGCACATTTTTAATGATATTATGCTTTAAAAGAAGGTATTTTGTATATTTTTGTTTTCAAGTATAAAAATATGATTTTAGAGAAAATCAAACAAAAACAATGCAAATTTGAGCCAAAATAAGTAAAGAATAAAATTCTAACTTAGCACATATTGATTTGTCTTTCTATGCTTAATATCCTTTATATTTCTCACATATTTTTGGATGAAATTATAATTTTGAGAAAGTTTTTTTTTATGTCTATCTTGTAGGTGAAGATGTTAGGAATGCAACGCAACTGAAATGGGGCGAAACGGAGCCAAACGGAGCAAAACAGTTGAGCTGTGCATAAGGTGGCACCTAGGCACCAAACCCAGCGCCTAGGCGCCAGTGACAACTAGAAAATGGTGCCTAGGCACCAGAATTAAGGCCTGTGTGCCAGAATCATTGAAAAACGGTTATTGGACGGATTTTTGACAACTTTGGGAGTTATTTTGACGGTGTTAAGTAGTTTCTAGACCTTCTAGAAGACTGGAAGTTATTCTTAATATATAGAACATGTGATACAATGAATCTAGACACATTAGAACGCTTTTAATCATGAAGAGGTGCGATCCAAAGTAAAGGGGTGCGAAGATCTGTTCACAGAGTCCGGCGCCTAGGTGCCTGATCCCAGCACCTAGGCGCCAGAGTCGGTTTCTATAAGATTCAATGAATGTGAACTACTTTTTAAGAAGTGCCTTAAGCAACCCTTGGCCATTTTCAGAGCTCTATAAATATGAGATATTTATACAGGAAAAAAAGGGCCTCTCTTGTCTCTCTCTCTCTCTCTCTTCACCCTTAACCATTTTAGAGTCATGATGAAGTAGATTTCGATATCTTATGGAGAGATTAGTGAGAGATTTTGAGATATTTATGTAAGGGATGTACGAGCAGCGCATGGATCAGTGCGAAACTTTGGTGGATAGATCTTTTTCTTTCCTTCAGAGGGAAAAAGCTTAGTATTGTATTCTTCATTCTCTTCTAATTGTTGAAAACACTTTCTAGTGGATTTTCTTCGTTTTAAACCAAGTTTTCTGTCGTGATTTATCCATGCTTCGTAAGTGATTCTCTTTACTCATTCTTTTAAATGAAGCAGTGACATGTGTAGGAAAATCATTTTTATGATAGAATTAATTATTAAATGCTTCTAGGTGACAGATAGTTGCATAAATATAATAGAATACTAATGAAATAAGTTCCTTGTTGGCACTTAAATTATTACATAATTCTATCAACCCTTTTACTTCTTATGCCATTATTTTCGTTTACTTTTATTTTGTAATGAAATAGATGCATGTTTAGGAATTAAGATTTGCTTAGATATTCTCGTATTAAATTATGGTGATGATATTCATACCGGATCTTCATTTACTTTACAAATTGATCACTTGTATTGTTAAAATCTGTTGAAGAATTTTGAGACCTATCCGGAGATGAGTTCTTAACTAGTAGATATCACATGAAACCTTGGGTAATCGAAGGCTATATGCGGGTTATTCATGGTGAAGTGCAAATAAATAGGGAGATATTATTTATTGAGCATAGAATTAATTAATTTTTAGAGTGACAGACTAAATTTTAATAATTTGGTCTATAGAAAGGGAATGGGTCACTGGTAGGGCCGACTATAGCCACCCTTGGACATCTAGTAGTGTGAGCCTAGATTAACCCATTCTACTAATAAAACATCCTGAACCGATCTAGAGATTAGCCAATGTTCTTTACACCTGGACCAAAGGGTAAGGAATAGAATTGCTTATATTTGGCACTACTGCATAAAATTCTAAGCATCTCTTTCCTACACATTATCTATGTAATTGCAAGAGAAAGGTAGTTTTAAATATCTCCAAATTCTCCAAACCAATTTATCCATAAGATATCTTTTTATTTAAGAAATTTATTTAGGATTAGTTATTAAAAAAATAAACCATTCTAATCGACATTCCAAATTTAGGCCTTATAGAAATAGATTGGAATTAGCCTAAAGAATTTCTTACCTCGCTTCTCTGTGGGATCGATACTGGGTTATAAAAGAAAACCTTATATTACTTGAAACGATATGTATACTTTCGTAGTACCCCTATTGTGTAAAATATTTTCTAAAATTTTACAACATTTTAATTTTATACACTAGCTATTATTTATTAATTGGGTCAAGTTTTTGGCCATCTTTTGGAAGCAAAAATTACTGCGTTATTGAGGGTCCGGTCATTGATCCTAAGCACTCCAGCCAAAGGGTAAGGGTTTAGGTCCACCCATATGAGCTTCCAAAAGGGAGTAAGGAGAGGAGCCATGGGTAAATGATTTTCAAGTGTGTGTGTGCAGAGGACCAAGCTCCAACCACCCATGGTCAAAGGGTTATCTCCTCAGGCTTTACACTCTTATGGGGACTCAATTTGATCCTCATGTTGGTTTCATCCTTCTAAGTGCTAGAGGTCAAAACCACACATGTGAAGTTTTAAAAAGTGCAAAAAAGTGGTTAGAATTTCTATAGGGTGGGTACCATTGCTAATCCTCTAAGATGGTCAACGGAAAAGCCCTACGGCTAGATCCTAAGATTCTTAGGAAGAAACTATACCTCACCAAAAAATGAGGTCAACATTAGGTTGGGTTGACTTGGTGAATCAAGTTAATTGGGTTAACCTGATTTACTTTAGGTTGATCCAGTGATTTAGGTTGATTGGGTTAATCCGCGGTAGGTCGGGTTAACCTGGTGATTTAGGTGTTAACCTGATTTAGGTCGAGTTGACCTGGTTGATCAATTTGTTTTGAATAACCCGAGTTCGGTCAGGTTTACCCAGTGAATCAAGTTAATTGGGTAAAACTGAGTTAGGTCGTGTTGACCAACTGATTTATGTTAATTGGGTTAACCGAAGTCAGATCAGGTAGACTCGGTGATTTAGGTTGATTGAGCTAATGTAAATTAGGTCAGATTGACCAAGTGAGTTAAGTGATTGGGTTGACATGACTTAGGTCAGTTTGACATGGTGAACCAAGTTGATTGAGTCTAAGTTGGATTAAATCGAAGGGTTTTGTATGTTGAATTAAATCTAATTTAGGTTAGAACTAGGGTTTAGGTTGAACTAGGTATAAATTTTGTTAGATCTAGTAGGGTTGTTTATGAATATGTTTAAGCTAGGTTGTACCAAGTAAGGTTTAATTTTGGATTACTTCTAAGTCAAGTTAGACTTAGGGGATTCAAGTTGTATTGGATTTAAGATGGGTTAGACCAAGAGGTTTTAAATTGAGCTAGGTCTAAGCTAAGTTAGACCTAGTAGGTTTTAGGTTTGGTTTGGGTCTAATTTGGGTTAGACTTAAAGGTTTTTATGTTGTGTTAGGTCTTGTTAGGTTAGACCTTGTAGGGTTCAACCCTAAATTGACTTGAACAACCCTTCGACCTAGTAGGTTAGACCTAGTTGGGGGTCAGGTCTAGCGTCAATCAGATTAGATCCATCTGTGGTTCCACTTAAGTTGGGTCTAGATTGGATTAGAGCTAAGACAAATTGAACCAAGCCAAGTTCAGATGGAGCTAAGTCTAGGTCATTAGGGTTGGCTTCAGGGGTAAGGGGATAAATGTGATGTTAATCCCTTAAGACCCACAGATTACGCTAGGCCCTAAGATTGATTTACTGTTTTGAATTAAATTGTGGGGGAAATTTGGGCCAAAGTGTAAATTTCCTTTTACATTTTTACCAATTGCTTTCCAATTTTCAGTTTAGAGTTTTTAAGGAAGGAAATTATCATTTTAGTGTTTAATTTCGCTGCCCAAAATTTTCCAAATAATTTTCATTTTAATTTTCAATTTTTAAATTTTTCATAATTAGTTTTAAAAATAATTATAACTTTGGTAGAAAATTAGTCATTTTGATGTTAGGGAAGCCACCTAATAATGGAAAAATCAGGAAATGTTCCTAATGGTGAAAAGAAGAATCCCTGAAAATTTCATATCTTTTACGCTTTCATTTAATTTTTAAAATCATTCTGTAAAGCATTTAATTAATGAATAATTTAATGTAATTTAATTATTTTCAATTTTACTTTCATTATTTTCTCCTCTATTCATTAAGTCCAAAATATTGTTATTTCATTTTTGTACTTTTTCAACATTAAGCTAAGTACTTTAAAAGTTTTATTTAATTTCTTGGATTTATTCAATTCAAAAAAATTTGAAATATCAACTTAACCTGTGGCGCTGACGAGATCCTTGTACCCTCCAAACTCCCATGCAGTGTCTTCAGGTTGGTGTTGACCTCATTTTTGATGAGGTCTTCTCTTCTTCCTTTTAGTGCTTAGGATCTAGCCTTAGGCTTTTCCTTTGACTATCTTAGAGGACTAGAATTGGGAACCACCTTTTAGAAATTCAAACCACTTCTAAACTCCCTGCAAACTCCACAAACTTGACTGTGGACCCCTAATCACCTAGAGGGTTGAAATCAAATATGGAAGTTTAAAGGATGAGTTCCTATAGGACTCTTTGGCCTTAGGACCGCCTACAGGTGGCCCGGTCTGGTGAAGGGGCTGACTTACACACACACTACACTTATACACTACACTTTCACACACTTCCTAAAACCACAACCATACCTAACTTGACCTCCTGACTCATGTAGGTGATTCACATGGATGGTCCTTAACCCCTAAGCCCTTGGCTAAGAGGGTTAGGAACAACATAGTGAATGCCTCAAATGAGTCCCTTCATGGCTCATATGGGCTTGATATGGCTTCATGGCTCATATGGGCTTGATATGGCTTCATGGCTCAACCAAAATGATTTCATTCCACTTACATCCACCCAATCTTCAATTTTCCAAATTTTCAATTTTTGACCTCCGGGACCCTACACCCGCTTAGCCTACCCAAAACCCTTGAAACTACCCAAATTTCTCAAAAATTTCCAAATTACCCAAAATTCTCCAAAATTATTCCCAAACATTTCCACATTACTCAAATTGATCATCCATACCCAAAAATACCAAAAATTCCAAAAATACCTCCCAATACCCTCCAAATACCCAAAATACCCCTCTTGACCCAAAAATCCAAAAATTCAGAAAATTCCCAGAAAATTCCAGAAAATCCAAAATATTCCCAATTTCATTTTGTCCAACTATACCATGGGCCAATTTTGTCAATTTACCCTACTTTTGTCAAAACCCTAATTTGACCCATTTTAACCCTAAGTGAACCCAATGTCAAACCAAACCTACCCAATTGACCCAAATTCTGGTCCAATTCAGTTCTAGACTTCAATTCAACATTTCCAATACCAATCTAGACCAAATCCAAGTTAAATTTGATTGACATTTGGATCCAATTCCATTTTTGGCCTTAAAACCCAATTTGGACCTATGACCCAAACCTAACCCAAACTCACCCAATTCAACTCCAATTAACCCCAAATATTTTCTAAATCTTCCTTAACATTCCCACAAACAAAACACTAACATGATTTGCCCAAAATTTAGATCCAAACCCCACTCAAATTCAACCCAAAGCTAAAAGGCCCATTTTCGACCTAAACCCAAACCTAACCCAAATGAGCCCAAACCCCAAAATCAAAGCCCAACCAAAGTCAAAACCTCTTTGAAACACTCCCATAAATATTTCTCAACATTAATTTTACATCAATTTCAACCCTAGCCCAACATTGGCCCAAGTTAGCCCAATTTGACCTACATAGGCCCACTTACCAAATAAACCCAAATTCAAACCAATTCAACTCCAAATCACACCAAATTGACTCCAAGCCCTTCATAGAACATCCCTAAACTAATTACGACATTTATTTGACAAGGTCCTTCACAAAATCTTTACCCAAATGCCCATCCTAAAATCAAAAAGCCCATTTCCCCTTAAACTTTCCTAAAAGCCCACTTCCTTCAAATTCAAAAGCCCAAATTCATCTAAAGCCCACATGGCACTTCCCCTCATCATCCATTTAATCAAAATTGCCCCTAAGTTTCAAAGTCATCAATTAAACAATTCCAAATCAAGCCCCATACAAATTCCCATCAAAATATCAAAATTTTCTTAAATCCCTTTTTATGAAATTGACCCAAGCTTTTCCCAAGCCAAATGGAGCCGGGGATGAGCCATTCACAAGCCATATGGAGCCATGAAAGTTTGGCATGTGACCATGCCATTAATGGTAAAAGGAGGGGCTCCTTTCCTAATCTTTCATTAAGCTTTTTTAACCTTATCCATGACACACTCTAAACCATGTTTAGCCACCTCATCATGGATAGAGACCACACCATTCTCTCTTGGCTGACCCAACTGATCCTCTCAGCCCAAAATAAGGCCATGGGGAGGTGCACCCAACCCAAACCAATGGGTTGACCAAATTGAAACCAAAATGACCCCCTCCCCATTCCATTTTAATTCAAAGCCTTTACACATGGCAATTGCCAATTGATTGCACAAACCTCCAGCCCTGACCCACCTGGACCTGAGGGTGACCCATGCCTGCCGGCCAGCCGCCTGGATCGCCGGAAAACACCATGGCCGAGACCTTGGGAGGAGCTAAAGTTTGGAATTCCCACTTGCTGAGCTGCCCCATGCCAAATGGTCACTATGGCTGTTCTTCTCATCACCAAAGCAGCTGATCCCATGCCTCAACACCCCTGGGAGGCCCTCCAGCCTCTCCTATTTAAACCCCTCACCCTCACGGCCATGAGAAGAGAGTTGCACAAACCTTGCCGAAACTCTGCCAAAATTGTTCCAGACCCTTCTCCACCCTTAGAGCAGTTGATCCCCGAGTGTCAATTTGCCCTAATCCCCACCGATAAAACTCGATTTCCCAACCGAAATTCCACCCAAAACCAGGACACTTCTCCACGAGTGAGCCAATCCCCAAATTGATTGGTTCTACACCTTCACTGCACCAAGGGAAGGTGTCCACCGAGCAAAAGCCCCATCTCCGGGCCACCCGAGTTGCTCCAGCCTCCAAGCTTTGTGATCGGCCGTGGTCGAAGTCCAACCTGGACAATTCACTGCGACCGAGAGACTTCATCTGGAGCTTGCTGGGATCCAATCGAAGGTGCAACAACTCTCAGATCGAAGCCACACTTCTCTGAGCAAAGGTATGAGCTAATTCTTCATCCCGAGCTTCTGGAGATTCTCCATTTAGAATGCTTTAATTTCAATGCATAATAACTGTATAGATGTGTTCGTCTCTTCAAGACGAATCCATAGAGCATAAGAACACGAAAATCCATTGAGTATCAAGTGAGATATTAGGGATTTAGTGTGGACGGCTCTCGGGTGAGGACACTTGGGGACGATGAACGGATGCTCGTCCATTTAATACACGTGCGGACGGACGGCCGGGATCGCGTCGGATCGGAAGACGGAGCGATACGGCGGGCCCCGGGAGCGCTGACTCGGATGGCGGCGTCGAATGGGATCGCGACGCGTGTGCGTTCGGAGATGCCGAGGATGACGCGGCGCCGCGTGGATAAATAGAAAATTAGGGATATTTTCTATTTATTTAATTCCCTAAACTTCAAAAATTCATAACTTTGTGTAGGAAAATCAGAAAAATAAAATAAAAATACCCTCTTGCTTAGTGAACAGAGGAGAATAATGTGGAAAAGAAATCATTTATTTTCATCAAGTATTTTATTTCTTATAATTTATTTACTCTCTGCATACACTTAATTCTCCATACATGTATACAATTCACCATGGCATGAGACCATAGGGCTTTTGAAGCCTTTGAATTTGGGAACATTCCCTGAATTTTCCAAAGTCAGAGGCCATCGCTATGAAGAGATATTGATTTTTCAAATTCATGTCACTGTTTTGAGTATTTTAATTCCAATAAATAGCATGTTGTGAAATAAATTCTAGAAAAATTTGGTGATGTTCCTTATGACCAGAGAACCCTACGAAAAATAGGTTTTGAGTTAGTTCGTTTTAGACAACCCTAATTGGCTTAAACACTCAAAATAGGTCTCTAATTAATTAGAGCTAACCATACATTAAATTGACTTCAAATCAATTCTCCATTGACCTTTAGGATTAGAGGAACCTACCATAAAAATTTGAGGTCAATTGGACTTGGTTAGCCCTATTAATTGGGTTGATTAAGCCACTTAGTCATTTTAAACTTTAAAAATTCATAACTTTCAAAATATCTATAAAAAATTCACCAAATTGGTTTTAGAGCCTCTCTGATATCAGAGGAATTTAAGAAAATTAAAATTTCAATTTTCTAAAGAAGTTGATTTTTAATATTATTTTAATATTTTAATAATTAAAAAATAATAAAAATCACAAAAATAATAAAATTCACCAAAATGTCACATTTCGAATTTTAATCACTTAGGAACAAATCCCATATTTTTTTAGGTCTATTTGGTGAGATATTAATTTTTAAAGCTCTTGGGTAATTTTAAAATTAAAAAAAAAATGTATTTTCTAGCATTTTCACTAAAATAATTATAATAAATCATAGAAAAATCAGAAAATTGCAAAATTTACTTCTCTGATTTCCTTGATATTAGAGAGATTTTTAAAAATATAAAATTCATTTTTCAACATTTATTTTATTTTTAAATTAATTAACACTCCAAAACTTAAAATAATTATAATAAAAATAATATAATTCAAAAAATCACCAAAATTAGTTCAAGTGGTTCTCTGGTCATTAGGAATGTCCCCTAATTTTATTAAGGACAGAAACTTTCCCTTGGTCATGTTATTAAATTTTCCTTGGAAATCTTTATTTTCTACCAAAAATAATTATATAAATAAATTACATACAGAAAAATCACATTTTCTCCTCTCATGTCTTTATTGACATATGAGTGAAGTCACATAAAAATTTTAAGTTCATTTGAGTTCAATTTAGTGAGTTATGAAATTATTAAGCTTAAAGGGTAAAATGGTAATTAAATTTCAACCCTTAATTAAAACTTTAGGTTTAATAAAAAATTAACAAATAAAATATTTGATCTTAATCTGATTTGGATGATTGAAATTTAAATAATTAAAGGGTAGAAACCCATTAAGCAATTTAAAATAATTAAAATTTAATTAAATAATTGATTAAATTTGGAAGAATAATAAAATTGGAATTATTAAAATAGGGATATTATTAGGAAGAGATTTATTCTTTAATTTAAAAATCCCTAAATTAATCATTTCATTAATGTTTAATTCTTAATTAAAATGATAATTCAAATTCAAAACATTAAAAGACTTAATCATTAAACTAAAATTAAATTATTGAACTCTTTTAAAATTTTAATTAAAATTAAAATGAATAAAATTAAATTAAAAAATTAAATTAAATCAAATTAAATCAAATTAAAAATTAAATTAAATTAAATTAAAAATTAAATTAAATTAAAAATTAAATTAAATTAAAAATTAAATTAAAATTAAATTAAATTAAATTAAAAATTAAATTAAATTAAATTAAATTAAAAATTAAATTAAATTAAATAAATTAAATTAAATTAAATTAAATTAAATTAAATCAAATTAAATTAAAATTAAATCAAATCAAATTAATTTAATGTAACATAAAATCAAACTAAATTGAATTAAATTGAATTAAATAGAATTAAAACTCAATTAAATTAAATTAAATTAAATTAAGTTGAATTAAATATAACATCACCAAAGACATAAAGAAATAAGCCTAAAATAACTTGAACACTATTCCAAATTTAAACCCTTCAATTGAAATTAAACTAAATCACAAACCATTTGAATACCGATTTACCCTCAAAAGCTTTAGTTATCATAACTCCTAAACAGAACATTAAATGAAATGTTACTTCACTCATAGGATATTCAAATGTCCTAGTTCACTGAAGCAAGTTAACAAAACTTGAAAACCTCGGACGATCGATTCATTTATATAATTAAATTCATTTGGACTTAAAACAATCCTAGAAATATTGAAAAGATGTTTAAGATTCTTCTTAAGCACTTCCTCAATATGATAGGATATTTATAAGAACAATTAAATTTAATTGTTCTTTGATGAAGAAAATCGTCTTCAAACCAAAACACAAGGAACCTAGACGTCATAGGAAATGACTAGCTATAGGATTAGGAACTTGGTAGAAAACCATAACCCTTACCTTAGCTTTACCTAGGAACTTGCTTAAATATTCTAATTGTGTTTTAAGTGCAGCTTGGGATGACGGGAAGACCCTCCAGGTACGCTTTTATTTTATTGCAATTTACTTTCTTGCAATTTACATTATTACAATTTACTTT
The DNA here is from genome assembly GCA_022702705.1 of Papilionanthe hookeriana x Papilionanthe teres. Taxonomy (NCBI): domain Eukaryota; kingdom Viridiplantae; phylum Streptophyta; class Magnoliopsida; order Asparagales; family Orchidaceae; genus Papilionanthe; species Papilionanthe hookeriana x Papilionanthe teres. The sequence goes on from CM040433.1 coordinate 54,271,944, forward strand.
ATTGCAAATGCACTTTACTTTTCTTGCATGATAAAATAAATGTTGCATGAAAACTCACACCTTTAGGATAGTCCCTAAAACTGAAACCAAAACTAAGTTAAAAGTCATTTCAAGATAAAATTCACCGCCACAACATTTCAAAATATAAAGCAACTCAAAATTTAATCACAAACAGAACACAAAACTACAATTACAATTAAATTAAAATGTCCTGTTGGATGATCGGGAATACCTCGGATGATGTAACCTACGTGTTGCTAACGGGATTTCCCACGGTCTAAATGAGAGTGTGGAACTCATTCAGTTGAGTTTAGCAAATTCATTTGGACTAAGTGAATCCGATAAAAATAATGATGCCGGAAGGATGGAACCGTGGGATCTTAACCGGTGTCGTTATAATCAACTTTAAGATTTGTTTTAATTAAAATATTGAAAACACTTGGAAATTAAGATTTTATCTAAACCAAAACACTTTTCTCATCCCCTGATTTATGATTTCTAAAACTAAACCTCTGCAACAACAAGGAGCTCGCGAGCATGGTGGGCAGCACGGCCATCGTCATCAACAAAACCTCGAGTCTACTTCAAGCAAAACTTTCCTAGAATTAAATAACCAAGCCATAGTGACTTCGAGGTAGTTTGCACTAGTGCAACATAAATCCTCAACTCTTCGTTAGGCATTTGCATTGCAAATTAAGCCCTAACCGGTCTTAGGATTCCGAGGTAGTCGTCCGATACGACATAAACCCTCATATCTTCCAGGCTATTTGTATGATTCTATCATATAAATATAAGCCCTAATTAATTAAAATTGGCAAGATTAAAACATTAAATAAATATTAGGGTTTTTCCTAAACTCAAGCCAAACAATAGGATAGTCGGGAAATTACCGAAGTTCACTTCGAATCCGTAATTTCTCCTACTTTTCTTCCTTTGAATTCCCAAAACAAAATGTTCCAAATTTGATCCATTCCCTATTGAAATTCCAAAATTCAATCCTTTGAAAACTTAAACTTTGAAATTCTTGAGAGCAGAATTATTGATTATTATCGAGAGTTTTCTTTGGTGATTCCCGTCACTTAAGATGTAATTAACTATAGGGGCTTGCCCTTATATGGAATTTTAAAGAACCTGAGTAATATAAACCCCGTTTAATGCTTTCATATTAAGCAGTGGAATTTGTCGGCTTATAAAATTGGTTCGCGTATCAAACGAGATGTCACAAATCTTCTAGTTTATTTAACCGAGCCCCACCATCAAGCGGTGTGTCTATCCTTAGGGATAGATACACGGTTTGTGGTGCGGTGCTCGTTTATATAAACTATTTGGGATGTGAGATCGGTTTGATTTCATATCTTAAAATCTTCAAATTTAAAATTATTTTCAAAATCAAATACTACCTTTCAAAATTATTTATCTAAACTAAATTAAAAATTCACCGACAACTTCTGTTAGGCAACCCCTTTTCAAAATATCACACAACCTAAAAATAGTGCCGACAACTTCTGGCGACTCCGTTGGGGATGATTCCTCTCTCCATTCTAATCAGACAATTCTGCTTTCAAAAATCGGTAGTGCATCCATGTCCCTTATGGATCAAACTACCCTTCTTTTCGTCGGGATACTATGTTCATTTCTACCTTGAACAAGTATAACCAACATTCTCTCGGATTTAGGAGTCACTGTTTAGACACCCCTAAACAGAGAGGTTCCGAGATCCTTTTACCTCATTTCTGAGGTGGGGTGGACCCCCAATAGGTGTTAGTTTAGGAGTGATCCTTCGAGTCGAGAAGTCTCGGCATAAGACTTTCTTTTCCTTTCCAACTCCGAATCGGATTCCTTACCTCCTCTACACCTTTGAACATTCCGTTCTAAATAAACAAACCCTCTAATAAGTGATTCTTTTAATAAGTGATTCCTTCTTATAAATACATGAACAAGAATGAGTTCGGACTCTTTTCAATTCCTTTCTTTTCGTCCTAAAGAAAAGAAGTATAACTTGGGACTGACAACTAGAATCTACCCCGCGAAATGGAAGCCCCGAAACCGATTTTCTCTTTCACCAATGGACTGGACTTCGCCGTCTATAAGGATGAGCCGCCCGACAATGGGATCATCCGATTTGGACAAGGATTTGAAAACACGAATGTCAAGATCACCGACGTCTCCTCTTTGCACCGACGAACAAGGTATCCGAAGCCGAGGAGCCGCCGCTCGAGTTCAACCTTAGGTCGACCCAAGAGTTCCCTCCTCCGCAAAGGATCCCGACTAAGAGGAGTACCGCCGTCCGCAGAGGACCGTTCTTACTACCCCCACCGGTCTAGTTGTTTCGCACCTACCCCGACTTTCGCCAAATCAAAGGGGAAAGAAATCCGGAATTATGATGGACCCGTTACCGTGGAGGGTACAGATCTTCTCGTAAGACCTTCTGTTTTCGAAATCGGGTCCAGTTCAAAGATTCCGTCACCGACAAGGACCCAAAGAAGAAACAAGTAGAAGGATCGCTGAGAGAAGCCGTAGCCGCCGAAATTGCTTTCCTGGAGGAAATTCCGGAATCGCCGAATATACACCGCCGCACTCGAATACATACCACTCTTGGGAGGAAGCAGGTTTCATCCCCTCTCCGCTGCAGAGGACGAGGAGAATATTCGCAAGATTGCTGCCACATTACCTCAGCCCGCATATTACAACGATAGCCGCAAGAAGAGGACTAGAACTACGCCGTTTGCTCGACTGCAAACTTTAGTAGAAAAGTTAGCAAAGAAAGAAAACTGCCCCGTATCGGAAATTCTACGAAGGATAGTGGCTGGTGCCGACCAAATCCCGTCTTGGGCCCCGAGTAGAACCCGCCATCATGACGGAAAAGCCAAGTAAAAGAATGAAGGCTAGCCCGCCCGTTGTCGTCTCAGGATTACGGATTAGGGAGGATACCACCTTCCAAGCATTTGGTCGACAAACCATCCGGTCCTAGCACCTTCCGCCGCTAGAAGGATGGTATGGCGTCCCACTACCGGGCAGCTGAGATCGAAACAAGCAGCTCGAGAAAGAAAGTCTCGCCAGAGACTCGAATCCGAAGAAAGTGCTACCGCGATAAAGGGGACTCGTGAAAAGGGGACCCGCAGCCTATCGCACGACAACCGCAAAGACACACGTAAAGCCCCGCTAGAAGATGCCATGGAAAAGTCGAGAACCGATATCCGACGATTGGCAAAAGAAAGAGAAGAAAAGTTCGGAGACGAGATCGATTCATCGGAATTCATGGACGACGAATATGCGAAATCAACATGGTCGAGACACGAGCTTCATCGCCTTCGCAAGGTTCTCCCCGCAACACACGAAAGAGAGGAGCCGTAACCGATGAGAAGGCAACTTCGGGAGAAAGACGACACGATCGCTCAAATGGCGAAAAGGATGGAAGAGATGGCCGTAGCTCCGGCCACTCTCCGCAGTCAAGTACAACCACATAGAGAGACACCCCCGTGAGGTCATTCACATCAGTAGACGGAGGAAAGGAGATTACATCCGTCAATGGGGATGATCAGCTGAAAAGGATACAACACAAAGTATGATCCCCGAAAAGGATATCAAGAACTTGGTGGAACAAAGCATGTGCGAGAAGCCTTAGCACAATCAAAGAGCGGGACATCCATTCGGACGGGTAGACCTTACCCGTAAGAATTCGACGCCGTCCAATACCCGAAAGGCTTCGTACCACCTCTCGTTCAAGACCTTCGACGGAACCGGAACCCCCGACAAGCATGTGGCACACTTTCGTGCCGCTTGTTGTAATGCCGGCGGGAGCGATGCATTACTCTTCCGACAGCTCGTCGCCAGTCCGTCGAGAATCGCCTTCGACCGGTATGCGAATTACCAAATGGTTCGGTGAAGACGTTCTCGAGCTAGAGAACCTCATTCATCAAGCGATTCGCCGGAGCTCAACACCACATCACTATAGGTGATTTAGTGGTAGAGAAACAAAAGCCGAATGAAACTTTGGTGGATTACATACTTCGATGGAGGAACTTAAGCATGAAGTGTGAACCACAACTGCAAGAACAGCATGCAGTCGGCATTTTACTTAAAAGCATTCACGGCCCGATAGCACTTCTCTTCAAGGGATTCACTATTAAGACTTTTGAGAAGTTGTTAAACAAGGCCGGAAGCTTGCAAGAAGAGGCGAAGCAATAAAGTTTCGCCGACAAGAAGGACAAGCAGAAGCCGATGAAGACTTTCGAAAAGAAATCCGGGATAGTTGCAGCAGTTGACGAAGGCAAGCAACCGATGCAAATACCGCCAGAACGGCCGCAGCAACCACAACAGAATTACCAAGAACCCCGTCCAAGTATCAGTCGTCTCCGCAAGATGAACAACCGTCTTGTCCGCAACGTACATTAAGGGAGCTTCGAGCAGAGAATATCCGTTCAAGAATGAAGCAAGACCGAAAATGTTCCGTAGTCCGATGAAGACTCCGCATTTCCAACTGTCGTAGCCTAAAAGACCGGAGGAAGTCAACAAGAAAGGTGATCCCAACTTTTGCCCCTACCACCGGATGCTTGGGCACAAGATAGTAAGATTGCATTACCTTTAAAAGTTGGCTCAACGACAACCTTCGAAAGGGAATATAACAATCCCGAAGGAGTACATGAAGGAACCCCGTAAAGGAGGTTCCGTCAATGTTATCTCAACTGATCCCATCATTCCGATAGATCCCTATACGACTGACGATGGATGGACTACCGCCTGGACGAGGTCCTCGAAGAAGATTTTAGACAACATCCGAACCGCCTCGGTGCGAGCCTCAATTCGTAGTTCGAGACCCGTTAAGCCGGTACTATCACTTGCGATAGAAGAACCACCTCAACAGGAGACGATCGAAGAGAAGAAGAAATTCGACGAAGAAGAGAGGACCGAGGCTCCTAAGGCTAGACTAGGGGCCGCTTATCCTAGGATAGTTGTTTCCGATTCTGGGGAGAAATCCCTCGAACCTCTCGATTTTGTATGATTATCTCGCTCACTTCGGTGGGATCATATAATGATAAGGGTGATGGCGTTGGCTACGTTTTGATCGTTTCTAACGATTACGTAACTAGCGACAATCCGGACATCGATTTCGATACCAACGACAATTCTCAAATCATACACAATCTCGACGATCAAAATAACGAAGAAGACATCCATCAAGGAGGCTACGAGAGTTCAACAAGCAACGAATCTATCTGCGAGTTTCGAGGAGCTCCAACTACAATAGAGTTAGAGCCTTCGTACTCGAAGCTAATCCGAAGAACCCGTCATTCCAATTCAAGAAGAGACACCGACAAGCTCAACAATAGATTCGAAGAAATTACGTAAGTCAACTTAAGAAGTGGAAGAGTTCTACCTCCGAGAATGGGTCCAAAGGACAAAGGAAAGGTGTGGTTGTTCAAGAAGAACCAAACCCAGCAGAAGAAATACCCATTCGAGAAGAAGCCGAGACACATGAAAATAAAGTGGACTACAACGTGCTAGCCCATCTTAGGAAACTACCGGCCAAACTAAGCATTTACGATGCTCTCATCTTATCAAAGGAGATGAGAGAAGCTCTGATCAAGGCCTTACTTGATCCGGAAATTTGCTTAGCTCAAATGGCCGGAGATTCCTTAGATGAGGTTTGCTCGTTAAAGGAACAGCGAGGTGTTACCTTCACATGACAATGACCTACTACTTGGGACGACAGATCACAACCGACCGTTGTACATTTCAGCTTACAATCGGAAAATTTACACTCTCCGCAGTATTGGTGGATCCAGGAGCATCAATCAATATAATGAGTCTTCGAACGCTAAAGCATACTTGGAAATTGATGCTCGCGAGCTCGAGGCCGACAAAATGTTATTAAGAGGATTCAACCAGAAAGGAGAAAGAGCCCTCGGGTCAATAACGCTACTAATGAAAACCGGTGACTTAGCAAAGACAACCGCAAAATTTCACATAATTGATTCAGAAACGTCGTTTAATGCTCTACTGGGCCGACCATGGATACATGAAAACAGGATGGTACCATCATCTCTGCATCAGTGCATCAAATATTACGATGGACGGGAACAGTGCATCAAAGGTGACTTGCAACCATTCTCCGTACATGAGATTGGAATCCATGAAGACGCAGCTTATTATGCACCACCGAAGAAAACGATCTTCTCCAGAGATACCGTAACAAATGAAGCAAAGAAAGTTCAGGACAACGAAGAACCTGAAGTTCTAGTCCAACGACTCACTCACCACTCCCTTCCGGCGAGATGGTGAAGGTTTCTCCACAACTCGCATCCGAGGTCGAGGCCGGGACGAGGCCGTGGTAGAGACGTTAGGACAGCTGGACAGAGGAAACCAGCCATCAATGTTGATCGGGAAGATAGTTCCGAAGAAGAAAAAGAAATCAAACAAGAAGCAACGACAATAAGTCGAAGAAGCCGCAATTCAAGATCTCCTCGAAGATGAAAAGAATGAAGAATACAAATCAATGTACGAAAAGATTAACCACTACGTACATACTATGACCCTAACCCCGATCCATTCTAATAAGATCGAGGGCATGGTGGTCAAAGAGGTACGTAACGACGGTGCAAGGCCAATCAAATTCTACCGTGGTGCTTCTTCCTCCAAAACTGAAAATAATGTATAATTCGAAGATGTCACTTCATCGAATTAATGGAATTACCTTTCGAGTGGTACTCTCCCCGTGTTCAAAATTTAATTCAACGTGGCTTCTTACCTCGACGATGGACAAAAGGTCAATCTCAACATTTTGAAAAATTATGGAATAACTCGGTCGTCCACCCAATTCAAAGTATGGACTCGGATTCGCACGTAGGATCGACCGACGATACCGAATTTTGCTTGGTTGTCACTTGCGAGCCCAATGAAAACCGCATGGAAACTACGTACGAACTCGAAGATTTACAAATTGGAGACGCTCCACCATAATTCGAAGAAGAAATCAAATCTACAATAGATGAGTTAACGGAAGTTAACTTAGGTACTAGCGAAGAGCCTAGACCTACCTTTGTTAGCTCCTTACTCAATAAAGAAGACTCCGAAGAAATAATCAAATTATTAATGGAATTTAAAGACCGTTTTGCTTGGAACTATGATGAGATGTCGTGATTAGCTCCGCAGGTCGCAGTCCATAAGCTAGGAGTGGATCCTACTTCGTCCCGACCGACAAGGTCCCGTAAGAATGCGTCTAGAAATCGAACAACAAGTCATAGCCGAAGTTAAAAAGCTAATAGACGCTAAATTTGTCTGTGAAGAACAATACCCGACTTGGCTAGCCAATGTAGTGCCAGTCAGAAAGAAGAATGGTCAGATCAGAATTTGTGTGGACTTCAGAGATTTAAACAAAACATGTCCAAAAGATGAATTCCCTCTTCCGATCCAGGAATTAATGATCGACATTGCTTCGACACACGAGATATTCTCATTCATGGATGGATCTTCAGTGATACAACCGGATAAAAATGGCTCCAGAAGATGAAAAGCTTACAAGCATTCGTAACGCCGATCGGAGTATTTTGCTACACAAAGAATGCCATTCGGATCGAAGAACGCAGGAGCAACCTACCAAAGAGCAATGACAAGAATTTTTGATGATCTCATCCACAATCAAGTCGAATGCTACGTGGACGATGTGGTCATCAAAAGCAAAGTAAAGGACAACCACTCAGTATGATTCGAGAATTGTTTTCGAACGATTAAGACAATTTAACCTTAAGATAAATCCCTTAAAATGCGCCTTCGGCGTCACCTCCGGAAATTCTTGGATTCGTTGTCCGACATCGTGGAATTGAAATCGACCCGGAGAAGATTAAAGCTATCTTAGAAATGTCGCCTCCCAAAACCTTAAAACAACTACGATCTTTTCAAGGGAAGCTGGCATATCTTCGACGCTTTATCTCAAACCTGTCAGGTAGGTGTCAGCCTTTCTCGCACTAGCTAAAAAGGACGCCAAATTTATTCGGGAAGAGAAATGCCGTAAAGCCTTCGAGGACATTAAACAATATTTAATGACACCTCCTCGTCTTAGCAGCCTCTGGCCTCGTGTAGACCACTGATACTTTACACCGCGGCTTTAGACGACTCTCTCGGAGCCCCGTTAGCCTGTGTCAATGATGAGGGTAAAGAAAATGCTCTTTACTACTTAAGCCGTCGTTTACTTCCGACGGAAGTAAGGTATCCCGCAATTGAAAAGCATTGTTTGGCCTCGATCTTCGCCGCTCAAAAGCTCGAGCACTACATGCTTTCTCATAAGGTCAACCCGATCTCGAAATTTAATCCATCGCAATACTTCGATGACTCGTCCAACACTTTCCGGCAGACTTGCCGATGGTCAATGATATTATTGCAATTCGATATAACTTTCGTGCCTCTTCGCACCGTAAAGGGACAAGTCTTAGCGTACTTCCTCGCAAGACACCCTTTGCCTGCGAATCTCCTCTCAATGATGATCCGCCGCATGAACAAATAATGAACCTAGAAGACCTCGATGATCGACGTTGGGAATTATATTTAGACGGAGCATCTTCAACGACACAAAGACGAAGAATCGCAAGTGATAGTGCCCGGTAAGGCAGAATCGGGCTAATCTTTATAACACCGGAGCGGGGATGTTAAGATACTCCTACCACTCGACGTAACCGTGTACAAACAATGAAGCGAATATGAAGCCCTTATAACGGGACCGGAATTAACCATTCAAATGGGGATAACAGTACATCAACATCTACGGGATTCACGCTAATCATTCAACAGATCGCTGGACAAGATATGAATTTTAAAGCCAAGACTCGAACAATACTTCCAAGATGTCATACAAATTGTTGGAACGCATTTCAAATGTGACAATCTACAAAATTCCTGAAAAGAAAATGCTTTAAGCAGATGCGTTAGCTCGCCTCGCCAAAGAATTTGCTCGTTTGCAAGATGAGTCAGTGGAAGTGTCGGCTCACTGACGTCGAGTCCTATCACAACTCGACATAGACACAATACACAAATCGAAAAAGAAAAAGAATCAGCTACAAGAAGTGATGTAAAAACACGTAAGATCGGCGACAACCATTACATGACTACCCGCAAACAGAAAGCTACCATACGATAGGTCGCTAGCCCATCAGATTAAGAAAAGAACACTGTCCTACGCATTAATAAACAACACATTGTACAGAAGGTCTTTTGATCAAATGTGGCTAAGGTGCTTAAGCGGGTCCGAGGCCCGTAAAATTGTTAAGGAGGTGCATTCGGACTCGTGGCGCTCACCGACGGGTCCGAAGATGAAAATGAAAATTAAAAGACTAGGGTACTACCGGCCCTCGATGATGACCGACTGCATGAAAATCGCCAAGAGCTGTCACCAATGCCAAGTGCACGGAGTGGTTCTACACCAACCTCCAAATGTGCTACACCCGACAATTGCATCATGGCCATTTAAATGTTGGGGCACAGATATAGTGGGTCCGATAGAACCTCCATCTTCGAAAGGACATCGCTTCATTCTTGCGGCTGCAGATTACTTTTCCAAGCGGCAGAGAGCGCTCCACTTAGAGAAGTGAAAGCACACCACGTGCTACGCTTTTCAAGAACCAAGTTGTCTCACCGTTTCGGAGTGCCGCGCAGATTATCTCGTATAATGGGCCGCATTCGAAGCACACAAATCAACAATTTTGTCGGAGACACGGAATCGACCGCGATACTCAACAATTTACTACCCAAGAGCAAACGGCCTCGCTGAGGCTTTTAATAAAACTCTCGTTCAAATCTTAAAGAAAACCTTGGACGATAATAAGAGAAATTGGCACAAGAAGTTGTTAGAAGCCTTATGGGCCTACCGGACAACCTTCGTAACTCCTACTCAAGCTACACCTTACGCTCCGGTGTATGGGTCCGAGGCAAGAGTTACCTTTAGAGGTTCGAACTTCCTTCACTCGTAATCGCAGCTCACAAATAAGATCACGACGAAGAGAATGCCAAATTACGACTTGAAGAATTAGAAAGCCCGGAGGGGAAAAGACTTGCAGCCGCAACAGAATTTAGAACTATACCAAGCTAAGATGGTTCAAGCCCACGACAAACCGGTCCGCCCAAGAACCTTCAAAGTTGGTGACTTAGTTCTCGTTCTCAAGAGACCTATTCTCGCACACCGCAAGATAGGAGGAAAATTCGAACCCACTCGGGAAGGACCGTTTCGTGGTCGAAGCAAGTATACTCGGAGGTTCCTACCGCCTAGTGAATTGCCGAGGAGAACGACACATGCTTCCGATCAACTGGACGATACTCGAAAAAGTATTACGCTACCCGATGTTTCGAAGAAATGGATTCTTCACCCCTAAGAAACACGGGCGAAGTAATTACTTATGATTAGGTCCGAACCCAAAAATAATAAAATGTGCTAAAATAAATAAAGTCATGATATTAAAGTTTTCCTTGTTTTCTTTTCCAAATCAAAATCTCTTCCCTGATCTTATCCTACTTCATTCCTGAAAAATTTAAAAATATAAAAAAAAAGAAGAAGAAAAGTATATGTCTTTAATAAACATTTTCTTAATGTTCTTGTTCTTAGTACAGCCCCTGATCCTTTTCCTTGTCTTTTCACAGGGAAATGTCGAACGGGCGGTTGGTCCTGAACTTTAAGAATGGCGTAAGCCTCGCACTCGATGAAAAGAGGGTGAAAGATGGAGCGATAATCGAGATCGACTCGGATTTCGCACCGCAGGCCTACAAGACGAGGAAAGTGACTGGGTCCCGCTGACCGAGAAGAACTGCCCGGCAGACAAAGGATGAAAGTGGGTGGCCCAAGCCACCAATCCAAAGAACAAGAAAAGAAAAGCAAATACTGAAGAAGACAAGAAAATGAAGTCTGTAGTCGCTACAGCAGAGGGCAGGCTTGTCAGCGTCGCGCCCACAGAGATTCAAGAAGTTCGAAGAGCTACTCTCACAGCAACGCAACGAAGAAATAAGAATCGCCGTATCCGTAAGATGTTAACAAAACTAGCTGCGGACCAGCGCGACGAGACAGCTTACATGCCGCGCACGTACACTTCAAGAACACCGGTTCACCAGAACTCGAAGAAAGGAGGCCAGCTCCTAGAATAACGAAAGGACCAGTGGAAATCTCCGTAAGATCGAAGAAAGAAGGCTACCACGCCACCGGATAGAACCACCGCAGATGCATGACCTTGTTGCGAAGCAACCCCGGGGATGTCCCGACGTGCATCATCCCCGAGGAGCCGAGGTATGCGTGAGAACGTGAAGGGATTGAACCGTATATCCCACAATATGTCACCGTGCCTCGCCATCTCGCATCATTCCGAATACGAGCCGGAGAGAATGCGAATGTTGAAAAGAAAACCTTCGAATACTTCGAGAGAATTAGAGTGCGTAAGGATCAACATACCAGAGGGCCTCGAGCTACATACGTACGTATTCTCGCAGTATGAACAACAAGCAAATCGTGGATTGTATCCGAGATTTGAAAAGAATGGGCCGAGCAGGCCGCCTAAGGGAAAATACCTACTCGTAACCCCGAAGATGGATGCCGATGGAAAGGAAGAATCACAATACAATGTGGATGTCTGCTACAACTTTGCGGAAGACAGAAGGGAAACCCTCCGGAATACTCCGTCATGGCCAAGTGGATCCGATGCCACTAGTCATCAAGAGAATGGTAAAGAGATTGATAACATGGAGGGTATCGCCAGCAGATTGCATACCCAATAGCCGCATTATCAACATCTACAAACAGTGGTGACCGCATACCCCCACACATAGATCACCACGACTTTGTCGACCTTTCGCACTAGCCTCTTTCTCGAACGAGTGTAACATCATGTTCGGATCCGACCTCCGGATAGCAGTGCCCGGTGAGTTCCGAGGGCCGTTGAAGATACCTTTACCGGTAGGTTCCGTCATGATACCGAAAGGCAACTGGAGCAGTATATCGCTAAGCATTGCATACCGAGAGTACCAATGAAGCGGATCTCGCTACTTTCATGAGAATGGACGACGTGAAGACACCTTACCATTTCCAGCTCGTACCCGGAGCCGGAGAGCCTCCGCCTTACGAGCCGTGAGTTACATGGGAGATATCACACCTCCAACGTACATCCATACGACATCCTTGCCAAGGATGGCTTAGAAGGTGATGTTATTGACCATGTACCCCACTATTCGTACATGGATTTTCGATGATGCTTCTTTCGATGGATCGACAAAGATCATACATAATCCGTTTTGAGTTTACATGGATTGTATGAAATATATTCCGCATCAAGTTGTATGATGTATCTTCGACATGATTGGAATGAAAGTGACCATGTCACATTTTCGGCCTTCACCTCTTTTGTGCAAATTGACTGGGAAACGCCATTAAAGTTAAATGAACTTCGAACAAAGAACAGAAAAGAAATAAAAAAAAGAGAATAAAAGAAAACTTTCCTTAAAAAATCTAAAAAATGACGAACACCAAATTCACATGAACATTAAATAAACGATAAAATAAAATTTGAATCATTAAAAGATAAACGAAATCAACATAAATGTTAAATCAAATTCTCAATCAAATTTCAAATCCAATCTCGATCAAATTTCAAATGTGATCTTCCAAATTTCAAATCAAATCTTAAATCAAATTTCAACCGGGTTCAAACTCATCCTTCCAAATGTCAAATTCAATCTTTCCAGACTCTAAATCTCAATCAAATTCAAATTCAATCTTTCCAGATTTCAAATCTCAATCAAATTCAAATTCAATTTCTTCCAGATCTCGAATCAAATCTCAATCAAATTCAAACTTTTCGGGTCAAGGATTTTACATCCAAGACCGCACCGCTTTAGGATTCTTTCCCTATTACGACCGAAGTACATCAAATTCAAACTTTCGGGTCGAGGATTTTACATCCAAGACCGCACCGCTTTAGGATTCTTTCCCTATCGCACCGAAATACATCAAATTCAAACTTTTGGGTCGAGGATTTTACATCCAAGACCGCACCGCTTTAGGATTCTTTCCCTATCGCACCGAAATACATCAAATTCAAACTTTTGGGTCGAGGATTTTACATCCAAGACCGCACTCGCTTTAGGATTCTTTCCCTATTGCACCGAAGTACATCAAATTCAAACTTTCGGGTCGAGGATTTTACATCCAAGACCGCACCGCTTTAGGATTCTTTCCCTATCGCACCGAAATACATCAAATTCAAACCTTTGGGTCGAGGATTTTACATCCAAGACCGCATCGCTTTAGGATTCTTTCCCTATCGCACCGAAATACATCAAATTCAAACTTTTGGGTCGAGGATTTTACATCCAAGACCGCACCGCTTTAGGATTCTTTCCCTATCAGCACCGAAATACATCAAATTCAAACTTTTCGGGTCGAGGATTTTACATCCAAGACTCGCATCCGCTTTAGGATTCTTTCCCTATCAGCACTCGAAATACATCAAATTCAAACTTTTGGGTCGAGGATTTTACATCCAAGACCGCATCGCTTTAGGATTCTTTCCTTATCGCACCGAAATACATCAAATTCAAACTTTTGGTCGAGGATTTTACATCCGAGACGCATGTTTAGGTTCTTTCCTATCGCAGAAATACATCAAGATCAAATTCTGGTCGAGGATTTTAATCCGAGATCGATCGTTTAGATCTTTCCCTATCGCAATGAAATACATCAAAATCAAACTCTCGAGGTTAAGGATTTTACATCCAATACCGCATTGCTCCGAGATCTCTCCTCATTGTAATGATTCAATCCGATCGATTCAATTTTCTTTCGAGGTCAAGATGTTACATCTAAAACCTCAAAATTCCAATTTTCATTTCAAATCAAATCCTTCAAATTAATTTCGACAAAACTTCAATCTAAATTAAAACTCCAAACTAAAATCTAAGCTCACACATCAAACTTAAACCGAAACAAAATAAAATCTAAATCGAAATTCTCCTGTGTCATGTGATTTGGAATTCACCTCCTTTTCTTTTCCCCGCCGAGAGTTCAGTATCTCCAGCCTGAGAACATACCCGATACTCCCCAAACGGAAATTCTTCTGCTTCGTCCCAAGTTTGTCACTTGGACGTTCGTGTTGGTTTTGTTGATCGCTTCGGCCAACACCAATACGCGCGGTGCGCTCCGTCACTCACCACACCTATCGGGGGTCCATTTGTCGACCTCATTTTCGATGAGGTCTTCTTCTTCTTCTTTTAGTGCTTAGGATCTAGCCTTAGGCTTTTCCTTCGACTATCTTAGAGGACTAGAATTGGGACCCACCTTTTAGAAATTCAAACCACTTCTAAACTCCCCGCAAACTCCACAAACTCGACTCGTAGACCCCTAATCACCTGTAGGGTCGAAATCAAATGCGGAAGTTTAAAGGATGAGTTCCTATAGGACTCTTCGGCCTTAGGATCGCCCTGGTGGCCCGGTCTCGGTGAAGGGCCGACTTACACACACACTACACTTATACACTACACTTTCACACACTTCCTAAAACCACAACCATACCCAACTCGACCTCCCGACTCATGTAGGTGATTCACATGGATGGTCCTTAACCCCTAAGCCCTCGGCTAAGAGGGTTAGGAACAACATGCTGAATGCCTCAAATGAGTCCCTTCATGGCTCATATGGGCTTGATATGGCTTCATGGCTCAACCAAAATGATTTCATTCCACTTACATCCACCCAATCTTCAATTTTCCAAATTTTCAATTTTCGACCTCCGGACCCTACACCCGCTTAACTCTACCCAAAACCCTCGAAACTACCCAAATTTCTCAAAAATTTCCAAATTACCCAAAATTCTCCAAAATCATTCCCAAACATTTCCACATCACTCAAATTGATCATCCATACCCAAAAATACCAAAAATTCCAAAAATACCTCCCAATACCCTCCAAATACCCAAAATACCCCTCTCGACCCAAAAATCCAAAAATTCAGAAAATTCCCAGAAAATTCCAGAAAATCCCAAATATTCCTAATTTCATTTTGTCCAACTACACCATGGGCCAATTTTGTCAATTTACCCTACTTTTGTCAAAACCCCCAATTGGACCCATTTTAACCCTAAGTGAACCCAATGTCAAACCAAACCTACCCAATTGACCCAAATTCTGGTCCAATTCAGTTCTAGACTTCAATTCAACATTCCCAATACCAATCTAGACCAAATCCAAGTTCAATTTGATTGACATTTGGATCCAATTCCATTTTTGGCCTTAAAGCCCAATTTGGACCCATGACCCAAACCTAACCCAAACTCACCCAATTCAACTCCAATTAACCCCAAATCTTTTCTAAATCTTCCTTAACATTCCCACAAACAAAACACTAACATGATTTGCCCAAAATTTAGACCCAAACACCACTCAAATTCAACCCAAAGCTAAAAGGCCCATTTTTCGACCTAAACCCAAACCTAACCCAAATGAGCCCAAACCCCAAAATCAAAGCCCAACCAAAGTCAAAACCTCTTTGAAACACTCCCATAAATATTTCTCAACATTAATTTTACATCAATTTCAACCCTAGCCCAACATTGGCCCAAGTTAGCCCAATTCGACCTACATAGGCCCACTTACCAAATAAACCCAAATTCAAACCAATTCAACTCCAAATCACACCAAATTGACTCCAAGCCCTTCATAGAACATCCCTAAACCAATTATGACATTTATTTGACAAGGTCCTTCACAAAATCTTTACCCAAATGCCCATCCTAAAATCAAAAAGCCCATTTCCCTTAAACTTTCCTAAAAGCCCACTTCCTTCAAATTCAAAAGCCCAAATTCATCCAAAGCCCACATGGCACTTCCCCTCATCATCCATTTAATCAAAATTGTCCCTAAGTTTCAAAGTCATCAATTAAACAATTCCAAATCAAGCCCCATTCAAATTCCCATCAAAATATCAAAATTTTCTTAAATCCTTTTTTATGAAATCGACCCAAGCTTTTCCCAAGCCAAATGGAGCCAAGGATGAGCCATTCACAAGCCATATGAAGCCATGAAAGTTTGGCATGCGACCATGCCATTAATGGTAAAAGGAGGGGCTCCTTTCCTAATATTTCATTAAGCTTTTTAACCTTATCCATGACACACTCTAAACCATGTTTAGCCACCTCATCATGGATAGAGACCACACCATTCTCTCGACTCGACCTAACCGATCCTCTCAGCCCAAAATCAGGCCATGGGGAGGTGCCCCCAACCCAAACCAATGGGTCGACCAAATTGAAACCAAAATGACCCCTCCCCATTCCATTTTAATTCAAAGCCTTTACACATGGCAACTGCCAATCGATCGAACAAACCTCCAGCTCCGACTCCACTCGGACCCGAGGGTGACCCATGCTCGCCGGCCACCGCCCGGATCGCCGGAAAACACCATGGCCGAGACCTCGGAGGAGCCAAAGCTTGGAATTCCCACTCGCCGAGCCGCCCCATGCCAAATGGTCACTATGGCCGTTCTTCTCATCACCAGAGCAACTCGATCCCATGCCTCAACACCCCCGGGAGGCCCTCCAGCCTCTCCCTATTTAAACCCCTCACCCTCACGGCCATGAGAAGAGAGTCGCACAAACCTTGCCGAAACTCGCCAAAATTGTTCCAAACCCTTCTCCACCCTCGGAGTAGCTTGATCCCCGCTGTCAATTTGCCCTAATCCCCACCGATAAAACTTAATTTCCCAACCGAAATTCCACCCAAAACCAGGACACTTCTCCACAAGTGAGCCAATCCCCAAATTGATTGGTTCTACACCTTCACTCGACCAAGGGAAGGTGTCCACCAAGAAAAGCCCCATCTCCAGTGCCACCTGGGCTTGCTCCAGCCTCCAAGCTTTGTGATCGGCTGTGGTCGAAGTCCAACCTAGCACAATTCACTGCACTCAGAGACTTCATCCGGAGCTCGCCAGATCCAATCGAAGGTGCAACAACTCTCGCATCGAAGCCACACTTCTCCGAGCAAAGGTATGAGCTAATTCTTCATCCCGAGCTTCGGAGATTCTCCATTTCAAATGCTTTAATTTCAATGCATGATAACCGTATAGATGTGTTCGTCTCTTCAAGACGAATCCATGGAGCATAAGAACATGAAAATCCATCGAGTATCGAGTGAGATATTGTGGATTTAGTGTGGACGGCTCTCAGCGAGGACACTCGGGGACGATGAACGGATGTCGTCCATTTAATACACGCGCGGACGGACGGCCAGATCGCGTCGGATCGAAGACGGAGCGATACAGCGCGGCCCCGGAGCGCCGACTCGGATGGCGGCGTCGAATGGGAGCGCGACACGCGTGCGTTCGGAGATGCCGAGGATGACGCGGCGCCGCGTGGATAAATAGAAAATTAGGGATATTTTCTATTTATTTAATTCCCTAAACTTCAAAAATTCATAACTTTGTGTAGGAAAATCGAAAAATAAAATAAAAATACCCTCTCGCTCGCTGAACATGAGGAGAATAATGTGGAAAAGAAATCATTTAATTTCATCAAGTATTTTATTTTTTATAATTTATTTACTCTCTGCATACATTTAATTCTCCATGCATGTATACAATTCACCATGGCACGAGACCATAGGGCTTTCAAGCCTCCGAATTCGGGAACATTCCCCGAATTTTCCAAAGTCGTAGGCCATCCCTACGAAGAGTTATCGATTTTTCAAATTCATGTCACCGTTTTGAGTATTTTAATTCCAATAAATAAGCATGTTGTGAAATAAATTCTAGGAAAATTTGGTGATGTTCCTTATGACTGCAGAACCCTACGAAAAATAGTGCTTGAAGTTAGCTCATTTAAAACAACCCTAATCGGCTTAAACACTCAAAATAGGTCTCTAATTAATTAGAGCTAACCATACATCAAATTGACTTCAAATCAATTCTCCATTGACCTTTAGGATCAGAGGAACCTACCATAAAAATTTAAGGTCAATCTGACTCAGCTAGTCTCTATTAATCGGGTCGATTAAGCCACTTAGTCATTTTAAACTTTAAAAATTCATAACTTTCAAAATATCTTTCAAAAATTCACCAAATTGGTTTTGGAGCCTCTCTGATATCAGAGGAATTTAAGAAAATTAAAATTTCAATTTTCTAAAAAGTTGATTTTTAATATTATTTTAATATTTTAATAATTAAAAAATAATAAAAATCACAAAAATAATAAAATTCACCAAAATGTCACATT
Source organism: Papilionanthe hookeriana x Papilionanthe teres (assembly GCA_022702705.1). NCBI lineage: Eukaryota > Viridiplantae > Streptophyta > Magnoliopsida > Asparagales > Orchidaceae > Papilionanthe > Papilionanthe hookeriana x Papilionanthe teres. The sequence goes on from CM040433.1 coordinate 54,290,169, forward strand.
TTGAATTTTAATCACTTAGGAACAAATCCCATATTTTTCTTAGGTCTATTTGGTGAGATATTAATTTTTAAAGCTCTAGGGTAATTTTAAAACTAAAAAAAAATGTATTTTCTAGCATTTTCACTAAAATAATTATAATAAATCATAGAAAAATCAAAAAATTGCAAAATTTACTTCTCTAATTTCCTTGATATTAGAGAGATTTTTGAAAAATATAAAATTCATTTTTCAACATTTATTTTATTTTTAAATTAATTAACACTCCAAAACTTAAAATAATTATAATAAAAATAATATAATTTAAAAAATCACCAAAATTAGTCCAAGTGGTTCTCTAGTCATTAAGAATGTCCCGTAATTTTCTTAAGAATAGAAACTTTCCCTTGGTCATGTTATTAAATTTTCCTTGGAAATCTCTATTTTCTACCAAAAATAATTATATAAATAAATTAAATACAGAAAAATCACATTTTCTCCTCTCATGTCTTTATTGACATATGAGTGAAGTCACATAAAAATTTCAAGTTCATTTGAGTTCAATTTAGTGAGTTATGAAATTATTAAGCTTAAAGGGTAAAATGGTAATTAAAATTTTAACCCTTAATTAAAACTTTAGGTTTAATAAAAAATTAACAAATAAAATATTTGATCCTAATCTGATTTGGATGATTGAAATTTAAATAATTAAAGGGTAGAAACCCATTAAGCAATTTAAAATAATTAAAATTTAATTAAATAATTGATTAAATTCGGAAGAATAATAAAATTGGAATTATTAAAATAGTGGATATTATTAGGAAGAGATTTATTCTTTAATTTAAAAATCCCTAAATTAATCATTTCATTAATGTTTAATTCTTAATTAAAATGATAATTCAAATTCAAAACATTAAAAGACTTAATCATTAAACTAAAATTAAATTATTGAACTCTTTTAAAATTTTAATTAAAATTAAAATGAATAAAATTAAATTAAAAAAATTAAATTAAATCAAATTAAATCAAATTAAAAATTAAATTAAATTAAATTAAAAATTAAATTAAATTAAAAATTAAATTAAATTAAATTAAATTAAATTAAATTAAATTAAAAATTAAATTAAAATTAAAAATTAAATTAAATTAAAAATTAAATTAAATTAAATTAAATTAAAAATTAAATTAAATTAAAATAAATTAAATTAAATTAAATTAAATTAAATTAAATCAAATTAAATTAAAATTAAATCAAATCAAATTAATTTAATGTAACATAAAATCAAACTAAATTGAATTAAATTGAATTAAATTAAATTAAAACTCAATTAAATTAAATTAAATTAAATTAAGTCAATTAAATATAACATCACCAAAGACATAAAGTAAAATAAATCTAAAATAACTCGAACACTATTCCAAATTTAAACCCATTCAATTGAAATTAAACTAAATCACAAACCATTTCAATACCGATTTACCCTCAAAAGCTTTAGTTATCATAACTCCTAAATGTAACATTAAATGAAATGTTACTTCACTCATGTGATATTCAAATGTCCTAGTTCACTTGAGTAAGTTAACAAAACTCAAAACCTCTGGACGATCGATTCATTTATATAATTAAATTCATTCGGACTTAAAACAATCCTAGAAATATCAAAAGATGTTTAAGATTCTTCTTAAGCACTTCCTCAATATGATAAGATATTTATAAGAACAATTAAATTTAATTGTTCTTCGATGAAGAAAATCGTCTTCAAACCAAAACACAAGGAACCTGAGACGTCATAGAAATGACTAACTATGGGATTAGGAACTCGTGTAAAACCATAACCCTTACCTTAGCTTTACCTAGAACTCGCTTAAATATTCTAATCGTGTTTTAAGTACGACTTGGATGACTAGAAGACCCTCCGTGTACGCTTTTATTTTATCGCAATTTACTTTCTCGCAATTTACATTATTACAATTTACTTTATCGCAAATGCACTTTACTTTTCTGCATGATAAAATAAATGTTGCATGAAAACTCACACCTTTAGGATAGTCCCTAAAACTGAAACCAAAACTAAGTTAAAAGTCATTTCAAGATAAAATTCACCGTCACAACATTTCAAAATATAAAGCAACTCAAAATTTAATCACAAACAGAACACAAAACTACAATTACAATTAAATTAAAACGTCCCGTTGGATGATCGTGAATACCTCGATGATGTAACCTACGTGTTGCTAACCGGATTTCCCACTGGCCTAAATGAGAGTGTGGAACTCATTCAATCGAGTTTAGCAAATTCATTCGGACTAAGTGAATCCGATAAAAATAATGATGCCGAAGGATGGAACCGCTGGATCTTAACCGGTGTCGTTATAATCAACTTTAAGATTTGTTTTAATTAAAATATTGAAAACACTCGGAAATTAAGATTTTCTCTAAACCAAAACACTTTTCTCATCCCCTCGCTTTATGATTTCTAAAACTAAACCTCCGCAACAACAAGGAGCTCGGAGTATGCGTGGCAAGACGGCCATCGTCATCAACAAAACCCGAGTCTACTTCAACGAAAACTTTCCTAGAATTAAATAACCAAGCCATATGACTTCGAGGTAGTTTGCCTAGTGCAACATAAATCCTCAACTCTTCGTTATGCATTTCGCATCTGCAAATTAAGCCCTAACCGGTCTTAGGATTCCGAGGTAGCCGTCCGATACGACATAAACCCTCATATCTTCCAGTGCTATTTCGTATGATTCTATCATATAAATATAAGCCCTAATTAATTAAAATTGGCAAGATTAAAACATTAAATAAATATTAGGGTTTTTCCTAAACTCAAGCCAAACAATAGGATAGTCGGGAATTACCGAAGTTCACTTCGAATCCATAATTTCTACTACTTTTCTTCCTTTGAATTCCCAAAACAAAATGTTCCAAATTTGATCCATTCCCTATTGAAATTCCAAAATTCAATCCTTCGAAAACTTAAACTTTCAAATTCTCGAGAGCGAACTATCGATTATTATCGAGAGTTTTCTTAGGTGATTCCCGTCACTTAAGATGTAATTAACTATAGTGGCTTGCCCTTATAGTGGAATTTTAAAGAACCTGTGTAATATAAACCCCGTTTAATGCTTTCATATTAAGCGTGGAATTTTGTCGGCTTATAAAATTGGTTCGCAGATCAAACTGATGTCACAAATCTTCTAGTTTATTTAACCGAGCCCTACCATCATGCGATGTGTCTATCCTTAGTGGATAGATACACGGCTTGTGGTGCGGTGCTCGTTTATATAAACTATTTGGGATGTGAGATCGGTTTGATTTCATATCTTAAAATCTTCAAATTTAAAATTATTTTCAAAATCAAATACTACTTTTCAAAATTATTTATCTAAACTAAATTAAAAATTCGCCGACAACTTCTGTTAGGAGACCCCTTTTCAAAATATCACACAACCTAAAAATAGTGCCGACAGTTGGGTATGTTTCCATGCAGGCACTTTGGTGGCCCGCATTTTAATGTTCTCCTTCCCTATGGTTCCATGGTTCGACTCAATCCACACAGTTCGTTTCTAATACACAGAAACAAATGAAATTGGTTCATCATCACTACAAGACATAGAACTGAGTCGTCTATGGTCAAACCCTAATTTATCGCTTGATTCTTAACCAAATCGCCATGAGTTTGTTCAAACACATTCATCTAGTCGAGACGAAGCTATCTATATGGCTAGGCGGTCATGAATTGTTGGTTTCCTTCATGAAGGACCAAATCGAGTGAAATTATTAGTGGTATTGATCCATACCATGTCCCAAGAGGTGAGACCCTGAATGGGCTTGACAGAGAACTTTTCCTTGTTGTCATGAATGTCCTCCTTACTTCAATTTGAGCTACATTTGGCTCTTACTATGATCACGACAAAATGGTGCCACAATTTGGTGTTGGGGTGGGTTAGAGGCAGTGGGAAGGCTCAATTTTTATTGGGGAGTATGTTTAAAGGTCTGGTGAAGCTTTTGGAGGGTTTTCTTAAGAGTTCGTAGAGGGTTTCTATCAAGGCTGAAAATGAAACTGGTTTTTAGTGATGAAATTAAAGTTTTACGGTGGAGGCAGTGGCTTGATGATGGTGGGGATCAATTTCCTTGGTCTGTCGGAAGGATTTCTCTGTTGGGAGAAAAGGATTTGGGATGTTGCCTAGGAAGCTTTGTTGTGCATGGAGGCTCTCACTTATGTGTTATTTATAGCCATGGAAGCATGGCGGTGAGTTTGGTCGTGCATAGGGAGGCTCAGGCGGCTCCTCAGAGAAATTTCAAAGGAATATCATAGACTTTTGGCAATGAAGAGGAGCTTTTTCATTTTTCATGTCTTGGTCATGGGAGCACCAATGGGGATGAGAGTGGAATAGAAACGGGCTTGTATTTATTCGAAGAAATTTTAGTGGGCAGATAAGACCAGATTTGACCTGGCCTTGGCTCACCAAGGGTTAGTCAAAGAGGCCATGAGCAAGGTGCAATGTGGTGGATGGCTTCGCAAAGTGTGTGGCTTACCGAACCACAATTATGCAAATAATTAAACTTGTGAAGATAGGTAAACTTAACCCTAAAATAAGCAGCTAGTGTGTAAGATTTAAAAATTGTATAGATAATGATAATAAACACATTAGGGTTACTACGCAAGTATACGTATCATTTCATGTAATATAAGATTTTCTTTTTTAAAAACCTCAGATATCGATCCCATGAGGAAATTTTTGAAAATTAAATTAAAACTAAATAAAATAAAGTGCTAATTTTAAATCACTTAACAAAAGTAAAATTAATCTTACTAAACTTTCAAAATTATGCAAGTAAATGTCTAAGCACACAAAAAAATACTTAATTTAAAATACTTTCTCCTTACAAATATTTTTGTAATAAGTAGAGGAATTTATATTGTTTAGAAATTATAAATGTTGTATTGTGATAAATAGGAGCATAACTATTCTTTACCCTTTGGTCTAGGCATAAAGAATATTAGCTAGTCTAAAGGTTGGTGCAGGATGTGTTATTAGTAGTGCTAAGTAGATTTTCGGCTCTCACTTCTAAATTACCCACTGTCCCTCTCTATAGGACCTACCAGCAACCCATTTTCCTCACTTTAAACAAATTTGATAGAATTTAGCCTGCCACTTTAAAAACATTCAAGTCTGCGTCATTCAAATCTTATCTCTCTATCTATTTGCACTCCCCATTAGATGATAACTTTTGATCTTCTAAAGTGAAATGTGATACTTACAAGTTAAGAAATCTTATCCCATGATCAGGTCTATAAGATTTCTTCACAGTTTTTAACAATCAATTGGCAAGTTGTAAAGTAAAAGAACTTCAGGTAAAATATCATCACAATTTTTAAAAAGAAAAAGAAAAAATTATTAAAAAAATAATTAAAAAATCTTAACTTAATTACAATATATTTGTAAGGAGAAAGAGAAAAAAATTACTCATAAAGCATTGGATTAACACAACAAAACATATTCATAAACATTAAATCCAAAGAACATAACTTAAGAGTTAAGTTACAAATACTTATTTGGAATGTACACCAAATCAATTCTTCAAAATTCTCTGACTTCTCTGACTCTTTACAGAACTTTAAAGTTCAGGTAATCACAAACACTCGCTAAACTCTTACAAAGTTCACTTTTAGGTGGAAGAAATTAAGTGTTAAGTAAGAATGACTCTAAAACGACTCCTCTTGACAGCCAAAATAATCTACATTTATAGAGCTTCAAAAATGACCATGGATTGCTTAAGGCACCTCTTCAAAATTCGACCACTTACAACGAATCTTCTTGAAAATAACTATGGAGCCTAGGCGCGGCTACAAGTCAATTGTTCAATTACCCCCTTATTGCTCCAGAGGACACACCTCTTCATCAATATGTATCTAGATTCATTTTATTCTTCATTTAAAACGTGTTTTATCATTTGGGGTCTTCTAGAATAGTTTGAACTCGCCAAAATTCAAATTTTAACCACTCTAATCATCTATGCACCTAGGTGCCATTTGAATTGTTTTATTATTCTTCTTAAAGCCCCTTATTTTGCTCCATTTTGCTTCTTTTTGTACTTAAACTTATCTTTTTATTCCTTCAACCTAAAATATTAATATACCTTTCATTAAAGTATAATATCCATAAAAAAATATAATTTTTAAGGTAGATCAGTGGCCTTTGTCTTATCGTGCTTGGTTTCATTCAAAATTAAGTTTGTTTAAAGTATGTATCACCCATATGTCATGATGGAATGGATTGTGTCATGAAGGATGGGTCATGGGCTTGATGGGCCGTGGGGTGATCGGCCATGGATTTGGATTTAAATAATTATATGAAACATGGGAGTTCACCTAGTGTGCCAATTTCGGCCCCCAAGTGGTTTAATGTCTTGAACCCTTTGGGCTGAGCCCAAATGTATGACAATAGTGTCAATTGATTAACAATTGATCAATATTGGGCTTGGTCTAATTTGATTAGACCACCAATGGAGCTATCAAGTCTTGCGGTCAAAGGGGTGTGTTGAAATTTCAAATTGATTTTACGGTTCATTGGGATTGGGGTGGTCTTAGGTGAGACTAGTGATCAATTTGGGAAGACCCCCTTCCCATTGTAAATTCCAGTGTTACAGTGAGTCTTAGGGTCTATGGTAAGATTCCTAGGATATCTGGGTTTCATAGATGTCTCAGGGCATGCCTTGCCTAGGGGGAGTTGGTCTAGGCCTTTCACGAGGCCAAAACACTAAACCAGCTCAGCCAAGGGCTGAGGGTTTGCGCTTGTTCTGATGAGTTCCAAGAGAACATGACCCTAGTCTGGGGTTATGTTCAAGTAGGCAGGCTAGTCCTCACAAAAGTGAGGTCAACATGGTTGTCTTCATGTCTTGGACTGAACTAAACGATCTTATCACCATGTTCCATTGTTCTTATTTCAATCGGGCGATCATTGAGCCACAACTGCCCGTCTTCATACGTCGGACTGTAGTGGTAAAACTTTGCCCCTCAGTAAGTTGTTATTTATTTGGTGCTCAACAAGGTAATCTTGGCACCAGGACTGGCTGTGTTTATTTTCGGACTGGACCGGGCGATCTCGGCACCAGGTCACAATGTTTTATTTGGTGCCGAGCTGGGCGACTTTGGTTCCACCACTGAATGTATTTATATTTAGGACTGGACTAATCTTGGCACCATGGCTATCATTATTCATTTGGTGCTCACCATATCTTCATGTCTCTGATTTGACCATCTGTCGTTCTTCATTTGGTGCTCAATCAAGTGATCTTTGTGCAATGACTATCTATCTTCATGTCTCATACTGGACTGAGCAATCTTAGCACCATGTCCTTCAGTTCTTCATTTAGTGCTTAGTCTAGTGATCTTGGTATAATAGCTTATTGTCTTCATGTCTCAAACTGGACCAGCCGATCTTGTAGCAACAGTACACAGTTCTCATTTGTTGCTCAGCTAGGTGAGCTTTGGGCCTCGACTAACTGTTCTATATCCTAGACTAAACCCATTCATCTTTGCTCCACAATTTACTGTGCTTAGTTCTGTGAGTCTCGCATCAAAAGTGTTGTTGATTTTCTAGTTTTTCCTCGTTCTCCAAGCATTTTCCTAACCTCAAAGTTTTGAATTTCTAGTAATAATGGAATTCAGAAATTTTATACACAATTTTATTGAAAGAGAGTCTCAGCACGCATAATAAAAAGTGGAAGTATTTTTTATTTATGATTATCTATATGGAATAAAAAATGTAACTCATGGAAAACATATCTTGAGATCATACCCAATCCAAGTCTAGGGAACCTTGTTCTCTACATCTTTAGCTTGTATGCCTTAGGTTCCACCTGAAGGTATTAAGCTTCACCGGGATACATCCTTTCCTCCAAGGATAGTGGTGACTATTCCAAGGACATGGATGAAATTTTTTCAGGCGCGCACGGGTGGTTCCTCAAGCATTGATGCCTTCCCGTGTGTTTGACTCAAGTGTCCCTGGGTCACAAACTCCTTCAGCTTCCCTGCCTTGATCAGCTCCTTATTGTGACTTCATAGGTGCCTACACTCCTTCATGTCATGGCCGAGATGCCATTGTTACTTACAATACTTCCTTTCATCTTAGAAAAAATCTCTGGCTCTCATTGGCACTAGCTCCTCAAACTACTCTTTGTTCTAGAAGGTGTCAGTGAGTTCTGCCATTGACATCCTTAAAGGGGTAGCCTACAAACCTTCATAATCTTTGTATGGCTGCTCATAGCTCTTTGTCGGCCTCTCGTAGCACCAAGTGGGTTGTGGGTCCTGATTCCTCATTTGACTACCTTTATGTTGTACCGTCCAGTCCTTCCACCACTATCAGAGGGCTGGTCATCTTCAAAACAACGTTAAATTGATAATTTGGGTGCTGTCGGCATATTTTTAGGTTGTGTTTTATTTTGAAGAGGGGTCGCCTAACAGAAATCTGTCGGCGAATTTTTAATTTAATTAAAATAAATAATTTGAAAAGTAGTATTTGATTTTGAAAATAATTTCAAATTTGAAGGTTTTAAGATATGAGACTAAACCGATCTCACATTCCAAATAGTTTATATAAACGAGCACCACACCACAAACCGTGTATCTATCCCTAAGGATAGACACACTGCTTGACGGTGGGGCTCGATTAAATAAACTAGAAGATTTATGACATCCGTTCGGTCCGCGAACCAATTTTATAAGCCGACAAAATTCCCCTGCTTAATATGAAAACATTAAACGAGGTTTATATTACTCGGGTTCTTCAAAATTCCCTATAAGGGCAAGCCCCTATAGTTAATTACATCTTAAGTGATGGGAATCACCTAAGAAAACTCTCGATAATAATCAATAATTCCGCTCTCGTGAATTTCAAAGTTTAAGATTTTCAAGAGATTGAAATTTGGAATTTCAATAGGGAATGGATCAAGTTTGGAACATTTTGTTTTGTGAATCCAAAGGAAGAAAAGTAGGAGAAACCACAGATTCGAAGTGAACTTCGGTAATTTCCCGACTATCCTATTGTGTGGCTTAAATTTAGGAAAATCCTAATGTTTATTTAAATGTTTTGATTTTGTCAATTTTAATTAATTAGGACTTATATTTATATGATAGAATCATACAAATAGCCTTGAAGATGTGAGGGTTTATGTCGTATCGACGACTACCTCGAATCCTAAATCCGGTTAGGGCTTAATTTGCAAGGCAAATGCCTAACAAAAGGTCGAGGATTTATGTTGCACTAGGCAAACTACCTCGAAATCCTATGGCTTGGTTATTTAATTCTAGGAAAGTTTTGTCGATGTAGATTCGAGTTTTGCTGACGACGATGGCCGTGCCGCCCACCATGCTCCGAGCTCCTTATTGTTGCGAGAGGTTTAGTTTTAGAAATCATAAATCGGGAGATGAGAAAAGTGTTTTGGTTTAGAGAAGTCTTAATTTTCCAAGTGTTTTTTTTGTGTTTCGATTAAAACAAATCTTAAAGTTGATTATAACGACACCGGTTAAGATCCCACGGTTCCATCCTTCCGGCATCATTATTTTTATCGGATTCACTTAGTCCGTATGAATTTACTAAACTCAAATGAATGAGTTCCACACTTTCATTTAGACCGTGGAAATCCCGTTAGCAACACGTAGGTTGCATCATCCGAGGTATTCCCGATCATCCAACAGGACGTTTTAATTTAGTTGTAATTGTAGTCTTGTGTTCGTTTCGTGATTAAATTTTGAGTTGTTTTATATTTTGAAATGTTGTGGCGGTGAATTTTATCTTACAATGACTTTTAATTTAGTTTTGGTTTCAGCTTTAGGGTCTATCCTAAAGGTGTGGATTTTCATGCAACAGCTTGTTTATCATGCAAGAAAAGTAAGTGCAATGCAGTTAAATAAATTGCAATAATGTAAATTGCAAGAAAGTAAATTGCAATAAAATAAAAGCGTACCTGGAGGGTCTTCCCGTCATCCCAAGCCGCACTTAAAACACAATTAGAATATTTAAGCAAGTTCCTAGGTAGAGCTAAGGTAAGGGTTATGGTTTTCTACCAAATTCCTAATCCTATAGCTAGTCATTTCCTATGACGTCTGGTTCTTTGTGTTTTGGTTTGAAGACGATTTTCTTCATCAAAGAATAATTAAATTCAATTGTTCTTATAAATATCCTATCATATTGAGGAAGTGCTTAAGAAGATTCTTAAACATCTTTTCAATATTTCTAGGATTGTTTTAAGTCCAAATGAATTTAATTATACAAATGAATTAATCGCCCAAGAATTCAAGTTTTGTTGTTATCTTGCTCGATGAACTCAGGACATTTGAATATCCTATAAGTGAAGTAACATTTCATTTAATGTTCTGTTTAGGAGTTATGATAACTAAAACTTTCAAGGGTAAATTGGTATTCAAATGATTTGATTTAAGTCAATGGGTTTAAATTTGGAATAGTGTTCAAGTTATTTTAAATTTATTTTGAATTCTTTATGTCTTTGGTGATGTTATATTTAATTCAACTTAATTTAATTTAATTTAATTTAATTTAATTTAATTTTAATTCTATTTAATTCAATTTAATTCAATTTAGTTTGATTTGATGTTACATTAAATTAATTTAATTTGATTTAATTTTAATTTAATTTGATTTAATTTAATTTAATTTAATTTAATTTAATTTAATTTAATTTAATTTAATTTAATTTTAATTCATTTCATTTAATTTAATTTAATTTAATTTTAATTCATTTAATTTAATTTAATTTTTAATTTGGTTTAACTTAATTTAATTTGATTTTATTTTTTTAATTTAATTTAATTTAATTCATTTAATTTAATTTAATTTGTTTATTTAATTTAATTTAATTTAATATTTAATTTAATTCAACTTTTAATTTTAATTTAATTTAATTTAATTTTATCCAATTTAATTTATTTAATTTAATTTTTAATTTCATTTTATTTTTAATTTTAATTGAAATTTTTGAAAGAGTTTAATAATTTAATTTTAGTTTAATGATTAAGTCTTTTAATATTTTAAATTTGAGTTATCATTTTAATTAAGAATTGAATATTAATGAGATAATTAATTTAGGGATTTTTTAAATTAAAGAATAAATCTCTTCCTAATAATATCCCTATTTTAATAATTCCAATTTTATTATTCTTCCAAATTTAATCCATTATTTAATTAAAGTTTAATCGTTTTAAAATTGCTTAATGGGTTTCTACCCTTTAATTATTTAAATTTCAATCATCCAAATTAGATTAGGATCAAATATTTTACTTGTTAATTTTTTATTAAACCTAAAAAAAATTTAATTAAGGATTAAAATTTTAATTACCACTTTACCCTTTAAGCTTAATAATTTCATAACTCACTAAATTGAACTCAAATGAACTTGAAATTTTTATGTGACTTCACTCATATGTCAATAAAGACATGAGAGAAGAAAATGTGATTTTTCTGTATTTAATTTATTTATATAATTATTTTTAGTGAAAAATAGAGATTTTCAAGGAAAATTTAATAACATGACCAAGGGAAAGTTTCTGTCCTTAAGAAAATTAGGGGACATTCCTAATGACCAGAGGACCACTTGGACCAATTTTGGTGATTTTTTGAATTATATTATTTTTATTATAATTATTTTAAGTCCTGGAGTGTTAATTAATTTAAAAATAAAATAAATGTTGAAAAATAAATTTTATATTTTTCAAAAATCTTTCTGATATCAAGAAAACCAGAGAAGCAAATTTTGTAATTTTCTGATTTTTCTATGATTTATTATAATTATTTTAGTGAAAAAACTAGAAAATATATTTTTTGTAATTTTAAAATTACCTTAAAGCTTTAAAATTTAATATCTCACTAAATAGACCTAAGAAAAATGTGGGATTTGTTCCTATGTGATTAAAATTCAAAATGTGACATTTTGGTGAATTTTATTATTTTTGTGATTTTTATTATTTTTTAATTATTAAAAATATTAAAATATTATTAAAAATCAACTTTTTTAGAAAATTGAAATTTTAATTTTCTTAGGTTCCCCTGATATCAGAGAGGCTCCAAAACCAATTTGGTGAATTTTTGAAAGGTATTTTAAAAGTTATGAATTTTTAAAGTTTAAAATGGCTAAGTGGCTTAATCAACCCAATTAGTGGGGCTAACCAAGTCCAATTGACCTCAAACTTTTATGGTGGATTCCTCTGATCCTAAAGGTCAGTGGAGAATTGATTTCAAGTCAATTTGATGCATGGTTAACTCTAATTAATTAAAGACCTATTTTGGGTGTTTAAGCAAATTAGGGTTGTTTTAAATGAACTAAGTCAAAACCTATTTTTCCTAGGGTCCTCTGGTCATAAGGAACATCACCAAATTTTCCTAGAATTTATTTCACAACATGCTATTTATTGGAATTAAAATACTCAAAACAGTAACCTGAATTTGAAAAATCAATAACTCGTTCATAGGATGGCCTCCGACTTTGGAAAATTCAGGGAATGTTCCCAAATTCGGAGGCTTCAAAAGCCCTATGGTCTCATGCCATGGTGAATTGTATACATGCATGGAGAATTAAAATAATGCAGAGAGTAAATAAATTATAAAAAATAAAATACTTGATGAAATTAAATGATTTCTTTTCCACATTATTCTCCTCTGTTCACTGAGCAAGAGGGTATTTTTATTTTATTTTTCTAATTTTTCTACACAGAGATATGAATTTTTGAACTTTGGGAATTAAATAAATCAAAAAATACCCTAATTTTCTATTTATCCACGCGGCGCCGCGTCAACCTCGGCAGCTCCGAACGCACACGCGTCGCGCTCTCATTCGACGCCGCCACTCGAGTCGGCCAGCCCGGGCCCCGCGGTTCTCGTACCGTCTCCCCGGTCCGACGCCATCCGAGCCGTTCGTCCGCGCGTGTATCGAATGGACGGCATCCGTTCATCGTCCCCAAGCGTCCTCACCCGAGAGCCGTCCACACTAAATCCCTAAGATCTCACTCGATACTCAATGGATTTTCATGTTCTTATGCTCTATGGATTTGTCTTGAAGAGACGAACACATCTATACGGCTAACATGCATTGAAATTAAGGCATTTGAAATGGAGAATCTCCGAAGCTCGGGATGAAGAATTAGCTCATACCTTTGCTCGGAGAAGTGTGGCTTCGATCCGAGAGTTGTTGCACCTTCGATTGGATCCCGGCAAGCTCCGGATGAAGTCTCCTGGTCCGGTGAATTGTCCGGATGTGATTTCGACCAAGCCCGATCACAAAGCTTGGAGGCCGGAGCAACCGGGTGGCCTCGGAGATGGGGCTTTCACTGGTGGACACCTTCCCTCGGTCCGGTGAAGGTGTAGAACCAATCAATTTGGGAATTGGCTCACTATGGAGAAGTGTCCCGGTTTTGGGTGGAATTTCAACTCCGAAATCGAGCTCGCGGAGGAGAAATGGCAGGGGGATCTCACTGGGGATCAAGTGCTCTGTGTATGGGGAGGAGTCTGGAACAATTTTGGCAGAGTTTTGGCAAGGTTTGTGCTCAGCTCTCTTCATGGCCGAGAGGGGTGGAGTTTAAATAGGAGAGGGTGGAGGGCCTCCCAGGGGGAGTTGAGGCATGGGATCAGCTGCTCTGGTGAGGAGAAGAACAGCCATGGTGGCCATTGGGCATGGGGCAACTCAGCAGGTGAGAATTCCAAGGTTGGCTCACATGTGAGCTCTCGGCCATGGTGTTTTCCGGCGGCCTGGTGGCCGGCCGGCCAGGCATGGGTCACCCTCAAGGTCAGGTGGGTCAGGGCTGGGGCTTGGTGCAAGCAATTGGCAATTGCCATGTGTAAAGGCTTTGATTCAAAGTAGAATGGGGCATGGCTATTTTTGAGTCTAAATGGGTCAATCCACCCATTTGGGCTTGGTGCACCCTTCAAGGTGGCTTTGGATGCTGTGGGGGATCAAAGGATCAGCTGGTTTGGCATGGAGAAGTCTCCATCCAAATATATTTGGATTAAATTTAAGTTTAGGTGAAACATGATTAAGGCTAATGAGCTTTAGGGATTAAGGAAAGCCCCCCTCTTCTTACCCAATATGGCATGGTGGAGTGTCCAAAGCTCTCATGGCTCACATGTGGCTCATGCTTGGCTTCATGGCTCACCTTTGGCTTGGCAAAAAGTTTGGTCAATTTCATAAAAAAGGATTTTAAGGATTTTGGATAATTTGGTGGAAATTTGGATGAAGCTTCATTTAGAATTATTTGATCATTGGTTTAGGACTTAGGGATGATTTTAATTGAAAGTATGATGAGGGGAAATGTCATATGGGCTTTGGAAGAATTTTTGGGGTTTTGGATTCGGTGGAAGTGGGCTTTTAAAATGGTTTAAGGAATGGGCCTTTAAGTTTAAAAATGAATTTATGGATGGGAATTTTGTAAAGAGGTTGGGCCAAATAATTGTTGGGTTTAGCTCATGGATGTGTCATGAGTGACTTGAAGCAAATTGGGGGTGATTTGGATTTGAATTAGGTTGAATTTGGGCTCTTTTGGTGAATGGGCCAATATAGGTCCAAGTGGGCCAAGTTGGGCCAATGTTGGGCTAGGGTTGAAATTGATGTAAAATCAATGTTGATAAATGTTTATGGGAGTGTTTCAAAGAGGTTTTGACTTTGGTTGGGCTTTGATTTTGGGGTTTGGGCTCATTTGGGTTAAGTTTGGGTTTAGGTCAAAATTGGGCCTTTTAGCTTTGGGTTGAATTTGAGTGGGATTTGGGTCCAAATTTTGGGCAAATCATGTTAGTGTTTTTCTTGTGGGGATGCTAAGGAGGATTTAGAAAAGATTTGGGGTTAATTGGAGTTGAATTGGGTGAGTTTGGGTTAGGTTTGGGTCATGGGTCAAAATTGGTCTTTAAGGTCAAAAGTGAAATTGGATTCAAATGTCAATAAAATTGGGCTTGAATTTGGTCCAGATTGACATTTGAGATGTTTAATTGAAGTTTAGAATTGAATTGGACCAAAATTGGGGTCAATTGGGTAGGTTTGGTTTGACATTGGGTTCACTTGGGTTTAAAATGGGTTAAATTGGGGGTTTTGGTAAAAGTGGGGTAAATTGACAAAATCAGCCCTTGGTGTAGTTGAACAAAATGAAATTAGGAATATTTGGGATTTTCTGAAATTTTCTGGGAATTTTTGGAATTTTTTTGAATTTTTGGGTCAAGAGGGGCATTTTGGTAATTTGGAGGGTATTGGGGGTATTTTTGGAATTTTTTGTATTTTTTGTTGTAAATGATCAATTTGAGTGGTATGGAAATGTTTAAGATCAATTTTGAGGAATTTTGGGTGATTTAGGAATTTTGGAGATTTTGAGCTTATTCGGGGCTTTTGGTAGGTTAGGAGGGTCCGGGTCCCGGGGCCAAAAACTGAAATTTTGAAAAAATGAAGATAAATCAAATTTAAGTGACATGGAATCGTTTAGGTTGAGCCATGAAGCCATATTAAGCCCATATGAGCCATGAGAGGACTCATTTTGTGTATTCATTATGTTGTTCCTAACCCTCTTAGCCGAGGGCTTAGGGGTTAAGGACCATCCATGTGAATCACCTTCATGAGTCGGGAGGTCAAGTTGGGTATGGGTGTGGTTTTAGGAGATGTGTGAAAGTGTAGTGTATAAGTGTAGTGTGTGTGTAAGTCGGTCCTCACTGCACTGGGCCACCTGTGGGCGGTCCACAAGGCCAAAGAGTCCTATAGGAACTCATCCTTTAAACTTCCACATTTGATTTCAACCCTCTAGGTGATTAGGGGCCTACAATCAAGTTTGTGGAGTTTGCAGGGAGTTAAGAAGTGGTTTGAATTTCTAAAAGTTGGGTCCCAATTCTAGTTCTCTAAGATAGTCAAAGGAATAGCCTAAGGCTAGATCCTAAGTACTAAAGAGAAGAAGAGAAGACCTCATCAAAAATGAGGTCAACAGGTACCTTCCTTGATTTTGACCCACTACCGGGGGAGCTCTCGTATGGGTGTGACACATTTCTGGTTCTCGTTTGTTCGTAATTTCCTCCTCTAGCATGTGTTTATCTGCCCTTTCCAACAACTTGACCAATTTTTTAGGTTTTTTAATGCTGAGGTCTTACAAAATCTATCAGACCTCAAGGCATGCTTCAAGAATACAACAACTGCATTGACATTTATGCCTTTCACCTCCAACATCTCCTTCTAGATGCGTACGATGAATCCATGTAGACTCGTGCTCACCTTGCTTGAGTTACTACAAGGATTGCATGATCTTGGTGGGTTTTGGGCACTGGCAAACTGTGCTAGAAATAATCTCTTGAATTCAGCAACACTGCTGATGCTCCCTGACAAAAGCCCAAGGAACTACTTCAAGGGTGACCACATTAAAGTGATGAAGAACAGATGACAATTGAATGTGTCGGAGATTTTGGCAAACATATGAATGACTTGAATGCAAAAATATGGACATTGTGTCTGATAGTCCCCTGTAAATTTCCAAGGTTAGTAATTTGATTTTTTTAGGGGCTCCGATCTAGAGATTTGGAGGGAGAAAGAGTTTACAGGTTGGCATGGCGCCTCAGTACGCCTTATGCATTGCCTTTCCACTAGTGAGCATTTTGCGCTGTTTTGGTACTGCAAGTCGTCGGCCCCCTCGACCATGGTTCACTCTCCTGTCGTCATGCACTGATGCCACCTTCTATTATGATTTTTACTCTTTTGGGATCCCATTTTCTGCAGGGTTGTGACGATCCTCAAGACTTTGACAATTTGACCTAAGCCCTGCTCCATAATTTGAGTTCTCATTTCCTGCATTCCTCACTGTATGCGTTCCTCGAAGTCATCTCGTGGGGGGATCCACGTTGGCTACTTTTCTTTGCTTGCTCCCTATTCTCTACCATCCTTGTGCTCCACTTCCTGATGATGGAAATGTTTCATGCTCACTGCATCTTTTCGGATGTTGAATTTAAATATATTCGTGAGACCTGCCTAAGGAACATAGACAATTAATTTGCCTAACCTTTATTCATGATATAGACACCCTATTTATAGGAATGGGTGCTCATTTTATTACATACTGTAACCCTAAAATATGTAGGTTCGACGGGGGGAGGGGGGTTATTTTAGTCTGTACATAAATATGCCTCGTGGAGCCATGAGTATGGTAAGGCGGCTCCGAGACCGGGAGACTACAATGTCCAACGGCTATTGTGGAGGAGTTGTGCCTTCCGCGTTGTGACTGTGAGATTCATCTTTACTCTCTCGGCCTATACTAGTTGGAAGACGATTTGTTCTTCTGGTGGGTCCGATCCGATGAATTCTTTAGGGGAGTATGCCGTCTATCCACCCAAGGCGCATCGTTCTTTTCGGTGCATGTGAACTGCAGGCTGATCCTGTTGTACTGGGTCGTCCTTAGTAGGCCTCAATGGGCCGCATTACTTCTCTTGCTATCCATGAGATGTTTTTTTGACTCGTGCTGAAACATTTTTTATGTACAATAAATA
Organism: Papilionanthe hookeriana x Papilionanthe teres; assembly: GCA_022702705.1. Taxonomy (NCBI): domain Eukaryota; kingdom Viridiplantae; phylum Streptophyta; class Magnoliopsida; order Asparagales; family Orchidaceae; genus Papilionanthe; species Papilionanthe hookeriana x Papilionanthe teres. The sequence continues at coordinate 54,307,668 of CM040433.1, forward strand.
AATGCCCTAAAAATAAAACCGTCATTTTTAGTTAACTTAATCTTTTAATGCTACAATCCAAAACGTACTTATGTGGCTTTCTCTACAGGTACTATGATGCGTGCATATATGCGTCCAAACACAATATCAAATGAATGCAACTTAAAAATCAAAACAGTTTGATTATAATATTCGAATTCTCATCAAATTAGCCATAGGTTAACTATAGTTAAAAATTATTTAAGTTTATCTCACAGTTGTTTCAGAGTAAATCAATGATCTGATTTTTTTTTCTTTTTAAAATCTCAAACTTGTAGTTCACATGTAGATGTTCACTAGTGTGTAAAAGTTTTTTGTTAAAAAGGAATATTAAATTGTTAAGGTCATAAATTTAAGGAATATATTTTAGGACTTGTTGTTTATTAGATTGGAAAATTAAGCCACCTCTACTTAGTTGAGGGCTATGAATAAGCGCATTGGGCTACATATACTGTAGAATGATAAATATTAAGATAAATTAAATTTAGAACTTCCTTGTTTGAATAATATATTTTTGAAATCCTTGAGTTGGGAATATCATTAACATATAGTTTACGTTTTAGTTGAATTCCATGTAGATAATTATATAATAGTCTGGTATGATTAATTTTTTTTTTTTTGTTTTTTAAAAATATAATATAATTTAAACTTGTTTTTTTGTTGTATGTTTGAACATAAACTAATAATCCAATAAATTTTCACTTTCAAAAGTTCTTTTTGATCTCATAACACAAGCAATCGCAATTCATAATCTTACAGATTTTGAATAGAGAATTGTAATAAGTAAATTAGATGTTTGAATACCATTGACATACATCTACTCTTCTAGCCATCATTCAACATGTTTTGCTAGTCACTAATACTACTAAAAGAGATAGAAACATCTCTCTTTCATGCATAATGGAGAAATTATATAACCTCTTCCACCTAAAGTGGGCCATGGCTAAGCAAAATAAAGTCTTCAACATTATTTTTGACATCTAAGTCTCTCTAAGGAACAATAAATAAGGTGAAATAAGGTGATCAAATACTTGATTTAAAAATGTGACAATCAAAAGGTCATGAAAAGGGAAAGATTATCATAGTGTTCTCTATAAAAATTCTCTCTCATAAGTTTTTTATTTTAGAGATTGCACGTTTTTTACTGCCCTCTTTTAACCAAGTTTTATAAATATTATTATCAACAATTTTAATTTATTCGATCAAATCCTAAGGCTAGAGTATCAAAATTACTTATTTGTTGATTATAAAGTAAAAAGGTTGATTATATAATATAATTAATTCAATTAAGATCACACTGAACATTTAAATTATCATGTAATTAATAGATTTTAATTAAATAAACTAATTATACATTATGATATATATAATATGATTAGTGCAAATTTTGAATAAACCCAATTAATGTTAGTGGATTCTAAGCATTTAATTGATAATCAAGTTTAGAATATATTATTTTTCAGTATTTTGGTCTAGTTGTGGAGTCTAAAATGGTTTGAAATGATATTTGAAAGGAATTTGAGAATTTGGGCAAATTTGGGAAAATTAGGATTTTTGGGGCATTTTGGTAATTTGACAATTTTGGGAGTATTTTTAGAATTTTGGGTATTTTTGGTAGATTTGGGGAAATTGCATGGCTAGGATAGGCTTAGGTAAGATTAGGAACAAATTTGGAGCTTTTGGTAGGTTTTGAGATTTTTAAGTAAAAATGGGGATTTTATGGTTTAGGGTAAGTTCAGGGTGGAGAGCACATAGGATGTCCTCATATGTTGATCCTAAGCACTCCAGCCAAAGGCTAAGGGTTTAGGTCTACCCATATGAGCTTCCGAAAGGAAGTAAGGAGAGAAGCCAAGGGTAAATGATTTTCAAGTGTGTGTGTGCACAGGACCAAGCTCCAGCCTCCCAAGGTCAAAGGGTTATTTCCTAAGGTTTTACACTCTCATGGGGACTCAATTTGATCCTCATGTTGGTTCCAGCCTTCTAAGTGCTAGAGGTCAAAACCACATAAGTGAAGTTTTAAAGAGAGAAAAAAAGTGGTTAGAATTTCTATAGGGTAGCTACCATTGCTAATCTTCTAAGATGGTGAACGGGAAAGCCCTACGGCTAGATCCTACAATTCTAAGGAAGAAACTAGACCTCACCAAAAAATGAGGTCAACATTAGGTTCAGTTGACTTGGTGAATCAAGTTAATTGGATTAACCTGAGTTACGTTGGATTGATATAGTGATTTAGGTTGATTGGGTTAATCCGCGGTAAGTCGGGTTAACCTGGTGATTTAGGTTGGGTTGACTTGGTTGATCAAGTTTATTTGAATAACCCGAGTTCGATCAGGTTTACCCAGTGAATCAAGTTAATTGGGTAAACCTGAGTTAGGTCGGGTTGACCAGGTGATTTATGTTAATTGGGTTAACCTATGTCAGGTCAGGTAGACTCGGTGATTCTGGTTAATTGGGCTAACCTAAATTAGGTCAGAATGACCTAGTGAGTTAAGTGATTCGGTTGAGACGAGTTAAGTCAGTTTGACTTGGTGAATCAAGTTGATTGGGTCTATGTTGGGTTAGATCGAAAGGTTTTTTATGTTTAATTAGGTCTTATTAGGTTAGAACTAGGCTTTGGTTTGAACTAGGTCTAAATTTTGTTAGACCTAGTAGGGTTGTTTATGAATATGTCTAAGCTAGGTTATACCTAGTAAGGTTTAGGTTTGGATTAGTTCTAAGTCAAGTTAGACCTAGGGGATTCAAGTTGTATTAGATTTACGATGAGTTAGAACTAGAGATTTTAAATTGAGCTAGGACCTAGTATATTTTAGGTTTGGTTTGGGTCTAAGTTGGGTTAGACTTAAAGGTTTTTATGTTGTGTTAGGTCTTGTTGGTTAGACCTAGCAGGGTTCAACCCTATATTGACTTGAACAAGCCTTCGACCTAGTAGGTTAGACCTTGTTGGGGGTCAGGTCTAGCGTCAATTAGATCAGCTCCATCTGTGGTTCCACTTAAGCTGGGTCTAGGTTGGATTAGACCTAAGCCAAATTGAACCAAGCCAAGTTCAAATGGAGCTAAGTCTAGGTCATTAGGTTTGGTTTCAGGGTTAATGGGATAAATCTCATGTTAATCCCTAAAGACCCACACATTAAGCTAGGCCCTATGGTTGATTTAGTGTTTTGAATTAAATTTTGATGGAAATTTGGGCCAAAGTGTAAATTTTCTTTTACATTTTACCCATTGTTTCCCAATTTTCACTTTAGTGTTTTTAAGGATTGAAATTATGATTTTTGGGTTTAATTTCACTGCCCTAAATTTTTCAAATAATTTTTATTTTACTTTTCAATTTTTAAAATTTTCATAATTGATTTTAAAAAATAATTATAACTTTGGTAGAAAATTAGTCATTTTGATGTAAGGGAAGCCACCTGACATTGGAAAAATCAGGAAATGTTCCTAAAGGTGGAAAGAAGAATCCTTGAAAATTTCATATCTTTTATGTTTTTATTTAATTTTAAAAATCATTCTCTAAAGCTTTTAATTAATTAATCATTTAATTTAATTTAATTATTTTCAATTTTATTTTCATTATGTTTTCCTCTGTTCGTTAAGTCCAAAAATATTTTTATTTCAATTTTGTAGTTTTTCAACATTAAGCTAAGTACTTTTAAAGTTTTATTTAATTTCTTGGATTTATTTAATTCAAAAAATTTGAATTATCAACTTAATCCGTGGCGCTGACGAGATCCTTGTACCCTCCAAACTCCCACGCAGTGTCTTCAGGTTGGGTATGTTTACATGCGGGCGCTTCGGTGGCCCGCATTTTGGTGTTCTCCTTCCCTGTAGTTCCATGGTTCGACTCAATCCACACCATCCATTTCTAATACAAGGAAACAAACAAAATTGGTTCATCATCACTACAGGACATAGTACTGAGTCTTCTATGATCAAACCCTAATTTATCGCTTGATTCTTAACCAAATCACCAGGGGTTTGTTCAAACACGTTCATCTAGTCGAGACAAATCTATCTATATGGCTAGGTGGTCATGAATTTTTGGTTTTCTTCATAAAGAACCAAATTAAGTGAAATTATTAGTGGTTTTGATCCATACCGTGTCTCAAGAGATGAGACCCTAAATGGGCTTGACAGAGAGCTTTTCCTTGTTGTCATGAATGTCCTTCTTGCTTCAATTTGAGCTAAATTTGGCTCTAACTATGATCTGGACCAAATGGTGCCACGATTTGGTGTTGGGGTGGGTTAGAGGCAGTGGGAAGGCTCAATTTTTATTGAGTATGTTTAAAGGTCTAGTGAACCTTTTGGGAGGGTTGATTATGAGTTCTTAGAGGGTTGCTGTCAAGGACAATAATGAACCCGGTTTTTAGTGATGAAATTAAAGTTTTACGGTGGAGGCAGTGACTTAAGGATGGTGGGGATCAATTTCCTTGGTCAGTGGGAAGGTTTTCTCTATTGAGAGAAAAGGATTTGGGATGTTGCCTAGGAAGCTTTGTTGTGCATGGAGGCTTTCACTTATGTGTTATTTATAGCCATGGAAGCATGGTGGTGAGTTTGGTCGTGCAAGGGGAGGCTCAGCGGCTCCTTAGAGGAATTTAAGAGGAATATCAGAGACTTTTGGCAATGAGGATAAGCTTTTTCAATTTTCATGTCTTGGTCATGGGAGCACCAATGGGGATGAGAGTGGAATAGAAACGGGCTTGTATTTAGTCGAAGAACATTTAGTTGGTGGATAAGACCAGATTTGACCTGGCCTTGGCTCACCAAGGGTTAGTCAAAGAGGCCATGACCAAGGTGCAATGTGGTGGATGGCTTGACAATGTGTGTGGCTGACCAAACCGCAATTATGCAAATAATTAAACTTATAAAGATTGGTAAACTTGACTCTAAAATAAGTGGCTAGTGTGCAAGATTTAAATATTTTATAGATAATGATAACAAACACATTAGGGGTACTACACAATTATACGTATTGTTCCATGTAATATAGAATTTTCTTTTTAAAAACCCCAAATATCAATCCCATGAGGAAATTTTTGAAAATTAAAAGAAAACAAACTAAAATAAAGTGCTAATTTTAAATCACTAAACAAATGTAAAATTAATCTTACTAAACTTTTACAATTATCCAAGTAAATGTCTAAGGACACGAATAAAATAATTAATTTAAAATACTTTCTCCTTACAAATATTTATGTAATAAGTAGAGGAATTTATATTATTTAGAACTTCTAAATGTTGTATTATGACAAATAGGAGCAAAAATATTCTTTACCCTTTGGTCTAGGCATAAAGAACATTAGCTAGTCTAAAGGTTGGTGCAGGATGTGTTATTAGTAGCGCGAGTAGATTTTAGGCTCTCAATTCTAAATTACCCATTATGCCCTCTCTATAGGACCTACCAGTGACCCATTTTCCTCACTTTAAACAAATTTGATAGAATTTAGCCTGTCACTCTAGAAACATTCAAATCTGCGCCCTTCAAATCTTATCTCTCTATCTATTTGCACTCCCCTTCAGATGATAACTTCTGATCTTCTAAAGTGAAATGTGATACTTACAAGTTAAGAAATCTTAGCCCATGGTCAGGTCTATAAGATTTCTTCACAGGTTTTAATAATACAATTGACCAAGTTGTAAAGTAAAAGAAGTTCAGGTAAAATATCATCACAATTTTTAATAAGAAAAAGAAGAAAATCTTAAAAAAAATTAAAACCTCTTAACTTAATTACATTATATTTGTAAGGAGAAAGAGAAAAAAACTACTCAGAAAGCATTGGATTAACAAAACAAACATATTCATAAACATTAAATCCAAAGCACACAACTTAAGAGTTAAGTTACAAATACTTATCTGGAATGTTCACCAAAGCAATCCTTCGAAATTCTCTGACTTCTCTGACTCTTTAAAGAACTTTAAACTTCAGGGAATCACAATTACTCACTAAACTCGTACAAAGTTGACTTTTTGGTGGAAGAAACTAAGTGTTAAGTAAGAATGACTCTAAAACGACTCCGCTTAGCAGCCAAAATAATCTACATTTATAGAGCATCCAACATGACCAGGGATTGCTTAAGACACCTCTTCAAAATTCGGCGACATACATCGAATCTTCTATAAAATAATTGTGGCGCCTAGGTGCGGCAACAGGTCAAATGTTCAATTACTCACCTTATTGCTCTAGAGGACACACCACTTCATCAAAATGTGTCTAGATTGATTTTATTCTTCATTTAAAATGTGCTTTATCATTTGGGGTCTTCTAGAATAATTTGACCAGCCAAAATTTAAATTTTAACCACTCTAACCGTCTCTGGCGCTTAGGCACTTTTTGCTCCATATTGCTTCTTTTGTACTTAAACTTATATTTTTATAGCTTCAACCAAAAATATAAAATATACATTTCATTAAATCATAATATCTTTAAAAATATAAAAATAATTTATCCATAAAAATAGTAATTTTTAAGGTAGATCAGTGGCCTTTGTCTTATTGTGCTTGGTTTCATTCAAAAATAATTTTGTTTAAAGTATGTGTCACCCTTATCTCAAGATGGGTTGGTTTGTGTCATGGATGACCCATGAAGGATGGCCCATGGGCTTGATGGGCCTGGGGATCATGGGCTATGGGCTTGGACTTAAATAATTAGATGAAATATTGGGGTTGACCTAGTGATGCCAATTTCGGCCTCCAAGTGGTTTGATGTCTTGAACCCTTTGGGCTAAGCCCAAATGTATGACAATAGTGTCAATTGATTAACAATTAATCAATATTGAGCTTGGCCCAATGAGATTAGACCACCAATGGTGCCATCAAGCCTTGGGGTCAAAGGGGTGTGTTGAAATTTCAAATTGGTTTTAGGGTTCATTGGGATTGGGTGGACTTAGGTGAGACTAGTGATCAATTTGGGAAGACGCCCTTCCCATTATAAATTTTAGTGTTACGATGAGGCTTAGGGTCTATGGTAAAATTTCTAGGATTTCTAGGTTTCATAGATGTTCAGGGCATGCCTTGCCTATGGGGAGTTGTCTAGGTCTCTCACGAGGCCAAAACACTAAACCAGCTCCAAGGGATGAGGGTTTTCACTTGTTCTGATGAGTTCCAAGAGAACATGACCCTAGTCTGGAGTTATGTTCAAGTAGGCAAGCGAGTCCTCACAAAAGTGAGGTCAACATGGCTGTCTTCATGTCTTGGACTAAACTAAAAGATCTTATCACTATGAGCCACTGTTCTTCATTCAATCGAGCGATCATGGGGCCACAACTACCCGTCTTCATATGTCGGACTGGAGTGGTAAAACTTGGCCCCTCGGTTAGCTATTATTTATTTGGTCCTCAAACAGGTGATCTTGGCACCAGGACTGGCTGTGCTTATTTCTTGGACTGGAGCGGACGATCTCGGCGCCAAGTCATAATGTTTCATTTGGTGCCGAGCTGGGCAACCTTTCTTCCACCACTGAATGTATTTATATTTAGGTCTGGACTGAGTGATCTTGGCACCATGGCTGTCATTCTTGATTTGATGCTCACCATATCTTCATGTCTCCAGTTGGACCATCCATCGTTCTTCATTTGGTGCTTAGTCAAGTGATCTTTGTGCAGTGACTATCTATCTTCATGCTCAGACTGGACCGAGCAATCTTTGCACGATGGTCTTCAGTACTTCATTTAGTTCTCAGTCTGGCAATCTTGTTATAATAGCTTATTGTCTTCATGTCTCAATCTGGACCAACCGATCTTGTAGCAACAGTACAGAGTTCACATTTGTTGCTCAGCCAGGTGAGCTTCGGGCTACGGCTAACTGTTCTATATCTTAGACTGGACCCGTTGATCTTTGCTCCACAGTTTGTTGTGCTTAGTTCCGTGAGTCTCTCATCAAAAGTATTGTTGATTTTTGGTTTCTCTTGGTTGTCCAAGCATTTTCCTAACCTCAAAATTTTGAATTTTTAGTTATAATGGAATTCAAAAATTTTATTCACAATTTTATTGGAAGAGAGTCTCAGTACACATAACAAAAAGTGGAAGTATTTTTTATTTATGATTGTCTGTATGGAATAAAAAGTGTAACTCATGGAAAATATATCTTGAGATCATACCCAATCCAAGTCTAGGGAACCTCGTTCTCTACATCTTTATCTTGTACGCCTTGGATTCCATTTAAAGGTATTTAGCTTCCCCGGGATACGTTGGTTACTACAAGGATAGTGGCGTCTACTCCAAGGACATGGATGAAATTTTTTCGGATGCGCACGGGTGGTTCCTCAAGCATTGATGCCTTCCCGTGTGTTTGACTCGAGTGCCCCTGGGTCACAAACTCCTTCAGCTTCTCTGCCTTGATCAGCTCCTTATTGTGACTTCATAGGTGCCTACAGTCCTCCATGTCATGGCCGAGATCCTGATATTACTTACAATTCTTCCTTGCATCTTAGAAAAAATCTCTGCTCTCATTGGCCTTGGCTCCTCAAACTACTCTTTGTTCTAGAAGGTGTCTGCGAGTTCTGCCATTAACATCCTTAAAGGGGTAGCCTACAAACCTTCATAATCTCTGTATGGCTGTTCATAGCTCTTTGTCGGACTCTCGTAGCACCAAGTGGGTTGTGGGTTCTGATTCCTCATTTGACTACCGTATGGTTGTACCATCCAATCCTTCCACCACTGTCAGAGGGATAGTCATCTTAAAAACAACGTTAAATTGATAATTTGGGTGCCTTCCTTGATTTTGAACTACCACCGGGGGAGCTCTCATATGGGTGTGGCACACTTCTGGTTCTTGTTTGTTCGTACTTTCCTCCTCTAGCATGTGTTTATCTGCCCTTTCCAACTGCTCGACCAATTCTTGAGGTTTTTTAATGCTGAGGTTGTAAAAAATCTATTAGACCTCATGATCCACTTTTCGATATTTATACTTACTATTATAAAAGTTAGCAACGGCACCAAAAACTTGATCCGCACTAAATATATTCTTATGATTCTGTTATGGATTTTATGGTTTATATTGTGGATACTATGCAAGTTTACATATCATTATCAAGTAATATAGGGGCCTAATGGAGTCTTAGATATCGATCCCACAGGGAAGTTAGCAAATTTCAAAGAACAACTTAAAGTAAATTTACTTATTAATCTAGTATACGAAAATTTAGAACACTTAGACTAAAATAAACTAATGCTTAAAAGGTTAATATATCATTTCAAAAAAGTATCTTTCTCCTTATTTTTAGAGTATTAAGTAAATGAAAATTTAAATTAGTTTTTAATTATATTGTGCCAAATAGGAGCAAACCTATTCTTTACCCTTTGGTCCAAGTGCAAAGAATATTGACTAGTCTTATGTTTGATTACTGAATCTGCGGCTAGGTTGGGAGGATACCGACTGCCACTTCAGAGCTCCCACGTTCCCCTCGCCTAAGGGCTAACATTTACACTTCAGCTCTCAAACAATAAGACCGAATTGAATATTTTAATCTGTCACACTAAAATGTTCAATTCTACGCCAGCTAGTTAATATTTCCCTATTTATTTGCACCTTCCTTTCAAGGCTTTTGATTTCCCTGAATCATGGACGTAATCTTTACTATAGTTGATAATTCAACAAATGTTAACAAATCAATTGGCCAGATTGAAAGTAAATTACGATTTAAGTAAAAAGATTAGCACAATTTCTATTTTCATATTTCAGGCACACCTATTTAAATTTGTCATTTCATTAATCTCAAGAACAAGGAGAAAGACAAAAGTAACTACTCAGAATGCATGTGAAAGATAACACAAAGCATGGATTTCATTAAAGTTAACGAACAAATAACAAATATATTTATCTCAATTCTTCTCCCCAAGCAGACTCTTGAAGTTCCTTTGACTCTTCCTTCCAGTACAACACACCAAAATGATAAAAAACTTAATCTACTCACTCAAAAGAATCTTAAATTACACTTAACTTCCACACAAATGACTAAAACTGACTCTAGAATGACACACCAACTGACTAAAATTTGGCTCTATTTATAGAAAGGTCAAATCTCCAAAGGTTGCTTAAGCACCTCTTCAAAAAGCGTTCATGTTCAATGTATCTGGCTCAATTTAACTATCTCGCCGTCGGCGGGTATCGGTCTCGCTGTCGGCGGGCTTCTAGAAGATGGGCTAACCGCACCGATCTCGCTGTCGGTGGGCTCGATCTCGTCGTCGGCGGGCTCCTTATAATATATATATATATATATATATATATTAAAAATCTTTTGGAAAAAACTCGCCGTCGGCGGCCTAAATCTCGCAGTCGGTGGGACAGTTCTATTTTCATCAAATTGAGTCCTTTATGCTCCAAATTTGCTTCTTTTGTGCTTTTTGCCTTCAGTACTTATAAATCTTCATTCATGCAATAAAACAAAGAAACTACCTTTCTTTAAAGTGCAATTTCATATAAAATTGGTATGAAATTCTTAATATATTTTCTAGTGATCAAATTCCCCCAAACTTAACTATTACTTGTCCTCAAGTAATTTTAATACTACGTAAAAGTAATGATTATTTGTAGTAAGGTTTTAATTCAGAAATACTATGAATTAGTTTTAAATAAATACTATAGTTAAGTTTAATAGAAATATTTTTAGATATTTAAATTAATTCAATAGATATAAGGCTATTTAGTTATCAAGTTTAAGATGTTTAGTCTTCTATTTATTTCAAGAATGATTATATTTGAAATATTAAATTACTTAAAATATTCAAATGATGGGAATTTCATGAAAACACTACTCAGTAAAATACTAATCCATATATATATAAGTTTAGAAATATAACTGAGTTTTTCTTTTAAGTTGATTCAAATGAAGCCAATTTTTGATAAGGCACTTCCTCAACCTTCTCCTCACTTATATTTCTCTTTTTCATTTGGATTGATTTTCAATCCAATATATTATATATTTTTTTCTTGTCTTTCAGGGATTGATATTCAATCCTTTTTTTTCTTTTTCAAGTGAGAATTTCTATATCTGGATAGTCTGTTAATGATTTTGAACTTCATTTTTCTTTTTCCTAAATTTGAAACTTGAAATATTTCCTTACTTAATATATATTTCAAAGTTTTTACTTTATTGAGTTTCAATCTTTTCTTTTTCAACTAAATATTTAAGAATTCCATATTTTAAAATGTAGTTTTCCTTACTTTAAATAGTTAACTAGATTCTTATCCTTTTTAAATTAAATTTCTTAATCTATAAAATTAGTTTAATTACTAAAAATATTTTATTCAACTTTTTATAATATTTAGATAAATTAATTATAGTTACTGAATTAAAATTACTACAGAAAATCATTTTTATAATAATTTTGAAAATGTATATCGAGAACAATTTAATAATTAAATTTGCTGTTTTTCTCTCCCCCAAACTTAAAGTTTTCTATCTATTTACATGTAGGGTGAAAAGAAAATAAACTGTAAATTGAAATCATACCTTCGGGCTTTAGGTATTTCTTCTTCTTTTGAAGTTCTACAGGCTTTTTTTTATTACTTAATTAACCTGTACTGTTAGTTTTTTTTTTTACACATATAATATTTAAGAAAGTGCTGGGCAAAGAAATTTTTTGAAATAAGTTCAAAACACTAACATAATTGATACTAAAACATTAAACTAAATCCATATACATTTTAATAATCAATCCAAGATTTTAATAACAGTCCAAAAATATTAAAATTAAAAACTACTCTATTTTAAATATTACATCAGAATTCAAATGTTTATCACAACATCACAATCAAAGTTCACAACTAAACATCAGTTCTGAATTTAATAAAAACATACCAACAATCACAACAACGAAGTTCAAAAATTAGACAACTAAACAAATAAACACAAAACATAACATCTAATCTTCTGCATCAAAGTCCCAAGTTATATCATCATTTCCTTGATCAATGGCTGGATTAAGCTGATAATGAGTATATCGGGGGCACTCAGGAAATACTACATCGAGCTCTCCTCTCTTGTAACGACTCTCTGCCTCATAATATGCTATCTCATACTCTGAATGCCTCTGAAGATACTCGCTGTCATAATCATGTCTTCTTTCTAAGCCTTCGATTCTCTGATCAATATGCTCCAGTTTTTCCTCTATTTTCTCAAAGCTCTTCCGCTGAAGAGTCATCTCATTCATCAAATCATGAAGGGTAGGAGTACTATAGGGAGGAGGGTCATAACTAGTAGAAGGAAAATCTCTACTCGAAGAAGGCACAAAACTCCTTGTTCCAGATCTCCATCCCTCGTGGGATTCATATTTCTTAATATTAGCCAGAGTAATGGGTTTCATAGGCTCCACCCATTCCTCATCTTCTCTTGCCTCTACCCCAGATAATTGGCAGAGTGTATAGATAAGACCAGGATGTCCTAGTCCTCCTCCACTTTCGCTTCTTGAGGTGGCTAATATATTCTTATAAATTATACTTCCCACATTAATACTTTTTTGGTTCTGAATACAGAAATTCAGAACTGCTCTATCTCTGGTTACCTCACAATGGTGGTAAGTAGGTAACAATGTACAACAAATAAAATAGTGTCAAGCTTTAGATGATGCATTCAACATAGAAAGAGGGAGGTTTACCCGTTCTCGCTGCTTCATTTTCCAAACTCCTTTCCCGTCAGTGAGAAAGTCTATCACCTCCTCCAGTGGTCCTTCCATAGTTCCGAATGTATCATACTCACTGGTGTAGGTGTCTCTTACCTCGTAATAAGCATTTATTCTTGCAGCACTGAATTCCACAAAAAATCCTCTAACCTTAACCGGTGCATCTTCAGCCTGAATCATATTTGCATAGAATTCTTTCACTACTTCCACAGTGGCTCTGTTGGTTACGAAACAAAAATTTTCCCATCCTCTTTCTTTAATTATTCGCTCCACTTCACCTCCAGAACTTTTGAAAACTCGATCCTGAATGCATATTCTATCTTGAATATTATGAAAATATCTCGATTGTGCCCTTACATTCACAAAACGAGTTTCGTCGTAATCTACTCTTTTCTTTTGTCGTGGAGCCATATTTCGATTTGTGAAATTTGCAAAAATCTTAACTAAACTCCCATATATTACTAAGATAGCTTCTAATAGTTACTAAAATCAATCTAAATCAAGTTTCATGAACTTCTTCTAATTCTTTTCTTTACATTTCAAATTTTTTTCCAAAATCCTCAATGTAGAAGAAATTCATGGTGAAAATAAAAAAAATTTACATAAGAGTGAAGCTCTTACCAAGGGAAGATAAAATCCGGCGTCAAAATGTGTTGGAATCGCTTCAAATCCAAGATTCCACAAGCCCTAGGTCTGTTTTTTTAAGTTTTTGAGGAGGGAGACGATGAATAGTGTCGGTTGACCAGTCAAATAAGAGACATTTCGCGATCTCGCTGTCGGCAAGAAATTTCTCGCCGTTGGCGAGCTAATTAATTTACCAAGGCCAAAGTTTCGGGAAAATCTCGCCGTCAGCGTGATTTTCTCGCTGTCAGTGGACTTTTCCTCGCCGTCGGTGGGGTTTCCAAAAATTTTTAATATTTTTAATTCTTACAATGTTTTTAATCTAGATTAAGCCTTGTTCATTGTTCCGGTCACTAAATTTGATATATTTATTAATATATATTTTATTAAGATTAGATATTATACTAATACATAAATTCACACAAGACAAACATTATAACTTTATAAATGAAATCCATGAACTTACAATTTCAAACACTACATAACTAGCAATTGACTTATCAAATTAACCCAAACACATCTAACTCAACATTGCAATCCACACCACAATACTCTAAATGTTGAGACTAAACAAATAACATACAATCTCATCTAAATTGAGATTATCTATGTAAAGTTCAAACTAAATCAAAAACTAAATTCAAATCAACACACATACATATAATATGAATAGATATCTCTGCTACTCATCTGAATCTGAACTGTTCTCTTCTCTTCTCTGATGTTTCCAATAGAACACAGGTGCACAAATAAAATATAGAAAGGCCTAAAAGGGAATTCTGCAGTAGAATCTTCTTCAATCCACCCTTTTTGTCTCAATAGTTGTATAAAACTTGCCTCCAGATGTCCTGTATGGTCAAAGTGCTCATTCATTCTCCAATCGATGTGATCGAAGAAATCAGAGATATTATCAACAGAATTCATCACATTCTGTAGTTCCTTCTCCAATCCCTTAAGTTTCCTTAAAATGAGGTTTGTTCTATCAGTCAGGGGTTTAACTAAAGGATTGTTTTGGGAAGCTTGATCAAAAATAATTACTGTATCATCATTATTATCCAATGTAGGAAACATATCTGTTGGATCTAATGGTTTCCAGGGCAATAGCACTTTTTCCCAAGCTTCGTAAGAAACTTGGTACTGACTACATAAAGCAAATATAGTTGATGGGTGTCCAAGTCCATGAATTGACCAATGCACAATTAATCCTAGTGCAGACTTCACAATAATAGATCCAACATCAATAGGCAATCCAGATTGAATACAGTAATTTAAAATTGTGCATTCCTTCGAAACCTTGTTTACCCTCATAGTGGGTAATAATTTTGATGAAATAAAGAAATGCCAATGCTTTGAGATGGGGTCAAGAAGTGACGCAGAAAAACTAACGTACCCATCTTCTCGTAATTCCCAATCGTCAGGTTCGTCGGTTAGATATATATATAGATCTCATTCATGTTGTATCTTGTAGGAACAAAATTTGAATAGTGGCAAACATGGGTATTTTCAATCAAGTATAATTCATTTATCCGAGAAGGAGTGAAAGTTACCCATCTGCCTCTTACATAAACACTTCCATTGTGGATCACATGCAGATTAGAGTAGAATTCCTTGACTACAGGAATGACTACAGCAGATTTGTATAGCAGAATACCTCCCAACGTCGCTGGACAATCATTTCTTCAATTGTTGTTGTAGATTTCTCCACTCCTCTGTTTACGAATCCTCTCTCCTTAATCAGTTGCTTTTTCATCAAAACCTTGTTGAATATTCGCTGAGCCTCAGAACTGACGAATTTTCTTTGGTTAAAAACTCCGGATTTCATGGTTTCTAGTGGATTGGTGGCCATAATAGATTGTTTTGGAGGGGCTCTAGTTGTTTCTAAGGATAAAGATGATGTAACAATGAAGTTCTAAACATTTTTTAAAGAGAAATGGCCTTAGAACCGTCCAAAACCGCAAAATAACTCACAAAAACCACTTTTGAACTATCTCGCCGTCGGCGGTAACGATCTCGCTGTTGGCGGGATAGTTAATTAATTAAAATTGAAATTGAGCGTGCCGATCTCACTGTCGGCGGGATAGATCTCGCCGTCAGCGAGATTAGGTAAATTGCCCACTTTTTCGTTCTTGTCCGAATATTTTCCGATTTCTTCGTATAGATTCAAATTTGTGATGATTCTAAAAAGTAAAATGAGTAGAATTCATTCTATATTTAAATTTTAAATAATATTAGTAAACAGATCCATATTAATAATTACTATGGGTTGCCTCCCATGAAGTGTTTGGTTTAACGTCGTCAGCCCGACCTAATTTATTTAGTACTCAGGTTGACTGAGCATTAAAATGGCTTTAAAATTTGGTCTGATTCCTTCAAAATAAGGTTTTAATATGTGTCCGTTTACTTTAAATCTATGCCCAGTTTTTGGATCTTCAATTTCTATAGTTTCATATGAAAATATTTGAGTTATAGTGAAAGGCCCTAACCATCGAGATTTCAATTTCCTAGGAAATAATTTCAATCTTGTATTATAAAGCAGAACTTCTTCTCCTGGTTCAAAATTCTTCAGGTTAATCTTCTGATCATGCCATAGTTTCATTTTTTCTTTATAAATTCTATCATTATTATAAGATTCATTTCTTAATTCATCTAGTTCATTCAATTGCAATAATCTTTTCTCACCAGCTTCTTTCAGATTGTAATAAAATTCTTTAATTACCCAATAATCTTTATGTTCTAATTCAACTGGTAAGTGGCAAGTATTTCCATAAATAAATCTGTAAGGAGTCGTTCCAATCAGAGTTTTATAAGCAGTCCTATATACCGATAATGAAGAATCTAGTCTTATAGACCAATCTAATCTATTAGGGTTTACAGTCTTTTCTAAAATGCGTTTAATTTCTCGATTAGAAACTTCAGCTAATCTACTGGTTTGTGGATGATCAGCAATTGATATCTTATGAATAATGTTAAATTTTTTCTACTCGTTTGTGAACATATTGATTTCTAAAATGAGATACTCGGTTAGTGATAATCACTCTCGGCATTCCAAATCTAGTAAAAATATTTTTCATTAGAAACTTTGAAACACTCTTAATATCACACCAAGGTAAAGCTTGTGCTTCAATCCCTTTAGAAACATAATCAACAACAACTAATATATATGAGTTTCGAAATGAAGGAACAAATGGTCCCATAAAATCTAATCCCCAAACATCAAAAATCTCAACTTCTAATATAAAATTTAAAGGAATTTCATTTCTTCTAGATATATTACCTACTGGTTGGCATCTATCGCAAGTTTTGATATATCTATAAACATCTCTAAAAAGAGTAGGCCAATAGAATCCATATTATAAAATTTTATAAGCAGTTTTATCTGTTCCAAAATGTCCTCCAAAATCAGAATCATGACATTTCTGAATGATTTGCTCTGTTTCTTCATAAGGCACGCATCTTCTAATTATAAGATCCTTACCTTACTTATATAAATATGGTTCATCCCAAAAGTATGTTTTAGCATCATGAATGAATTTTTTCTGTTGTTGCGAAGTTAACATAGGTGGTAAAATATCACTTACAATATAATTTACTATATCAGCATACCATGATATTTTCCACTCATTTATATTATATAATTGTTCATCAGGAAAACTGTCAATAATTTCATTATCAGTATCAGATAATTCATTATATTCAAGTCTTGATAAATGATCTACAATTTGATTATCAGTTCCTTTTTTGTTGATGATTTCAAAAACAAATTCTTGCATTAGTAATATCCATCTAATTAATCTTGGTTTGGAATCTTTCTTTTGCATTAAATATTTAATAGCAGAGTGATCAGTATGCACAATACATTTATTTCCAATTAAATAAGGCTTAAATTTATCAAAAGCATAAAAAATTGCTAATAGCTCTTTTTCAGTAACTGTATAATTCATTTCAGCATTATTAAGAGTTTTACTAGCATAGTATATAACTTTAAAAATTTTATTATATCCCTGCCCAAGTACTGCTCCTATAGCATAATCACTAACATCACACATAAGTTCAAATGGTTTCTCCCAATCACGTGAAACTATTATAAGTGTTGTGATTAATTTATCTTTTAATAATTCAAAAGCATTAGGCATTCAGTTGTAAATTCAAATTTCTTATCCTTTTCTAAAAGTTGGCATAAAGGTTTAGTAATTTTTGAAAAATCTTTTATATAGCGTCTGTAGAATCCAGCATGTCCAAGAAAACTTCTTACCCCATTTACTATAGTTGGAGGTGGTAATTTAGCTATAACTTGAATTTTTGCAGGGTCTAAGTCCATACCATTTTCCGAAATTTTATGCCCTAATATAATTCCTCCTGCAACCATAAATTGACATTTCTCCCAATTTAGAACTAAGTTAGTTTTCTCGCATACTTCTAATACTTTTTCAAGATGATTCAAGCATGTGTCAAATGACGTTCCAAATACAGAGAAATCATCCATAAATACTTCTATTCCATCATCAATTAATTTACTAAATATAGACATCATACATCTCTGGAATGTTGCACGTGCATTACATAATCCAAAATGCATTCTTCGAAAAGCAAATGTTCCATATGGACTAGTAAATGTTGTTTTCTCTTGATCCTCAGGAGCAATATGTATCTGATGATAATCGGTATATCCATCTAAAAAACAAAAATATTTAAGTCTGGCTAATCTATCCAATATTTGGTCTAGAAATGGTAATGGGAAGTGATCTTTCCTAGTGGCTGCATTTAATTTTCTATAGTCAATACATATACGCCATCCCGTAACTTGTCTTATAGGTATTAAATCATTATTTTCATTAGCTTTAACGGTCACTCCTCCTTTCTTAGGAACACAGTGAATTGGGCTTACCCAAGCACTGTCCGAAATAGGATATATAATACCATTATCTAGCCATTTTAATATTTCTTTCTTGACTACTTCTTTCATTATTGGGTTTAATCTTCTTTGAGGATCTACTCTTGGCTTATGTTCATTATCTAGAATAATTCTGTGCATACAGATTGAAGGACTAATTCCTTTAATATCTGCTAAAGTCCAACCAAAAGTTTTTTTATATTTTTTTAATGTGTCTAACAGTTTTTGTTCTTGTAATTCATTCAATTCAGCTGATATAATAACTGGTAGGGTTGAATGGTTCCCCAAATAAGCATATTTTAAATGATTAGATAAAATTTTTAATTCAAGTTCAGGAGGTTTAAGTATTGACGGAACTATATTCTTTTCAATGTTTTCAGTATTATCCAACATTTCGAATTTTTCTTCTATATAATCCAGTTTTTCATTATTTGCTTCTTCAATTAATTCTATATTTTATTTTTCTAATTTTTCTTCATAATATTCTTTAAAATGTTCATTTTGCAAATGTTCAAGTATTTCCATTCGAAAACATTCATCATCTTTTTCTAAAGCAGGATATTTCATTGATTTTGCTATGTTAAAAGTTACTTTTTGATCGTTTACTCTCATTGTCAATTCTCCTTTCTGAACATCAATCATTGCTTTTCCAGTGGCTAAAAAGGGTCTTCCTAATATTATTGGAATTTCTTTATCTTCTTCCATATCTAGAACAATAAAATTGACCGGAAAGATAAATTTGTCCATTTTTACTAATACATCTTCAATAACTCCCTTAGGATAAGTCACAGAACGATCAGCTAACTAAAGCGTTACTGAAGTAAGTGAAATTTCTCCTAATTCTAATCTTTTAAAAATTGATAGAGGCATTAGATTTATGCTTGCTCCTAAGTCACACAAAGCTTTTCCATAAAATTTTTCTCCAATAGCATAAGGTATAGTGAAACTACCAGGATCTTTTAATTTTTCAGGAAGCTTTTTCTGAATAATTACACTACACTCTTCACTAAGTGCAACAGTTTCATTATCTGTAAATTTTTTTTTATTTATTTAAAATATCTTTCATAAATTTTACATAATTAGGCATTTGTTCTAATGCTTCTACAAAAGGAATATTTACCGTTAATTTTTTTAAAATTTCAAGGAATTTAGCAAATTGCTTATCTTTTTTATGTTGTTTTAGTCGTTGAGGAAATGGTGGTGGTGGTTTTTCTATAGATATGTTCATAGGGATTAATGGATATCTAAGTTTTTATCTTGTTGATCTTTTTCTTTCTCAATTTCCACTTTCTCATTTTTACTTTCTGTTTCTTTCTGACTTTTAGTTTCTAACTCTTTTCCACTTCTTAATTGTATTGCTTTAATTTGTTCTTTTCCTTGGTCTTTCGGATTTAGTACCACATTACTAGGAAAAGTTCCAGGAATTCTATTGTTAAGCGCACTAGCAATATGTCCTAGTTGAGTTTCAATATTTTTAATTGTTGTTCCTTGATTTTGTAATTAATTTTCTTGAATTTGTAATTAATTTCCTTGATTTTGCAAGTGTTGACCCATACTTAATATTAATTCTTCTATAGATAACTTCTTATCTTTAAATTGAGTGTTATTAAATCCAGGTGGATAAGAAGGTTTATAATTTGAATTTCCTTGATTAGGTGGATTTTCTATAGAGTTGTTCATCCATTGTTGATTAGTTGTATTGTTATTCTAATTAAAATTTGAATAATTATTCCAACCAGGATTATAATAATTTGCATAAGGATTATTGGGTCTATTATTAATATCATTTATAATTTCATAAGGAGATTGAGAATCTATAATTTGTCCAGATGGGTTTTCTTCTAATATAGTAGGAGAGTAATTCATTCCAAAATGATCTAATTTCTTTGATATAGCAGCAATTTGAGAAGCTAGCATAGATATTGCATCATTTTCATGAATACTAGCTATCTTTTTAATATTTACTCTTTCAGCAGGCCATTATAAATTATTAATAGCGATTTCTTCGATTAAAGCATAGGCTTCATCAAATGATTTTGACATTAATGAACCTCCAGCAGCAGCATCAATGATTGATCTAAGAGATCCTACTAATCCATTGTAAAAAGTTTGTATAATTAACCAATCTGGTAATGCATGATGTGGGCATTTCCTAAGAAGTTCTTTAAATCTCTCTCGAGCTTCATATATGGATTCTCCATCAAAATGGCTAAAAGATGTTATATCATTTCTAAGTTTTGCGGTTTTCAAGGGAGGAAAATATTTGGATAGAAATTTTTGTGATAATTCTCCCCAAGTTTTAATAGATCCAGGTGCTAATGAATTTAACCACATCTTAGCCTTATCCCTTAAAGAAAAAGGAAAAAACCTAAGTCTAATAGCATCATTAGATACTCTTTCATATTTAAAAGTAGCACATAGTTCCAAAAAACTAGCAAGATGTAAATTAGGATCTTCGTTAGGTGAACCACTAAATTGATTATTCCGTACCATTTGGATAATTGCGGGTTTAAGTTCGAATGAGTTAAGCAGCTACATCGGGGTTTTGAATAGTTAGGTGAATTTCATCTAATGTAGGGTTGGCATAATCTCTTAATGGTCTTTGTTGGTTTATATTTTCAATTTCTGGATTATTTGTCATTTTTGTTAAATTTTTAATTTCTCTCTTTTGTTTTCTAATTCATTTAATTGTGCATTCTAATTCTGAATCGTAAGGTATTAAATTTTCGTTTCCAAATTTACGCATACAATTTTTAAGTAATATTTAAAATAGTCTATTACTCTAATAATTATTTTAATAATTCTATTAATTACCTTAATAATTACTTACTATTAACTTCCCCGACAACGACGCCAAAAACTTGATCCATTTTTCGATATTTATACTTACTATTATAAAAGTTAGCAACGACACCAAAAACTTGATCCACACTAAATATATTCTCATGATTCTGTTATGGATTTTATGGTTTATATTATGGATACTACGCAAGCATACGTATCGTTATCCAGTAATATAGGGCTCTAATGGAGTCCTAGATATCGATCCCACAGGGAAGTTAGCAAATTTCAAAGAACAACTTAAAGTAAATTTACTTATTAATCTAGTATACGAAAATTTAGAACACTTAGACTAAAATAAGCTAATGCTTAAAAGGTTAATATAACATTTCAGAAAAGTATCTTTCTCCTTGTTTTTAGAGTATTAAGTAAATGAAAATTTAAATTAATTTTTAATTATATTGTGTCAAATAGGAGCAAACCTATTCTTTACCCTTTGGTCCAGGTGCAAAGAATATTGACTAGTTTGTTTGATTACTGAATCTGCGGCTAGGCTGGGAGGATACCGACTGCCACTTCAGAGCTCCCACGTTCCCCTCGCCCGAGTGCTAACATCTACACTTCGACTCTCAAACAATAAGACGAATTGAATATTTTAATCCGTCACACTAAAATGTTCGATTCTACGCACGCTAGTTAATATTTCCTATTTATTTGCACCCTCCTTCCAAGGCGTTTGATTTCCCTGAATCATGGATGTAATCTTTACTATATTTGATAATTCAACATATGTTAACAAATCAATTGGCCAGATTGAAAGTAAATTACAATTTAAGTAAAAAGATTAGCACAATTTCTATTTTCATATTTCAGGCACAACTATTTAAATTTGTCATTTCACTAATCTCAAGAACAAGGAGAAAGACTAAAGTAACTACTAAGAATACATGGGAAAGATAATACAAAGCATGGATTTCATTAAAGTTAACGAACAAATAACAAATATACTTATCTCGATTCTTCTCCCTGACGGACTCTTGAAGTTCCTTTGACTCTTCCTTCCAGTACAGCACACCAAAATGATAAAAACTTAATCTACTTACTCAAAAGACTCTTAAATTACACTTAACTTCCACACAAATGACTAAAACTGACCCCTAGAATGACACACAAAGTGACTAAAATTCGGCTCTATTTATAGAAAGGTCAAATCTCCAAAAGTTGTTTAAGCACCTCTTCAAAAAGCGTCCAGGTTTAATGTATCTGGCTCAATTTAACTATCTCGCCGTCGGCGGGTATCGGTCTCGCTGTCGACGGGCTTCTAGAAGATGGGCTAACCGCGCCAATCTCGCTGTCGGCAGGCTCGATCTCGCCGTCAGCGGGCTCCTTATAATATATATATATATATATATATTAAAAATCTTTCGGAAAAAACTCACCGTCGGCGGCCTAAATCTCGTCGTCGGCGGGACAGTTCAATTTTCATCAAATTGAGTCTTTTTTGCTCCAAATTTGCTTCTTTTATGCTTTTTTCCTTCAGTACTTATAAATCTTCATTCCTGCAATAAAACAAAGAAAATATCTTTCTCTAAAGTGCAATTTCATATAAAATTGGTATGAAATTCTTAATATATTTTCTAGTGATCACCTCAAGGCATGCTTCAAGACTACTATAACTGCATTGACATTTATGCCTTTCACCTCCAACATCTCCTTCTAGATGCGTACGATGAATCCACGTAGACTCGTGCTCACCTTGCTTAAGTCTCTACAAGGATTGCATGATCTTGGTTGGTTACTGGGCACTAGCAAACTGCACTAGAAATAATCTCTTGAATTCAGCACACTGTTGATGCTCCCTGACGAAAACCCAGGGAACTACTTCAAGGGTGAAGACGCTAAAGTGGTGAAGAACAGATGACAATTGAATGCGCCGGAGATTTTGCCAAACATATGAATGACTTAAATGCAAAAACATGGACATTGTGTCTGATAGTCCGCTATAAGTTTCCAAGGTTAGTAATTTGATTTTTCTAGGGGCTCCAATCTAGAGATTTAGAGTGAGAAAGAGCTTAGTAGTTGGTGTGGCGCCTTATGTGTTGCCTTTCCACTCGTGCTTATTCTACGCTTTCTTGGTACTTCAAGTCATGGGCCCCCTCAGGACCATGGTTCGCTCTCCTGTCGTCATGCATCGGTGCCACCTTCTATTATGGTTTCTACTCTTTTGGGATCCGATTTCCTGCAGGGTTGTGACGGCCCTCAAAACTTTGACAATTTGACCTGGCCCCTGCTCCATAATTTGAGTTCTCATTTCCTGCATTCCTCACTACATGTGTTCCTCGAAGTCATCTCGTGGGGAATCCACGTTGGCTACTTCTCTTTCCTTGCTCCCTTTTCTCTACGATCCTTGTGCTCCACTACCTGATGATGGCATGGTTTCATATTCACTACACCGTTTAGGATGTTGAATTTAAATATGTTCGGGAGACCTGCCTAAGGAACATAGACAGTTAATTTGCCTAACCTTTATTCATGATATAAACACCCTATTTATAGGAATGAGTGATCATTTTATTATGTATTGTAACCCTAAAATATGCAGGGGGGGGGGGTTTATTTCTTACATAAATCTGTCCCTTGGAGCCATGAGTATGGTCAGGCGGCTCCGAGGCCGGGAGACTACTATGCCCGGTGGCTATTGTGGAGGAGTCGTGCCTTCCGCGCTGTGACTGTGAGATTCTTTTTTACTTTCTCATCCTATCCTAGTTGGAAGACAACTTGTTCTTCTGGTGGGACCGGTCCGATGAATTTTTTAGAGAAGTATGCCTTCTATCCTCCCGAGGTGCATCGTTCTGTTCGGTGCATGTGGACTGCAGGCCGATCGTGTGGTACTGGGTCGTCCTTAGTAGGACCTAATGGGACGCATTACTTCTCTTGCTATCCATGAGATGTCTTTATGATTCGTGCGGGCATATTTTTGATGTAAAATAAATAAATGTCCTAAAGATAAAACGGACATTTTGAATTAACTTATTCTTCTAATGCTACGATCCAAAACTTACTCATGTGGCTTGCAATACAGGTACTATGATGCGTGCATATATGCGTCCAATCACAAAATCAAATGAATACAACTTAAAAAATCAAAGCAATTTGATTATAATATTCGAATTCTCATCAAATTAGCCATAGGTTAACTATAGTATTAAAAATTATTTGAAGTTTATATCAAACCTTTTTCATAGTAAATCAATGATCTGATTATTTTTTCTTTTTAAAATCTCAAACTTGTCACTTCCATCTATTTCGGAAATATGCTATATACAAAGTAAAATGTGATACGGCACCTTTGTCATAAGATAAGGATAGTTGGTATCAAGTATATCGGATAATGAAGTTGCTATCAAAATTTATGGACTGTCATGATTTAATTGGGCATACAGTCAGGATGGCGCTCTTGACCAACCTGTCTTCAATAAACAACAACGTGGAATCATAAAAATAGTACATAGAGGATTAAAAATAAGTGTGATTCGATGAATATTTTGTTTTACATCACATGTAGATGTTCACTTGTGTGTAAAAGCTTTTTGTTAAAATGGAAGATTAAATTGTTAAGGTCATAAATTTAAGGAATATATTTTATGACTTGTTGTTTGTTAGTTTGGAAAATTAAGCCACCTCTACTTAGTTGAGGGCTATGAATAAGCGCATTGGGCTACATATACTGTAGAATGATAAATTTTAAGATAAATTAAATTTAGAACTTCCATGTTTGAATAATATATTTTTGAAGTCCTTGAGTTGGGAATATCATTAACATACACTTTACATTTTAGTTGAATTTCATGTAGATAATTATATAATATTATGACATGTGTAGGAGGGAGCGGCTGGTATGATTAAATTTTTTTCTTTCTTAAAATGATAAAATAGTTTAAACATGTTTTTTTTTTTTAAAATATGTTGAACATAAACTGATAATCCAATAATTTTTCTCTTTCAAAAGTTCTTTTTGATCTCATAACACAAGCAATCACAATTAATAATCTTATAGATTTAGAATAGAGGATTGTAGTAAGTAGAATAGATGTTTAATTACCATTGACATACATCTACTCTTGTAGCCATCATTCAGGATGTTTTGCTAGTCACTATTACGACTACAAGGCATAGAAAAATCTCTCTTGTCATGCATAATGGAGAAATTATATAACCTCTTCTACTTAAAGTGAGCCATAGCTAAGTAAAATAAAGTCTTCAACATTATTTTTAACATCTAAGTCTTTCTAAGGAACAATAAATAAGGTGAAATAAGGTGATCAAAAACTTGATTTAAAAATGTGAGAATCAAAAGGTCATGAAAAGGAAAAGATTATCATAGTGTTCTCTATAAAAATTCTCTCTCATAAATTTTTTATATTAGAGATTGCACGTTTTTTTCTGCTCTCTTTTAACAAGGTTTTATAGATATTTTTATCAGCAATTTTAATTTGTTCGATCAAATCCTAAGGCTAGAGTAGCTTAATTATTTATTAGTTGATTATAATGTAAAAAGTATTATATAATATAAGCAATTCAATTAAGATTACACTCAACATTTAAATTATCATGTGATTAATAGATTTTAATTAAAAAAATTAATTATACATTATGATATATATAATATGATTAGTTCAAAATTTGAATAAACCCGATTAATATTAGTTGATTCTAAGTTATTAATTGATAATCAAGTTTATAATATATTATAATATATAGCATGTTGTATAAATTGTTCAAAAGTTAAATAGTCTTAGGTAATTTACATTGATAATACTAGAATTTTTCTTAAAATATCAAGACTTATATATATCATTAAAAATCAGACAAGATGATATTATGATTAGTGTTTTTAATCACTATATCCTCAAGTCTTAATAAAATAGTTCAATTATATTTTAAAACTTATCATGATTATAAAGTATAGTTAGAGTTCATACTGCTAGATTAATTCTTGAGATTTATAATTTTTTTTATTGTATAATACTATTCAAATTGTATATTAAGATTATTTAATATTAATTAAAATAATTATTTTGTTAGATTTACGTTGCACTCAATCATCATATATGTGAGTTTTAGCCATCTTAGCATCTTTAATACTCAATACCACAATAATAAAAGACTTAAAAATAAAATAATTTAGATCTTAACTTTTTATCTTGAGTTCACTATTTGAATTACTTAGACCAAAATTTTTTCTTAGTAGCATATGTTCTTATGAGAAAATTTTATTCATAATAACTTTGTTAACCTTATTGAAAACATACCCTCTAATACATACATAAATCACATTTAAATAGTATTAGCATAAACCAAAAGATTTATGTGTTCAATAAATGTTTATAATAAGTTTATGACCATGGGTTCAACAATGTTCTACTTCCTCATTAAGTAAATCATATTTTGATAATTATATAAGATTTGAGATAATGTAGATCCAATGATTTTATGCATTTTTATAATATTTTTATGTGAAATTATGGTAATAAGTGATGCAAAAGTAATGACAGATGAGTGTTACATGTACATGTCAACAACTAAGAATTCTTCACTCGAATTTATATATGTGGTAAACTACAAAATTGCATTACCACTAGTAAGTTAAATAAAATTAGAAATACATACAAAGACAAGTCGCCTTAAAATTGCAATTAAACAATTTACAAACGTAATTCTAAGAAACACACAATAAGTAAAAAAATAACCAAACATCCTTCCACTTTATACTAAGATTTAATTTCCTAAGCTGATGGCCTTTCTTTCTTTGTATCTTAGTTTCATTGTTCTTCTAATTACTTCAACTGAGTAAGTTTCTTCTTTATTTTTGATAAAGACATAACATTCTCGTTCTATGCTTTACTTCTCTTATAAATTTGGATTCTTCTTTTAGTTCAACTTCCTTTTTCCATAGGCATGCTTCCTCTATTATGGTTAATGATCTCTCTTATCTTCTAAAGATTAATGAAAAGTAATCTTTTATCTAGCATGCTCTAAACTTTCACTAATTGTCATGAACTCGAATAGTTAATTACCATTTGAAATCCCCATCTCTTAAAATTCCAAATTATAAATAGGGAATCATGAATCCAAAATTCTAATCTTAAAAGTCTAAGATCTCTTAATCCCTATGCTATACTAAAATTAAGAACTTCGTCCACATCATGCTCATCCCTACCAATTTTCTTATCTTTAAATGGTCCAATCTATGTTTAGTAAAATTTGATTCAAAATTAAAATTAAATATAATCAAATTTACTAAAGTCATAAAATAAAAGTATCAATGAAAATAAAAAATTAAATATAATAAAACATCAACCAAGACCAAAACATAAAAAACCCAAAGTAAAACTTAACTAAAATAAAAATTGAAAAATAAATAAATTCACCAAAAAATCACAATCCAAAATGAAAATTTAAATCAAAACCAAAAACCAAATTAATTAATAAAATAATAATTAGAAAAATCAAAATTATTTGAATTATCAATTTAATAAACCCATCCATCAATACTAAGCCCATGTCTTGCCAGATTGTACAATTCCAAATTTAAAGCCCAAATTCTAAATCCAAATTTAGCCCAAATCCATTATACCAAATTCAAACCTTTGAGCCAAACTCCAAGTTCCATGCAAGACAAGCTCTAATGAAAAGCTACCTAGCCAATCAAGCAACCCCAAGTCTCATGCTATGCCACTCCAAAGCCAAAGATTAGCTAAAGCCAAAACCATGACAAATCCCATCATATTCCCTTATCCAAATATGAGTCAAATCTAAACTAATTCACCCAAATAACCCAAAAGCTTAACCCATGGCCCATGACCCTAATTGGTCATGACTAACCCAAACTCCTCTCATGCAAACCCAAGTTCACCCATTTACATCCAGACAACCTCAAAGTTTAAACCCAATTGACTCTCATGACTAAATTAAGTCCAATCAAGGTCATTCAAGAAAGAGCAAAGAGCAAAAAAATAGAAAATAAAATCCAAACTAAGATGAAGAAAATAAAGAAATAATAATAATAATAAAATATTTTCATTTCCTCTTTAAGTACACCTCACCTCCTCTCCTTTTTCTTCTTCTTCTTCTTCTTCTTTGCCGTGAATCCCAACCAGTGCTCCTCTCTCCCTCTCTCAATCGGCTCGCACGTTCAAACTCCAGTTGCTCTCTTTCGTCAAAAAAATCCGCAGATCCTCTTTTCTCCACTGAACTCCATCACTAGACGCTCCAGGTCCTAATCCACCGCCATTGCTCCATTTCAGCTCATCTACGCGACATCTGCTCTCTCCCGTCGGACGTCCGACTATCGGGAAAGACAACGGCAGAATTGCGTATGCCACTTAATTCTTATGTATTCCCATGTCTGATCCCTAAACTGCTATTTACATGATACCACACAGTCTTATGTATTTACATTTCTAATACCATAAATAAATAAATTAATTAATATATCTTCTGTTCCCTGCATGCATGCCACCATAATTATTATATATTTACATGTCTAATATGTAAACTCCGTTGTTCATACGCATGCAACGCAAATCTTATGTATTTACATATTTAAAATCTAACCTTAGAAATCAACATGCAAGCAACCAAATTCTTGTATATTTACTATCTAACACCTAAAGCATGATACTTACACCTATTAAATCTGTGTCATAAGTTCTATATTCCATCAAAACTGTACCCAATCTAAAGAAAATGTACCCTAGGCTTTACCCAATCTAAAGAAAATGTACCCTAGGCTTTACTAATCCTTTCAGACCGAAAGAATCATAGAAATTTAGAGACGATCATATATAGCGTGCATATTCTTAGACGGCTTTGGACAACCATTCCTACGAGGAAGACGAACCGATTCTGTGTATTTGGAATGGAGTGGTAGGATTAAATAGTTCTGGTAATGTTGACAATACTCATAGGCGGACACAGGCTAGTAGTTATAAACTGAAAAATCTCCCTTATATGAGTTAATTAAATGCTGAAAATTAATAGAAATTTTGAAAAATCGTGACAAAATAAATTAAAAAGAATGATAAAATACAAACTTAAATCCTACGAATTCAGTTAAACAAGGAAAAAAAAAACCAAAGTAGTTTAACTCTTAATTAACTTTGAACTTAATTAAAATGGTTGAACACTTAAAAACTCATTACAAATTAAATATTAATCAAAACTAAAAGAAATGTAAACACATTGGGATCTCTTACTATGAGAACTTTCCCGATTTTTCTTTAGGCAAGTACCACCATTTAAAATGAAAATTATAATTTTCTATAAAATTAGTTATTAATTGAAAAATGAATATAAGAATTAAAATATAAATTGAAAAAATACAAAATCAATTGGAAAATTAAGAGGATATAATAATAAAAAAAACCTATGAAATAAAAAACATACTTTCTAAATCATCAAAAGAACTCAACTTGAGTTGCAATGGGTTGTTCCAACCAACTAAACTAAAAGTTGAGGATTTAAGATCACACACATGAGACTACAACGACTCATGAAGTGGTTGGAATTTATAATTAGGAAGAGTCCAATCACTAGTCTTCTAGGAAATTCAATAGAGAAATCCTATTGCTAGATCATAGGTTTTAGAGAGGGAAACAGACATCCCAAAAAATGAGGTCAACAAATGGATATGTTGAGCAAACACACCGCATGTATTTGTCTTGACCGAAATGATCAACATAAGCTAAATGGGTATAAGTAAAAATACTCAAGTCATACTACAGATCAAACCAAATTTTAGATCAAATTTGAGTTGGGCCTTCCGCTTGGGAAGCCTCAATTTAAGGAAGGATATGAATTTAGACTTTAAGAATTTTTTTTTGGGGATTTGAGGTACCCAGTGAAAAGGATTGGCTATATTTTCTAATTCATGCCTTCGATTTATTTTTTATTCATTTTTTTAGAAGTTTTCATGTTGGGATTTTAATGTTAAAATTATAAGAAAATTTTTTCTTGCTGAGAATCTAATAACTTGATGATTTAATTTGATTAAGAGACTACATCAAGAGGAAAGAAGGAACTCACATCTAACTTGAGTGATAGTCGAAGAAAATGTTTGTCACATTGTGAAAGAACATCAGAGACTCACATCTAACCCTAGGGATGAACGAATGAATCCGACTTCAGGAGGAACGCATAAAGACTCAATTCCAAGTGTTGATTGAAAGAATAAAAAATCTTGCTCCATTTAAGGTGGCCTTACTCCTAACCTCAAAATTTAATTTATGGATATGCAGAAAATTTATGGAAGTTATGATCAAGTTGAGAATGAAAGCATATGGACTCACATCCAACTCAAGAGCTGATCGAAGGAATCAGAAACCTTACTCTATTTAAGGTGGTCTTTCTCCTACCCTCAAAATTTCTTCTATGGATTTGTGAAAAATTTTATAGAATTATGTAATTCTACAAATTTATGAAATTTATAATCAGATTGAGAATGAAAGCATAAGGACTCACATGCAACTCAAGAGCTGATTGAAGGAATCAGAAAACTTACTCCATTTATGGTGGTCTTACTCTTATCCTCAAAATTTTATTTATGGATTTGTGGAATTATGGAATTACTAAAATTTGAGGAATTTACGATAAGACTGAGAAGAAAATCATAGGGACTCACATCCAACTCAAGAGTTGATCGAAGAAATCGAAAACCTTACTCTATTTAAGGTGGATTTACTCCTATCCTCAGAATTTAATTTGTGGACTGTGAAAAATTATGGAATTATGGAATTGCACAATTTTATGGAATTTATTATCAGATTTAGAAGGAAAGCACAGCGACTCACATTGAACTTAAGAGCTGATTGAAGGAACCAGAAACCTTACTCAATTTTAGGAGGTCTAACTCCTATTCTCAAAATTCCATTTATGGATTTGTGAATTTTTTTGGAATTATGGAATTAGAGAAATTTGTGGATTTAAAATCAAGAGCTGATCAAAGGAATCAGAAACCTTGCTCCATTTAAGGTGGTTTTACTCCTATCCTCGGAATTTTATTTATGGATTTGTGGAAATTTTGTGGATTTATGGATTTGCTGAAATTTATGGATTTTATGTAATTTAGGGAAATTGCAAAAATTTATGAAATTTTTGGAAATTTATGGAAAGATATACTGACAAACGAAGATGCAATCTAGTTAGGTCAATGGAAGGTGTGGACTTTTGATTTTGAATTTTTGTTTTCTTTATTTTGTTTAGGAAACTTTTTTTTAAGTAATTTGTCTCATTAGAATTTTTTTGTATCATTTTTTTTTCATATAAAATTTTTAAGTCTGAGACAATGCTCAGTTCAACGGCTCTCGAAACAATCACATAGAGTGGCAATTTTGAAATATGCTAACTTCCAGTAAACTGCTAAAAACAAAAAAATCCCTGTTGTTTTTGTTTGAATATTGGTACATTTACATATAATCCAATAATATCATCCTACCTTACATCAAAATATAGTGGTGTATGTAAGCTACAATCTAAGCATCCATATTTTCATGTCTTTATGTATCATGTTCCCTTAGCCGTTCGGGGCTATACGGAGACCAACCTCACCTTCTAAGGTACACTCTAAAAAAAACTCTTTTGCATACACTTAGAGGTGTGCTGTCTTAGGCATTCATAGCTCCAAAGGCCATAGGGTTTGGTTGGTATCTCAACGGTGCATGTTATCATCCATCCTCTTAAAAGTAATGGATATTCTTCTTTGCAATACTATCAGAATACCTTTTTTTTGTGAGGTCGGCCCCGTTTCCTTTCAATACCATCACTGATCCAATCAGCATAGGAATTTTAACCGCTCCCTGAAACTCACCTAGGCCAGCAATCCGTAGCTCATTTCAAAACATAATGTTGCATCTGCTCAGGAATGATACTGTACAAAATGGTCTGAAGAAATCATGGTGATCTATATGTGGCGTGATGCAATCTCTTTATTCATATATGTTGATAATACAATTGTTGGGCAGAATCCACCAGCAAGACATGCCAAGACACCATCCATTTTATCATATTCTTTTTTATTGGCTGCATTAGGTCTACTTCATCATGTGAAATGATGATTTTTTTATTTGACATACACAAATTTATAGCAGCAGCCGCAGTGAATAATGATCATGCCCTTGCCTCTCATCCATTTAAAAGGTTCAGAGTATGTTCTCTTCCTTAAGAGCCTTGTGTGTTTTCTGCCTCTTAAGTAGAAAATGTAATCAATTATCTTTTTGTACTCGCGCTCAAAACATATGTCGGTGTGAAGCTCCAACCCATACATAATGTTAAAGTATTTGTCTTGTATTGTTTTAAAGTGCTTGAAATTTTGCTTTCGGACCCTCAAGAATTTCTTTAACTTGACCTTAAAAATTATTTGTAATTATCTCAGCATGACAAATTGTGGATCATATGGCTCCACGTCCGGATGTTGTTTCTTCCCTCTGTACTGCTGGGAGAACTTCTTGTGATGTATATTTAGTATACAACTCTGATGGTGTGTATCAAAAAGATCATGGTCTTTAACAAAATTTGATACTAACTCTCTTATAAAAAACTAAGGAAAAGCATCCCCTATTGACCGCTCAAACATCTCATCCGTTGGGACAGTTGGTATGTGCTCCGTAATTAGATCTCTTGCTTGTCACTTCTCTAGCAAGTCAAAATTTATGTGCTTGAGGAGATTAATATTCCTTCACTTGGTGCATGTCAGGGGGTCTTTTTCTAGGATGGAGCTTTCAAAGACTCCTTCATGAGAGCGCTAATGAGTTCACCTTCCACTGTCATGACCATGGACCTTACCTTGCTTGCTTTATGTTCTTCATGGACTTCTTTCTTAATTTACCCCAATTTCCTCTTTTTCATCTGTGTGTCATATTACTTGCTTCAAAATTTAAGCACAAGATTTTGACCACGTACCTCCTTTTGGCCGACCACATTTAATAGGTGCCCCTCATATTTGTACGGCTTTATTTTTAGGTTTGTGTGTTGTATTTTAAAAAAGGGGTCGCCTACAGAAATTGTCGGAGAATTTTAGGTTTTAAATTTAATTTATATATATATATATATATATAATTTAGAAAGTAGTGTTTAATTTTGAAAATAATTTTGAGTTTGAAAATTTTAAGATATGAAATCAAACTGATCTCACATCCTAAATAGTTTATATAAACAAGCACCGCATCACAAACTGTGTATCCATCCCGAAGAATAGACACACTGCTTAATGATGGGGCTCGATTAAATAAACTAGAAAATTTGTGACATCCGTTTGGTCTGCGAACCAATTTTATAAGCCAACAAGTTCCTCTGCTTAATATAAAGGAATTAAGCAGGGTTTATCTTACCTGGGTTCTTATAGTTCCCTATAAGGGCAAGCCCCTATAGTTAATTACATCTTAAGTGACGGGAACCACTTAAGAAAACTCTCGATAATGATCAGTGGTTTTGCTCTCAAGAATTTTAAAGTTTAAGGTTTTCAAAGGATTTTAGTTTTGGAAATTTCAATTGGGAATAGATCAAGCTTGGAACAGTTAATTTCAGGAGTTCAAAGGAAGAAAAGTAGAAGAAGCTAAAGTTCCAAGAAGAATCTTGGTAACTTCCCAAACTATCCTATTGTTTGGCTTCAATTTGGAAGTTTATTTAATATTGCAATCCTGCCAATTTTAGTTAGTTAGGACTTATATTTGTATAATATGATCATACAAATAGCCTCGAAGATGTGAGGGTTTATGTCGTACCAAATGACTAACTCGGAGTCCTAAGACCAATTAGGGCTTAATTTACATATCATGATTATGCAAATGCCTAACGAAGAGTTGAGGATTTATGCTGCACTAGGCAAACTACCTCGGAATCCTATGGCTTGGTTATTTAATTCTAAGAAAGTTTTGCTGAAGTAGATCCGAATTTCTTGTCGACGATGGCCGTGTCGCCCACTGTGCTCCAAGCTCCTTGTTGTTGTAGAGGTTTAGTTTTAGAAGTCATAAATCAGGAGATGAGAGAAGTGTTTTGGTTTAGATAAAATCTTAAAATCTAAGTGTTTTTAATATTTTAATGAAAACAAATCTTAAAGTTTATTAAACAGAACCGATTAAGATCCCACGGTTCCGTCATCCCGGCACCGTTATTTTCATCGAATTCACTTAGTCCAGATGAATTTGCTAAACTCAACTGAATAAGTTCCACACTTTCATTTAGACCATGGGAAATCCTGTTAGCAACACATGGGTTACATCATCCGAGATATTCCCGATCATTCAACGATACGTTTTAATTTAGTTGTAATTGTAGTTTTGTTGTTCTGTTTGTGATTAAATTTTGAGTTGTTTTATATTTTGAAATATTGTGGCGGTGAATTTTATCTTGCAATGACTTTTAGTTTAGTTTTGGTTTTAGTTTAGGGACTATCCTAAAGGTTTTGGTTTTCATGCAACAGTCTTATTTAACATGCAAGAAAAGTAAAGTACAGTGCATGTAAGTAAATTGCAATAAAATAAAGGCGTACCTGGAGGGTCTTCCTGTCATCCCAAGCTACACTTAAAACACATGTTAAGACATTTAAATATTTCAACAGATACCTAGGTAAAGCTAAGGGAAGGGTTTTGGCTGTCTAACAAATTCCTAATCCTATTGCTAGTCATCTCCTATGACGTCTAGGTTCTTGGTTTGGTTTAAGGATGATTTTATTCATCAAAGAACAATTAAATTCAGTTATTCTTCTAAAACATCCCGTCATATTGAGGAAGTGTTTAGGACGAGTCCTAAACATCCTTTCAACATTTCTGGGATTGCTTTGAGTCCAAGTAAATTTAGTTGGACATGTGATTTAATCATCCAGGGGTTTAAGTTTTGTTCCCTTGCTCAGTAAACTAGGACATTTGAATATCCTATAAGTGAAGTAACACTTCACTTGATACTTCATTTAAGAGTTATAATAATAATAAGAGCTTTAAAAGGGCAAATTTATTAGGTATTTTGATGATTTAAACTTAATGATTTAATTTCAATTTTGACTTAATTATAGAAATTAGTTTAAGTTTGGAATAGTGTTCAAGTTATTTTAGATTTAATTCTTAATGATTTCATTTAGGTTTGTTATTAAATGATTTTGATTTATATTAATTCAACTTAATTTTAATTTAATTTATTTTAATTTGATTTGATTTTATTTTAATTTTATTTGGTTTAATTTAATTTAATTTAATTTAATTTAATTTAATTTTAATTTAATTTAATTTTAATTTAAATTTAGTTTAATTTTAACTTTAATTTAATTTTTAATTTATTTTATTTAATTTAATTTAATTTAGTTTAGTTTTAATTTAATTTTAATTTAATTTAATTTTAATTTAATTTAACTTTAATTTATTTTAATTTTAATTTAATTTAATTTTAATTTATTTTAATTTTAATTTAATTTAATTTGAATTTAGTTTTAATTTTAATTTAATTTTAATTTACTTTAATTTAGTTTAGTTTAATTTTGATTTAATTATAATTTGATTTAATTTTTAATTTAGTTTAAATTTAATTTTAATTTAATTTTAGTTTAATTTTAGTTTTAATTATTAATTTGGATTATTATTTTAATTTTTTAATTAAGAATTAAGTATTATTGAAGTGATTTATTTAGGGATTTTTAAATTAAAGAATAAATATCTTCTTAATAATATCCCTACTTTAATAACTCCAATTTTTATTATTCTTCCAAAATTTCAATTGATTAATTAATTAAAATTTTATTTTAATTATATTAGAAATGGTTAGTAGGTTTCTACCCTCGATCATTTAAGTTTCAATCATCGAAAATCAGTTTAAAATCAAATATTTTACCCTCCCAGTTTTGATTAACCCTAAAATTTTAATTAAGGGTTGAAATTTTTTAATTACCCTTTTGCCCTCCAAACTTAATAATTTTATAACTCACTAAACTAAGCTCAAATTAAATTGAAATTTTTATGTGACCTTACTCACATGTCAATTAAGACATTAGAGGAGAAATGTGATTTTTCTGTATTTAATTTATTTATGTAATTATTTTTAATGGAAAATAGGGGTTTTCAAGGAAAATTCAATAACATAAGCAAGAAAATGTTTCTGTCCTTAAGAAAATCATGGGATGTTCCTAATGACCAGAGGACCATTTGGACCAACTTTGGGGATTTTTTGAATTATATTTTATTTATTAGAATTATTTTGAGTTTTGGAGTATTAATTAATTTAAAAATAAAATTGAAGTTAAAAAATAGGTTTTATATTTTTTAAAAATCTCTCTGATATCAGAAAAATTAGGGAAGAAAATTTTATATTTTTCTGATTTTTTTTTATTTATTATAACTAATTTAGTAGAAATGTTAAAGAAAATCATTTTTTTTAATTCAAAAATTGTTTTAATCCTTTAAAATTCAATATCTTACCCTAGAAACTTAGGAAAAATATTTGGTTTGTTCCTAAGTGATTAGAATTCAAAATGTGACATTTTGGTAATTTTTTATATTTTTATGATTTTTATTATTTTTTTATTATTAAAATATTAAAATAATGATAAAAATCAACTTTTTTTAGAAAATTATAATTTTAATTTTCCTAAGTTCCTCTGAAATCAGAGAAGCTCCAAAACCATTTTTTGTGAATTTTTGAAAAGTATTTTGTGAGTTATGAATTTTTAAAATTAAATTTTATCCATTTTGCTTAAGAGGCTTAATCAACCCATTTGGTGAGGCTAATCAAATCCAATTGACTTCAAATTTTTATGTGATGTTCCTCTGATCCTAAAGATCAATGGAGAATTATTTTCAAGTTAATTTGATGTGTAGTTAACCCTAATTAATTAAAGTTCAATTTTGGGTGTTTAAGCAAATTAGGGTTGTTTCATGTGAATTAACTCAAAGTCTATTTTTCCTAGGTTCCTCTGGTCATAAGAAATATCGCCAAATTTTCCTAGAATTTATCTTACAACATGTTAATTATTGGAATTAAAATACTCAAAACAGTAACATGCAATTGAAAAGTCAATAACTTCTCATAGGGATGGCCTCTGACCTTGGAAAATTCAGGGAAAGTTCCCAAGTTCAGAGGCTTCAAAAGCCCCATGATCTCATGCCATGGTGAATTGTCTATGCATATGGAGAATTAAAACAATGCAGAGAGTAAATAAATCATTAAAAATAAAATACTCAATGAAATTACTTGATTTCTTTCCACATTATTCTCCTCTGTTCACTGAGCAAGAGGTATTTTTGTTTTATTTTTATGATTTTTCTACAAAAAGTTATGTATTTTTGAAGTTCTCGGTATTTAATAAATAAGAAAATTCCCTAATTTTCTACTTATCCAGTGCGGCGCCCTGTCATCCTCGACATATCCGAAAGCCTACGCGGCGCGCTCCCATTCGACGCCGCCATCTGAGTCAGCTGCCATGGGGCCCGCGGTTCACGTACCATCTCTTGGTCCGACGCCATCTGAGCCGTCCGCTCAATACACGCGTGATCCAATGGCTCCCGATCATCGTCTATGACTGGTGTGCACTCGTGACCGTCCACACTAAAACCCTAAGATCTCACTCGATTCTCAATGGATTTTTATGTTCTTATACTCTATGGATTCGTCTTGAAGAGATGAACATATCCATACGGTTTATGTGGCATGAAATTAACCCAATCAAAATAGAGAATGTTCAGAAGCTCGAGAAGAAGAGAGAGCTCATACCTTTGCTCAGAGAAGTGAAGCTTCGATCTGAGAGTTGTGTCACCTTCGATTGAGTCCAAGCAAGCTCCAGATGAAGTCTCCGGCCCCGAGGAATTGCCTAGACCCGACTTCCACCGGACCCGATTTCAACCTTTGGAGGCTAGAACAAATGGGTGGCTCGGAGAGGGGGCTTTCACTTGGGGAACTCATTCTCTTGGTCTTGTGCGAGTGTGGGAGAGTTTAATTTGATTTTGGTGGAGGATGCGAAAGTGTCTTGTTCGGCACGAGAATCGAGCTCCAAAATTGAGCTCGATCGGTGGGAATTAGGGCGGGAGGACGGTGGGGATCAAATGCTCTTGGCTAGGGAAGCTTTGTGAGGAGTTTGGAGGGATTTTGTGAAGGTCGATTTCAGCCTGACCTTTTGGTCGAGAGGGGTTGGGCCGGCTTAAATAGCCATGGCCATGGCCTCTCGGGGGAGTTAGGGGCTGGGATCGAGCCTGCTGCGAGTGAGGAGAAGAACGGCCACAATGGCCATTTGGAGTGGGGCGGCTCATCCATGGGGAATTGCAATTTTTGGTTGATTTGGACCTCTCGCTCGGTGTTTTCCGGCGATCGTGGTAGCCGGCCGGCGAGGTCGGGTCACTTGTTGTGATCGGGAGGATTAGTGCTTGAGGTTTGTGAGTTCGATTATCAAATGCCATGTGTAAAGAGGATGAATTGAAATGGAAAGGGGAAGAGGTGATTTTGGCTTGGTTTGGGTCAACCCATGTATTTGGGCTTGGTTCACCTCCCCATGGCCTGATTTTGGGCTGAGAAGGTCAGGTGGGTCAGGCTCACAAGTGTGGTGAAGTCCACATCCAAAAATATTTGGATTAATTTTGGGTTAAGGGTAATCATGATTAAGGCTAATGACTTTAAGGGAACCTAGAAAGAGCTTCCTCCATTTGCCCAATGTGGTATGGTCACATGTCAAACCTTTCATGGCTTCACATGGGGCTTAAGGATGGCTCCATGGCTCTTCTATGGCTTGGGAAATGTTGGCTTGGTTTCATGGAAATAGGTTTTAGGAATTTTGGTATTTTGTCATGAAATTTGGATAGTTTGTCATAATACCATTTTGGTTTGATTTTCATGATGTATTTAACACTTAGGGAGTGATATTAATTGAGTGAGGATGAGATGAGATTGCAATGTAGGCTTTAGGATGGGTTTGGGCTTTTAAAATTTGGTAAAGGTGGGCTTTAAAAATGGTTTAAGGGGAATGGGTTTCTATGTTTCAAAATGGGCTTTTAGATAAAAAAAAAATTTGCAAAGGGCCATGCTAAATAAATGTTGGGTTTGGTTTAAGGATATGTCATGAGTGATTTAAAACAAATTTGAATTTGGATAAAAAAAGGAAGAAATTCATGCAAAATGAATTAAGTCGTTGACGGCGAGATCGAGCCCGCCGACGGCGAGATCATGAGGAGAATTTTTGAAGGATTTGCAACTACCTCACCAACAGTGAGCCCGAGCCCGCCGACGATGAGATCACGCAGTTTGGAGACCTTCTAGAAACCCCGCCGACTGCGAGGTCGTTTCTCGCCGACGGTGAGACTGTTTAAAATGCCAGATACATTGAACCTGGACGCTTTTTGAAGAGGTGTTTAAGCACCCCTTGGACCTTTGTCTACCTCTATAAATAGAGGATGAATTTTAGTCTATTGTGTGTCTATTGTGTGTCTATTGTGTGTCTATTGTGTGTCTACTGTGTGTCTATTTTAGAGAGTCTTAGTGTCTACTTAGTGTCTATTTTAAGAGTTTTAGTAAGTGTAATTTGTGAGTTTAGAAGTGTGTTGTACTAAAAGGAAAAGTCAAAGGAACTCAAGGAGTCTGCTTGGAGAGGAAATCGAGATAAGTATCTTTGTTTATTATTGTTAACTTTAAATGAAATTCATGCTTTGTCTAATTCCCATGCATTCTGAGTAGTTTTCTTAGTCTTTCTCCTTGTTTATGAAATTATGTGAATTGATGAAATTAAATAGAAGTGCCTAATATATTAAAATAAATTGTGATAATTTTTACTTAAAACTTAATTTACTTTTCAATCGGCTCATTGATTTGTTAAAATATGTTGAATTATCAACTATAGTAAAGATTAGATCTAATATTCAGGGAAGTCAAAAGCCTTGGAAGGAGGATGCAAATAAATAGGGAAATATTATTTATCGGACGTAGAATTGGACATTTTAGTGTGACAGACTAAAATATTCAATTTGGTCCTATTGTTTGAGAGCTGAAGTGTAGATGTTAGCCCTCGAGTGAGGGGAACGTGGGAGCTACGAAGTGGCAGCCGATATCCTCCCGACTTATCTGCGATTCAGTAATCAAGCATAGGACTAGTCAATGTTCTTTACACCTGGACCAAAGGGTAAAGAATAGGAATGCTCCTATTTGTCACAATACAATAAAAAAAATCTATTTGAATTCATCATTCTCTTAATTTTGTAAAAACAAGGAGAAGGATACTTTTTCTGAAATCTTTAAATAAACTTTATTTAAAGCATTAGTTTACTTTAGTTCGCTTTAGTTACGTATTCTAAATTTTTGTATACTACATTAGTAAGTAAATCCTTTAAATTTAGCTGTTACTAATCTTTTAAAACTTCCTCGTGGGATCGATAACTGAGGACTCCACTAGAGCCTCGTATTACTTGATACGATATGTATACTTGCGTAGAATCCACATTATACATTTCATCATAAAATTAAATATATATTAAGCGGGATCAAGTTTTTGGTGTCGTTGCTATTTTTGTAAACCTTAAAAAGTGGGTCACCAAGCAATCTTCATTAAGAAGATAATGGAAATTAGATAGTGATTTGGTGAGATCGTGATTTATCTAGTGAGTCGTTGTATCGATTAGTGAATCGATTGTGTTTGTTTGTGTATTTGCTTCATGTTCAATGTGTGTTGTATTTGTTTTCAAATTGTGTTGTTTGATTGTGTGTTTGGACTTGAATCATTATATTATACTTATCTGAAGTGTATTGAGCCAATATTGAAGATTATAAATGGAAATTAGAGAATTTTGATTTAAACCTTGTGTTTGATTGGTGGATTTAATATTTAATTTTTAAAAATTTTTGGAAAAAGTTTTGGAAGTTAGAAACTGAAGCCCTATTCAAATATGAGTCATTGGAAGTTGAGTTTATGAATTTTGGTGGAAAATAAAATTTTTAGAGTGATTTTGGTGAAAGGCGAGTCTGGCGCCTAGGCGCCAGAATTGGATGCCTAAGCGCCTGTTCGGCCTGCTTACCCGAAAAACACCATATAAACCCCATTAGCCATGGATGACGCCTAAGCTTCATCTTCTTCCCCATTTTCACGAAAATACACCTCTTAGATCCATTTTGAGGTCAAAACATCAAGTATTTGGGCGCGAAATCACTTGATTTCTTCTTCTCGAGGTCAGATCTACACTCTAATCCATTTATTTTTTATTTTCACCATAGTTTTTCCTATGTTTTGCTAAAAACCGAAAATTTGAGAAAAATTTTGATTTTTAGGTATTCTATTTGGATTTTTAAACTTATTTTAAGTTTCATAAACTTAAAAAGAGTTTAAATATTTGATTCCTAAATTTGTTGTTGTTTTCTTTCACGTTTAGATGACACCAAAATCTAAGCTAGGGAAGGGATGAGAAAATTTTGACAATAGCAAGTTCGCGACTGCGTCAGTGCACTTTAGATATCACGAATTTGCGACGTCGAGAAAATTTATCTCGGAGCGAAGCTTTTAAATCCGGGAGAAATGATCAAAAACATAATCGTTGCGCACAACTGGCAACGATTCTGTTATTTCAGTGCTGTTGTTGTTATTCCAGTCGTTCGCGAATTTTGTGCTAACTTTTTAGATGCGGAAGACTACAAAGTCTTCGTCAGAAGTATTGGAATAGGATTTTCTCCAGAAAGGATCAATGTGTTTTATGGAGTGCCACTATTATGGATTATCTCCATCTGAGGGAGATCTTGAGATGATTATTGCTTATTTGACTGACGACACTGGAGCCTGGAAGATCCGAAATGAAAAACAGGTAAATTTCAAATATTCCTAATTAAATGGTGT
Organism: Papilionanthe hookeriana x Papilionanthe teres; assembly: GCA_022702705.1. Lineage (NCBI taxonomy): Eukaryota > Viridiplantae > Streptophyta > Magnoliopsida > Asparagales > Orchidaceae > Papilionanthe > Papilionanthe hookeriana x Papilionanthe teres. Next base: position 54,349,427 of record CM040433.1, read on the forward strand.
TTCAAAGGCTTGGCATTATTTTATTTCTACTAGACTTCTACCTTCCAACCACCCGAGTGAAGTCACCAGAGATCGAGCTATCTTAAACTACTGCATTTAGGAGAGGAAGCCGATAGATGTTGGCAGTATCATTTATGATTCTGTGGAGTCTATCGCTAGATCCAACACTACGTAGGATCGGGATTCCCATCTTTGATCTATTCTTTATGTGTTAGTAATAGAGTCACTGCTGATATTTCTGAGGAGAAGCTGAAGTCTACCAAGCCAATTGGGCAGGAGAGTGTTAGTATCTATGATCGTCTTCGAGGGAAGAGATCGACCGCTCCTACTTTTTCACACACTTCAGGTAGACCTTCTACTTCTACTGCTGAGCCACAATCTAGTTTTTGGGAATCGATGCATGATCAGTTTCAAGAGCAGCAGCATGAGTTGTTTCAAACTCACTGCAGAGTTGATTCTATTGATAAGAAAATTGTTCATTTATCTGATTATACCCAGAGGAAGAGTAGTTACGATGCTGAGTATAATGAAGCTCTCGTTAGATTCCTGAAGGGAGAGCATGATATTCAGTTCCCTACCTTTCCTAGTTTCTCACCATATGTTGATCCTAAGGATGTTGAGTTTTCTTTTGGTGATGATGACGATGCTGAGGCTACAGACAGTGATTATTGGCTCGATTTACCTACGAATTGTGCTAAGTACGTTGTTAGTTTAGTTTGTTTGCTAGTATTGATTGTTGTTTGTTGTTTGCTAGTTTAGATTTGTTTATTTACTTTGTGTGGATTGTTGGGTGTTAAGACTGTTGTTCGAGTATTTTTAATGTATTGTGTCTAAGATTTAAATTTGGATAAATTTATGTTTATTTCTGTTTCAGTCTACTGTTTAGTAGTTAGTATTGTTGTTTTATTTCTGTTATTATAAGTAGTATAGTCATTTAATTTAATTACTAATGAGCCTGCTTACTTTTATATCTGCTTCATTAATTCAGTATTATTCATAAAAGCATGTGTAGAAGTAAATTTTTCTTTCTAGAATGTTTTTTTACATACTTATAAAAATTCCTTTTTAAAATGATGTTTTTCTTTCTCTCATACTTTTAAAAAAAAATTTTATAATAGACCAAAACTTAAGTTTGGGGGATAGGGAAAATACATTCAAATTTAAATTTTATTTGTCCTTAAAGAACTAATATTTTCTTTAAATAAAAATTTTTTAACATAACATGAGGCATGAAGAATCTATTTAAGATCACTTAAATTTTTGAAATTATAAATAATTTAGTGGACTTAACCAAAACTTTTAATAACATTGATTGATTTTAAGAATAGAATTATTCAACTTAAAGAAGAATAAGATTAAGAAATTTTTCTATTCATAGTAGAGATAATTGAATTTTAGAAGTATTAAGAAATCAAAAAAATTATAACTCGAAAAAGAATAGATTGAAATTCCTTTTGAAATCTATTTATGTTATAATAATTAAGTGAAAATGTATAAGTTTGAAAATATAAGCTAAGGATAGTGAAGTTCAAAACCATTAACTGGCTATCCAGATACAATAATCCTCTCTTAAAAAAAAAAGAAGAGAGGAGAAGCTTGAGGAAATGCCTAATCAAAAATTTGTTTCACTTGAATTAACTTATAAAAAGAAAACTGATTACATTTATTACTTAATTTTATGCATGTATTTTTATTAGAAAAGAATTTCATGAAGATCTTTTTCTTGTGAATAATTTACGTGATCTTAATATAATAAACTTCAATTATTTTCGAAGTGAATGAAAATTTTTTATGATTTGGTAGTTAGAATATTCTTTAAATTCTTAAAATTAAACTTACTTAGTGAAATTTGGTTAATTAATTACTAAAGCCTTTATAAAATCAAAAATCTTAAGAAGTCTTAAATATTTACCTTTTTATTCCAAATGTTATACATTTTATATAGTAAAAAGGGTTACTTGATGACAAGTAACGTTTAAGTTTGGGGGATTTTAATCCAAGAAAAAAATACTTATTTTTATGTCTTGATTTTTATTAAATTTTAAGGATATTATGCTTTAATGAAAGGTATTTTTGTGTTTTTAGATGTAGGTGATGCAAAAATGTTTAAGAATGAGAAAAATATGAAAAAGGAGCAAAAAAGACCAAAAAGGAGCAAAAATAGAGCCAAAATGCAAAATTTTCGAAATTATTGGCCTGGCGCTTAGGCGCCAAAGTCCGGCGCCTAAGCTCCAGCTCGATACAGAAAACTGTTAAGTTTTTGATGACTTTTGGACGGTTATTTTGACGGTGTGAGCGGTTATTGGACCTTCTATAAGACTGTTAGTTTTTCCTGGTTTATTGGACATGTGATACAATGTATTTGGACGCTTCAAAACGGTTTTAATCGCGAAGAGGTGCGATCCAAAGTGAAGAGGTGAGAATAACTGGACGCGGTATCCAGCGCCTAGGCGCCAGATTCCTGTGCCTAGGCGCCAGACACACCTTCTAGAAGATTCATTGAATGTGGACACATTTTGAAGAGGTGCCTTAAGGCAACCCTTGAAGCCTATAAATAGGAGAGTACTCCTTCAGAGAAAAATGCCCCATCTACCCTTCCCTATCTAGAGTCCTATTTAGAGAGAGAATTAGAGAGATCATATTAGGGCCACCTTTTTACTTTCCTTCATAAATTAGTGAGTTTATTTTAGAGTTTGTATTCAGAGTTTGAAAGAGTTGGTGCATCTGTAGTTCATTACGCTGTGAAGTCAGTAGGAATCAGAAGTTCGGTTGGAGAAACATATAAGATAAGTATTTTTATTTTGTTTCAAAGTTTATTTATTATGTTTTGTTATTTAATTTCAATGTGTTCTGAGTAGTTACTTTACTTTCTCCTTTCAATTATGAAAAGATAAATAATATAATACAAAAATTCGTCGGAGAATTAAAAATCATATATTTTCAAAATATTGTGATGATATTAATACCGGTTCTTAATTTACTATTTAAATTGGCCATTTAAATTGTTAAAACCCGTTGAAGAGTTTTGAGACCTAGAAGGAGATGAATTCTTAACTTGTAGATATCACATGAATCCTTGGGTAGTCGAAGGCCTTGTGCTGGTTATTCAAGGTGAAGTGCAAATAAATAAGAAGATATTATATAATGGGCATAGAATTAATACGTTTTTAGAGTGACAGACTAAATTCTTGTGTTTTGGTTTATAGAAAAGAAAAGGGTCACTAGTAGGGCCGACCATACCACCCTTGGACATCTAGTAGTGTGAGCCTAGATTAACTCATTCTACTAACAATGCATCCGGACCTGATCTAAAGGCTAACCAATATTTTTTGCACCTGGATCAAAGGATAAAGAATATGAATGCTTCTATTTGGCAGAATACCATAAATTTATATTATCCACGAATATTATCATTATCTTAGAAAATCTTGGATTAATTGAAAGGGAGAAAGTTGCTTTCTTATTGCTATTTACATCAATTATTTTATTCCTGCTTTATTATTGCATCTAGTAAATTAAAGATTATAAAAGAATTACTTTAAAAAAAAATATTTATAAATCTATAATTCTCTCCTCGTGGGATCGATACTGAGGTCTTTGTTTCAAAGCCCTATATTACTTGAAACGATGTGTATACTTGCGTAGAACCCCTAGTGTGTAAAGTATTTTCCATAAAATTATATTTATATACACTAGTCGCTATTATTATTTATTACATATATTTTTGAAAGCATTAATTAGTACGTTGATCTTCAGAGGACTTCGGGTCAAGTTTTTGCCACCGTTGTCAGGGAAGAAGATTTTAGTACGCATATATTTATATTGGGTCAGTATTGCAGAAAGGATTGCGAAGATTGAAACCAACGTGGAGTCAATTGAAGCAAAGGCAAATAAACTAACGCTCATTTAGCGCATATGGCATGAAAACATAAAATGCAATTCAGTCAAACATGCCATGTGGAAGAAGCGGATAAGGCGATCTTCTGAAAAACAGATGATTAGAAGAAGAAGATGTGAGAGTTTTCAACCATCATCCGTTTTATCAGATTTATATTCCAGATGGTTAAAATGGAACAAATGGTGGTTCTGGATATATTCCACCTAATGGAAATTGGAATTAATTTGAGTATAGTCCTGTGTTATAGTTTTATGTGTTAAGTGTTTTGTGTCTAGTGTTATATGTTTGTGTTTTATTGAACTTTAGTGTGTGTTTGTTACATCTTAATGATGTAAATTTATATTTGTTTTTATGTATTTGAATATTTGTGTATTGGAAAATTTCATCCAAAATGTTGGATAGAAATTTTTAGTTTGTATTAAATGTTATTGTCTTAATTAAATGAAAGTTTGTGTTCGTGTGAAATTTGTCTGGAATTGATGGAAATTTAACTTTCTTTGGAGAATTAGAAAAGTTTATGGGGGAGAAATGATTATTTGAAGTGATTTAGGGTGATTAACCAAGGGGTTTAGTACACTTTTAAATTAATTTTGAAAATTAAGGTACTAACGCCTAAGCGACAGAACTTAGGCGCTTAAACGCCAGATTTCACGGCTAAACGCTGATGCCTTGCACTTAAGCTCCGGTTCGTGAAAATCGGTTTTCTGCAGCTAAAAACCTGAAAATTGACATTTTTAACACCTCCTGTCACCCTCTACCTCTCAAATCGCGAAATAGGATTTAGGGCATCTTTAGGTTGAATCAATTAAGAGCCAATTTCAATGAAATTTTTCAGATTTGAATTCCTTGAGGTATGAGCACTAATCTTAAGTGAAAATTTTTTTATTTTCACCATATATTTTGAGTACATTATTGAAAAATCTTAAAATCTTTATTTATGGTAAAATTTGAGGAAAAGCATGAGAAATTGCTTCGATTTAGTGGAAATTACCTTTGGATGTTGAATTAGCAAGTTTAGTTTAATTTTTGAATTTATGGTGAATTTTAATGATTTTTTAGAGATGGCTCCAAAGTCAAAGCACTCAAAAGATAAAGAAAAATTTGATTCCACCAAATTTGTTAGTGCGAGATCAGAGGAACGATACGTCGACGCATCATCGTCACGTAAATTGATTCATGAACGAGTATTTAGTAAGCCGGGAGAAACTATCGAAGAGATGATTACTAGAAGGAATTAGGAGAATTATTGTTACTTCTCCGCTGTCACTATTGTTTCTGTAGTCAGAGAGTTTTATGCAAACTTGCTTGCAGCAGAAGAGAATTTGGTGATGGTTAGAGGTGAACAAGTGCATTTTTCACCTGCGGTAATCAATATCTTCTACCACTTGCCTCTTGCATTATTTTGTTTTTATGCTAATTATCATCCTACTAAAGGAGAATTAGATGAGATCATATCTTTTCTGACTGATGGAAGAGGTTTATGGAAGATAACAAATGAAAGAAGAGTAAATTTTCAAGCCTCTAAGTTGAATGTCATTTCAAAGGCATGACATTATTTTATCTCATCTAAACTGTTACCTTCAATTCATAATAGTGAAGTTACGAGGGAGAGAGTTGTTCTGAACCATTTTATTAAGTTAGGAAAGCCTATTAACATAGGGGTAATTATTTTTGATTATGTGATGAACTGTGCCAGATCTGCTACTACTTCAGGTATGAGATTTTCTTCCATAATTCATTCGATTTGTGAGCGGTCTGGTGTGAAGTTTGAAACATGGGAAGAAGTTCTTCAGCCATTGAGACCTATTACCAATGTAAATATTGGTGCTTACACTGTACATTTAGATTTTTGCTGAAAATGAGGATTTAGAACTTCCACTGCTTCTGCTTCTACCGCTTCTACTTCACATGCCACTACTTCTAGAGCATCATCATCTAGTGATTCACAAACTGGACTATTAAAGAAGATTTTGAAAGAAGTGAGTCTTACCCGAGAACATGTTAGAGATATGGATGGTAAGATTGAAAATATTGAAAGGTATATTGTTAAGCATGATGAGCATGAGGAGAATTATCAACATTATATGGATAGAGGGATTAGAGGTGATCACAGTGCTGAGATGTCCCCTTGTCCATTTTATATACCTTATGTGCCATCTAGAGACTAGGATGAAAAGGATGATGATTAGGGTTGTTGTGTTCAATTTGTTTTGTTTTTTTATTTCTTATGTGTAGTTATGTTTTTTTTATGTTTTTATATGTGATGTGATGTTTGATTGTTGTGTGATGTATTTATGATATGAACTCTTATTTTGTATAGAGCATAGTTGGACAATTTCTTTTCATGCACATTCAGATGTTTATGTGATAAATTAATTTTTATGTTGTAGTTTGTTATATGTGTGTAGTAGTAAATGTTTTAAATGTTTTTTCGGTGTTTGAATTTTTTTTTAATAGAGTGTAAATTAATTCCAATTTTGTTAGAAAATGTAAAACACTATTAAAAACCACTATTTGATAATTGCATGTTTAAAACTTTTCAAAATCTACTACCAGTTATTATATAGTATTGTTGTGATTTTAGTTATGTTAAATTGGTGTATATTTGCTTTGAAAACCTCCACTATTGTATAAGTCATTTGAAATTTATATTATATGAAAAACTAAATTTAGTTTCTTTTTACTCCTGGTTTTCTTTAAACTCGTTATACATGCATATTTAGGATATTGAAATTCCTGCAAGTATGTTATTTTAGTTTTTAATTCTCACTCATGTATAATTTCTTATGCATAAATGCTTTTATCCTAACTAAAAATTAAAGTTTGGGAGAAATTTAACAAAACTAAATTTTTCAAAAACCTAAAATTTTATTTGTTCTCAAGAATACTTAAAAAAAATTTGGTTTTTTATTGAAAATAGTTATGTATATGAAGTTATATTAAGGAAACAAAATTTTGAATATAGAAATGAATAAAAGAATTTAGTTAAAATTTATAGTAATAATGAAAAATGTAAAGTTAAAATGTTCTTAATAAAGAAATATTAAATATAGTTAAACTATTTTTAGTAAGAAATGTTATATTTCAGGATGAATAGAAGATTTGACTTTTATTTTTCAAAGCTTAAATTTCTTTTATTGAGAAATAATTTTCAGCACTATTATTATGATTTTTAAGTGAAAGATACATATCATACCTTTATTTTAAATGGAAGGGTGGAATTCAAAATCATTAAAGGTTTATCCAGATATAGTAATCCTTGCCTTATATAAAAAAAAAGAAAAAGAAGAAGAAAAAAAAAAGAAAGAAAAAAAAAAAGAAAAAGAGAAAAAAGTGAAAAATGGTATATGAAAAGGAAGGAGAAGCTTGAAGAATTAAGGGCCTAATAAAAAATTGGTTCAATGCCTAAAGTTTAAAATATAAGTTTTGAGAAAATCTAAAACATAAGGTTATAATATAGTAAGTAAAATTATTCTCAATTAAATTTTTTTAAGTGAGAAAATTAAAATGTTTGAATTCTATATTTTGAAAAATCTACAAGTATTTTTGAATAAGATAGAAGCTTATTTCATTTTCCTTTACTTAAGAACTTTATAAACTTTAAGTTGGTCTTATTTACTAAATTTTTTTTCTAAATTAGATTATTTCATTTCTAGAACAAAATTTTAAAAACTTCGTCAGAAACTCATTTACATAATTTGCATGTTAAAATTTCTGTGGTTAAGAGTCACTTGAGGACAAATAACATTTTATGTTTGGGGGATTTTGATGCCCATAAAATATATAATGTTTTTATGCACATTTTTATACCTATATTTGATGATATTGTACTATAATGGAAGGTATTTTGTGTTTGTCTTGCAGGAATGATGAAAAATATTAATTTTGTTGAAAGGAGCGAAAAAGGATCAAATTTGGAGCAAAATTATGAAGTTTGAGAAATTTGGCCTATGGCGTTTAAGCGCCAAAGTGTCGGCGCTCAAGTGCCACAGTTAAAAATAGAATTTTAATCAAATTTGGCACCATTTTGAAGGGGTGTTTGAAGTAACTTTTGGTGGTGACTTCCTTAACTTCCTTTGGGCGGCAATTGTGATTGAAGGGAAGCATCTTTTGATGGATACATTGAATCTGGACATGATTTGAAGAGACACAAAGGCACCTTTTTGAAAATTATAAAAATGAAGCCTCATAATTTTCAAGTGTGTGGGGTGGCAAAGTAGTTGTTATTAGTGTGTTAAAGTGTGTTGAGAGTTAGTTCTTCTTTTATATAGTTGTTAGTAGAGAGTAGAGAGTAAGAAAGGAAGAAGGGTTTGTGTGAAGCCTTTTTCTCACCAATTTTATTTTATCCTTATATCTAGTTTTTATAAGAGTCATCAGAGTTGGGCGCCAACCTCTGTAGAGTTGTATTGGGGAAAACAAAATTTCAAAGGAACTTCCAGAGTCTTATGAAGAAGATTTTCAGATAAGTATTTATCTTTGTTTTTATACTTTATTTTTAAATAAGATTGTTGTGTTTTCATTATTGTTTATACTTTCAAATCAAGTTGTGTTTGTGTTTTCTTCATGAAATCTGAGTAGTTTACTTTATCCTTTTCTTTCTTAGATGATGAAGTAATTAAATTATGAAAGTATGTTGTGGAAAGTATAAATGTTTAATACTGGAATAAATTGTGATGATTCAATTCCTTAAACTTAATTTACTTCTTGATATGGCCAATTAAGATGTTAAAATTTGTTGTGCGATTATGTAAGATCCAATGCGGTATTGGCTCAAACAAAAATTGGAAGGAATCACATGCAATTATATGGGAGAGAATTGTAGTCCATATGATTGAATGTAAATATATAGGGAGATAAGCTTTATTAGGAAGTTGAATTAGTGGACTTTAGAGTGACAGGCTAAAGCCCCCTAATTTAGTTTTTTATTTTAAATTTTGTTGTGAGATGTTAGCCCCCAGATGGAGGGAATAAAGGGAACTCTAAAGTGAAAGCTGGTATCTTCCCTGCCTAACCCATCTACAAAATTTTAAAATATCAAATTTCTTTATAGAACCAAATAAGGGTAAAGAATATAATTGCTCCTGTTTGGCATAATACATTTAAATACTTCCACAACATAAATATCCATAATTATTACTGATTCATTGAAGAAGGAAAAAGATATTTGATTCTTATAGCTTTTATATCGTGTTTAGTGTACTGATTATTGTTTTTCCCGCTGAACTTTTTATAAAAAATATCAAAAATAACTTTTTGAAATTAATACCTTAAAACATACTTACAAAAATCAATTGAAAAAGTAAAAAGTTATTTTTCTTATTTCTTTAAAGTAGTAAACATTTCCATGTGGGTTCGATATCTCGAGGCTTAATCAGAAAGTCCTATATTACTTGATAAATGATATGTATGTTTGCGTAGTATCCCATATTATAAATCACAAATTTACTATCTAAATTATAGGCATAAATATTTGGTGGTTATCACACCCATATGTGGTTCTACGACACCATGGAGTGGCGTCTAGGAGCCAGTTTAATTGTCTCCAATTCTCCATCTGCTACATTTAACTCCGTTTTCGCTCCACTCACTCTAATTGTTTTACCTGTTATACATGAATAAAATATATGAAAATATCTTCCTTTAGACCACAATATTATCAAAATTAAGTTTAAAAGATAAGAGAAAAATTAGCACGCCACAGAACATGTCGAAAATCCCCCAAACTTAAACATTATTTTTCTTCAAGTAATGTTATATTTTAAAAATTTAATTGTTGATTTGTGGTAATGTGTTTCTTCAGGGTTTTCTTATAATGTTACTTCAAAAATGTTATAATGCAATTTAGGGGATATTTTAGTGAATAGGGATAGGACTAAAGTATAAGATTATCTTGTATTCAACTTAGAAAACTTGATTTTCTATTTACCTCAAAATCAAATTGTAATTTATCAAACGTGGGATTCCTAGAAAGCATAAAAGACATAATTTAAACCACTCTATTAGTAAAGCTGTAACTAATACAATTTTAAAATAAAATCAAGCTCAAGATTGTAACGAAGTTCTCTTCCTTAGGAAAATTTAAATAAATCTATTATAAATTAGGCATCCCCTCAAGCTTCTCCTCACTTTTCATTTTTTTTCTATTTTTCATTTTCTTTTCCTTTGCTTTTCCTTTTCTTTTAGGATCATTTTTCTTTTCTTTTTTCTTTTAGGATAATTTTTCAATCCATTCTTTTCTCTTTTTTTTATGTGAGGATTAATGTCTTAGAAGTAGGCTTTAATGGTTTAGAATTTGACTATCCTTCTCTCAAGTTTAAAAGCTTATCACTTTCTCTCCATTGAAATTAGTTAGTATTAATTTAAAATTAAAATTTAATAGAGGGTAAATTCTTATCAAGTATAAATCTAGGAAACTTAGTTTTTCAAATACAATTATTTTTAGCAATAGAAAAAAAACATTTTACTATTATTTCCTACTAAATATCTTAACTTTAGAATACTTCTATTTTCCCAAAATCTAAAATAAATTCTCTATAACACCCCAAAATTTAAAATTATAGTACTCTAAAGGCAACACCACGTACCATATATCATTTTAAAATAATATTAATTTAAAAGTTATATTTACTAAAAATATATAAAGTTTAACTTTTAAAAAAAAAATTCTTCTCACCCCCAACTCATCCAAACTCATTTTTTAAAACATGTATAGAATTTAATTGTAACAATATACAGGGCAAAAGAAAAACTACTTACATTTATCAGAAAAGTCCAGGTATAACTAGAAAAGAAAACATGAATAAATAAATAAATTACAGCTCATCATTTTTGACATGGAATTGCTAAATAAAACCTACGCTCATCTTATCATCCAAGCAGGTATAGTAAAAGAAATAGTCTAGTACATAAATCCAACATAAACATTCAATCAGAAGTAACTAGGAAAGCATAACTTTATGCATCTACTACAGTTGAGATGAAAAGATCTCCTACTCCTCTCCCTCATCATTCTCAAAATCTTTTTCCATAGGCTTGCGTTGCTAGAACATTTAATACTGAGGGTATGAAGGAAACACCGTTGGATTTTCTTCACCACACAGATTATGTCGTCTAAAAACCTACAACAAAGATGCATGAATACCTAATTCATACTCATTATATCATTTATTATGTAAATCTAAGTGTTCCAAATAATCGACATTTTCAGATATTTGCCCCTGCGTATAGGAAAAATCATCCTCAAGCCTTGTCAAACGATCATAAATAGAATTCAAGGTGGCAGGAGGTCGAGCAGAAGCATGAGAAGTAGAGGGGCTCGAGGTTAAAGGAGCATCAGAAGATATAGCCCCAGATCCAAATGCAGCATGTTTCATATATAAACACACATTAGCCTTACTAATAGGCTTTAGTGGTTTCAATAACTCCTCCCATGTCTCAAAACCCACCTCAGACTACCGTCATAAAGTGAAGATGAGAGAAGGGTGTCCTAAACCCACATTAATACCTCCCATGGAAATACTGATGATAGATTTGTAGAGAAGGGAGCCAATCTTAATAGGCTTAATTTTCTAAATGCAATAATTCATTGCGGCCCTCTCTTTAGTCATCTCAATGGGATTGGTGGTCGGAGGAAGTCTAACAGATATAAAATAATGGCTTGCTTTTGACGGAGCTTCAAGCTTAGAAGAGGAAAACTTTACCATGTACTCGCTTCTAATTTTACAATATGTTCGATTGAGGAGAGGAGGAAATCAGGTACGCCACTCAATCAGTAAAATGAGTTAACTCGTGAGGGAGTGAATTCTAACTTTTTCTTCCTAACAAAGACTGCATCATCAAAGCTTCAGAGAGATTGGCATAAAACTCTTGAATTATAACAATAACTGCTACTGCAATGTTGTACCAGAATGTCTCCCAGTGATGTGTTACAATAAGACTGTCCACAGCTCCACCGAGGCGAAGGAATCCCCGTTCCGCTTTCAGCTTCTTCAATATGAGAAATTCGTCGAGCGTTCTTGAGCTTTTCCACTCACGAATTGTTTCTAATCAAATACTTTCTTTCCTTTTCCTTTTTTTGTAGAAGTCATAATTTCAATTAAAGAGCACATAGGCTCAATTTTATTGCTCTAAAAAGTAAAAGTACATCCCGGGAAAAAGGACCCAAACACACACACACTACAAATACTCAAAAAAAAAGAAAAAAAGGTCCTTTTTCCAAACAAAAATAAAAATACAGAAAAAAATAAAAAGACACGACAACTAACAAATAAACAGGAACACCTTACATATCAAAATGCACAATAGAGTAAATAAAATCAGGTACAAGGTTGGAAATCACTGGATAAGAAATCTTCATACCAAGTTTAGCGAGCCAATCAGCAGCAACATTTCTAAATCTTTTAGTATGGTTCCAAATTATGTTAATTCAATTGCCAGCAGATTGATCTTTTTAACCTGCAAAATAATACTCCAATGACAGCTTAACTGAAATTTACAAATGTTAAAAAGATATAAAGAATCGATCTCGATAATAAGATGGTTCCAACCATAGCCACGAGCCATATTAAGAGAAAAAGAACGACTTCGACTTCAAGCAACTAAAGAGGATTCCACAAAAATTGGAGCAGCAAACCAGTTTATAACCTTACCATTCCAATCTCTAGTAATCCCACCAATACCAGCATTAACTATATTCCAGGCACCATCAGTGTTAATCTTGATATATGGAGCAAATGGTTTAATCCATTTACCTCTATTTAAGCATTTGACCGAGAATTGAAGCTTAATATTAAGATTAACCACAATATAAGAAATATAATCATTATGAAAATGATCAATTGTATTAACAGATAAGCATTTAAAAATATAGGAACAAATTTGACTAGTAACTTGCTTAACCGTAGAAAGAGGGTCATTGTGCTTAGCATTATTCCTATTAATCCATAAAAACTAGAATACAATAGAGGAATAGAGCTAAGAAATGTATGCCCTTTACTATTCCAGTCCCGGAAAATGTCTAGGATAGAATTGTAGTCAACAAAAGACTCCTTCCTGCCACAAACATCAAATATTTCTTTCCAAACATTAATAGAAAAACAACAATTACCAAAAAGATGAAGAACATCTTCATAATGAATTTTACAAAGATGGCATCTAGACACAATTCTCAACCCTTTAAGCTTAAGAATATCATCAACCGGTAAACAATTATGAATTAATCTCCAATTAAAAAACGATATAGAAGGCTTAAGCCAGTTATTCCAAAGCCAAGTTAAATCCAATCCAGGAGGATAAGAATAAGTATCAGCAATAGTTTTAGTAGCAGCGTTTCCACCATTAATTTTAAAAACAGGAGTATCAAAACTACTCCTATTAATAGGAATATGAACAATGGAAGAAGCATCAGAAAATTTAACATAGCTAAGAAGTTTGTTAAAATTTCAAATAGAATGATCCCAAAGATCATTAACTTTAAAATTAATATCAAAAGGGCCACCATAACTATTAGCAAGAGGACCCTTAGTGGTCCAATCATCATACCAGAAAGAGACATCCCCTTGGCCAATGTCCCAACAAATAAAGGTCTCAGCATCCTTAGAGACTTTTAACAGATTCTTCCATACATAAGAATCAATTTTATTAGGAGTAGTGGATAAAAGATGTTTATCTCTACAATATTTAGTATGTAACAACTGAGACCAAATAGAATTCTGCTGTCTAAAATGATACCATAACCTCAAATAGTTAAATTTAATAGAATCAGTAAGAGTACGAAAACCCAAGCCACCCTTATTGATAGGTTTACAACATTTACTCCAACTCTTCCAATGAATACTCTTCTTACCATAACCATCCCACAAGAAGCTATCGAACATAGATTCAAGCTTCTTAATAATAATATTAGGAACATTCATCACCTGAATCGTATATAAAGGCATAGAAGTAAGAGTGCTCTTTAAAAGAGTAATACAGCCTCCAAAAGAAAGAAACTTGTTCTCCCAAGAATGAAGCTTCTTCCTAATTTTTTCTAACAATCCCTCATAATGAATAATACGTTTAGCTTTCTTATCAAGAATAAAACCTAAGTACTTAAGAGGCAAAGAAGCATGTTGACATTGAGTAAAATTGGCAATCCACTGAATCTTTTCATTAGTAACAAATTTAGAAGCATAAAAATAGCATTTAGAAGTATTAAAATAAAGCCCAAAAGACTTCTGAAGATGATCTAAGAGCTTCCAAATTCTCTTAATAGATCTCTTATTAGAGTTAGAGAAAATAATAAGGTCATCAGCATAACATAAATGAGACACACTGAGGTCAGCTTTATGAGTAAAGTTAGTAGTTGAGTAATCAGCATAAAGCTTATTCAACTGCTTAGAAAAATAATCAAAAGTAACTATAAAGAGATAAGGTGATAAAGGATCACCTTGTTTAATACCTTTAGAAGCCATAAAGTGACCATAAGAGCTCCCATTTATCATAATAGAATAGAAATTATTATTGAGAATTCTGTAAATAATATTACAGAAAGCATTATTAAAACTATAAGCTCTCAAAACATCTAGTAAGAAGTCCCAGCTAAGAGAATCAAAAGCCTTTTTAATATCCATCTTAAAAATAATGTTAGCATTCCTTTTACACATATCAATATCATATAAAAGTTCCTGTACAGTTAAAGCATTATCACTAATAAATCTACCTTTTAAGAAAGCAGATTGGTTCAGCTCAATGATATTACTTAAGATAGGCTGAATCCTAATAGCCATAATTTTAGAAATAAGTTTAGACACAACCGTATTAATACAAATAGGTCTAAAAGAATCCCAGGAATCACCATGATCTTTGGGAATCAACACTATATTAGAGCATTTGAAATACTTAGGTAAGTCTTTGCCACGAAAAAAATCTTGAATAATATCAACTAGTTCAATATGAATAACATCCCAACAAGATTTATAAAATTCCACATTAAAACCATCAGGGCCTGCCAATTTACCAACATCCATATTATCAAGAGCATTCTTGATCTCAGTTATAGATGGAATAGAGGTAAGATTAAGATTATGAATATTTTCAGAAAAGGAATACACAATAGTATCAATATGCTCCAAATAGCTGTTACTGCTCTGAAAATAGAACTAAAATAAGCAATACCATCACTAATGATCTCAATATCATTAGTTAAAACATTACCATTAGAATTCTTAATACTAGAAATATGATTCATAAGCCTTCTATTCTTAATAACGAGCATGAAAGAAAGAAGAATTCTGTCACCATTCAAAAAATTAGTTTTAACGACCTTTTGAGCATAGAAATTCTCCTCCATATTAATAGCAGACGAGTGAGATCTTTTTGAGCTTGATTAAGAAGATCAAAAGAAATTAGATCTTGATTATAAAGAAATTCCAAATCTTTAACTCAAATATCGACTTCTCTAACTCCGTTTATCAAGATGGCCAAAAATATTCCAATTCCAATTATTGAGAGCATGAGCAAGTCGTTTTTGAAGCCACCAAAGTTTCGACCGGAGTTAATAGGTTTAAGAACAAGTTTATCAACAACCCAATTCTCTCTAATAAATTGCATAAAAGAGGGGTGTTCAATCCACATATTAAGAAAACAGAAATGATGAGATTTTTTAGAAAGATTATTAGAAATCTTCAAAAGAATAGGTGTGTGATCAGAAGTGGTAAAACTTAAATGATGAACCTTAAAAGCAGTAAAAGAATTACACCAAGAAACATTAGCAAAGTATCTATCCAACCTTTCAAACATAAAGCCAAGGTGCCAAGTATACATAGAGCCAGTATAACCCAGATCAAAGAGTTCAGCTTCAAGAATTGCATGCTAAAAACTATCAATCAGATTAATATTAGGAGGAAGGTCCCCTCTCTTTTCATTGACAGCAGTAACAATATTAAAATCCCCCCAACAAGCCAAGGAGAATCTAATGGACCAATAAAATTAAGCAAATTCCATAAATCCATTCTATCCGTTTTACTGCAGCCAGCATACACAATAGATAAATGAAAAGAAATATCCTGATACGTAATAACCACATGAATCAATTGTTTATGATTAATAATTATATCAAATTTAATAAAATTTTTCCAAAGAAACCAAATTTTATTATTAATATTAGCTACATAATTGAAATTACCAATTTTATGAACATATTTAAGATTATTGTAATCTTTCACCAAAGGTTCCAGAATACCAAAGAACGATAAATGATAATGTCTAATTAAGTTTTTCAGTCTATTAGAGGCATTCTTATCCGCAATACCCCTAATATTCCAAAACATAGTATTAAAATTCATCATCAATTTCTTTCCTGCCTCTAGTGATTCTAGAGAAGGAAGCAGTATCAATATTATCAAGAATCTTAACTGTAAGTTGCTCATTTAACGCATCAGGATTGACATAGCTTAATTCTCTACTACCTTTGAACTTCTTTCTTCTGGAAGCCTTTTGAATCTGCCATTCATCTTCAGGTTCAGGCCTGAACAAATTAATATTATCTGTACCTACCATATCAGCAGCATAATCATCTATAACATCCTTTTCATTATTCAAAAGAGTGAAATCCACATTTTCAATAGCCTCTTCAATAATAGGATCAATCAGAAAATTAGATTTAAAAGCATTAGAATCAGGATTTACAGTATCTTTATGAATATTATCAGAAATTCATCATCAATTTCTTTCCCGCCTCTAGTGATTCTAGAGAAGGAAGCAGTATCAATATTATCAAGAATCTTACCTATAAGTTGCTCATTTAACGCATCAGGATTGACATAGCTTAATTCTCTACTACCTTTGAACTTCTTTCTTCTGGAAGCCTTTTGAATCTGCCATTCATCTTTAGGTTCAGGCCTGAACAAATTAATATTATCTGTACCTACCATATCAGCAGCATAATCATCTACAACATCCTTTTCATTATTCAAAAGAGTGAAATCCACATTTTCAATAGCCTTTTCAATAATAGGATCAATCAGAAAATTAGATTTAAAAGCATTAGAATCAGGATTTACAGTATCTTTATGAATATTATCAGAAATTGATCATCAATTTCTTTCCTGCCTCTAGTGATTCTAGAGAAGGAAGCTGTATCAATATTATCAAGAATCTTACCTGTAAGTTGCTCATTTAACGCATCAGGATTGACATAGCTTAATTCTCTACTACCTTTGAACTTCTTTCTTCTGGAAGCCTTTTGAATCTGCCATTCATCTTCAGGTTCAGGCCTGAACAAATTAATATTATCTGTACCTACCATATCAGCAGCATAATCATCTACAACATCCTTTTCATTATTCAAAAGAGTGAAATCCACATTTTCAATAGCCTTTTCAATAATAGGATCAATCAGAAAATTAGATTTAAAAGCATTAGAATCAAGATTTACAGTATCTTTATGAATATTATCAGATTCTTGAACATCCTCATTAGAAATTTTATCAACATTTAGAACATCCTTGTGAGAACTATCAACAGATAATTGATCATTATTATCATCATTGTTTTGAACAATAATGATATTAGAATGATCAAGATTTGAAGCAGCAAGATTATCAGGCACTAAATTAATAATATTACCTTCTTTATGCCCAGTTTTTATTTTCTCAGGATTCTTATTCTGTTGTAATTTTAAATGAGGATGAGCAATGAAACAATTAGTGAAAGAATGACCAAACATTCTACATTTGTTACAATAAGGTGGAATAAACTCCATTTCAACAGGTTGCCAATATCCAAAGCTAGCATCTTCCAGCCAAATAGCATCACAAAAAGGAGCAGTAACATCCCTTTCAATTAAAATTCGAGCAATAGACGGACGATTGTAATTAACAGAAGCCATATCAATTTTCATAGGAGAACCAAAAATTTTCCCAATAGAGTAAAGAACTTTATTGTTATAAAATTGTAGTTTTAATCCAGGGAAACGAAACCAGATAGGAACTATTGGTGGTTCTTCCCTTAGATTGAAATCTACAGTCCATTTAAGAATTTTCATATACACCTTATCAATTTGTATAACTTTTTTTGAAAAGAGTTGTGTATAATCAGATTCATTTACAAGCTTAATCATTAAATTTCGACCATCAATAAGACCAACATTCCATTTTCCAGAAAGCTTAAGATCAGAGAAAAACTTTCTTATTATCTCCATTTTAGGATGAGCATAGGTAAACTTACCTATAAGAGTATATTTCAGAGGTTCAGCAAGAAGATTAGTTTCTTCCTCAGTAAAAATAAGAGCGGGTTTACCGTTCTTTTTAGTAGCTTTCTTTTGCAGACTATCTTTATTCTCATCACCATAATGATCCCTAAAAGAAGAAGGAAAAAGACATACATTAGTCAAAGAAGAGGAACTATCCATGTTTCCTTTCAAAGCATCAAGAAATGAAGGTTGATTAAGAGAATCGGCCCATAAGAAGATGAGAAAACTTCCTGATCTTAGAGATTAAGAGAAAGGAAGAAGAAATCTTAAGCAGAAAAATGATCGGATCCTTGCGCCGCTTCTAGGAAAGAAACCCTAGCAGAGCTCGAAGACGCATCGTCTTTTCGAATCCTCGATTATGGAATTGCACCCAACGAGGAGGAGAGATAAAACCTACTTATGGGTTGAGGAGAAATGAGTTGGACGCTTGGTCGTAGAAGTCATAATAATTCTAAAGAATTTTTTATTTTTACAATTAACTAGCTAATTAATTATGCACCGCCTCAACTCAGGTGAACAATTTTTACTTTGCACAACCCAATTTGATTATGTGCAATTAAATTTCCTATTTTTAATTCTACTGTAGTCTTCATTTACTCTAATGCACTCTAAAAACCCAAAATATTGAAAGAGCTAACACTTCCTTCTTCTCATCACATCTCCTTTCTTTACTTCCAATTTTTGTTGGAATAACCTTCCAAGATCAAAAGGTTGTTTATAGATATTTTGATCGGATAAACCATTAGTATGATTGTCCCTGATACGAGGGTTTATGTGCTACCATCTCAGGAACTACCTCATCTCACAAGATATGCACCTCTAACAATAATAAAAATACTAAAAAGGTCATCCACAAGTTCATCACCAGCTAGTTTATTAAACCATTATGATGACAAAAAGGTCAGCTAAAGGAAGTAATAAAACCTTGATGGACTTGTCTGAAGTCCAAACCCCAACTTGTCTACAATTAAATCGTCAAGTTTGGTTGAGAACTGAGTCATAGTGAACTAGTTATTCCAAATACTACCAGAGAATAAATTTGAGCTTAGAATCTCTGAGAAGCAAGGAATCGTCATATCCACAACTAACTGATAATAAGCAAAACAACTCCATAATAAACAAATCAATAGAAATTTCACACAATTTAGAACAAGACACAATTAGTAAATCACAATAAACAACAAACAAGCACACAAATACAAACCTTTGGTTGCTTTTAAGAAGCGCTTGGTTCAACATCCGCAGCCCTATGAAACTAATGTTTTACTCCAGACCCACCATTCGAGTTTCATTAATCATAGGCTTGTTCTTACATATATATAATGTTTAAGTGTTTGTCCATTAACTTTAAAAATTCTCCCATTTTTTGGATCCATAATATCAATTGCACTAAATGGATAAACATTAATTATAGTATATGCCCTAACCACCTGTGCTTATGTTTTCCAGGAAATAATTTTAATCTTATACTATATAATAACACCTCTTGTCCAGGTTTGAATTCTTTTCTGAGAATCTTCTAATCATGCCAATTATTCATCTTTTCTTTATATGTTTTTTTCATTTTCATAAGATTCATTTCTACTTTCATTGAGCTCATTTAACTACAATATTCTTTTCTCACTAGCATCTTTCAAATCATAATTAAATTTCTTCACAGCCCAATAAGCCTCGTGCTCTAAGTCCACTGGAAAGTGACAAGCCTTTCCAAATAAGAGCCTATATGGTGACATTCTTATAAGAGTTTTGTAATCAATCCTATAGTCCCATACTGCATCATTCAATCTAGCAGACCAATCCTCTCTATTTGGATTAATATACTTTTTTTAAAATTCTCTTAATCTATCTATTAGAGACTTTTACTAAATCACTAGTCTTAGGATGATAAGTTGTGGCAATCCTATGTTTAATACCAAATTTAGATACCAATGCCTCAATTTTCTTATTTTTAAAATTTCGTCTCCCATTTATAATAATTACTCTCGACATCTCAAATCTACTAAAAATATTTTTCTTCGGAAACTTTACAATAGTTTGAGCATCAAAGTGAGGTAGAGCTACTTCTTCAATCTATTTAGAAACATAATCCACAACTATTAAAATATAAAGGTTTCCAAAAGATGGTTTAAATGGTCTTATAAAAGCTAAACCCCATACATCAAAATTTCAATTTCTAAAGTAAAGTTTTGGGGCATCTCATGTCTCTTAGATATGTTGCCTACTCTCTAGCATCTATCACAAGTTTTCACATATATATTCACATCCTTAAAAGTTTTCACATATATATTCACATCCTTAAAAAGAGTATGCCAATAGAGTCAATATTATAAAATCTTATATACGGTTCTATCAATACCAAAATGTCCCCCAAACTCAAAATCTTCGGATAACTTGATCCTGACATTTTTATATAAATATGGGTCATCCCAAAAGTAAAATTTTGCATCGTGAATAAATTTTTTTCTTTGGTGGTATGTTAATCTGTATGGAATAATGTCTCTCACAATAAAGTTCACTATATCAGTGTACCACGAAACACACCAATCAGTAATAGCGTTAAGTTGTTCATCAGGAAAATTTTCATTAATTTCATCTTCATAATTACTTGAATTTTCCTTTTCTAGCCTCGACAAATGATCATCTAATTGATTATCAGATTCTTTCCTATCTACTACTTCAAAATCAAACTCTTACATCAGAAGGGCCCATCTAATTAAGCCTGATTTAGTATCCTTCTTCTGCTTGAGATATCTAATAATAGAATGATCAGTATGCACAATACATTTGGTCCTAATGAGATATGATACAAAATTTTCAAATGCATATACTATCACCAATAAATTTTTCTTAGTAGTAGTACAATTAATTTGAGCTTCATTTATCTTATCGTATCTTTTCCTAACACTGCTCCGATAGCAAAATCACAAACATCGCACATCCACTCAAATGGCCTCCCCCAATCAGGTGAGACTATAATAGGAATGATGATTGATTTTTCTGAATATATTAAAGGTTTAGGCATTCTTGATTAAAAAAAAATATTGCTTCTTTTTCTATAAATTGACATAGAGCCTTGATGATTTTTGAGAAATCTTTAATATACCACCTATAGAAACTAGCATAACCTAGAATACTTCTAACTCCTCTCACTGTGGTAGGAGGAGGTAGTTTAGCAATACTTGTATCATAGCTAGATCTATTTTCATGCTATTTTTAGATATTTTATGTCCAAGCACAATTCCTCTTGCAAACATAAATTAACATTTTTTCCAATTGAGAACGAGGATGGTCTTTTCACAGCATTAAGTTCCCTTATTAAATGATCTAAACATTAACCAAATGATTATTGAAAACTAAAAAAATCGTCCATAGAAACTTCAATCCCTTTCTCAATTAAGTCACAGAAAATAGACATCACGCATCTTCGAAAAGTAGCAGATGCACTACATAAACCAAAGCACTTTCTTTTAAAAGCAAAAGTCACATAAAGACTCGTGAATGTAGACTTTTACTAATCCTTGGGAGCTATTGGAATTTGGTGATATCTTGAATATCCAACTATGAAGAAAAAATATCGGTGACTAGCTAATCTATCAAACCATGGTCTAGAAAGGTTAATGGAAAGTGAATGTACATAGTGGCTTAATTTAATTTTCTGTAATCAATACAAATTTAACACCTAGTGAATTGTTTGGTAGGAATTAATTCATTTCATTCGTTAACAGCTATAGTCACTCCCCATTTCTTTGTAATACATAGGATTGGACTAACCCACACACTATCATAAATTGGATAAATAATACCAGCGTCTAACCACTTTAAAGTTTTCTTCTTAATAACCTCCTTCATTACTAGATTCAATCTTTGTTGAGGATCTGTCGTTGGTTTATGATTGTCTTCCATTAAAATCTTGTGCATACAGATTGAAGGGTTGATTCTTTAATATCACTTAAAGTCCATATGAAGGCTTTCATGTAATTTCTTAAAATATTCATTAAATTTTCTTCTTGTGATTCAGTCAGCCTTGAGGATATTATGATAGGTAATGTAGATGAGTTTCCTAAAAAACAGAGTTTAAATGCGTAGGGACTACATTCATCTCAAGTTCAGGAGGTTCTTCAATAAAATGAATGAGAGGTTTACTATTTTTTGTAGAATCTAAAATCTCAAATCCTTCATGAACAAATCTTGAATCCCTAGTGATCAATAAATTGGACTAATATTGGGACATTGTATCATTTACATAAGTAAGTGTGGTTCTTACTGGTTGATTGAAGTGATAGCCCTCCCGGATCTTACGGGTTCACAACAAATTTTAACACTACAAATGACCAAATTGCAATGTAAATGAAGTTCAAAGTAAAAAACATCATAATCATTAAATTAAAATGATTCTAGTTGAATCTACTCCCTACAAATGGTCTTATCTCATCACAAGAGGAAGGGAAAATGAAATTTACTCAGATTGCATGAAGAACACAACAAGGCACATCATCTTATAGCAAATTAAAGTCAAATGCTATGAAATAATTTAATGCAAGACAATGTAAACAAAATAAACTTATCTTATCCCTCAGAAATGAAAAAAACTTTACCCTGAGTGTTCTCATTGCAATCTTACAGCAAATCCTTACAATACTCTCAAATAACTCAAAGTAAATATTGAAAAGAAATTGTAAAAGCTCACTTTTCTTCACTATCATGCACTGATATATACTCTCAAGACTTCCCTAATGTTCTTCTTCTTCGTATGAACTGTCTCCTTGTGAAGAAGTTCACTAATTTGTGTGTTAGACCACTGAAAAATTATCTAAGCTAGTTTTGGCGCCTAGGTGCCCAACTGTGGTGCATAGGAATCCAACTGTTCTGCCTAGGCGCCACCTTCTTGGATTCCTTGAGAAATTCAGCTGGCACATAGGCGCCACCTTCTTGAGTGATTTGGCGGGTTCGGTGCTTAGGTATTTATAAATGGCACCATGGCGCCATGGAGTGGCTCCTAGACGCCAGTTCAATTGTCAACTTTAATGCTCCCTTTGATCCATTCTACCATGTCTTGCTATAACTTGGATGAATTTACTTTCATGCAAGTTGATATGCATGCAAGTTGGGGTTTGATGAGTACTACACAAGTTGGAATGCCTTGTTATACATGTTAGGTGGCTTCATTATTCAAGACTTCAGGATAACCCAAAAATGTATGGTTGTTGTATTTATAAAAGATAAAATTGAGTTTGTTAGGCTAACAAACAGAGAAAGCCTATTAATTTTCATTAAATAAAATAGAAGAAGTTATTTTATATAAATATAAATTAAATGTGCTCCAAATTTTTATATTTTTAAAAAATCTTTTACAATAACAAAATGTGCTAAAAAATTCTTAAATTTTGAAAGTTTGGAAAGCTCGAGCTATATAGAAGCATCTCATAAAAAGAAATCTTTCTTAAGAAAAATGATTTCAAAGTAAAATAAAATCATTTAAAGAATCAAATTAAAATCTTTTACGAACTCAAACATTCATTAAAATAAAGAAAATTCTTTTAAAACTAAAACTAAAATTTTATATTGAAGTTTAAATCTTTTTTAAAAGTAAAAAATTAAGGTGATGAATTAAAACTCAAGATTAAAAAGCCTTTTGAAAATTCAAAATCTTCTCTTATAATCATAATATTAAAATTAAAATCTCTCAAGATTTAATAAATTCTAAAGGTGACCTTTTTTTTTAAATCTTAAACTTCAATTTTGTCAAAAATTTTAATAAACTCTTAAACCTTAAATTTTTTAAAGACCTTTTAAAAATCTTCAAGATTAATTAATTTATATATTTTTTAATGATATTTAAAATTTTCAAACTTAATGAATTAAAACCTTTTTCTAAAACTTTATTGAAAAAATCTTTTTCCAACTAAACTGAAACAAATCAAGACTCATCTTAAAGAGATCATTTTCAAAGAAAACTTTCAAACTGATATTGAGCTTAAGTAATTAAAACGCAAGAACCTATATAAAGTTTTGTCCATCCCTCTTAATAGGTTAGCCTAGGGAAGATTTATATATTCACTGACATAAGCTCCAAAATGAACATGTTTCTCTCAAGAAAACATGTGATTTTGTAGTTTGAGGCATTGAGTATATAAGTTTTGGGCCATTTCCATTCTACACAATTCATATATAAGTAATTTTTAATCACTCACACTATTTGAATGATAAAAATATTTTCTTAAAGAATACTTTTGTGTATAAAAATAAAATATTTTTGCCGAGAATATAAATGATCCTTAAATATGAAGAGTATAAAGTTAAAAGTTTTAAGTTGAACTATTTTGAATATAAGTCTCGACCACACAAAACACATGAGGAAATCTTAGGACTGGAGAACAAGAGCCTTTAGGATAAAAGAGTAGGACTCAAAAACATTAGAAAATTTCTACTTTTTGACTCCAACTGACAATCTAGAAAAACTAGAAAATCAATACTCTTAGAAGAACACTAATGTTTCACCATAGATGATAAATTTAAGAATCAAATAAGTCATGAGTTAAAAAGTGAACCCCAAATATAATTAAGATCAATGAACTCCAACCTAGGATAGCTCAAACTATGAAACCAAGGTTGGCCAACGTATAAGGGAACTCAGGTCCACACACATCATAGAGTAGTTCTTCCTAGAAGCTTATGATAGATTAATAGGTTCCTAATAGATAGATTTAAGGACTTATACCTCTAAAATAAAAAACCTACCCTACATGGACTACAGGGTTATCCTTGGAATAAGAAATCCGTGATCACTAAGAAGGGTACCTAAAACCACGTAACAATAAGATGATCTATTTTAAGTCATTACTTTGATGATAAGAGTAGCCCCCTATTATTTTGTTGGTTAATTGTATAAGGATAATAATACAATTAGGATGATAGAAAGCCAAGAGCATCTTGGTAGGTAGCATTATTTCTAAAATTTAGGTTCATCCACCTGTAACTTACTTTTTGGAGTCATTTTATGTTTAGGCTTCGCCTCTGTCTAGAAATCCATTACTCTTTCTGATTCCTTAGTTTATGACTCAACCCAATCTCAAATTCAATTCAGTTCCAATCCAAATCAACTCAATTCCGACTTAATTTTAATTCAATTCCAATCTCAAATCTAATCCAGATCAATTCAACTAAATTCAATCCAAAATTCAATGACAACTCAATTCCAACCTAACTTAATATCAATCTAATTCAAATCAGCCTAAATAAAATCTAGTTTACCTCAAATTCTAGTCATTTCCAAACCCAAACCTCAAAATTGAATCGCAAATTTAAGCTTAATACCAAAATTTCAAACTTGAACTGTTGGACCCAAATCTTATTAATTCATATATCTTAAAAACTCAATTCAAATTTGATAAAATATAGTTAATTTAATTAAATACAACCAAATATTAACTCTAAATATGATCATAACAACAAACCATAACAAACATTAATAAACTTTAAAATATTATAATGAACTTAACTAAATTTTAATAAGATTTAACAAAAATTTAAAAAATCGAGTTCAATCATCAATTCAATAAAAATCTTAATAAATTTTAATAAGATTTATTAAATATTAACAAACATAAATGAATCTTAATAAACATTTAACAATCTTTTGAATTAAAAATAAACTTAAATAAACTTTAACCAAAATTTAATGAAGTTTAAAGATTTTTATACAAACACAAAATTAAATTCAACAAACATTAAAAAATTTAAATTAATTTCAACAATAAGTAATAAAAAATTAGTAAATAAACTCAAACTTAATAATTCTTAAATGAATTTTATTATTTTCAAATAAATTCAATATACTTAAAACAAACCTCATAATTCCAACAAATTAGTCTCAAAAAACATAAATCTTTCAACAAATCTATTTTAAAAACTTAAACTGAAATTTTCATACTTTAATAACAAAACTAAAACTAATCAAACTTAAATGTTAACCTGAACAAACCCTATAATAAAAATATATTCAATGAACTCAATTTTCTTAGTTTCTAAATGAAATTGATCTTTATTCATGCTCATTCAATCTTTCAACTCCAATTAAATCTTCTAATCCTTCCATCCAAGTCTTCAAAATCTCATAGACATTTAATAATGATTGGGAAATATATAAGCCAAAATAATTAATTGAGATTATTCTCTAGAGCTACAACTTTTAAGATGCAATTAACTATGAGAGAGACCCCACATAAAAATACCAGACCCAAAAATAAATTAATCCTTATCTAACACTCGTAAGAAAAGGGAGAAGATTTGGTTCTGTAGATCCATCAATTTTGGAGATTCTTTTTATTTGGTTGATTAGATTCATTCTAAAGTAATATTTCTATCATTCGAAATGATATATTATCCTCTAAATGTTGTATCTAATCATTTAGTTAGAAAATTTTTAATATATATAGTGGGGAGACAATAGAAAACCACATGAAATACTCTTTCATGGAATTAGCAGTTATAAAAGACTACTTGGTAAGGTTGATGAGAAGTGAAAATATATGAATTTATAGGAGTTTGAGGTTATAAACATAAAGAATGTTTACAAGTAGAATGGTATAGTTATCATTTATTAAAATATAATAAATAATTTCTATGAAAGTTGACTATTATGAGAAAGAAATGTCTTCATGAATAGTAACAATGCTTGCATACAAGTTTTGAGCATCTTTATGTCACAATAGAAAGAGTGAAATAGCTTGCGAGTAGTTGGAAGCATACCACAAAAGAAAAAGTTGGAAAAAGATGGAAATACCTAAGCTCATGGGCCAAAGAACACTTAAAAGGTTTTTGAAGCCCTTATATAGTCCTCAATCTTTTGAAGAAATCTTTATAAGAAATAAAAAATTGGTAATGACAACTATTCAAGCAAATTGATATCATGTTAAGAGCTAGCAAACTAATATAAGAACACAATCATTTTTATGGTGAAATAACTATTCAATCTTCAACTAGAAGAGTGTGACAAATGTCTGAGGTCATTATTTTAACTCTTATTGTTTTTATTATACTTTCGATAAAAAGGAATTTTTTTTATTTTATTGAACAAGTTAATGAAATCCTTTGGTTTGACTTTATTCTTGTTTTCTCTCGTAATTCTATAATTAATGTGCTATTAAGCTAGAAAGTATTTTTCCAAGCTATTGAGTGAAATGTTTATGTGGAATGTTTAAATGTTTGAATTATATAATAATATTTAAATAATATATTGCTCAATTCAAACTTGTACATTTTTAAGCTCTTACATAGGTTATAGACTTGGATGAAACTCATCTTTTATGTGAACTAAAGTTTTATGATTATAACCATCTTAGCTCATTAATTTTATTGGACTCCCAGATTATTTTTATTGATGTCTCCAAAACTATTTATATGGATGTTGTCACAAAGGTGGTACTCAAATTCAAAGGCTAGATTTTTCCACGTTATGGTCTTATGAATGAGAGATTGGGAAGTGATGCTTGAATTTTGTGAAGTGTTTTGGACCATTATCTGAGAAATTCATAGCTATTTTTTAAAAGTGGTAAACAGGTATTTGAGTGTAAATGAAAAATTATAAGAAAGTCATATTCTTTAACAAATATTATAATAAAATGATTAGGACTTTTCCACTTGTGTGCTTTGGTAGTATCTTTTCTTAATTTTAGTTTAAAATTAAAAGACTACATCACTAAGCCAAGATTGTTTATCTTTCTTGGGGTTTTAACTCTCTTTTAGGGAGTAGCCTTGATATTTTTTAATTATCTATATAAAAGGTTCTCATTGATCCCCAATGCAAATTTATTTTCTAATTACTTTTAATTACAAAGTCCTGAATGATTTTGTTAGATATTTTTAACCTTGTCAAAACTTGAAATTATGTGGCTTTTGAATGTAAGTAGAGCATTCATTTGCAAAGCCTTTTTTTCCTAAAGACGGGATCTTAAGGTGGGATAACATACTCCAAGATAATTAAGGTTCAAGCAAGAACGCCTATAATGTTTGAACACCCAATTTTATATCTTTCTTGATGATACCTATCACTCTAATAATGTTTGTATTGCAAAACTACTTCGTTAGATTAAACAAAATCTTAAGTAAACAAAAATTAAATGTTTTCATTATATGGTCATGATAGCTAGTGCAGTGCCCATTAAACATGAATTCATTCATCACTCATGGAGTTGATTAAAACCATAAGGGATCCTTTTATAATCCATATAAATAAAAAATTATGGGAATAGTTAGAGAGAGAGAGAGAGAGAGTGAGAGATGGAAGAAATAATAATTATAAAAGAGAGAATGGAAAAAAGAAATAAATCATAATAAAAAATTATTCTGTCTCGTCAATGATTATGAAAATAAGGCTAAACAATGAGCGAAAAATTAAAATATTTAAATTATTTTAAAATGATCTAAATGATATAATAATGATATTTTTATCAATAGAATACATAGTATTTTAATTTATTACAATATATTTGAATAATATTCCAAATCACATTTTTTATACATGATTAGTTCTCGAAATTTCAATTTACATCTTTTTTTATTTATAGTCAAATGACCAAATTTAAAAATAAAAAAAAAAACCCTTAAAGTTGATCGATATTAGAACTTGAATTGGATCACTAAGCCAATCACAATTCTAATACCAATACCAAATCAGACGAATGACCGGTTCACACTTTTTAGATGGCCGTTTCGGTCAAAATTTTAAAACCACACTATCTTTCTATAAGCAAATGTGAAGATCAAAGATAACTCATCTTTCTCATGATAATAGAATTCTATTTGTTTTAATTATCCTTATATTTTATAATTTAGAAATTTTTTAAAAAAAATTGACAATAACTTTTATTTTCAGCACTAACTGACGAAGAAATTTGTTTTCACATCTAATAGCTAAATACTTATTTATGTTATGTATTAGTATCAAAACATTTGCATAAATAGATGTGTTCTACTTTAGGAAAAGTAACATTAGTAAAAGGATACTGTATTAGTAAATATTAAAGATAAGATGTTAGATATAAAACTATATTAAAAATTGTGTTGTATGTATATAAATCCTATATGTCTGCCCGCGATTGGTTACGGCTAGGGCTGTCAAAAAAGCTCGTTGTTCGCGAACAGTTCGTGTTCGGTTCGCCAAAAAGTTCGTGTTCAATTCGTTCCATAAGCAAACAAGACGAACATGAACAATTTTTTTCGTTCGATTTGTTAAACGAACCAAACACGAACAGTGATGTGTTTGTTCGTGTTCGGTTTGCTATTATTCGAAATATAAAATAATTTAAAATAATTATATATAAAAAATTTATGATATTTTAAAAATAATTATATATTATAAAAATTTATCATATTTTATATAGTTAAACTTTTATAAATTATAATATATGATAAATTATTAAGAAAAAATATAATATTATAGTATTAATTATATTAATATAAATATTATAATATTATAATTAATATACTATACCATATATTAAAATAAAACCCTAATAAAAAATCTAAACGCCTTATTCAGCTTGCTTCATTTTGAGGAAGTATCCTATCAAAGTTAGGGCTGTCGAAAAAGCTCGTTGTTCGAGAACAGTTCGTGTTCGGTTCATCAGGAAGTTCGTGTTCATTCGATAAGCAAAAGAACCAAACACGAACAGTAATGTGTTCGAATATTTCGAACACGAACACTAATTCTGTTTATTTGTGTTCGGTCCCTTTACAGCCCTAGTTACGGCAAGCTTATGTCGATTAATTATTTATAACCAACTAAAGAAACTGGCGCGTATGGATATGGGCCAATTCTACAACAAGAATATTTATTGCGGGGGCCCATTTAGCTTACACTAAACTATTTCACATATCTGTTTCCAAGGCCAGCCAGAATCTTAGACGGTTACGTACTTTATTTATGGTTGCTAAAATTAACGGCGGCTCGTTCATTGTTAGAAGATTTATATACATACGACACAATTTTTAATATAGTTTTATATTTAGCATCTCAACTTTAAAGACAGTATCCTTTTACTAATGTTAATTTTCCTAAAGTAGAACACTTATATTTATGCATGTCTTGACACTAATACATAACACAAATGAATATTTAACTATTAGATGTGAAAAATATGACTTCACCTAATTTACCCTAATTGATGAAGAATCTATTCACGAGGTATGGGAGATATTCAAGTAATTACTTAAGAGGTGTCCACATCAAGTTCTACCTGATTAGATAATAATTCAAGCTTTTTATAATGAGTTGGTAGGTTCTCTGAGATTCATAATTAAAACTGTCGCCGAAGGATCATTGGTGTTTATACCTTTGTCAGTCCTTAGATCGTTGGGATTAAAACTTTTGAGAAATGTAACATAAAGTTTTGTAAACTGGGGTTTTGATTTAATTTAATATATATGGATTTTTAAAAAAAATATATTTTAAATTTGAAAAGTGAAAATGGACGGATCTCATTCATTTAGTAGTTTAAATGAACAAACACATCAATTACCCCCCAAATGACCGAAGTCACCTGAGAGAACTCTCGATTTAAATCAGATGAGAGAACTTTCAATGTAGTGTGGTAATAGAAAATCCAATAGGTGAGTGGCTCAAGATTGTAACAGTTTTTATAGGAATCCAAAGGAAAGAAAGGTAAGAGATGTCAGGGATCTCGAGGAGGACCTTGATGACTTCCCAGACTTTCCTATTGATGGGCTTTAAATTTTGGAAATGAATTTATTTAGATTTCAATCCTGAAAATTATTAATTATAAGGATTACATTTGCATAATATCTAATTATGTTAACAACCTAAAATATATGAGGATTTGCGTTATATCGGACGACGACCTCGGAATCTTAAGGCAAGTTAGGGATTATATTGCACAAGATGATTGTGCAAATGCCTAAATAATAAGGTGAGGGTTTATGCTGCACTAAACAAGCTACCTCGAAGTCTTATAGCTTGTTGTTTATTTCTAAGGAGTTTTGTTGTTGAAGATAGCCATGTTGCCCACTATGCATGCTCCAAGCTCCTCGTCGTAACAGATTTAGCTTAAAGAAGTGTCAATAAAAGAAAAAAGAAAAGTATCGTGTTTTTAGAAATATTTCAATTGAGATCTTATTATCTTATTTAGGAGAATATTAAAGTTGATTAAAACAACACCGGTTAGAATCCTCTGTTCTCTCCTTCCGGCACCACTATTTTCTTCGGATTAACTTAGTCCAGATGAATTGACTAAACTCAACTTAATGAGTTTCATACTTTCATTTAGACCATGGGAAATCCCATTAGCAGCCGCAGTTTGCATCCTCCAAGATATTCCCGATCATCCAATAGAGACATTTTAATTTAGTTGCAATTATGATTTCGTTTTGTTTGTGATTAAATTTTTAGTTGTTTTATATTTTGACTGTTATGGCGGTGAATTTTATCTTGTTTTCTTTTAATTTTGTTTTAGTTTTGGTTTTGTGACTATCCTAAAAGTTTTAGTTTTCATGCAGGGTGACATTGATGCAGGCTCGTAAACAAGAAAAGTAAAGTGAAAGGAAATGTTGAAAAGAAGGTACTGTAAACTTGTAAAAGTGTACTTAGCGAGTTCTCTCATTCCTCCACTTGAAAAATTTAGTATCTTTTGCAATAAATATTTATAATTTGTAGGAAAGTAATGCCTATAAATAAGTTCTTCACAGACCTACAAAACCACATGTCATAACTTAGTGGGTCCTATTTATCCATTTAAGAGATCTCTTCATTTAATAAATATGATAGGTCCAGTTGTCCTACAAGGTGTTCAGAAGATTTGCGAGACAGGCCTAGGAGATACCTAGACATTTCACACTCCTTTTAAGCTTCCTTGAGTTCATTTTGGACTTATCATAATTATTGAATGACTTGTCTGTTTTATATCCTTATGCTTAGTCAATTAATGTTTTGATTACCCCAAAAGGGTCGAGTAAATATCACTTGATATTTCACTTAGGAATTATTTAAGTGAGGCCTTTAGAGATAATTTTATTTATGAGAGAATTTAATCAATTTTTGTGGGCTTTTAGTGTTTCAAAAGTGCTTACAATTAATTGTGTTTCCTTTTATAATCTTTATTAGTCAATTTTCAATTAAGCCTAGCTCACTACTAAGCTCTCAAGATTTTAATGGTTATATTTTGTGATCAGAGAAAAGTTAAGTTATGTAATTATGATTCTTATCAAATTAATGAATTATAATTTAAACAACAAGTAGGGTTATTAAATTAGTGGATTATCAACTTCCAAAAATCAACCCCTATCCAAAAGGATCTCTTAATTTAGTTTTTCTCCAAATTATAATGATTAATTAAATTATAAGCTTATCCTTTTAATGTGACAAAAATTAGATGGGTTTCTACCATTTATCCCTTCATGTTTCAATTATTCAAACATAATAATCAAGATCATCTATTGCCCATTTCCCATTTTAGTTAAGCCTAAATATTGATTAAGGCTAAATTCTTCAAAATTACGCTTTTACCCCTGAAGGCCATATCACTTCATATTCATTAATTTTAACTCAAATGACTTTCAAATTTTCATATCACCCCGTTCATTGGTCAATTAATACATTAAAGGAGAAAAATGTGATTTTTCAAATTTTAATTTAATTTATACAATTATTTTAATGCAAAAATAGGATTTTACAAAGGAAATTCAATAACTTATGCAAAACAAAGTTCCTGTCCTTAAGAAAATTATAGAAGATTCACCTAGAATAGAGGACAACTTGGATCAAATTTCATGATTTTTTTGAATTTTAATTTAATTAATATAATTATTTCTATTTTTGGAGTATTAATTTTATATAAAATATTATATTATAGAAAATTAAGTTTTATATTTTTATTAAATCTCTCTAAGGTCAGGGAACCTAGAGAAATAAACTTCATATTTTTTTGATTTATATTTTAATTATTAAAATTAATTTAGTGAAAAATTAGGGAAATTCCATTTTTAGCTTTTAGAAATTTATTTTATCCCTTTAAAATTTAATATCTTTATTTATAGAGTTAGAAAAATTACCCCAATTGTTCCTAAATGTTTAGGAGACAATTTGGAATATTTCCAAGAATTTTATTAATTTTGTAGTTTTATTAATTTTTTAATTATTTAAATATTTAAATAATGTTTAAAAATGAAAATTTTAATTTAATTACAACTTTATTTTTTGAGATTCCTCTAATTACAGAGGACTACCAAAATTAATTTGGTAATTTTTTAAGTGTATTTTAATTATTATAATAATATGATTGCCAAAAATGTGATTATCTTGAAAAATTCATTTAAGCATTTAAATTAACACCATTTGGCTTGAAATTTTTATGGGGAGTTTCCCTGACCTTAATGGCTATGGAGAGTTATTCTTGGGTTATTTACATTTATATTTAATCCAATTTATTTTTATTTAAGTTTTAAGACATAGTTACCATTAGGGTTATACTGAATAAGTTAGACTAAGTTTACATTTTTTTTATGATCTTCTCATCATAAGTAACCTACTAAAATTTACTTTGTATTTTTCTGACCATGATTTTAATTATTACAATTTTTATACCAAAACAGAGATAATAATTTGAAGATTAGAGATCTCTAACAAGAGATCTGCTATGACTTTGGAAAAATTAAGGAAGATTCCCTAAGATAGAGGCAACATCATACCAAAATATCAAGCTATCATGAAATTTCTAAGTGTATGGAGAATCAAAAAATTCAAAATAGTATTTAATTCATTAAAAATCAAATATTCATCAAATAAATTTCAAACCATTTCCACATTATTCTTCTCTATTCACTGAGCACTAAGGTAATTTTCTTTTGTTTTTTCTGATTTTTCTACACTAAGTTAAGGATTTTAAAGTTCCACTCATTTAAATATTTCAAAATTTTCATATTTTCTCACTTAAACACGTGACGCTGACTAGATCCTAGGTAGCTCCGAATGCATACATAGCGCACTCCCATTTGACAACGCAATCCTGGCCATCCATTCATTACACGTGCGATCTGGTAGCTCCTGGTCATCGTCATCACCAGGCTCTTCCCGTAAGCCCTCCATCTTCTAGATTTAAGAACTCGAGCTAGACTCAACCAAATGGCATGGGATTTGTTCTTAGAGCTTCATCTGACCTAGATGAGCCTATCTATACGGTTAATCTAGCCTGAAATTAACCCAACATGCATGGAAGATAAAAAAATGGCTCGAGGAGAAGATGAAGTTCAATACCTTTGTCTAAGAGGGAAGGCCTTAATCAGATGGTTGTAGCAACTTTGATTGGTCCCAGCTAACCTCCAGATGAATTCTTTGGACTTGGTGAAATTTCTGGACCTGAATTCAACCAAGGCCGATTTCAGGTGTTGATCAAAGTCTGGTGTAGAGGCTCTTCTTGATGAGGCTTTCATGGGGAAACTTCTTCTTTCACTCTGGTGATGGTGTAGGGCATGTTAGTTTTGGGTTTTAGGCAATGAGGAGATGCAATTGCAACTATCCTGGTTTCAGCTAAAATTTCAGTGGGGAAATTAGCTTTGGACAATGGGGATGAGTGACTGAGGATGGTGGGCTTGCACTCAGGAGGTCTCAGGGAAGCTCTGGGAACAATTTGGCATAGTCTCCTTGTAAAATATTTAGCATCCCCTCTTGGCCGTGGAGGGTGGCTTTTATAGCCATGGCCAATTGGTGGAACATGGGGTGTCAATGTGGGTGCTTTAGGTTGCTTAGGGAGAGGACTGAGCAGTGTAATTGATCAATGAGGGGATGCTATGCTGACAAGGCTCAATTTTTAGTTTAAAGCGGTATGGGGGCGCTCGGCCTCAGCCATTCCGGTGGCAAGGTTGGCCTGCAAGGACAGGGAAGGTGGCTGGCAGGCTGATGAGACGTAAGAGGGGGGTTCAGTGCAATCAAGTGGCTAGTATAATGGAGGTTGCTTGAGTTAATGGGTTTACCCAAAAGGTGAGGTAAAGTTGACTTTAGTGAAGGACCATTTGTCCATAACTCATTTGAGTTGGGTTTGTTTGGTCTTGGCTGGTCTTTGGGGTCCAAAGGTTGGCTATGATGGAGTTAATTTGAGCAATTTGGCTAAATTTGGTGACATTTGGGTTACGACATGATTTGAGTTACTTTGGGTTCAAGTTATGCTAGGTTGGGTTTGAGCTTGGGTTGAGTCCAAATGTTTGAGCAATTTGGTGTGTATGATTTTCATGAAGAGTTTAGAAAAGCATTCGAGTGGTTTTGAATTGATTTGGGGGTTCAATTTGGCTTAATTTGGGATTTTGGTCAATTTGAGGCAAGTTGGGCTAAAGTGGGGTTTAGGCCCAATTGATTGTTCAAAAGGTCTAGAGGATGTGGTGAAGTGTTCCCAACATAAATTGGGTGGCAATTTTGGGATTGGGTGACCCAAGGAAAAAATATATGTTTTTTGCTATATGATTTTACTCATTTTTTGTTATATTACAATTTAAAAGAAAGGTATTTTATATGTTTTTTTAATTTTAGTTAAAAGAAATGACTTTTGGAGAAAAAGAAGTAAAAACGGTGAAATTTGGAGAAAAAACAAGCAAGAAATGAAATTTTGCCCTGTTGACCTCATTTTTTTGATGAGGTCTTTTCTCTTCTCTCTCCTTAGTACTTAGGATCTAGCCATAAGGCTTCTCCTTGACTATCTTAGAAGACTAGAAATGAGACCCATTACTTAGAAATTCAAACACCTCTTAAACTCTCTTAAAACCTCACAAGTTTGATTAAAAACCCCTAAGCTACTTGGAGGGTTAAGATCAAATGTGGAGGTTTAAAGGATGAGCTCCTATAGGACTCTTTGGCCTTAGGATTACCCTGGACGGTTTGGTCCTGCTGAAGGTAAGCTTGCTCACACCACACTCTCACACACATTCCATGCCCTAAAACCACCCTTACCCAATTTGACTTTCTAACTCATATAGGTAATTCATATGGATGGTCCTCAATCCCTAAGCCCCTAGCTGAGAGGGTTTGGAACAACATAGTGAATGTCTAAAATGAGTCCTCTCATGGCTCTTGTGAGCTTAATATGGCTTCATGGCTTAACAAAAATGATTTCATTTCATTCACACTTAATCAATCTTCATTTTCCCAAAATTTCAAATTTTGACTCCCCGGGATCCTAAACCCACCAAGCCTACCAAATGCCCTTGAAATTGCACAAAATTTGCAAACTTGCCTAAATTACCCAAAATTCCTCAAAATCAATCCTATACATTTCCCCCCACTCAAATTGATCATCCTTGGTCAAATACACCAAAATTTTCAAAAAACCCTCTCAATACCCAAAATACCCTTTTTAACCAAAAATTCCAAAAATTCTCAGAAAATTCCAGAAAATCCCAAATATTCTCAATTCTATTTTGTTCAACTACACCATAAGACAATTTTATTAATTTAGCCCACTTTTACCAAAAACCCCCAATTTGACCTATTTTTAACCTAAATGGACCCAATGTCCCACCAAACCACTCCAATTGACCTCGATTTTGATCCAATTCAATTCTAAACTTCAATTCAATATCTCTAATACCAATTTAGAACAAATACAAACCCAATTTCATCAACATATGGATCCAATCTCAATTTGAAGCTTAAAGCCCAATTTTGGCCCATGACTTAAAGTTAACCCAAACCAACCTAACTCAACTCCAATTAACCCCAAATCTTTTCCTAAACCTTCCTAACATCCCCAAAAACAAAACACTAATATGATTTTCCCCAAATTTGAAACAAAACTCCACCCAAACCTAATCCAAACCAAAATCCATAATTTGGCCTAAACCGATCATGAATCCAAATGAGCCCAAATCCCAAAATCAAAGCCCAACCAAAATTGAAAACTCTTTGTCATACTCCCATAAACATTTTTCAACATTAATTTTACATCGAACCCAACGTAAACCCAACCTTAGCCCAAGTTAACACAATTTGGCCCATTTTGACCCCATTACTAAAAAAGCCCAAATTGAACCCATTTCAACTCCAAATGGCATCAAATCTCTTCTAAAGTTCTCATGATACATCCCTAAACTAAACCCAACATTTATTTGACACAACCTCTCACCAATTTTCATCCATCAATTTATTTCAAAACCTAAAAATCCCACTTCTTTAAACCATTTTAAAAGCCCATCCAAAATGATTTCAAAAAGCCCAAAATTGGCTCCAAAGCCCACATGACAATTTCTTATCATCATACCTTTAATTGATATCATCCCTAATTTCTAAATCAATCATCAAATAAATCCAAATCAAGCCTCACGCCAATTTCCCTTGAACTCATCAAAAATCCCAAAACCCATTCCTATGAAAATAAGTCAACCTTTTCCCAAGACATGAGCAAGCCAAATGAAGCCATTTACAAGCCATATGAAGCCATGAGAGCTTTGATACCTCACCAAGCCATTAATGGCAAGAAGAGGGGTTCTTTCTTAACCCATCACTAAACCTTTTTAACCCCATTTATGCTACACTCTAAACCAAGCTTAGCCACCTCACCATGGATAGAGACCTCACCACCTTCTCTTGGCTGACCCAACTAATTTCTTTCAACCCAAAATCAGGCCTTAGTGGGTGCACCAAACCCAAATGCATGAGTTGACCAAAATGAGCCCAAAATATACTGTCCCCCCATTCCAAGTAAATCCACTCCTTTACACGTGGCCAAAGCCAATTGAGTTCACCAAACCCCAGCCCTGACCACACTGAGTCAGAAGGTGACCTGACCCTGGCCGGCCAGCCACCACAGCTGTCGGAATCCACCAGGCCTTTGATTCAAAAATTCAAATTGAACTTGCTGAGTTGTCTCAACTGAATTGAGCTCCATGACTGTTCTTTCCTTGCCTTGAGCAGCTGATCTCAGCCTCCAATTGCCCCTGGGAAGCCCTTCAGCCACCTCTATTTAAACACCAGCACCTCTCAGCTAAAAGGGGTGCTGAACCAAAACCTTTCCAAAACTCTGCCAAAATTGCTCCAGACCCTTCTCCAAACACAAAGCACTTGATCCACACTAAAATCCAGCCCTAAGTCTCTCTAGACGAGCTCAATTTCTCAGCTCAAAATCCACCCAAAAAACTGGACACTTCACCACAGTGAGCCAATCCTCAAATTGATTGAATCTACACCTTCACAAGACTAAGAGAAGAAGTTCCCCAACAAAAGCCCCCTCTCTAGGCCAGCCATTTCTTCTATCGGCCAAGCTTTGAAATCGTGCTTGGTGGAAGTCTGGTCTAGACAATTCACTAGGACCAGAGGCTTTATCCCTAGGCTCCTCCAGCTCCAATGAACGTGCCGAGCACATTCAATCGAGGCCTCACCTCCTTAACCAAGGTATGGAGACTTCTCCTTAACCCGAGCTTCCAGTGATTCTCCATTTCATTTGAGTTGATTTCAATGCATGTTAGCCATATGGATGTGTAGCTCTAGGCTAGACGAACATGTAGGAGAAAACTTCATGTGATTTGGTTAACTATAGCTCGAGATCTTAAGGTTTTAGTGTGGATGGCTCTCGGGACAAACCAGTCAGAGACGATGACCAGGAACCGTCGGATCGCGCACGTATCGAATGGACGATCCAGATCGAGCCAAACGAGGAGATGGAGTGAGACTGTGGGACGCGTGGCCGCTGACTCAGGTGGCGGCATCGAATAGGACCGTGTCGCGTGGCCTTTCAGAAACGCCGAGGTTGGCGCGGCGCTGACTGGGTTAAGTAGATAAGTAGGATTTTTTTTCTATTTATTTAAATACCTTAAACTTTAAAAATGCATATCTTTGTGTAGAAAAATTAAAAAAATAAAATAAAAATACCCACTTGCTCAGTGAACAGAGGAGAATAATGTGGAAAAAGAATTAAGTTATTTTGATGAGTATTTTATTTTTAATTAATTATTTACTGATTTCAGTACTTTAATTCTCCATGCATTTATACAATTCACCATTACATGAGACCATAGGGCTTTTGTAGCCTCTATTTTTTGGAACATTCTCTGAATTTTCCAAGGCCAGAGGCCATCTCTATGACAAGTTATTGATTTTTCAAGTTTGAGTGTCTGTTTTGGCATTTTAATTCCAATAATTAGCTTGTTAATTAGAAAATTCTAGAAAAATTTAGGGAGGTATCTTAAGACTAGAGGACCTTAGGAAAATTTTGATTTTGTTTGATTCCTCAAGAATAACCCTAATTGGCCAAAACATTCAAAATTGAATTTTAATTAATTAGGATTAACCATATATCAAAACCACTTGAACATAGCTCTCCACTAACCTTTAGGGTTAGAGGAGTCCCATATAAAAATTTGAAATCATTTGGAAATGATTTAACCCACTAAATAAAATAATTAAGTCACATAACCAAAATTAAACTATAAAAATTCACAACTCCCAAAATACATCTAAAAAATTTACCAAATTGATTTTGGAACTTCTTTGGTATCAGAGGAGTCTAGGAAAATTAAAATTGAAGTTTTCTAAAAATCTTCATTTTTCACCATATTTTAATATTTTAATAATTATAAAAGAATAAAAATCACAAAAATATTAAAAATCATAAAATTGTCACATTTTACCTCCTAATCACTTAGGAACAAACCAAATAATTTTCTTAAATCTCTAGGTTAGGATATTGGATTTTAAAGGCTTAAGCCAATTTTTAATATTAAAAAAAATGAATTTCCTTACATTTTCACTAAATTAATTCTAATAAATCAAAAAGAAATCAGAAAAATATAAAATTTGCTTCTCTGGAGTCCATGAGGTTAGAGAGACTTAAGAAAAAATATAAAATTCATTTTTAACTTTAATTTTGTTTTATAATTAATTAACACTCCAAAATTTAAAATAATTATAATAAATAAAATATAATTAAAAAAATCACCAAAATTGGTCCAAGTGGTCCACTGGTCAATAGTAACATTCCATAATTTTTCTAAGGATAGAAACCTACCTTAGTCATGTTGTTGAATTTTTACTGAAAACCCATATTTCCAAACAAATAAATATATAAATTAAATTAAATACAAAAAATCACATTTCCTCCTCTAATGTCTTCATTGACATGTTAGTGAATTGTCATAAAAATTTTAAGTTCATTTGAGCTTAATTTGATGATTTATGAAATGAGCATGCTTAAAAGGACTTAAAGGTAATTAAAGAATTTTAACCCTAATTAATATTTAGGTTTAATTAAGGGGAGGGTAAAATATCTGATTTTAAAATTTTCATTCGATGATTGAAACCTAGGGAATTAAGGGGTAGAAACCTATTAATCATCTTGAAAATAGTTAAAGTAAATCTTAATTAATTAAACAATTTGAATTTTGGAAGAATAAGTTAAAATTTAGATTATTAAGATTAGAGACATAATTTAAGAAGATATCAATTCTTTAATTTAAAATCTCTAAATGAATCACTTTAATAATATTCAACTCTTAATCAAACCCAAAAATGATAATTGAAATTAATAATTAAATAATTAAAAGGAAAATAAACCTTAATTAAATTAAAAGCTTAAAACATTAAGTGATTTGATAATCAAATTGAAATAAATTTAAAACATTAAAATTAATTTGAAATCACTTAAAAAACAAATCTAAAACAAATTCGAAACATTAAAGAAAATCAACCTTAAGACAATTCATAATTAAAACATAAAAAATCAAACCAATTAAAATTGACCTAAAGTGTTACAATTAAGTCAAATTAAATTTAAATCAATAAAAGTTTAATTAAATTGAATAATCTAAACACCTCTTTCAAATCAAACAATTTAAAACACTTAAGAGAAAATCAACTTGAATTTTGAAACTAAATTAAATCATCCTACATCATCAATTCAACTTTAATCAAAGCGGTTAAATTCTTTAAAAAACTGATTTGCCCCCTAAAGGCTTTCATTATTATAACTCTTAAGTAAACATCAAGTGAAATGTCACTTTACTCATAGGATAATCAAACATCCTAATTCACTGAGCAAGAGACAAACTAAACTAAATTTTTGGATGATCAATTCACCAATACAATAAGAATCATTTGGACTCAAAATAATCCCAAAAAATATTGAAAAGATATTTAGGACTCATCCTAAACACTTCCTCAATATGATGGGGTGTTTTAGAAGAACAATCTAATTTAATTGTTCTTTGGTGAAGAAAATCATCCACAAAAACAAAAGAACCTAGACGTCATAGGGATTGACTAGCAATAGGATTAGGATTTTGGTAGACAACCAGAATCTTTTCTTAGCTTTACCTAGGTGCATGTTGCGAATATATGAATGCCTTAACATGTGTTTTAAGTGCAGTTTGGAAATGACGAGAAGATCCTCCAGGTACCCTTTTATTTTATTGCAATTTATTTACTTACCTGCACTGCACTTTACTTTTCTTGCATGTTAAACAAGATTGACACCCTGCATGAAAACTGAAACCTTTAGGATAGCCACAAAACTGAAACCCAAAACTAAATTAAAAGCCACAAAAAAATAAAATTCATCGTCACAACATTTCAAAATATAAAACATCTCAAAATTTAATAACAAACAAAATAATAAAACCACAACTATAACTAAATTAAAACGTCTTGTTAGATGATAAGGAATACCTCGGATGATGTAACCTACGTGTTGCTAACGGGATTTCCCATGGTCTAAATGAAAGTGTGGAACTCATTCAGTTGAGTTTAGAAAATTCATCTGGACTAAGTGAATCCGATGAAAATAACGGTGCCGAAATGATGGAACCGTGGGATCTTAACCGGTGTTGTTATAATCAACTTTAAGATTCCCCTAATAAAACATTAAAAATATTTGAACTTTAAGACTTTTCTAAACTAAAAAACTTCTCTCATCTCATGATTTTCACTTTCTAAAACTAAACCTATGCAACAACAAGAAGCTTGGAACACTCTGGGCAGCACGACCATCTTCTTCAGTAAAACTCGGGTCTACTTCAGCAAAACCATTCTTAGAATTAAATAACCAAGCCATAGAATTTCGAGGTAGTTTGCCTAGTGCAACATAAATCCTCAACCTTTTCGTTAAGCACTTGCATAATCATTTTATGCAAATTAAGTCCTAATAAGTCTTAGGATTCCGAGGTAGTTGTTTGGTACGACAAAAACCCTCACATCTTCGAGGCTACTTGTGTGATTATATCATACAAATATAAGTCCTAATTAATTAAAATTGGCAGGATTGCAACATTAAATATACTCTTAAATTGAAGCAAAACAATAGGATAGTTTGGGAAGTTGTCAAGATTCTTCTTGGATCCTCAACTTCTCCTACTTTTCTTCCTTCGAACTCCTGAAAATAATTGTTCCAAATTTGATCCATTCCCTATTGAAATCTCCAAAATTCAATCCTTTGAAAACCTTAAACTTCGAAATTCTTGAGAGCAAAACCACTGATCATTATCAAGAGTTTTCTTAAATGATTCCTGTCATTTAAGATGTAACTAACTATAGGGGCTTGCCCTAATAAGGAATTTTAGGAACCCAGGTAAAATAAACCCTTCTTAATTCATTTATATTAAGCAGGGGAACTTGTCGGCTTATAAAATTGGTTCGCAGACCAAACGGATGTCACAAATTCTCTAGTTTATTTAATCGAGCCCCATCATCAAGTAGTGTGTCTATTCTTCGGGATAGATACACGGTTTGTGATGCGGTGCTGGTTTATATAAACTATTTGGGATGTGAGATCGGTTTGATTTCATATCTTAAAATTTTCAAACCTAAAGTTATTTTCAAAATCAAATTCTTCTTTCTAAAACTATATATATATTTAAATTAAATT
This sequence comes from Papilionanthe hookeriana x Papilionanthe teres, assembly GCA_022702705.1. NCBI lineage: Eukaryota > Viridiplantae > Streptophyta > Magnoliopsida > Asparagales > Orchidaceae > Papilionanthe > Papilionanthe hookeriana x Papilionanthe teres. Next base: position 54,392,400 of record CM040433.1, read on the forward strand.
TAAAATTTAAAATTCGCCGAAAATTTTTGTAGGTGACCCCATTTCAAAATACATAACCTAAAAATATGCCGACAACTTCTGGCGACTCCGCTGGGGACTAGTTCCTCTCTCCATTTTGATCAGATGGTTTTACTTTCATAAATTGGTAGTGAGTCCATGCCCCTTTTGGACCAAACTACCATTCTTTCCGTTGGCATACCACGTTCATTTCTGTCTTGAACGGGTATAGTCAACTCCTTTTGGATTTTGGAGCCACTGTTTAGACACCCCTAAACAAATAAGTTCTGAAATCCTTTTGCCTCTTTCTGAGGTGGGGTGGACCCCCAATAGGTGTTAGCTTAGGAGCAGTCCTTTGGGTTGAGAGGTCTTATGAAACTTTCTCTTCCTTTCCAATTTTAAATCAAATCCTTTACCTTTCCTTTAACCTTCCTCCATTAATCATTTTGTTCCTAACAAACAAATCCTCTAATAAACAACCTTTTAATAAGCGAACTCTTTTAAATTGCAAATATATTAAGATAAACTATAAAGTGTTCGGACTCTTTCTTTGCTGTCTTAAGTTTTGGGATAAAAGGAAGCATAATTCAGGGCTGACGTTTGGAATTTACCCTGCAGAAAATGACTACACCAAAGTTAATTTTCTCCTTCACCAATAGAATGGACTTTGTCGTCTATAAGGATGAACTGTCTGACAATGGAATCATCCGTTTTGGACAAGGATTCGACAATACAGATATTAAGTTCGCTGACGTCACCCTCTTCACCCTAATGGACAAAGTATCGGAAACTGAGGAGCCCGTAATTGAGTTTAACCTGAAATCGACTCAAGAGTTCCCTCCCCTGCAAAGGGTCCCAGCTGAAAGAAGTACCACTGTTCGTAGGAGGACTGTTGTCTCTACCCTCACTGGTTTAGTCATCTCTGCACCTACCCCGGCTCCTGCCAAATAGAAGGGGAAGGAAATCCAAGTCTGTGATGAGCCTGTCACCATGGAGGGTACAGATTTTGCTACAATACCTTCTGTTTTCAAAATTGTGTCCAGTTTAAAGTTTACACCCTTAACTCGGACTCAAAGAAGAAATCAGAGCAAAAACATCTCCAGGATCGAGAAGGCTAAGGCTGCTGAAGTTGCTTTTCTGGAAGAGATTCCTGATGAAGAGGAAGAACTACCTAAGTATTCACCCTTGTTGGAAAGAAGTAGGTTTCACCCTCTCTCTGGTGCATCGGATGAGGAAGATGTCTGGAGGATCGTCGCTGCATTACCCAACCTGCATACTATAGTAACTGTAAGAGGAAAAGGGTTAAGACTACGCTGTTTACTCGACTGCGAGCCGTAGTAGAGAAACTAGCTAAGAAGAAAGGATGCCCCGTATCAGAGATTTTAAGAAGAATGGGACGAGTGCCAGTCAAATCCCGCCTCAGACCGCGAGTAAACCCCGTCACTGCCCCAGAGAGGCCAAGGAAGAAAGTGCGAGCAAGTTCACCTGTTGTCGTATCGGGACAACATATTAGGGAGGACACCACCTACCAATGCACAGCCGATAGACCATCTGGTCCTAAGCCTTCTACTGCGAGAAGGATGGTGTGGCGACCTATTATTGCTGAACCGATACAAGTACAATGTTCTGGAAAGAAGAGTCTCGTCAGAAAGCCAGAATCTGAAGAAAGTGCTACTGCATTAAAAGAAACTCCTAGAAAGAAGTCCAACTGTCATCACATGACAACTGCAAAACTGTTTGGAAGAGACCGCTTGAGGATGCTATAGGAAAACTAAGAACGGACATCCGACGGTTGGCAAAAGAAAGTGGAGAAAAATTAGAAAATGAAGTAGATTCATCAGAATGTATGAATGAAGAGTACACTGAGATTAATATGGTCGAGACCCGAGCATCAGCAGCTGTTGACCTCATTTTTTATGAGGTCTTCTCTTCTCTCTTTAATACTTAGGATCTAGCCCTTGGCTTTTCCTTTGACTATCCTAGAGGATTAGAATTGGGACCCACCACCTAGAAATTCAAACCACCTCTTAACTCCCTGCAAACTCCACAAACTTGATTGTAGACCCCTAATCACCTAGAGGGTTGAAATCAAATGTGGAAGTTTAAAGGATGAGTTCCTATAGGACTCTTTGGCCTTAGGACTGCCCTGGGTGGCTTGGTCTGGTGAATGGCTGACCTACACACACACACTACACTCATACACTAAATTTAGGTATCAATTCGGAATGAGAACTGATCCCAAGCCCTAACTCCCCCTGGGAGGCCCTCCAGCCTCTCCTATTTAAACCCCACCACTCTCGGCCATGGAGGAGGTGTTGAGCCAACCATAAGGAAACTCTGTCAAAATCATTCCAGACCACTCTCCACACATAGAGCATTTGATTCCCACCGGATTCCAGCCCAATTCCTCCAAGTCGAGCTCAATTTTGAGTTCAAATTTCAACATAAAAACTAGGAAACTTCTTCACAGTGAGCCAATCCCCAAATTGATTGGTCCTACACCTTCACCAGACCAAGAGAAGAAGTTTACCAACAAAAGCCCCCTCACCAGGCCAGCCATTGCTTCCAGCCTCCAAGCTTTGTGATCGGGCTTGGTCGAAATCATACCTAGACAATTCACCAGGCCAAGGGACTTTATCTGGAACTTGCTTGGACCCAATCGAAGGTGACACAACTCTCAGATTGAAGCTTCACTTCTCTGAGCAAAGGTATGGACTCACTCTTCTTCCCGAGCTTACAGAGATTCTCTATTTAATTTGAGTCAATTTCAATATATGTTTACCGTATGGATGTGTTCGTCTCCTCAAGACGAATCCATAGAGCATAAGAACACGAAAATCCGTTGAGAATCGAGTGAGAAATTAGGGTTAGAAGGTTGACGGTCACGGGTGCACACCAGTCGTAGACGATGACTGGGAGCCGTCGGATCGAGCGTGTATCGAGCGGACGGTCTGGATTGAGCCGGACAACGCGATGGTACGTGAACCGCGGGGCCTTGGAGCGCTGAGTCGGATGGCGGCGCCGAATCAAAAGACGACACGCGGCGTTTCGGAGATGCCTAGGTTGAGCTGGCGCTGCGTGGATAAGTAGGAAATTAGGGTTTTTTTTATTTATTTAATTCCCTAAACTTCAAAAATGCATAACTTTGTGTAGGAAAATCAGAAAAATAAAATAAAAATACCCTCTTGCTCAGTGAACAAAGGAGAATAATGTGGAAAAGAGATCATTTAATTTCATTGAGTATTGGATTTTTAATAATTTATTTACTCTCTGCACACTTTCAATTCTCCATGCATGCATACAATTCACCATGGCATGAGACCATAGGGCTTTTGAAGCCTCTAAATTTGGGAACATTCCCTGAATTTTCCAAAGTCAGAGGCCACCCCTATGAAGAGTTATTGATTTTTCAATTCTAGGTTACTATTCTGAGTATTTTAATTCTAATAATTAGCATGTTATGAAATAAATTCTAGGAAAATTTGGTGATATTTCTTATGATTAGAGAACCCTAGGAAAAATGGTTTTTGAGTTAACTCACTTATAGTAACCCTAATTGGCTTAAACACCCAAAATGGAGCTTTAATTAATTAGAGCTAATCATATATCAAATTGACTTGAAATAAATTCTCCACTGACCTTTAGGATCAGAGGAACCCACCATAAAAGTTTGAAGTCAATTGGATTTGGTTAGCCCTATCAAATGGGTTGATTAAGCCATTTAGCCAAATTTAAACTTTAAAAATTCATAACTTTCAAAATCCTTTTCAAAAATTCACCAAATTGGTTTTGGAGCCTCTCTGATATCAGGGGAATTTAAGAAAATTAAAATTGCAATTTTCCAAAAAAGTTGATTTTTTGCATTATTTTAATATTTTAATAATTAAAAAATAATAAAAATCACAAAAATAATAAAATTCACCAAAATGACACATTTTGAATTTTAATCACTTAGGAACAAACCCCATATTTTTCTTAAGTCTCTATGATGAGATATTAAATTTTAAAGCCCTAAGGTAATTTTAAAATTAAAAAATGTATTTTCTAGCATTTCCACTAAAATAATTCTAATAAATCAAAGCAAAATCAGAAAATTATAAAAATTGGTTCTCTGGTTTCCTTGATATCAGAGAGATTTTTGAAAAATATAAAATTCATTTTTCAACCTTTATTTTATTTTTAAATTAATTAATACTCCAAAATTTAAAATAATTATAATAAAAATAATATAATTCAAAAAATCACCAAAATTGGTCCAAGTGGTCCTCTGGTCATTAGGAATGTCCCATAATTTTCTTAAGGACAGAAACTTTCTCTTGGTCATGTTATTAAATTTTCCTTAAAAATTCTTATTTTCGACCAAAAATAATTACATAAATAAATTAAATACAGAAAAATCACATTTTTCTCCTCTAATGTCTTGATTGACATATGAGTGAAGTTACATAAAAATTACAAATTCATTTAAGCTCAATTTAGTGAGTTATGGAATTAGTAAGCATAGTGGGCAAAAGGGTAATTAAAATTTTAACCTATAATTAAAAATTTTAGGTTTAATTAAAAAGATGGGTAAAATATTTGATACTAAGTTGATTTTGGATCTTTGAAACTTAGGTATTTAAAGGGTAGAAACCTACCAAGTAATTTGAAAGTAATCAAAATAAACCTTAATTAAATAATTAATTAAATTTTGAAGAATAAAAAAAATTTAGAATTATTAAAATAGGGATATTATTAGGAAGAAATTTATTCTTTAATCTAAGAATCTCTAAATTAATCACCTCAATAATATTTAATTCCTAATTAAAATGATAATCCAAACTCAAAACTTAAAATGCTTAATCATTAAATTAAATTAAAATTAAAACATTTAAATTAAATTCTTTTAAAATTTCAATTAAATTAATACTATAACATTTAAAATTAAATCATCCCTAAAGCATAAAAATAAAATATTAAATTAAAATTAAATTAAAAAAAATTAAATTGCAATTTAAATTAAAATTAAAAATAAAACCAAATTAAAATTTAAATTAAATTAAAATTAAAATGAAATTAAATTAAATTAAATTAAATTAAATTAAAATTTAAATTAAATTAAATTAAATTAAATTAAATCACATTAAATTAAATGAAATTAAAACATATTAAACTAAATTAAATTAAATTAAATAAAAAAATAAATAAAATCAAGTTAAAATAAAATTAAAATTAAATAAATAAAATTAAATTAAAATTAAAACCAAACCAAATTAAATTAAAATTAAATTAAATTAAATTAAATTGAACATCACTTAAGATATAAAGAATTCAAAAATAAATCTGAAACAACTTGAACACTATTCCAAATTTAAACCCATTAATTGAAATTAAATTGAATCACAAATCACTTAAATATCGATTTGCCCTCGAGAGCTCTTGTTGTCATAACTCCTAAATGGAGTGTTAAGTGAAGTATTACTTCACTCATAGGATATTCAAATGTCCTAAGTTCATCGAGCAAGATAACAAAACTTGAACTCCTGGATAATTGATTCATTATATAATTAAATTCTCTTGGACTTAAAATAATCCTTGAAGTATTGAAAAGATGTTTAAGATTCGTCTTAAGCACTTCCTCAGTACGATAGGATGTTTATAAGAACAATTGAACTTAATTGTTCTTTGATGAAGAAAATCGTCCTCAAACTAAAACACAAGAACCTAGACGTCATAGGAGATGACTAGCTATAGGATTAGGAACTTGGTAGAAAACCATAACCCTTCCCTTAGCTTTTTCCTAGGAACTTGCTTTAAATGCTTAAATATTCTAAATTGTGTGTAAGTGTAACCTGGGATGACGGGAAGACCCTCCAGGTACGCTTTTATTTTATTGCAGTTTACCTTCTTGCAATTTACTTTATTGCAAATTCACTTACTTTTCTTGCATGATAAACAACTGTTACATGAAAACCCACACCTTTAGGATAGTCCCTAAAACTGAAAACCAAAACTAAATTAAAAGTCATTACAAGATAAAATTCACCGCCACAACATTTCAAAATATAAAACTAAAAATTTAATCACAAACAGAATACAAAACTACAATTATAACTAAATTAAAACGTCTTGTTGGATGATCGGGAATACCTCGGATGATGTAACCTATGTGTTGCTAACGGGATTTCCCACGGTCTAAATAAAAGTGTGGAACTCATTTAGTTGAGTTTAGCAAATTCATCTGGACTAAGTGAATCAGATAAAAATAATGACGCCGGAAGGATGGAACCGTGAGATCTTAACCGGTGTTGTTATAATCAACTTTAAGATTTGTTTTAATTAAAACATAAAAAACACTTGGACTTTAAGATTTTCTCTAAACCAAAACACTTCTCTCATCTCCTGATTTATGACTTCTAAAACTAAACCTCTGCAACAACAAGAAGCTCGGAGCATGGTGGGCAACACTGACCATCGTCATCGCAGAAACTCGAGTCCACTTCAAGCAAAACTTTCTTAGAATTAAATAACCAAACTATAGGACTTCGAGGTAGTTTGCCTAGTGCAACATAAATCCTCAACCTTTTGTTAGGCATTTGCATTGCAAATCAAGCCCTAACCGGTCTTAGGACTCCGAAGTAGTCGTTCGATACGACATAAACCCTCACATCTTCGAGGCTATTTGTATGATCATGTCATACGAATATAAGTCCTAATTAATTAAAATTGGCAAGATCAAAACATTAAATAAATATTAGGACTTTCCTAAATTCAAGCCAAACAATAGGATAGTCGGGAAATTACCGAAGTTCGCTTCGAATCCGTAATTTCTCCTACCTTTCTTCCTTTGAATTCCCAAAACAAAATGTTCCAAACTTGATCCATTCCTTATTGAAATTCCAAAATTCAATCCCTTGAAAACTTAAACTTTGAGATTCTTGAGAGCAGAATTACTGATTATCATCGAGAGTTTTCTTAAGTGATTCTCGTCACTTAAGATGTAATTAACTATAAGGGCTTGCCCTTATAGGGAATTTTAAGAACCCAGGTAATATAAACCCTGCTTAATTCATTTATATTAAGCAGGGGAATTTGTCGGCTTATAAAATTGGTTTGTAGACCAAACGGATGTCACAAATCTTCTAGTTTATTTAATCGAGCCCATCACCAAACAGTGTGTCTATTCTTCGGGATAGATACACGGTTTGCGATGCGGTGCTCGTTTATGTAAACTATCTGGGATGTGAGGTCGGTTTGATTTCATATCTTAAAATTATTTTCAAAATCAAATACTACTTTATAAATCATATATATATATATTTAAATTAAAATTAAAACCTAAAATTCGCCGACAGCAGCTTCACAAGGCGCTCCGTCAGCTTCAGAAAGGGAGGAACTGGATGTGATGAGAGCACAACTTCGAGAAAAGGATGATACAATTTCTCAGATGGCAAAAAGGAAGGAAGAGATGGCTGATGCCCTAGCCACTCTCCAGAGTCAGCTTCAACCTCAAAACAAAACAACCCTAGAAATTATTCACATCGCAGATGGAGGAAAGGAGATCACATCTGTTAATGGAGATGAACAGCCGAAGAAAGATTCTGCACAAAGCATGATTCCCGAAAAGGATATCAAAAACATGGTAGAACAGCAGGTGTGGGAAGCCTTAGCCCAGACTAAAAGTGGAACATCTATCCAAACAGGTAGACCTTACCCTGAAGAATTTTATGTGGTCCAATACCCAAAAGGTTTCGTACCACCTCTGTTCAAGACTTTTGATGGAACGGAAAACCCCCGGCAGCATGTCGCACATTTTTGTGCCAGTTGTTGCAATGCGGGTGGAAGTGATGCTTTACTCTTCCGTCAGTTCGTCAGCAGTTTGTCAGGGATCGCCATCGACTGGTATGCAGAACTGCCAAATGGCTCAATTAAGACTTTTTCAGAATTAGAAAACCTCTTCGTTAAGCGGTTTGCCAGAGCTCGGCACCACATCACTATCGATGATTTAGTGGTGGAGCAATAGAAACCTAACGAAACTTTAGTTGATTACATACTTCAATGGAGAAACTTAAGCATGAAGTGTGAACCACAGCTTCAGGAACAACATGCAATCGGTATCCTGTTGAAGATTATCCATGGCCCGATAGCACTTCTCCTCAAAGGATTTACAATCAAGACTTTCGAGAAGTTGCTTAGCAAGGCCATTAGCTTGCAGGAGGAAGGAAATCAGCTAAGTTTTTGGACAAGACTAATAAACAGAAGCCCGTAAAAGCATTTGAAAAGAAATCCAGAATCATCACGGCAGTAGGTAAAGGCAAGCAGCCAGTGCAGATACAGTTAGAGCGGCCACAGCCCAGTTATCAACCACCGTAACGGACTTACCAACAACCACAACAGATTTATTAGCAATTCAACAAAACTACCAACAGCCTCGACCGAGCTATCAGTTGCCTCAGCATTATGAGCAACCGCCTCATCCATCGTGTAGCCTGAATGAACTTTTAAATAGGGAATATCCATTCAAGATCGAAGCGATGAGTGAAGATGTTCCGCAGCTTTAATGAAGACACCCGATTTCCAGCTACCGTAGCCTAAGAGGCCGAAGAAGTCAACAAGAAAGATCATCCAAACTATTGCCCTTACCACCGGATGCTCGGGCACAAGATAGAGGATTGCATCACATTCAAGAGTTGGTTTGACAACAATCTCCGGAAAGGGAACATAACGATCTAGAAGGAATACATGAAGGAACCCCAAAAAGGAGGTTCCGTCAATGTTATTTCAACGGATCCTATTGTTCTGATAGACCCCTACATGACTAATGATGGATGGAGTACCATCTGGACAAGGTCATTGAAGAAAATTTTGGGTCACATTCAAAATGCTTCGGTGCGCGCTTCAACTCAAAGTTTGAAACCTGTCGAGCCGGCACTACCGCTTGCGATTGAAGAACCACCCCAAAAGGAGGAGAAGATCGTAGAAGAAAAGAAGACCGAGGCACCAAAGGGTAGACTAGGGGCTGCTTATCCTAGGATGGTTATTTTTGATTTGGGGGAGAAATCCCTCGGACCTCTAACTCTGTATGATTATTTTCTCGCTCTGGCGAGATCTTATAATGATAAGAGTTTTGGTTTTGGCTACGTTTTGACTATTTTTAAAGATTACGTAACTAACGACAACCAATCTAATCCGGATCTCGATTTCGAAACAAGAAACGATTCTCAAATGATACTGAACCTCGATGACCACGACAAAGGAGAAGACACTCAAATAGATGGCTGCAAAAGCTCAACATGTAATGAGTCTATTTATGAATTTCGAGGAGCTCCAATCACGATAGAATTAGAGTTATCAGATTCTGAAGCAATATCAAAAGAGCCAGTCGTTCCGATTCAAGAGGAGACACTGGCAGATTCACCACCAGATTCAGGATAAGTAACTGAAGTCAATCTAAGGAGTGGAAAAGTTCTACCCCCCCCAGAATGGGTCCAAAGGATAAAGGAAAGCAAGTGGTTTCTCTGGAAGAGCCAACCCCAACAGAGGAATTGCCCATTCGGGAAGAAATCAAGGAACATGGTAATAAGGTGGATTATAACGTGCTAGCCCATCTTAGGAAGTTACCAGCCAAACTAAGCATCTACGACACTCTGATCCTGTTAAAGGAGATCAGGGAAAATCTGATCAAGGCTTTACTTGATCTAGAAATTTGCTTAGCTCAAATGGTCGGTAATTCCTTCGACGAGGTTTGCTCGTTAAAAGAACAGTGAGGTGTTACCTTCACGGACAATGATCTAATACTGAGAACAATAAATCACAACCGACCGTTGTACATTTCAGTCACTATTGGAAAGTTTACGCTCTCCCGAGTGTTGGTTGATCTAGGAGCATTAATCAACATAATGAATCTTCGGACGCTAGCATAATTCGAAAATGATGCTCATGAGCTTAAAGCAGATAAAATGCTACTAAGAGGCTTCAATCAAAAAGGAGAAAGAGCTCTAGGATCGATTACACTATTAATGAAGACTGGTGACTTAGCAAAGACAACCACAAAATTCCATATAATTGATTATGGGACATCATTCAATGCTCTACTGGGTCGGCCGTGGATCCATGAGAACTGGATGGTACCGTCGTCTCTGCACCAGTGCATAAAATATTATGAAGGAGGAGAATAGTGTATCAAAGGTGATTTGCAACCATTCTCCGTGCATGAAATCGGAATTCAAGAAGATGCAGCTTACTACGGGCCTCCAAAAAAGACAATCTTTTCCAGAAATACCATAACAAATGAAGCAAAAGAAGTTCGAGATGATGCAGAACCTAAAATTCTAGTTCAGCAGTTACTCATCACTCTCTTACGGCGAGATGGTGAAGGTTTCTCCCGAACTCACACCCGAGGTCGAGGCCGGGGATGAGGTCATGGAAGAAACGGTGGAACAGTTGGACAGAAGAAACCGGTCATCGATGTTGATTGGGAAAGTAAATCCAAAGAAGAAGAAATCAAGAAAGAAGTAGTGACAATAAGTCAGAAGAAACCCCAATTTAAGATCTCTCTAGAAGAAGAAAAGAACGAAGAATACAAATCAATGTACGAGAAGATTAACCATTATGTGCATACTATGACCCTGACACCGATCTATCCTAGTAAGGTCGAGGGTATGGTGGTCAAGGAGGTACATGGAGGTGGTACTAAACTGATCAAATTCTACCATAGTGCTTCTTCCTCCAATACTGAAAAAGATGTACAACTTGAAGATGTTACTTCTTCTGAATTAATGGAACTGCCTTTTGAGTGGTATTCTCCCTGTGTTCAAATTTTAATTCAACGTGGTGTATTACCTCGACGATGGACAAAAGGTCAATCACAACACTTCGAAAAATTATGGAATAATGCCAGTTAGCCTCCCAATTCAAAACACGGTCTCAGATTTGGCACAGTAGGATCAGTTGATGCTATGGGATTTTGCTTGGTGGTCACTTGCGAGCATGATGAAGACTATTTGGAAACTTCAAATGATCCAGAAAATCTGCCAATTGGAGTTGCTGCACCAGAATTTGAAGAAGAAATTAAATCTACAATATGCTAGTTAATGGAAGTTAACTTAGGTACTAGCGAAGAGCCTAGGCTGACCTTTGTTAGCTCCTTACTCAATAAAGAAGACTCTGAAAACATGATCAGACTACTGATGGAATTTAAAGACTATTTTGCTTGGAGTTACGATGAAATGCCGGGATTAGCTCCAGAAGTTGCAGTTCACAAACTAAGAGTGGATCACACTGCCGTTCCAGTCAGACTAGCTCCCAGAAGAATGCATCTAGAGATTGAACAACAAGTTATAGCTGAATTTAAGAAGCTAATAGACGCTAAATTCGTCCTTAAAGAACAATATTCGACTTAGTTAGCCAATGTGGTACCAGTCAGAAAGAAGAATGAACAGATCAGAATCTGCGTAGATTTCAGAGATCTGAACAAGGCATGTCCAAAGGATGAATTTCCTCTACCAATTCTAGAACTGATGATCGACAACGCTTCGACACATGAAATCTTCTCTTTCATGGATGGATCATCAGGATACAACCAGATGAAGATGGAACTAGAAGATGAAAAGCTCACAGCCTTCAGAACGCCAATTGAAGTACACTGCTACACAGTGATTCCTTTCGGACTGAAGAGTGCAGGAGCAAAATACCAAAGAGCAATGACGAGAATTTTTTATGATCTCATTCACAACCAAGTCGAGTGCTTCATGGATGATGTGGTCATCAAAAGCAAACTGAAAGAAGATCATCTGTATGATTTGAGAATTGTTTTCGAGCGATTAAGAAAATATAACCTTAAGATGAATCCCTTGAAATGCGCCTTCAGCATCACCTCTGGGAAATTCTTAGGATTTGTTGTCCGACATCCTTGAATTGAAATCGATCCGAAAAAGATTAAAGCTATCTTAGAAATGCCACCTCCAAAACCTTGAAACAACTACGATCCTTTCAAGGAAAATTGGCATATCTTCTACACTTTATCTCGAATTTGTTAGGTAGGTGTCAGCCCTTCTCGGCATTAGTTAAAAATGACGCTAAATTCATTTGGGAAGAAAAATGTCAGCGGGCCTTCGAGGACATTAAACAATATTTAATGAAACCTCCTGTCTTAGCAGCCCCAGTCTCAGGTCGACCGTTAATACTGTACACCATGGCTTTAGATGACTCTCTCGGAGCCCTGCTAGCCCAAGTCAACGACGAGGGAAAAGAAAATGCTCTCTACTACTTAAGTCGTCCTTTAATTCCGACGGAAGTAAAGTATCATTCGATTGAAAAGCATTGTTTGGCTCTGATCTTCACTGCTCAAAAGCTCAGGCATTACATGCTTTCTCATAAGGTCAACCTTATTTCAAAGTTTAATCCGTTGTAATATTTGATGACCCGACCAACGCTTTATGGCAGACTTGCCAGGTGGTTGATGATACTATTGCAATTAGATATAACTTTCATACCACTTCGTACCGTAAGAGGAAAAGTCCTAGTAGACTTCTTCGCAGCACACCCTCTACTGACAGAATCACCTCTCAACGACGACTTGCCTGACGAGCAGATAATGAGCCAAGAAAACCCCGATGATCAGCGTTAGGAACTGTACTTTGACCGAGTATCCTCAGCATATAAAGATAAGGAATTGCAAACGATAGTGCCCGGTAAGGCAGGAATCAGACTAATATTTATAACACCGGAGCGGGGAATGTTAAGATACTCCCACCATTTAACAGAGCCATGTATGAATAATGAGGCCGAATACGAAGCTCTTATAATTGGATTAGAATTAACCATTCAGATGGGGATAACAGACATCAACATCTACGGGGATCCTCATTTGATCATTCAACAGGTCATCAGATAATACAGAATTCTGAAGCCAAGACTCGAGCAATACTTTCATTATGCAATGAAATTAGTAGAGCAGATTCCGAATGTAACGATCTACAAGATCCTTGGAAGAGAAAACGCTCTCGCAGATGCGTTAGCCTACCTTGCAAAGGAATTTGCTTATTTGAGGATGAATCGGTTGAAGTATCAGTTCAGGGACGTCAGATTCTCTCTCAGCTCGATATAAACATGATACACAAGTCAGAATAAAAAGAAGAATCAATTGCGACAATAATAGAAAATGCAGAAGACTGGCGTCAACCACTAATAGACTACCTGTAAACAGGAAACCTACTGGATGATAAGTCATTAGCCCATCAAATCAAGAAAAGAACTCTATCTTACGCATTAATAAACAATATATTATACAGAAGGTCTTCCGATCAGATGTGGCTAAGGTGTCTGAGTGAGTCCGAGGCTCGTGAAATCGTTAAAGCAGTGCACTCAGGGCTTTATGGCGCTCATCAGTCAGGTCAAAAGATGAAAATGAAGATTAAAAGATTAGGCTACTACTAGCCCTCAATGATGACAGATTGCATGAAGGTTGGCAAAAGTTGTCACCAGTGCCAAGTACAGGGAGTGGTTCTACATCAACCTCCAAATGTGCTACATCCGACAATCGTGTCATGGCCATTTGAGTGTTGGAGCATAGATATCGAGGGTCCGATAGAACGGCCTTCTTCAAGAGGACATCGCTTCATTCTTGCAGCTACAGATTACTTTTCCAAGTGGGCAGAAGCAGTACCGCTCAGAGAAGTGAAAGAACATCACGTGCTACAGTTCTTCAAGAATCAAGTCATTTACTATTTCGGGGTACCGCGCAGGATTATCTCAGATAACGGTTCCACATTCAGAAGCACGAAGATTAACAATTTTTTCAGAAAACACGGGATTGACTGGCGCTATTCAACGATCTACTACCCAAGAGCGAATGGCTTGGCCGAAGCATTTAATAAAACTCTCGTCCAATTCCTAAAGAAAACTTTAGACGAAAACAAGAGAAATTGGCACGAGAAGTTGTTAGAAGCCTTATGGGCATACAGGATGACTTTTAGAACTCCTATTCAGTCTACACCTTACGCTTTAGTATACGGGTCCGAAGCCGTCTTACCCTTGGAGGTACAACTTCCCTCACTCAGAATTGCAGTTGCTAACAAAATCACTACAGAAGAAAATGCCAAATTGCAATTAGACGAATTGGAAAGCTTGGAAGGAAAATGACTTTCAGCGCAGCAGAATTTGGAACTGTATCAAACCAAGATGATCCATGCCCACGATAAACTGGTCTGCCCAAGGACATTCAAAGTCGGTGACTTTGTTCTAGTCCTCAAGAGACCTATTCTCGCACACCGCAAGATAGAAAGTAAATTTGAACCGACTTGCGAAGGGCCGTTCATGGTCGAGATAGTCTACTCAGGAGGTTCCTACGAGCTTGTGAATTGCCACGGAGAACGACATATGCTTCAAATTAATTGACGATATTTGAAGAACTATTACGCAACCTGATGTTTCGAAGGATGGACATTAAAAATGGAGTCTCATTCCTAGAAACACGGGTAGAGTAATCCTTTGTGACTGGGTCTGAACCCAAAAATATAAAAATGGATGACAAAAATCATTAACAAAAAAAATGTGTTAAAAGAGAAAACGTGTGAAATCATAATAATGAAATTTTGATTCCTTCCTTTTAAATCAATTCATTCCTGATCTTTCCCCATATATTCCTACTTCCTTTAAAATTTAAAAGAAGTAAATAAAATTTTTCATTAATAAGTGTTTTCTTATTGTTCTTGTTCTTAGTACAGCCGTTGATCCTTTCCTTATTTTTCGCAGGGAAATGTCGAACGGGCGGTTGGTTCTGAACTTTAAGAATGGCGTGAGTCTAGCACTTTATGAAAAGAGGATGAAGGATGGGGCCGTGATTGAGATTGATTCTGATTTCACATCGGCCGGGCTACAGTACGAAGAAACTAATTGGACTCCGATTGATCGGGAAGAATTCTACAGCGAGACAGTAATGAAATTGGGTGGCCCAAGTCAGCCATCTACTAGCAAGAAAAGAAAAGTAAACGCCGCTCATGCAACGGGAGAGGACAAGAAAGTTAAGTCTGTGGTTGCTACAGCAGAGGCCAGGCTTGTCAGTGCCATGCCCACAGAAATTCAAGAAGTAAGGAGAGCTCTCTCACTCCTATTCAGCGAAGAAACAAGAACCGTCGCATTCGCAAGATACTAACCAAGCTAGCAGCGGACCAACATGAAGAGACAATTGCTACCGTCAACACAAATACTTCGAAGAAATTGGTTCGTCAGGAACCGAAAAAAAGAAGACCAACTCTAAGAACAATAGAAAAGATATAAGAAATCCCAAGGAAAATGGAAACAGAATCGGTGCCACGACGCCAAGCAGATGTACCATTTCTGAAGAGTCTTGTTGCGAAAGCAACCTTGGAGGATGTTCCGACAGAGACTATCCCCGAGGAGCCAAGACATGCTGGAGAACATGCTGGGGTTGAACCATACATTCCCCAGTACGTCACCAGCCTCGCTGATTGCAGATAATTCTGAAATACGAGCTGGAAAGGATGCAGAATGTTGAAAAGAAAACTTTTGAATACTTTAAAAGGATTCGAGGGAGGAGGATCAACATCCTAGAAGGCCTTGAGCTGCATACAAATGTGTTTTTAGATTATGAACAACTGCAAATTGTAGACTGCATCGTTGAACTTCAGAAAATGGGTCGAGGTGGCCGCCTAATGGAAAAGACTTTTTCAGAACCCCGAAGATGGATGCCTGGAAAAGGAAGAGTTACGATCCAATGCGGGTGTTGCTACAACTTCACGGTAGACAAAAAAGGAAATCCACCAGGGATACTCCATCACAGTGAGGTGGATCCGATGCCAAGAATTATGAAGAGAATGGTAAAGAGGATGGTGACATGGAGGGTATTGCTCACGGACTGCATACCAAACAGCTGCATCATTAATATTTACAAGGAGGGCGACAACATACCTCCACACATAGACCATCATGACTTCGTCGGACCTTTCTGCACAGTGTCTTTCGTCAACCAGTGCAACATAATGTTCGGATCTGACCTCCGGATTGTAGGCCCGGGGGAATTTTGAGGGCCGATGGAGATACCACTACCGGTAGGTTCTGTCTTGGTGTTAAAAGGAAATGGAGCAGACATAGCAAAACATTGCATTCCAGGAGTTCCTGTTGAGCGGATCTCCGTCACTTTCAAGAGGATGGATGACAGAAAAATGCCTTTCCACTTTCAGCCAGATCTAGAGTTAGATGGGAGATAGTACACCTCCAATGCACATCCAAACGACATTTCCTGCCAAGGGTGGCTTGGAAGATGATGCTATTGTCCATGTAACCCACTATTCAGACATGGTTTTCGATAAATGCTTTTGGAAGAAACTTGCAAGAATCTTACACAATCCGTTTTGGATTTAGATGGATTGTATGAGATGTTGAATTCTCAAAGAAAATATCATCATGTTTTGGATCGAGCTATATGATGTATTTTCGACAAGACTGGAATGAAAATGATCATGTCATGTTTTGCCTTCGCCTCTTTTTGTGCAAATTGACTGAGAAAGGTCATTAAGTTAAATGAAATTCGAACAAAGAGCGAAGGAAAAATAGTAAATAAATGAGAACTCTTTTAAAAAATCTGATGTCAAAACAAACTCTAAATTAACGCGAACTCTAAATAAACAAAAAAGAAATTGAATCACCAAAACAAACGAAACGAGCCTAAATCTCGAATTGAATTCCGATCTGAATTCGTCAAGTTGAATATTTCAATTCTTCTTTCGACTGAAACCCATTTGAAGCTCCTCTAAATCCTCTTTTGAGTTGATTCTTCCCCACGGGAGACTTCACCTTCGGTTTCAAACTTCAAAACTCTGAATCTGAAATTCCCAGCCTCAGACTGTTTTCAAATCTCTTCTGAATCTCCACGATCTCTTCCCTCTTTTGAGAAGGTCGACTGAGCCTACTGACACAGAACCACGAAATTTTTTATTTGGTTCTGATGGCATGGATTCATATCCTTCGCCAAACAATCAAAATTCGATCAACTCTCTTGGATATGAAACACTTTCATGTCTCATTCCAATCCTCCACTAAACTAAAACTTCCAAAAAATCTTCCAAACCAAATCAAATACAAACTTTTGGAATTGGTACCTAAATTTCAATTCCCATCCTTTCGAGATTGGTGCCAAATTCCAGTTCTCTCCTTTCGAGGTCGGTACCAAAGTCTGACTCTCTTTCCGAGATTTATACCAAATTTTAATTCTCTCTTTCGAGACTGGTACCAAATTCCAGTTCTCTCCTTTCGAGGTCGGTACCAAATTTCGACTCTCTCTCCGAGATTGATACCAAATTTCAATTCTCTCTTTTGAGACTGGTACTAAATTTTAGTTCTCTCCTTTCGAGGTTGGTACCAAATTCTGAATCTCTCTTCCGAGATTGATACCAAATTTCAATTCTCTCTTTTGAGACTGGTACCAAATTCCAGTTCTCTCCTTTTGAGGTCTGTACCAAATTCTGATTCTCTTTCCGAGATTGATACCAAATTTCAATTCTCTCTTTCGAGACTGGTACCAAATTCCAGTTCTCTCCTTTCGAGGTCGGTACAAAATTCCGACTCTCTCTCCGAGATTGATACCAAATTTCAATTCTCTCTTTCAAGACTGGTACTAAATTTTAGTTCTCTCCTTTCGAGGTCGGCACCAAATTCTGACTCTCTCTTCCAAGATTGATACCAAATTTCAATTCTCTCTTTTGAGACTGGTACCAAATTCCAGTTCTCTCCTTTTGAGGTCTGTATCAAATTCTGACTCTCTTTCTGAGATTGATACCAAATTTCAATTCTCTCTTTCGAGACTGGTACTAAATTCCAGTTCTCTCCTTTCGAGGTCGCTACCAAATTCTAACTCTCTTTCTGACATTGATACCCAATTTTAATTCTCTCTTTCAAGACTGGTACCAAATTTCAGTTCTCTCCTTTCGAGGTTGGTACCAAATTCCGACTCTTTTCTGAGATTGATACTAAATTTCAATTCTCTCTTTTGAGACTAGTACCAAATTTCAGTTCTCTCATTTCAAGGTCGGTACCAAATTCCGACTCTCTTTCTGAGATTGATACCAAATTTCAATTCTATCTTTCGAGATTAGTACCAAATTCTAGTTCTCTCCTTTCAAGGTCGGTACCAAATTCTGATTCTCTTTTCAAGATTAATACCAAATTTTAATTCTCTCTTTTGAGACTGGTACCAAATTCCAGTTCTCTCCTTTCGAGGTCGGTACCAAACTCCGACTCTCTTTATGAGATTATTACCAAATTTCAATTCTCTCTTTCGAGACTGGTACCAAATTCCAGTTCTCTCCTTTCGAGGTTAGTACCAAATTCCGACTCTCTTTCCGAGATTGATACCAAATTTCAATTCTCTCTTTCGAGACTGGTACCAAATTCCAGTTCTCTCCTTTCAAGGTCCGTACCAAATTCCGACTCTCTTTCGAGATTGATACTAAATTTCAATTCTCTCTTTCGAGACTGGTACCAAATTCTAGTTCTCTACTTTCGAGGTCGGTTCCAAATTTTGACTCTCTTTCTGAGATCAGTACCTAAATTCTGATTCTCATCCTTTACGAGATCAGTACCTAAATTCTGATTTTCATCCTAAATCCTGATCTTCTCCTCGAGGCTGGTACCTAAATTCCAGTTCTCTTTGCAATCTCAAGGTTGGAACCTGGGTTCCAATTCTCATTTCAAATCCGAAATCTCAATGAAATTCACCTCTTTTTCTTCTCCCCAGCGAGAGTTTTGGAATCTTCAGTCTTGGAGATTTACTTGTTACTCCCCAGTGGAAAATTTTCTACGCTCTGTTCTAAGTTGTCACTTAGACGTCTGTGTTGGTTTTGTTGATCTCTTTGGTCAACGCCAATATGCACGGTGTGCTTAGTTAGGACACCACACCTATTGGGGGTCCATTTGTCGACCTAATTTTTTTGATGAGGCCTTTTCTCTTCTCTCTCCTTAGTACTTAGGATCTAGCCATAGGGCTTCTCCTTGACTATCTTAGAAGACTAGAAATGGGACCCCTTACTTAGAAATTCAAACACCTCTTAAACTCCCTTCAAACCCGACAAGTTTGATTGCAAACCCCTAAGCAACTTGGAGGGTTAATATCAAATGTGGAGGTTTAAAGGATGAGCTCCTATAGGACTCTTTGGCCTTAGGATTACAGTGGACGGTCTGGTCCTGGTGAAGGTAAGCTTGCACACACCACACTCTCACACACATTCCAAGCCCTAAAACCACCCTTACCCAATTTGACTTCCTAACTCATATAAGTAATTCATATGGATGGTCCTTAACCCCTAAGCCCCTGGCTAAGAGGGTTAGGAACAACATGTCGGCATTATTTTTTAGGTTGGGTTGTATCTAGAAAAGGGGTCGCCTAACAGAAATTGTCGGCGAATTTTAAGATTTTAAATTTAGTTTAAATACATATAATTTGAAAAGCGAGTATTTGATTTTGAAGATAATTTTAAATTTGAAAATTTTAAGATATGAAATCAAACTGATCTCACATCCCAAATAGTTTATATAAACGAGCACCGCACTACAAACCGTGTATCTATCCCGAAGAATAGGCACACTGCTTGATGGTGGGGCTCGATTAAATAAACTAAAAGATTTGTGACATTCGTTTGGTCTGCGAACCAATTTTGTGTGCCGACAAATTCCCCTGCTTAATATAAAAACATTAAACAGGGTTTATATTACTCAGGTTCTTTAGAATTCCCTATAAGGGCAAGCCCCTATAGTTAATTACATCTTAAGTGACGAGAATCACCTAAGAAAACTCTCGATAATAATCAGTAGTTCTGCTCTCAAGAATTTCAAAGTTTAAGTTTTCAAAGGATTAAATTTTGGAATTTCAACGGGGAATGGATCAAGTTTGGAACATTTTTGTTTTAGGAATTCAAAGGAAGAAAAGTAGGAGAAATCACAGATCCGAAGCGAACTTCGGTAATTTCCCAACTATCCTATTGTTTGGCTTGGATTTAGGAAAGTCCTAATGTCTGTTTAATGTTTTGATCTTGCCAGTTTTAATTAATTAGGACTTATATTTGTATGATAAAATCATACAAGTAGCCTCGAAGATGTGAGGGTTTATGTCGTATCGGACGACTACCTCGGAATCCTAAAACCGGTTAGGGCTTAATTTACATGACCTGATCATGCAAATGCCTAACAAAGGTTGAGGGTTTATGTTACACTAGGCAAGCTACCTCGAAGTCCTATGGCTTTGTTATTTAATTCTAGGAAAGTTTTGTTGAAGTAGACTCAGGTTTTACTGATGACGATGGTCGTGCTGCCCACCATGCTTCGAGCTCCTCGTTGTTGCAGAGGTTTAGTTGTAGAAGTCATAAATCAGGAGATGAGAAAAGTGTTTTGGTTTAGAGAAGTCTTAATTTCCAAGTGTTTTTGTGTTTTAATTAAAAGAAATTTTAAAGTTGATTATAACGACACCGGTTAAGATCCCACGGTTCCATCCTTCCGGCATCGTTATTTTTATCGGATTCACTTAGTCCAGATGAATTTGCTAAACTCAATCGAATGAGTTCCACACTTTCATTTAGACCGTGGGAAATCCCGTTAACAACACGTAGGTTACATCATCCGAGGTATTCCCGATCATCCAACAAAACGTTTTAATTTAGTTGTAATTGCAGTTTTGTGTTCTGTTTGTGATTAAATTTTGAGTTATTTTATATTTTGAAATGTTGTGGCGGTGAATTTTATCTTGCAATGACTTTTAATTTTGTTTTGGTTTCAGTTTTAGGGACTATCCTAAAGGTGTGGGTTTTCATGCAACAGTTGTTTATCATGCAAGAAAAAGTAAGTGCGATGGAATTAAAGAAATTGCAATAATGTAAATTGCAATAAAATAAAAGCGTACCTGGAGGGTCTTCCCGTCATCCCAAGCTGCACTTAAAACACAATTAGAATGTTTAAGCAAGTTCCTAGGTAAAGCTAAGGGAAGGGTTATGGTTTCCTACCAAGTTCCTAGTCCTATAGCTAGTCATTACCTATGACGTCTAGGTCTTTGTGTTTTGGTTTGAGGACGATTTTCTTCATCAAAGAATAATTAAGTTCAATTGTTCTTATGAACATCCTATCGTATCGAGGAAGTGCTTAAGAAGAATTTTAAACATCTTTTCAATATTTCTAGGATTGTTTTAAGTCCAAATGAATTTAATTACATAAATGAATTAATCGTCCGGGAATTCATGTTTTGTTATCTTGCTCAGTGAACTAGGACATTTGAATATCCTATAAGTGAAGTAGCATTTCATTTAACGTTCTGTTTAGGAGTTATGATAACCAAAGCTCTCGAGGGCAAATTGGTGTTCAAATGGTTTATGATTTAGTTTAACTTTAGTTAACGGGTTTAAATTTGGAATAGTGTTCAAGTTGCTTTGTATTTAATTTCTTTATGTCTTAGGTAATGTTATTTAATTCAATTTAATTTAATTTAATCTAATTTAATTTTGTTTGATTTGATGTTAAATAAATTTAGTTTAATTTGATTTAATTTCCTTTAATTTAATTTAATTTGATTTAATTTTTTAATTTAATTTAATTTAATTTAATTTAATTTAATTTAATTTAATTTATTTAATTTATTTGATTTAACTTAATTTGATTTAATTTGTTTGATTTAATTTAATTTAATTTTTAATTTAATTTTTTTTAATTTAATTTAATTTAATTTAATTTATTTTATTTTATTTACTTAATTTGATTTAATTTAATTTAATTTATTTTAATTTAATTTAATTTAATTTGATTTTTAATTTTAATTTAATTGAAAAATTTAAAAGGAGTTTAATAATTTAACTTTTTAATTTAATCCTTTAACATTTTAAAATTTAAATTTGAGTTATCATTTTTAATTAGGAAATAAATATTATTGAGATGATTAATTTAGGGATTTTTAAATTAAAGAATAAATTTCTTTCTAATAATATCCCTATTTTAATAATTCCAATTTTATTATTCTTCCAAATTTAATCAATTATTTAAATTAAGGTTTATTTTAATTATTTTAAATTATTTAATAGGTTTCTACCCTTTAATTTTTTAAATTTCAATCATCCAAATCAAATTAAGATCAAATATTTTACTTGTTAATTTTATTAAACCTAAAGTTTTAATTAAGGGTTAAAATTTTAATTACCATTTTGCCCTTCAAGCTTAATAATTTCATAACTCACTAAATTGAGCTCAAATGAACTTGAAATTTTTATGTGACTTTATTCATATGCCAATAAAGACATGAGAGGAGAAAATGTGATTTGTCTGTATTTAATTTATTTATATAATTATTTTTAGTGAAAAATAAGAATTTCCAAGGAAAATTTAATAATATGACCAAGGGAAAGTTTCTGTCCTTAAGAAAATTGTGGGACATTTCTAATGACCAGAGGACCACTTGGACCAATTTTGGTGATTTTTTGAATTATATTATTTTTATCATAATTATTTTAAGTTTTGGAGTATTAATTAATTTAAAAATAAAATAAAGGTTGAAAAATGAAATTTATATTTTTCAAAAATCTCTCTGATATCAAGGAAATCAGAGAATCAATTTTTGCAATTTTCTGATTTTTTTTGATTTATTATAATTATCTTAGTGAAAATACTAAAAAATACATTTTTTTAATTTTAAAATTACCCTAGGGCTTTAAAATTTAATATCTCATCAAATAGACCTAAGAAAAATATGGGATTTGTTCCTAAGTGATTAAAATTTAAAATGTGACATTTTGGTGAATTTTATTATTTTTATGATTTTTATTATTTTTTAATTATTAAAATATTAAAATAATATTAAAAATCAACTTTTTTAGAAAATTGAAATTTTAATTTTCTTAAATTCCCCGATATCGGAGAGGCTCCAAAACCAATTTGGTGAATTTTTAAAAGTATTTTGAAAGTTATGAATTTTTAAAGTTCAAATTGATTGAATGGCTTAATCAACCCATTTAGTAGGGCTAACCAAGTCCAATTGACTTCAAATTTTTATGGTGGGTTCCTCTCGATCCTAAAGGTCAGTGGAGAATTGATTTCAAGTCAATTTGATGTATGGTTAGCTCTAATTAATTAGGGATCTATTTTGGGTGTTTAAGCCAATTAGGGTTATTATAAATGAGTTAACTCAAAACTTATTTCTCCTAGGGTCCTCTGGTCATAAGAGACATCACCAAATTTTCCTAGAATTTATTCCACAACATGCTAATCATTAGAATTAAAATACTCAAAACAGTAACATGAATTTGAAAAATCAATAACTTTTCATAAGGATGGCCTCCGACTTTGGAAAATTCGGGGAATGTTCCCAAATTCGGAGGCTTCAAAGCCCTATGGTCTCATGCCATGGTGAATTTCCAATATGCATGGAGAATTAAAATAATACGGACGAGTAAATAAATTATTAAAAATAAAATACTTGATGAAATTAAATGATTTCTTTTCCACATTATTCTCCTCTGTTCACCGAGCAAGAGGGTATTTTTATTTTATTTTTATGATTTTCCTACACAAAGTTATGAATTTTCCAAGTTCGGGGAATTAAATAAATAGAAAAAAACCCTAATTTTCTATTTATCCGAATCGGCGCCGCGTCATCCTCGGCATCTCCGAACGGCCACGCGGCGCGCTCCCATTCGACGCCGTAGCTTGAGTCAGCAGCCCGGGGCCCGCCTGTATCGTTCCGTCTCCTCATCCGGCGCTATCCTGGCCGTCCGTCCGCGCGTGTATTAAATGAATGATATCCGTTCATCGTCCCCAAGCCTCCTAACCCGAGAAGCGTCCATCTTCTAGGCCTAAGATCTCACTCGATACTTGACCAAATCTAATGTTCTTATGCTCTATGGATTCGTCTCGAGAAGACGAACACATCCATACGGTTTATGTGGCATGAAATTGGCTTAATGAAAATGGAGAATGTTCAGAAGCTCGGGAAGAAGAGTGAGACCATACCTTTGCTCAGAGAAGTGTGGCTTTGATCTGAGGGTTGTTTCACATTCGATCGGATCCCGCAAGCTCCGGATGAAGTCTCCCGGTCCAGTGAATTGTCTAGTGTGATTTCGACCAAGCCCGATCACAAAGCTTGGAGGCCGGAGCAACCGGGTGGCTCCGGAGATGGGGCTTTCAGTGGAAAACTTCTCCTCTTGGTCTGGTGAAGGTGTAGGACCAATCAATTTGAAGATTGATCCACTGCGAAGAAGTGTCCCGGTTTTTGGCTAAAGTTCGAGCTCAAAATCGAGCTCGGCCAGAGGGCAATGGGGCCGAATTCAGTGGGGATCAAATGCTCTATGTGTGGGGAGTAGTCCGGAACAATTTTGGCGAGTTTCCTTAAGGTTTGTTTCAAGCACCTCTCATGGCCGAGAAGGGGTGGTGTTTAAATCGGAGAGGGTGGAGGGCCTCTCGTGGAGAGTTAGGGCTTGGGATTAGCCGCTCTCGGCAAGAGAAGAACAGCTACAATGGCCACCTGGGATGGGGCGACTCAAGCAAGGGAGAATTCCAAAGTCGGCTCACATGCGAGCTCTCAGCCATGGTGTTTTCCAACGACTCGGTGGCCGACCGACTGGGCATGGGTCACCCTCAAGGTCGGGTGGGTCGTGGCGGGACTTGGTGCAAGCAATCGGCAATTGCCATGTGTAAAGGCTTTGATCCAAAGTAGAATGGGGCATGGCTAGTTTTGGGTCTAAATGGGTCAATCCACCCATTTGGGCTTGGTGCACCCTTCAAGGTGGCTTTAGATGCTGTGGGGATCAAAGGGATCAGCTGGTTTAGCATGGAGAAGTCTCCATCCAAATATATTTGGATTAAATTTAAGTTTAGGTGAATCATGATTAACGCTAATGAGCTTTAGGGATTAAGGAAAGCCCTCCCTCTTCTTACCCAATATGGCATGGTGGAGTGTCCAAGGCTCTCATGGCTCACATGTGGCTCATGCATGGCTTCATGGCTCACCTTTGGCTTGGGGAAAGTTAAGTTAATTTCATGAAAAAGGGTTTTGTGAATTTTGGTATTTTAATGGGAATTGGCATATGGCTTGATTTTGGATGATTTGATGATGAATTTAGGACTTAGGTGTTGAGTTTAATTGAAAGTATGATGAGGGGAAATGTCATATGGGCTTTGAGACCAATTTTGGGCCTTTGGATGTGGTAAAAGATGAGCTTTTAAAATGGTTTAAGGAATGGGCCTTTAAGTTTAAAAATGAATTTATGGATGGGAATTTTGTAAATTTTGGGCCAAATAATTGTTGGGTTTGGTTTAGGGATGTGTCATGAGTGATTTGAAATGAATTTGAGGTGGTTTGGGTTTGAATTGAGTTGAATTTGGGTTGATTTGGTAAATGGGCCAATATAGGTCAAATTGGGCTAACTTGGGCCAATGTTGGGCTAGGGTTGAAATTGGTGTAAAATAAATGTTGGGAAATGTTTATGGGAGTGTTTCAAAGAAGTTTTGGCTTTGGTTGGGCTTTGATTTTGGGGTTTGGGCTTATTTGGGTTAGGTTTGGGTTTAGGTCAAAATTGGGCCTTTTGGTTTTGGGTTGAATTTAAGTGAGGTTTGGGCTTAAATGTTGGGAAAATCATGTTAGTTTTTTGTTTGTGGGGATGCTAAGGAAGGTTTAGAAAAGATTTGGGGTTAATTGGAGTTGAATTGGGTGAGTTTGGGTTAGGTTTGGGTCATGGGTCCAAATTGGGCTTTAAGGCCAAAAGTGAAATTAGATCCAAATGTCAATCAAATTGGACTTGGATTTCATCTAGATTGGTGTTGGGAATGTTGAATTGAAGTTTAGAATTGCATTGAACCAGGATTTGGGTCAATTGGGTAGGCTTGGTTTGACATTGGGTTCACTTTGGGTTAAAATGGGTCAAATTGGGGGTTTTGATAAAAGTTGGATAAATTGACAAAATTGGCCCATGGTGTAGTTGAACAAAATGAAATTGGGAATATTTGGGATTTTCTGGAATTTTCGGGGAATTTTCTGAATTTTTGGATTTTTGGGTCAAGAGGGGTATTTTGGGTATTTGGAGGGTATTGGGAGGTTTTCTTTGAATTTTTGATATTTTTTGCTATGGATGATCAATTTGAGTGATGTGGAAATGCTTAGGAATGATTTTGGAGAATTTTGGGTGATTTGGAAATTTTTGAGAAATTTGGGTAGTTTCGATGGTTTTGGGTAGAGTTAAGCGGGTGTAGGGTCCCGGGGTCAAAAATCGAAAATTTGGAAAATTGAAGATTGGGTGAATATAAGTGGAATGAAATCATTTTGGTTGAGCCATGAAGCCATATCAAGCCCACATGAGCCATGAAGGGACTCATTTGAGGCATTCACTATGTTGTTCCCAACCCTCTTAGCCAAGGGCTTAGGGGTTAAGGATCATCCATGTGAATCACCTACATGAGTCAGGAGGTCAAGTTAGGTATGGGTGTGGTTTTAGGAGGTGTGTGAGAGTGTAGTGTATAAGTGTAGTGTGTGTGTAAGTCAGCCCTTCACTGCACCGTGCCACCCAGAGGCGATCCTAAGGCCAAAGAGTCCTATAGAACCCATCCTTTAAACTTCCACATTCGATTTCAACCCTCTAGGTGATTAGGGGTCTACGATCAAGTTTGTGGAGTTTGCGGGGAGTTAAGAAGTGGTTTGAATTTCTAAAAGGTGGTGGATCCCAATTCTAGTCCTCTAAGATAGTCAAAGGAAAAGCCTAAGGCTAGATCCTAAGTACTAAAGAGAAGAAGAGAAGACCTCATCAAAAATGAGGTCAACAAATGGACCCTCAATAGGTGTGGTGAGCTGACGGAGCACACCGCGCGTATTGGTGTTGACCGAAGCGATCAACAAAACCAACATAGATGTCCAAGTGACAAACTTAGGACGAAGTAGAAGAGTTTCCGCTGGGGTGTGTCAAGTATATCTCTGAAACTGGTGATTCCTGAACTCTCGCTGGGGAAAGGAGGTGAACTCCAATTCACATGATCTGGGGGAATTTCGATTTAGATTTCATTTTGTTTCAATTTAAGTTTGGATGTGTAATTTTAGATTTTGATTTTTTTTATTTTAAATTGAAGTTCGATTTAAAATTAATTTGAGAAAATTTGGATTTGAAACGAGAATTGAAACCTAGGTTCCAATCTCGGGATTGCAAAGAAAACTGGAATCTGAGCACCAGTCTTGGAATGAGAATCGGAGATTAAGTGTCGATTGAAAAGGATGAGAATCAGAATTTAGGCACGGATCTCGAAAGTTGAGAATTGAAATTTAGGTATCAATTCAGATGAGAATCAAAATTTAGGTATCGATTTCGGAGTGAGAACTGGAACTTAGGTACCAGTCTCGAAAATTTTGAATTGAAATTTAGGTATCAATTCGGATGAGAATCGAAATTTAGGTATCGATCTCGGAGTGAGAACTGGAATTTAGGTGCCAATCTCGAAAATTTTGAATTGAAATTTAGGTATCAATTCGGATAAGAATCGAAATTTAGGTATCGATCTCGGAGTGAGAATTGGAATTTAGGTGCCAGTCTCGGAAATTTTGAATTGAAATTTAGGTATCAATTCAGATGAGAATCGAAGTTTAGGTATCGATCTCGAATGAGAACTCGGAATTTAGGTACCAGTCTCAGAAATTTTGAATTGAAATTTAGGTATCAATTTGGATGAGAATCGAAATTTAGGTATCGATCTCGGAATGAGAACTGGAATTTAGGTACCAGTCTCGGAAATTTTGAATTGAAATTTAGGTATCAATTCGGATGAGAATCGAAATTTAGGTATCGATCTCGGAATGAGAACTGGAATTTAGGTACCAGTCTCGGAAATTTTGAATTGAAATTTAGGTATCAATTCGGATGAGAATCGAAATTTAGGTATCGATCTTGGAATGAGAACTGGAATTTAGGTACCAGTCTCGGAAATTTTGAATTGAAATTTAGGTATCAATTCGGATGAGAATCGAAATTTAGGTATCGATCTCGGAATGAGAACTGGAATTTAGGTACCAGTCTCGGAAATTTTGAATTGAAATTTAGGTATCAATTCGGATGAGAATCGAAATTTAGGTATCGATCTCGGAATGAGAACTGGAATTTAGGTACCAGTCTCGGAAATTTTGAATTGAAATTTACTGTGGAGATTTGGATTTAGCGGGAGATCGAAATGAGATATGAAAGTGTTTCATATCCCATGGGAATCAATCAAAGTCTGATTACTTGGTGAAGGGTACAAACCCATGCCATCCGGATCAAATTGAAAACTCTTCGTGATTCTGAAATCATCCCGAGAGAGGGTTTCAAGGGAGGTCTAGAATAGATCTTGATTTGAAGAAGGATTGGAGGGTTTGAGAAGATGGGTTTAAACTGGAATTTAGTTTGAGCTTTAAATTTGTTTTGTTTGTCCTTTAACTATCCCGTTTTTTTGTTGTTTATTTGGTGTTCATGCGGATTTGGTGTTTGACATTTTTAGATTTTTTTTAAGGAAAGTTTTCTTTTATTCTCTTTCTTTTATTTCTTCTCTGTTCTTTGTTCAAAGTTCATTTAACTTTAATGGCGTTTCCCAGTCAATTTGCACAAAAGAGGTGAAGGCCCAAAAAAAATGTGACATGGTCACTTTCATTCCAATCATGTCGAAGATACATCATACAACTTGATCTGGAATATATTTCATACAATCCATGTAAACTCAAAACGGACTATGTATGATCTTCGTCGATCCATCCAAAGAAGCATCTGTCAAAGATCCATGTCTGAATAGTGGGGTACATGGTCAATAACATCACCTTCCAAGCCATCCTCGGCAAGGATGCCGTATGGATGTACATTGGAGGTGTGATATTTTCCATGTAACTCACGACTCGTAAGGCCGAAGGCTCTCTAGCTCCGGGTCCGGTCGGAAATGGTAAGATGTCTTCCCGTCGTCCATCCTTCCGAAAGTAACCGAGATCCGCTTCACCGGTACTCCCGGTATGCAATGCTTAGCGATATCCGCTCCGTTGCCCTTCGGCATCATGACGGAACCTACCGGTAATGGTATCTTTATCGGCCCTCGGAACTCACTCGGGCCTCGCTATCCGAAGGTCGGATCCGAACATGATGTTACACTCGTTCGGGAAAGAGACCGTGCGAAAGGTCCGACAAAGTCGTGGTGATCTATGTGTGGGGGTATGCAATCACCTTGCTTGTAGATGTTAATAATGCAGCTATTGGGTATGCAATCCGTCGGCGGTACCCTCCATGTTATCAATCTCTTTACCATTCTCTTGATGATTAGTGGCATCGGATCCACTTACCCATGACGGAGTATTCCCGGTGGGTTTCCCTTCCTGTCCTCCGCAAAGTCAGTAGCAGCATCCGCATTGTATTGTGATTCTTCCTTTCCCTGGCATCCATCTCCGGGGTTCTGAGTAGGTGTTTTCTCTTAGGCGGCCCGCTCGGCCCATTCTTTTCAAATCTCGGATGCAATCCACGATTTGTTGTTGTTCATATTCTGAGAATACGTTTGTATGTAGTTCGAGGCCTTCTAGTATATTGATCCTTCTGCCTCTGATTCTCTCGAAGTATTCAAAGGTTTTCTTTTCAACATTCTCGCATTCTTTCCGACTTCGTACTCCGGAATAATTTGCAAATGGCGAGGCCCGGTGACGTATTGTGGGATATACGGCTCAATCCCTTCACGTTCTCCCCGCATACCTCGGCTCCTCCGGGATGATGTCCGTCGGGACATCCCCGGGGTCGCTTCTACAACAAGGTCATGCATCACCGATGGTTCTATCTCGGTAGCGTGGTAGTCTTCTTTCTTCGATCTTCGTGAGATTTCCCGGTCCTTTCCGTTATCCTAGGAGCCGGCCTCCTTTCTTCGGGTTCCTGGTGAACCGGTGTCCTCGAAGTGTATGTGCCGGCAGTAGCAATCTGTCTCGTCGCGCCGGTCCGCTCGCTAGTTTGGTCAACATCTTGCGGATGCGGCGATTCTTATTTCTTCGTTGCATTCGTCGCGAGAGTAGCTCTTCGAACTTCTTGAACCTCTCGTGGGCGCGGCGCCGACAAGCTCGCCCTCCGCCGTAGCGACTACGTACTTCATTTTCTTATCTTCTTCGGTGTTTGCCTTTCTTTTCTTCGTCGTCGGATTGGTGGCTTGGGCCACCCACTTTCATCACCGTCTCGCCCGGCAGTTCTTCTCGGTCAACTGGGACCCAGTCACTTTCCTTGTACTGTAGGCCTGCTGGTGCAAAATCCGAGTCAATCTCGATTATCGCTCCATCTTTCACCCTCTTTTCATCGAGTGCAAGGCTTACGCCATTTCTAAAGTTCAGGACCAACCGCCCGTTCGACATTTCCCTGCGAAAAGACAAGGAAAAGGATCGTGGGTCGTACTAAGAACAAGAACATTAAGAAAATGTTTATTAAAGACATTTTTTTATTACTTCTGTATTTTTAAATTTAACGAGAATGAAGTGGGATAAGATCGGAAAGAGATTTTGATATGGAAGAGAAAACAAGGAAAACTTTATTATCATGATTTTATTTATCTTAGCACATTTTTTATTATTTTTGGGTTCGGACCCAGTCATAAGTAACTACCCCGCCCGTGTTTCTTAGGGATGAAGAATTCATTCCTTCGAAACATCAGGTAGCGTAATACTTTTTTAAGTAACGTCCGTTGATCGGAAGCATATGTCGTTCTCCCTGGTAATTCACTAGCTGGTAGGAACCTCCTGAGTATACTGCTTCAACCACGAATGGCCCTTGCCAAGTGGGTTCAAATTTTCTTCTTATCTTGCGGTGTGCGAGAATAGGTCTCTTGAGAACGAGAACTAAGTCACCAACTTTGAAGGTTCTTGGGCGGACCAGTTTGTCATGGGCTTGAACCATCTTAGCTTGGTATAGTTCTAAATTCTCGTCGCGCCGCAAGTCTTTTACCTTCCGGGCTTTCTAATTCCTCTGAGTCGTAATTTGGCATTCTCTTCTCGTCGTGATCTTATTTGCAACTCGCAATTCCGAGTGAAGGAAGCCGAACCTCTAAAGGTAACATCGCCTCGGACCCATACACCGGAGCGTAAGGTGTAGCTTCGAGTAGGAGTTCGAAGGTTGTCCGGTAGGCCCATAAGGCTTCTAATAACTTCTCGTGCCAATTTCTCTTATTGTCGTCCAAGGTTTTCTTTAAGATTTGAACGAGAGTTTTATTAAAAGCCTCGCCGAGGCCGTTTACTCTTGGGTAGTAAATTGTTGAATATTGCCGGTCGATTCCATGTCTCCCGACAAAATTATTGATTTGTGTGCTTCGAATGTCGACCCATTATCCGAGATAATCTCGCGTGGTGCTCCGAAACGATAGACAACTTGGTTCTCGAAAACCGTAAGCACGTGGTGTGCTTTCACTTCTCCGAGTGAAACCGCTCCGCCCACTTGGAAAAGTAATCCGTAGCTGCAAGAATGAAGCGATGTCCTTTTGAAGATGGTGGTTCTATTGGACCCACTATATCCGTGCCCCAACATTCAAATGGCCACGATGCAATTGTTGGATGTAGCACATTTGGAGGTCGGTGTAGAACCACTCCGTGCACTTGGCATTGGTGACGGCTCTTGGCGATTTTCATGCAGTCGGTCATCATCGAGGGCCAGTAGTACACTAGTCTTTTAATTTTCATTTTCATCTTCGGACCCGACTTGTGAGCGCCACAGAGTCCTGAATAGACCTCTTTAACAATTTCACGGGCCTCAGACCCGCTTAGGCACCTTAGCCACATTTGATCGAAAGACCTTCTGTATAACGTGTTGTTTATTAATGCGTAGGACAGAGTTCTTTTCTTGATCTGATGGGCTAGCGACCTATCGTCCGGTTGTTTTTCCGTTTGCGGTGTAGTTCATCAATGGCCGTCGCCAATCTTCTCGTGTTTTCTCGTCACCGTTGCAACCGATTCTTTTTCTTTTTCTGATTTGCGTATTATGTCTATGTCAAGATGCGATAGGACCTGACGTCCGTGAACTGACACCTCTACTGACTCATCTTGCAAACAGGCAAACTCTTTTGCGAGGCGAGCTAACGCATCTGCTAAGGCATTTTCTTTTCTGGGAATTTTGTAGATCGTCACATTCGGAATTTGTTCCAACAATTGAATGGCATACCGGAAGTATTGCTCGAGTCTTGGTTTAAAAATTATGTACCGTCCGCCGATCCGTTGAATGATTAACTCGCGAATCCCCGTAGATGTTGATGTCCGTTATCCCCATTTGAATAGCTAATTCCAGCCCGTTATGAGGGCTTCGTATTCCGCTTCGTTGTTTGTACAAGGTTCCGTCAAATGGTAGGAGTATCTTAACATCCCCCGCTCCGGTGTCATAAAGATTAGCCCGATTCCCGCCTTACCGGCACTATCACTTGCGATTCTTCGTCTTTGTGTGTCGAAGATGCTCCGTCGAAGTATAATTCCCAACGTCGATCATCAGGGTCTTCTAGGCTCATTATTTGTTCGTCTGGCAAGTCGTCATCGAGAGGAGATTCTGCCGGCAAAGGGTGTGCTGCGAGGAAGTCTGCTAAGATTTGTCCCTTAACGGCACGAAGAGGCACGAAAGTTATATCGAATTGCAATAATATCATCGACCATCCGGCAAGTCTGCCGGAAAGTGTTGGACGAGTCATCAAGTATTGCAATGGATTAAACTTCGAGATCGAGTCGACCTTATGAGAAAGCATGTAGTGTCCGAGCTTTTAAGCGGCGAAGATCGGGGCTAAACAATGCTTTTCAATTGCGGGATACCTTATTTCCATCGGAAGTAAACGACGGCTTAGGTAGTAAAGAGCATTTTCTTTACCCTCATCATTGACTCGGGCTAACGAGGCTCCGAGAGAGTCGTCTAAAGCCGCGGTATAAAGTATCGGTGGTCTACTCCGAGACTCGGGTCGCTAAGACAGGAGGTGTCATTAAATATCGCTTAATGTCCTCGAAGGCTTTCCGGCATTTTTCTTCCCAAATAAATTTGGCGTCCTTTTTAACTAGTGCCGAGAAAGGCCGACACCTACTCGACAAGTTTGAGATAAAGCATCGAAGATATGCCGCCTTCCCTCGAAAAGATCGTAGTTGCTTTAAGGTTTTGGGAGGCGAGCATTTCTAAGATAGCTTTAATCTTTTCCGAGTCGATTTCAATTCCACGATGTCGGACAACGAATCCTAAGAATTTCCGGAGGTGACGCCGAAGGCGCATTTTAAGGGATTCATCTTAAGGTTAAATTGCCTTAATCGTTCGAAAACAATTCTCAAATCATACAAGTGGTTGTCCTTTACTTTGCTTTTGATGACCACATCGTCCACGTAGCATTCGACTTGATTGTGGATGAGATCATCAAAAATTCTTGTCATCGCTCTCTGGTATGTTGCTCCTGCGTTCTTCGCCCGAATGGCATCACCGTGTAGCAATATACTCCGATCGGCGTTCGAATGCCGTAAGTTTTCCATCTTCCGGAGCCATTTTTATCCGGTTGTACCCCGAAGATCCATCCATGAATGAGAATATTTCATGTGTCGAAGCAATGTCGATCATTAGTTCCGGGATCGGTAGAGGAAATTCATCTTTTGGACATGCCTTGTTTAAATCTCTGAAGTCCACACAAATTCTGATCTGACCATTCTTCTTTCTGACTGGTACCACATTGGCTAACCAAGTCAGGTATTGTTCTTCACGGACAAATTTTGCGTCTATTAGCTTTTTAACTTCAGCTATGACTTGTTGTTCAATTTCTAGACGCATTCTTCTGGGACCTTGTCTGATCGGACGTAACTAGGATCCACTCCTAGCTTATGGACCGCGACCTCCGGAGCTAATCCCGGCATCTCATCGTAGTTCCAAGCAAAACAGTCTTTAAATTCTATTAATAACTTGATTATTTCTTCGGAGTCTTCTTTATTGAGTAAGGAGCTAACAAAGGTAGGTCTAGGCTCTTCGCTAGTACCTAAGTTAACTTCCGTTAGCTCATCAATTGTAGATTTAATTTCTTCTTTGAATTCTGGTGGAGCGTCTCCAATTTGTAAATCTTCAAATTCTTCTGTAGTTTCCATGCAGTTTTCATTAGACTCGCAAGTGACAACCAAGCAAAATTCAGCATCGTCAACTGATCCTACCGTGCCGAATCCGAGACCATGTTTTGAATCGGGTGGACGACCGGAGTTATTCCATAATTTTTCAAAATGTTGTGATTGGCCTTTTGTCCATTGTCGAGGTAAGAAACCACGCCGAATTAAATTTCGAACACAGGAGAGTACCACTCAAAAGGTAATTCCATTAACTCGATGAAGTGACATCTTCAAATTGTACATTATTTTCAATTTTGGAGGAAGTAGCACCATGGTAGAATTTGATTGGCTTTCGCACCGCCGCTACGTACCTCTTTGACCACCATACCCTCGATCTTATTGGAATGGATCGGGGTCGTGGTCATAGTATGTACATAGTGGTTAATCTTCTCGTACATCGATTTATATTCTTCATTCTTCTCATCTTCGAGAGAGATCTTGAATTGCGGCTTTTCTCGACTTATTGTCACCGCTTCTTGTTTGATTTCCTTTTCTTCTTCGTAGCCGTCTTCCCAATCAACATTGATGGCTGGTCTCCTCTGTCCAACTGTCCTAACGTCTCTGCCACGACCTCATCCCCGGCCTCGACCTCGGATGCGAGTTGTGGAGAAACCTTCACCATCTTACCGTAAGGGAGTGGTGAGTGGCTGTTGGACTAGAACTTCAGGTTCTTCGTTGTCTCAAACTTTCTTTGCTTCATTTGTCGTGGTATCTCTAGAGAAAATTGTTTTCTTCGGTGGTTCATAATAAGCTGCATCTTCATGGATTCCAATTTCATGTACGGAGAATGGTTGTAAGTCACATTTGATACATTGTTCCCCTCCATCGTAGTATTTGATGCACTGATGTAGAGATGATGGTACCATCCTGTTTTCATGTATCCATGGTCGGCCCAGAAGAGCGTTGAACGACGTTTCTGAATCAATTATGTGAAATTTTGCGGTTGTCTTTGCTAAATCACCGGTCTTCATTAGTAGTGTTATCGATCTGAGGGCTCTTTCTCCTTTCTGGTTGAATCCTCTTAACAACATTTTGTCGGGTTCAAGCTCACGAGCATCAATTTCCAAATATGCTAGTGTTCGAAGACTCATTATATTGATTGATGCTCCTGGATCCACCAATACTCTGGAGAGTGTAAACTTTCCGATTGTAACTGAAATGTACAACGGTCGGTTGTGGTTTGCTGTCCCAAGTAGAAGGTCATTATCCGTGAAGGTAACACCTCGCTATTCCTTTAACGAACAAACCTCA
The DNA here is from genome assembly GCA_022702705.1 of Papilionanthe hookeriana x Papilionanthe teres. Taxonomy (NCBI): domain Eukaryota; kingdom Viridiplantae; phylum Streptophyta; class Magnoliopsida; order Asparagales; family Orchidaceae; genus Papilionanthe; species Papilionanthe hookeriana x Papilionanthe teres. Next base: position 54,427,717 of record CM040433.1, read on the forward strand.
TCTAAGGAATATCCGGCCATTTGAGCCAAGCAAATTTCTGGATCAAGTAAGGCCTTGATCAGAGCTTCTCTAATCTCCTTTGATAAGATGAGAGCGTCGTAGATGCTCGGCTTGGTCGGTAGTTTCCTAAGATGGGCTAGCACGTTGTAATCCACTTTATTTCCATGTGTCTCGGCTTCTTCTCGAATGGGTATTTCTTCTCGCCGTGGTTGGTTCTTCTTGAACAACCACCTGCTTTCCTTTGTCCTTCGGACCCATTCTCGGAGGTAGAACTCTTCCACTTCTTAAGTTAACTTCGTAATTTCTTCCGAATCTAGTATCGAGTTTGCCGGTGTTTCCTCCCGAATCGGAATGACAGTGTTCTTCCGGATTAGCTTCGAGTCCGAAGGCTCTAACTCTATCGCGACCGGAGCTCCTCGAAACTCGCAGATAGATTCGTTGCTCGTTGAACTCTCCTAGCCTCCTTGGTGGATGTCTTCTTCGTCATCGTGATCGTCGAGATTGTGTATGATTTTAGAATTGTCATTTGTATCGAAATCGATGTCCGGATTGTCGCTAGTTACGTAATCGTTAGAAACAGTCAAAATGTAGCCAACGCCATCACCCTTATCATTATAAGATCCCACCGAAGTGAGCGAGATAATCATACGCAGTCGAGGTTCGAGGGATTTCTCCTCCGAATCCGAAACAACTATCCTAGGATAAGCATCCCCTAGTCTAGCCTTAGGAGCCTCGGTCTTCTCTTCTTCGTCGATTTTCTTCTTCTCTTCAATCGCCTCCTGTTGAGGTGGTTCCTCTATCACAAGTGACAGTGTCGACTTAGCAGGTTTCGAACTTTGAATTGAAGCTCACACAGAAGCGGTTTGGACGCTGTCTAAAATCTTTTTTGAAGACCTCGTCCAAGCGGTAGTCCATCCATCGTCAATTGTATAGGGGTCTATCGGAATGATGGGATCAGTCGAGACAACATTGACGGAACCTCCTTTCCGGGGTTCCTTCATGTACTCCTTCGGGATTGTTATATTCCCTTTCCGAAGGTTGTCGTTGAGCCAACTTTTGAAGGTAATGCAATCTTCTATTTTGTGTCCAAGCATCCGTGATAAGGGCAAAAGTTGGGATCACCTTTCTTGTTGACTTCTTCCGGTCTCTTAGGCTCCTGGCAACTGGAAATCCGGAGTCTTCATCGACTATGGAACAATTTTGGCAATCGCTTCATTCTTGAATGGATATTCCCTCGCTCGAAGCTCCCTTAATGTACGTTGCGGATGAGGCGGTTGTTCATACTCGTGGAGATGACCGATAGCCGGGTCGAGGTTGCTCGGTAATTCGTCGAGGTTGTCGCGGCCGTTCGGACGATATTTGTATCGGTTGCTTGCCTTTGTCGACCGCCGCAACGATCCCGGATTTCTTTTCAAAAGTCTTCACAGTGCTTTTGCTTGTCCGTCTTGTCGGCGAAACTTAATTGCTTCGCCTCCTCTTGCAAGCTCCCAGCCTTGCTTAACAACTTCTCGAAAGTCTTAATAGTGAATCCTTTGAGGAGAAGTGCTATCGGGCCGCGAATGCTTTTAAGTAAGATGTCGACTGCATGTTGTTCTTGTAATTATGGTTCACACTTCATGCTTAAGTTCCTCCATCGAAGTATGTAATCCACCAAAGTTTCATTCGGCTTCTGCTTCTCTACCACTAAGTCACCTATAGTGATGTGGTGCCGAGCTCCGGTGAATCGCTCGATGAAAAGGTTTTCTAGTTCTGAGAACGTCTTCACCGAACCATTCGGTAATTCTGCGTACCAATCAAAGGCGATCCCTGACAGGCTGCTGACAAACTGTTGGAAGAGTAATGCATCGCTCCCGCCGGCGTTGCAACAACTGGCACGAAAGTGTGCAACATGCTGTCGGGGGTTCCCGGCTCCATCAAAGGTCTTGAACGGAGGTGGTACGAAGCCTTTTGGGTATTGGACAGCGTCGAATTCTTCCGGGTAAGGTCTACCCGTCCGAATGGATGCCCCGCTCTTCGATTGTTCTAAGGCTTCTCGCACCTGCTGTTCCACCAAGCTTTTGATATCTTTTTCTGGAACCATACTTTGTGTCGTATCTTTCTTTAGCTGATCATCCCCGTTGACGGATGTAATCTCCTTTCCTCCGTCTACAATGTGAATGACCTCCGGGGGTGTCTCTCTTTGGGGTTGCACTTGACTTTGGAGAGTGGCTAGAGCTATAGCCATCTCTTCCATCCTCTTCGCCATTCGGGCGATCGTATCGTCTCTCTCTTGAAGCCGTCTTCTTATCACTTCCGGCTCCTCTCTTCGCGGCCGCAGAGCACCTTGTGAAGCTGACGAAGCTCGTGTTTCGACCATGTTGATTTCTGCATAATCATCGTCCATGAATTCTGAAGAATCAATCTCATCTCCGAATTTCTCTTCCCTTTCTTTTGCTAGTCATCGAATATCAGTCCTCAAATTTTCCATGGCATCTTCTAGCGGTCCTTTCTGTGTATCCTCGCAGTTGTCGTACGATAGCTGCCGGGTCCCCTTCTCATGAGTCCCCTTCATTGCAGTAGCACTTTCTTCGGATTCAAGTCTCCTGACGAGACTTTCCTTCTCAGGCTGTTGTCTCAATCTTAACTGTTCAGTAGTGGGACGCCATACCATCCTTCTAGCAGCAGAAGGTCTAGGACCAGATGGTCCGTCAGGAAAATGCTGGAAGGTGGTATCCTCCCTAATCTGCAATCCTGAAAAGACGACAGGCGGACTATCCTTCATCCTTTTATTTGGCTTTTCCGTAACGACGGCAGGTTCTACTCGGAGCCCAAGATGGGATTTGACTGGCACCCGCCCTATCCTTCTTAGAATCTCCGATACGGGGCATTTCTCTTTCTTCGCTAGTTTCTCGATCACAGTCTGTAGTCGGGTAAATGACGTGATCCTAGCCCTTTTCATTCTGCTGTCGTCGTAGTATGCTAGTCGAGGTAATGTAGAAACAATCCTGCGGACATTTTCTTCATCAGCTGCGGCGGAAAGGGGATGGAATCTACTTCCTTCCAGAAAGGGTGTATCTTCAGGCAATGGTATGTATTCGGGTAGTGGTGTGTACTCAGGGATTTCTGGGATTTCCTCCAGGAAAGCGACTTCAGCAGCTCTGGCCTTCCTGGCAATCTTCCTACTTCTGTTCCTTCTTTGGGTCCGTGTTAGTGATGGAATTCTTGAGCTGGACCCGATTTCAAAAATGGAAGGTCTCACAGGAAAGTCTGTACCCTCCACGGTAGCAGGTTCACCATAGTTCTGGATTTCCTTCCCCTTTAATTTGGCAGAAGCCGGGGTAGGTGCAGAGACAACTAGACCAGTGGGGGTAGCAAGAACAGTCCTCCTGTGGACAACAGTACTCCTCTCAGTTGGAATCTTTTGCAGGGGAGGAAACTCTCGAGTTGACCTAAGGTTGAACTCGAGCAACGGCTTCTCAGTTTCAAATACTTTGTTCGTTAGTGCGAAAAGGGAAACGTCGGTAATCTTGACATTTGTGTTCTCGAATTCTTGTCCAAACCGGATGATCCCATTGTCGGGCAGCTCATCCTTGCAAACAGCGAAGTCCAGTCCATTGGTGAAGGAGAAAATCAGCTTCGGGGCTTCCATTTCTGCAGGGTAGATCCTGATTGTTAGTCCCAAGTTATGCTTCTTTTCATCAGGACGAAAAGAAAGGAATTGAAAAGAGTCCGAACACATTCTTGTTCATGTATTTATAAGAAGGAGTTATTTGTTAAAAGTGTCATTCATTAAAGGGTTTGTTTATTTAGAACGGAATGTTCAAAGGTGTAGAGAAGGTAATGAACCCGATTCAGAGTTGGAAAGGAAAAGAAAGTCTTATGCAGGACTTCTCGACTCGAAGGATCACTCCTAAACTAACACCTATCGGGGGTCCACCCCACCTCGTAAATGAGGTAAAAGGATCTCGAACCTCTCTGTTTAGGGGTGTCTAAACAGATGGCTCCTAAATCCGATAGAATGTCGACTATACTTGTTCAAGGTAGAAATGAACATAGTACCCCAACGGAAAGAAGGGTAGTTTGATCCATTAGGGACATGGATGCACTACCGATTTTTGAAAGCAGAATTATCTGATTATAATGGAGAGAGGAATCTTCCCCAGCGGAGTCGCCAGAAATATGTCGGCATTATTTTTTAGATTGGGTTGTATCTAGAAAAGGGGTCGCCTAACAGAAATTGTCGGCGAATTTTAAGATTTTAAATTTAGTTTAAATACATATAATTTGAAAAGCAGTATTTGATTTTGAAGATAATTTTAAATTTGAAAATTTTAAGATATGAAATCAAACTGATCTCACATCCCAAATAGTTTATATAAACGAGCACCGCACTACAAACCGTGTATCTATCCCGAAGAATAGGCACACTGCTTGATGGTGGGGCTCGATTAAATAAACTAAAAGATTTCTGACATCCGTTTGGTCTGCAAACCAATTTTGTGTGCCGACAAATTCCCCTGCTTAATATAAAAACATTAAACAGGGTTTATATTACCTGGGTTCTTTAGAATTCCCTATAAGGGCAAGCCCCTATAGTTAATTACATCTTAAGTGACGAGAATCACCTAAGAAAACTCTCGATAATAATCAGTAGTTCTGCTCTCAAGAATTTCAAAGTTTAAGTTTTCAAAGGATTAAATTTTGGAATTTCAACGGGGAATGGATCAAGTTTGGAACATTTTTGTTTTAGGAATTCAAAGGAAGAAAAGTAGGAGAAATCACAGATCCGAAGCGAACTTCGGTAATTTCCCAACTATCATATTGTTTTGCTTGGATTTAGGAAAGTCCTAATGTTTGTTTAATGTTTTGATCTTTCCAGTTTTAATTAATTAGGACTTATATTTGTATGATAAAATCATACAAGTAGCCTCGAAGATGTGAGGGTTTATGTCGTATCGGACGACTACCTCGGAATCCTAAAAGCGGTTAGGGCTAAATTTACATGACCTGATCATGCAAATGCCTAACAAAGGTTGAGGGTTTATTTTGCACTAGGAAAGCTACCTCGAAGTCCTATGGCTTTGTTATTTAATTCTAGGAAAGTTTTGCTGAAGTAGACTCAGGTTTTACTGATGACGATGGCCGTGCTGCCCACCATGCTTCGAGCTCCTCGTTGTTGCAGAGGTTTAGTTGTAGAAGTCATAAATCAGGAGAAGAGAAAAGTGTTTTGGTTTAGAGAAGTCTTAATTTCCAAGTGTTTTTGTGTTTTAATTAAAACAAATCTTAAAGTTGATTATAACGACACCGGTTAAGATCCCACGGTTCCATCCTTCCGGCATCGTTATTTTTATCGGATTCACTTAGTCTAGATGAATTTACTAAACTCAACTGAATGAGTTCCACACTTTCATTTAGACCGTGGGAAATCCCGTTAACAACACGTAGGTTACATCATCCGAGGTATTCCCGATCATCCAACAAAACGTTTTAATTTAGTTGTAATTGCAGTTTTGTGTTCTGTTTGTGATTAAATTTTGAGTTATTTTATATTTTGAAATGTTGTGGCGGTGAATTTTATCTTGCAATGACTTTTAATTTTGTTTTGGTTTCAGCTTTAGGGACTATCCTAAAGGTGTGGGTTTTCATGCAACGATTGTTTATCATGCAAGAAAAAGTAAGTGCGATGGAATTAAAGAAATTGCAATAATGTAAATTGCAATAAAATAAAAGCGTACCTGGAGGGTCTTCCCGTCATCCCAAGCTGCACTTAAAACACAATTAGAATGTTTAAGCAAGTTCCTAGGTAAAGCTAAGGGAAGGGTTATGGTTTCCTACAAAGTTCCTAGTCCTATAGCTAGTCATTTCCTATGACGTCTAGGTCTTTGTGTTTTGGTTTGAGGACGATTTTCTTCATCAAAGAATAATTAAGTTCAATTGTTCTTATGAACATCCTATCGTATCGAGGAAGTGCTTAAGAAGAATCTTAAACATCTTTTCAATATTTCTAGGATTGTTTTAAGTCCAAATGAATTTAATTACACAAATGAATTAATCGTCCGGAATTCAAGTTTTGTTATCTTGCTCAGATGAACTAGGACATTTGAATATCCTATAAGTGAAGTAGCATTTCATTTAACGTTCTGTTTAGGAGTTATGATAACCAAAGTTCTCGAGGGCAAATTGGTGTTCAAATGGTTTATGATTTAGTAAAACTTTAGTTAACAGGTTTAAATTTGGAATAGTGTTCAAGTTGCTTTGTATTTAATTTATTTATGTCTTAGGTAATGTTATTTAATTCAATTTAATTTAATTTAATTTAATTTTAATTTTAATCTAATTTAATTTAGTTTGATTTGATGTTAAATTAATTTAGTTTAATTTGATTTAATTTCCTTTAATTTAATTTAATTTGATTTAATTTTTTAATTTAATTTAATTTAATTTATTTAATTTATTTGATTTAACTTAATTTGATTTAATTTGTTTGATTTAATTTAATTTAATTTTTAATTTAATATTTTTTTTTAATTTAATTTAATTTAATTTAATTTATTTTATTTTATTTACTTAATTTGATTTAATTTAATTTAATTTAATTTAATTTAATTTAATTTAATTTGATTTTTAATTTTAATTTAATTGAAAATTTTAAAAGGAGTTTAATAATTTAACTTTTTAATTTAATCTTTTAACATTTTAAAATTTAAATTTGAGTTATCATTTTTAATTAGGAATTAAATATTATTGAGATGATTAATTTAGGGATTTTTAAATTAAAGAATAAATTTCTTTCTAATAATATCCCTATTTTAATAATTCCAATTTTATTATTCTTCCAAATTTAATCAATTATTTAAGTTAAGGTTTATTTTAATTATTTTAAATTGTTTAATAGGTTTCTACCCTTTAATTATTTAAATTTCAATCAACCAAATCAGATTAAGATCAAATATTTTACTTGTTAATTTTATTAAACCTAAAGTTTTAATTAAGGGTTAAAATTTTAATTACCATTTTGCCCTTCAAGCTTAATAATTTCATAACTCACTAAATTGAGCTCAAATGAACTTGAAATTTTTATGTGACTTTACTCATATGCCAATAAAGACATGAGAGGAGAAAATGTGATTTTTCTGTATTTAATTTATTTATATAATTATTTTTAGTGGAAAATAGAAATTTCCAAGGAAAATTTAATAATATGACCAAGGGAAAGTTTCTGTCCTTAAGAAAATTGTGGGACATTCCTAATGACCACAGGACCACTTGGACCAATTTTGGTGATTTTTTGAATTATATTATTTTTATCATAATTATTTTAAATTTTGGAGTATTAATTAATTTAAAAATAAAATAAAGGTTGAAAAATAAAATTTATATTTTTCAAAAATCTCTCTCATATCAAGGAAATCAGAGAATCAATTTTTGCAATTTTCTGATTTTTCCTTGATTTATTATAATTATCTTAGTGAAAATACTAAAAAATACATTTTTTTAATTTTAAAATTACCCTAGGGCTTTAAAATTTAATATCTCATCAAATAGACCTAAGAAAAATATGAGATTTGTTCCTAAGTGATTAAAATTCAAAATGTGACATTTTGGTGAATTTTATTATTTTTATGATTTTTATTATTTTTTAATTATTAAAATATTAAAATAATATTAAAAATCAACTTTTTTAGAAAATTAAAATTTTAATTTTCTTAAATTCCCCTGATAACAGAGAGGCTCCAAAACCAATTTGATGAATTTTTAAAAAGTATTTTAAAAGTTATGAATTTTTAAAGTTCAAATTGACTAAATGGCTTAATCAACCCATTTAGTAGGGCTAACCAAGTTCAATTGACTTCAAATTTTTATGGTGGGTTCCTCTGATCCTAAAGGTCAGTGGAGAATTGATTTCAAGTCAATTTGATGTATGGTTAGCTCTAATTAATTAGGGATCTATTTTGGGTGTTTAAGCCAATTAGGGTTATTATAAATGAGTTAACTCAAAACCTATTTTTCCTAGGGTCCTCTGGTCATAAGAGACATCACCAAATTTTCCTAGAATTTATTTCACAACATGCTAATTATTAGAATTAAAATACTCAAAACAAGTAACATGAATTTGAAAAATCAATAACTTTTCATAGGGATGGCCTCTGACTTTGGAAAATTCGGGGAATGTTCCCAAATTCAGAGGCTTCAAAAGCCCTATGGTCTCATGCCATGGTGAATTTCCTATATGCATGGAGAATTAAAATAATACGGACGAGTAAATAAATTATTAAAAATAAAATACTTGATGAAATTAAATGATTTCTTTTCCACATTATTCTCCTCTCGTTCACCGAGCAAGAGGGTGTTTTTATTTTATTTTTATGATTTTCCTACACAAAGTTATGAATTTTCCAAGTTCAGGGAATTAAATAAATAGAAAAAAACCCTAATTTTCTATTTATCCGAATCGGCGCCGCGTCATCCTCGGCATCTCCGAACGGCCACGCGGCGCGCTCCCATTCGACGCCGCCGCTTGAGTCAGCAGCCCGGGGCCCGCCTGTATCGTTCCGTCTCCTCATCCAGCGTGATCCTGGCCGTCCGTCCGCGCGTGTATTAAATGAAAGACATCCGTTCATCGTCCCCAAGCCTCCTAACCCGAGAACCGTCCATCTTCTAGGCCTAAGATCTCACTCGATACTTGACTAAATCTAACGTTCTTATGCTCTATGGATTCGTCTCGAGAAGACGAACACATCCATATGGTTTATGTGGCATGAAATTGGCTTAATGAAAATGGAGAATGTTCAGAAGCTCGGGAAGAAGAGTGAGACCATACCTTTGCTCAGAGAAGTGTGGCTTCGATCTAAGGGTTGTTTCACTTTCGATTGGATCCCAGCAAGCTCCAGATGAAGTCTCCTGGTCTGGTGAATTGTCTAGGTGTGATTTCGACCAAGCCCGATCACAAAGCTTGGAGGCTGGAGCAACTGGGTGGCCTGGAGATGGGGCTTTCAGTGGAAAACTTCTCCTCTTGGCCTGGTGAAGGTGTAGGACCATTCAATTTGAAGATCGATCCACCGTGAAGAAGTGTCCCGGTTTTTTGGCTAAAGTTTCGACTCAAAATTGAGCTCACTCGGCGGGCAATGGGTCGGAGTTCGGTGGGGATCAAATGCTCTATGTGTGGGGAGTAGTCCGGAGCAATTTTGGCGAGTTTCCTTAAGGTTTGTTTCAGCACCTCTCATGGCCGAGAAGGGGTGGTGTTTAAATAGGAGAGGGTGGAGGGCCTCCCGTGGAGAGTTAGGGCTTGGGATTAGCTGCTCTTGGCAAGAGAAGAACAGCCTACAATGGCCACTGGGGATGGGGCAGCTCAGCAAGGGAGAATTCCAAAGTTGGCTCACATGTGAGCTCTCGGCCATGGTGTTTTCCGACGACCTGGTGGCCGGCCGACCAGGCATGGGTCACCCTCAAGGTCAGGTGGGTCAGGTGGGACTTGGTGCAAGCAATTGGCAATTGCCATGTGTAAAGGCTTTGATCCAAAGTAGAATGGGGCATGGCTAGTTTTGGGTCTAAATGGGTCAATCCACCCATTTGGGCTTGGTGCACCCTTCAAGGTGGCTTTGGATGCTGTGGGGGATCAAAGGGATCAGCTGGTTTGGCATAGAGAAGTCTCCATCCAAATATATTTGGATTAAATTTAAGTTTAGGTGAATCATGATTAAGGCTAATGAGCTTTAGGGATTAAGGAATGCCCTCCCTCTTCTTACCCAATATGGCATGGTGGAGTGTCCAAGGCTCTCATGGCTCACATGTGGCTCATGCATGGCTTCATGGCTCACCTTTGGCTTGGGGAAAGTTAAGTCAATTTCATGAAAAAGGGTTTTGTGAATTTTGGTATTTTAATGGGAATTGGCATATGGCTTGATTTGGGATAATTTGATGATGAATTTAGGACTTATGTATTGAGTTTAATTGAAAGTATGATGAGGGGAAATGTCATATGGGCTTTGAGACCAATTTTGGGCCTTTGGATGTGGTAAAAGATGGGCTTTTAAAATGGTTTAAGGAATGGGCCTTTAAGTTTAAAAATGAATTTATGGATAGGAATTTTGTAAAGTATGGGCCAAATAATTGTTGGGTTTGGTTTAGGTATGTGTCATGAGTGATTTGAAATGAATTTGAGGTGGTTTGGGTTTGAATTGAGTTGAATTTGGGTTGATTTGGTAAATGGGCCAATATAGGTCAAATTGGGCTAACTTGGGCCAATGTTGGGCTAGGGTTGAAATTGGTGTAAAATAAATGTTGGGAAATGTTTATGGGAGTGTTTCAAAGAGGTTTTGGCTTTGGTTGGGCTTTGATTTTGGGGTTTGGGCTTATTTGGGTTAGGTTTGGGTTTAGGTCAAAATTGGGCCTTTTGGTTTTGGGTTGAATTTAAGTGAGGTTTGGGCTTAAATGTTGGGCAAATCATGTTAGTGTTTTGTTTGTGGGGATGCTAAGGAAGGTTTAGAAAAGATTTGGGGTTAATTGGAGTTGAATTGGGTGAGTTTGGGTTAGGTTTGGGTCATGGGTCCAAATTGGGCTTTAAGGCCAAAAGTGAAATTGGATCCAAATGTCAATCAAATTGGACTTGGATTTGGTCTAGATTGGTGTTGGGAATGTTGAATCGAAGTTTAGAATTGCATTGGACCAGGATTTGGGTCAATTGGGTAGGCTTGGTTTGACATTGGGTTCACTTTGGGTTAAAATGGGTCAAATTGGGGGGTTTGATAAAAGTGGGATAAATTGACAAAATTGGCCCATGGTGTAGTTGAACAAAATGAAATTGGGAATATTTGGGATTTTCTGGAATTTTCTGGGAATTTTTTGAATTTTTGGATTTTTGGGTCAAGAGGGGTATTTTGGGTATTTGGAGGGTATTGGGAGGTTTTCTTGGAATTTTTGATATTTTTGGCTATGGATGATCAATTTGAGTGATGTGGAAATGTTTAGGAATGATTTTGGAGAATTTTGGGTGATTTGGAAATTTTTGAGAAATTTGGGTAGTTTCGAGGTTTTGGGTAAGTTAAGCGGGTGTAGGGTCCGTGGGTCAAAAATCGAAAATTTGGAAAATTGAAGATTGGGTGAATATAAGTGGAATGAAATCATTTTGGTTGAGCCATGAAGCCATATCAAGCCCACATGAGCCATGAAGGGACTCATTTGAGGCATTCACTATGTTGTTCCCAACCCTCTTAGCCAAGTGCTTAGGGGTTAAGGATCATCCATGTGAATCACCTACATGAGTCAGGAGGTCAAGTTAGGTATGGGTGTGGTTTTAGGAGGTGTGTGAGAGTGTAGTGTATAAGTGTAGTGTGTGTGTAAGTCAGCCCTTCACTGCACCGGGCCACCCGGAGGCGGTCCTAAGGCCAAAGAGTCCTATAGGAACCCATCCTTTAAACTTCCACATTCGATTTCAACCCTCTAGGTGATTAGGGGTCTACAGTCAAGTTTGTGGAGTTTGCGGGGAGTTAAGAAGTGGTTTGAATTTCTAAAGGTGGTGGATCCCAATTCTAGTCCTCTAAGATAGTCAAAGGAAAAGCCTAAGGCTAGATCCTAAGTACTAAAGAGAAGAAGAGAAGACCTCATCAAAAATGAGGTCAACACAACATAGTGAATGTCTAAAATGAGTCCTCTCATGGCTCTTGCGAGCTTAATATGGCTTCATGGCTCAACCAAAATGATTTCATTTCACTCACACTTAATCAATCTTCATTTTCCCAAAATTTCAATTTTTTACCCCCGGGACCCTAAACCCACCAAACTTATCAAATGCCTTTGAAATTGCCCAAAATTTGCAAAATCACCTAAATTACCCAAAATTCCTCAAAATAAATCCTAAAAATTTCCCCCCACTCAAATTGATCATCCTTTTTCAAATACACTAAAATTTTCAAAATACCCCCTCAATACCCTCCAAATACCCAAAATACCATTTTTAACCCAAAATTCCAAAAATTCCAAAAATTTCCAAAAAATTTTAGAAAATCCTAAATATTCCTAAATTCATTTTGTTCAACTACACAATAAGCCAAATTTGTCAATTTAGCTCCCTTTTATCAAAACTCCCAATTGACCTACTTTTAACTTAAATGGACCCAATGTCCCACCAAACCACTCCAATTGACCTAAATTTTGATCCAATTCAATTATAAACTTCAATTCAATATCCCTAATGCCAATTTAGACCAAATGCAAACCCAATTTAATTAACATGTGGATCCATTCTCAATTTGAAGCTTAAAGCCCAATTTTGGCCCATGACTTAAACTTAACCCAAACCAACCCAACTCAACTCCAATTAACCCCAAATCTTTTCCTAAACCTTCCTAAAATCCCCACAAAAAAAACACTAACATGAATTTCCCCAAATTTGAAACCAAACTCCACCCAAACCTAACCCAAACCAAAATCCCCAATTTGGCCTAAACTGATCATAAATCCAAATGAGCCCAAATTCAAAAATCAAAGCCTAACCAAAATTGAAAACTCTTTGTTATACTCCCATAAACATTTTTAAACATTAATTTTACATCAAACCCAAAATTAACCCAACCTTAGCCCAAGTTAGCCCAATTTGGCCCATTTTGACCCCATTACTAAAAAGCCCAAATTGAACTCATTTCAACTGCAAATGACATCAAATCTCTTCTAAAGTTCTCATGACACATCCCTAAACTAAACCCAATATTTATTTGACACAACCTCTCACCAATTTTCATCCATCAATTTATTTCAAAACCTAAAAAGCCCACTTCTGTAAACCATTTTAAAAGCCCATCCAAAATGATTTCAAAAAGCCCAAATTTGACTCCAAAGCCCACATGACAATTTCTTCTCATCATACCTTTAATTAATATCATCCCTAAGTTTTAAATCAATCATCAAATAAATCCAAATTAAGACTCATGCCAATTTCTGTTAAACTCATCGAAAATCCCAAAACTCATTCCTATGAAAATAAGCCAACCTTTTCCCAAGCCATGAGCAAGCCAAATGAAGCCATTTACAAGCCATATGAGGCCTTGAGAGCTTTGACACCTCACCAAGACATTAATGGCAAGAAGAGGGGGTTCTTTCTTAACCCTTCACTAAACCTTTTTAACCCCATTTATGCTACACTCTAAACCAAGCTTAGCCACCTCACCACCTTCTCTTGGCTGACCCAACTGATTTCTTTCAGCCCAAAATCAGGCCTTGGTGGGTGCACCAAACCCAAATGCATGAGTTGAACAAAATGAGCCAAAAATATACTATCCCCCCATTCTACTTAAATACACTCCTTTACACATGGTCAAAGCCAATTGAGTCCACCAAACCCCAGCCCTAACTACACGGAGTCAGATGGTGACCTGACCCTGGCCGGCCGGCCACAATAGTCACCGGAAACCACCAGGCCGAGAGGCTTAATTTGATTCAAAAATTCAAATTGAACTTGCTGAGTTGTCCCAACTCAATAGAACTCCATGGCTGTTCTTCCCTTGCCTTGAGTAGCTGATCTCAGCCTTCAATTGCCCCTAGGAAGCCCTCCAGCCACCTCTATTTAAACACCACCACCTCTCGGCCAAAAGGGGTGCTGAACCAAAACCTTACCAAAATGCTGCCAAAATTGCTCCAGACCCTTCTCCAAACACAGAGCACTTGATCCCCACTGAAATCCAGCCCTAAGTCCCTCTAGCCGAGCTCAATTTCTCAGCTCAAAATCCACCAAAAAAATAGAACACTTCACCACAGTGAGCCAATCCTCAAATTGATTGACTCTACACCTTCATCAGACCAAGAAAAGAAGTTCCCCAGCAAAAGCCCCCTCTCCAGACCAGCCATTTCTTCTATCGGCCAAGCTTTGATATCGGGCTTGGTGGAAGTCTGGTCTAGAGAATTCACCAAGGCTAGAGACTTCATCCTTAGGCTCCTCCAGCTCCAACAAACGTGCCGAGCACATACAGTCGAGGCCTCACCTCCTGAACCAAGGTATGGAGACTTCTCCTTAACACGAGCTTCCAGCGATTCTCCATTTCATTTGAGTTAATTTCAATGCATGTTAGCCATATGGATGTGTAGCTCTAGTCTAGACGAACATGTAGAAGAAAACTGCATGCGATTTGGTTAACTATAGCTCGAGATCTTAAGGTTTTAGTGGGGACGGCTCTCGGGACACACAAGTCGGAGACGATGACCAGGAACCGTCGGATCGCACGTGTATCGAATGGACGATCCAGATCGAGCCTGACGAGGAGATGGAGCGAGACCGCGGGACACGAGGCTGCTGACTCAGGTGGCGGCGTCGAATCGGAGCTCGCCGCGTGGCCTTTTGGAGCTGCTGAGGTTGACGCGACGCTGACTGGGTTAAGTAGATAAATAGGATTTTTTATATTTATTTAAATACCTGAAACTTTAAAAATGTATTTCCTTGTGTATAAAAATCAAAAAAATAAAATAAATATACCCTCTTGCTCAGTGACAGAGGAGAATAATGTGGAAAAAGAATTAATTTATTTTGATGAGTATTTTATTTTTAATTAATTATTTACTGATTTCAGTACTTTAATTCTCCATGCATTTATTTAATTCACCATGACATGAGATCATAGGGCTTTCGTAGCCTCTGTTTTTGGGAACATTCACTAAATTTTCCAAAACCAGAGGCCATCTCTATGGCAAGTTATTGATTTTTCAAGTTTAAGTGTCTGTTTTGGCATTTTAATTCCAATAATTACAATATTGCTTAGAAATTTCTAGAAAAATTTAGGGAGGTATCTTATGACCAGAGGACCATAGGAAAATTTTGGTTTGGTTTGGTATGATTCCTCAAGAATAACCCTGATTACCTAAACATTCAAAATTAAATTTTAATTAATTAGGATTAACCATACATCAAAACCACTTGAAAACAACTCTCCACTAACCTTTAGGGTCAGAGGAGTCCCACATAAAAATTTGAAATCAATTGGAAATGATTCAACCCATTAAATGGATTAAATAAGTCACATAACCAAAATTAAAATTTAAAAATACACAACTCCTAAAATACATCTCAAAAATTCACCAAATTGATTTTGGGTCTTCTCTGGTATCAGAGTCAAAGAAAATTAAAATTGGAATTTTCTAAAAATCTTCATTTTTCACCATATTTTAATATTTAATAATTAAAAAATAATAAAAATCACAAAAATATTAAAAATCATAAAAATGTCACATTTTACCTCCAAATCAGTAGGAACAAACCAAATGTTTTTCTTAAGTCTCTAGGTTAAGATAATGGATTTTAAAGGCTTAAGGCAATTTTTAATATTAAAAAAAAATGAATTTCCCTACATTTTCACTAAATTAATTCTAATAAATCAAGGAAAAATCAGAAAAATATAAAATTTGCTTCTCTTGACTCCATGAGGTCAGAGAGACTTAATAAAATATATAATTCATTTTTCAACTTTAATTTTATTTTATAATTAATTAACACTCCAAAATTCAAAATAATTATAATAAATAAAATAAAATTCAAAAAATCACCAAAATTGGTCCAATTGGTCCACTGGTCAATAGGAACATTGTATAATTTTTCTAAGCACAGAACCTTAAGTTGTTCATGTTGTTGAATTTTTACTAAAAACACATATTTTTCAAATAAATAAATATATAAATTAAATTAAATTCAGAAAAATCACATGTTCTCCTCTAATGTCTTAATTAATATGTGAGTGAAGTGACATAAAATTTTTAAGTTCATTTGAGCTTAATTTAATGAGTTATGAAATGAGCATGCTTAAAAGGACATAAAGGTAATTAAAGAATTTTAACCCTAATTAATATTTAGGTTTAATCAAGGGGAGGGTAAAATATCTGATTTTAAAATTTTCATTAGATGATTGAAACCTAGGGAATTAAGGGGTAGAAACCCATTAATAATCTGAAAAATAGTTAAAGTAAATCTTAATTAATTAAACAATTTAAATTTTGGAAGCATAAGTTAAAATTTAGATTATTAAGATTAGAGACATAATTTGAGAAGATATCAATTCTTTAATTTAAAATCCCTAAATGAATCACTTTAATAATATTCAACTCTTAATCAAACCCAAAAATGATAATTGAAATTAATAATTAAATAATTAAAAGGAAAATAAACCTTAATAAAAATAAAAGCTTAAAACATTAAGTGATTTGATAATCAAATTGAAATAAATTTAAAACATTAAAATTAATTTGAAATCACTTAAAAAACAAATCTAAAACAAATTTGAAACATTAACAAAAATCAACCTTTAGACAATTCATAATTAAAAACATAAAAAATCAAATCAATTAAATTTGACCTAAAGTGTTACAATTAAGTCAAATTAAATTTAAATCATTAAAATTTTAATTAAATTGAATAATCTAAACACCTCTTTCAAATCAAACAATTTAAAACACTTAAGAGAAAATCAACTTGAATTTTGAAACTAAATTAAATCAACCTAAATCATCATTTCAACTTTAATCAAAGCGGTTAAATTCTTTAACAAACTGATTTGCCTCTAAAGGCTTTCATTATTATAACTCTTAAATAAAGCATCAAGTGAAATGTCACTTTACTTATAGGATAATCAAACATCCTAATTCACTGAGCAAGAAACAAACTAAACTAAATTTTTGGATGATCAATTCACCAATACAATAAAACTCATTTGGACTCAAAATAATCTCAAAAATATTGAAAAGATGTTTCAGACTAGTCCTAAACACTTCCTCAATATGATGGGGTGTTTTAGAAGAACAATTGAACTTAATTATTCTTTGGTGAAGAAAATTATCCACAAAAACAAAAGAACCTAGACGTCATAGGGATTAACTAGCAATAGGATTAGGATTTTTGTAGACAACCAGAACTATTTCTTAGGTTTACTTAGGTACTTGTTGCAAATATATGAATGCCTTAACATGTGTTTTAAGTGCAACTTTGAAATAACGAGAAGACCCTCCAGGTACGCTTTTATTTTATTGCAATTTATTTACTTACCTGCACTCCACTTTGCTTTTCTTGCATGTTAAACAAGATTGACACCCTGCATGAAAACTGAAACCTTTAGGATAGCCACAAAACGGAATCCAAAAACTAAATTAAAAGCCAAAAAATAAATAAAATTCACCGCCACAACATTTCAAAATATAAAACAACTCAAAATTTAATCGCAAACAAAACAACAAAACCACAACTATAACTAAATTAAAACGTCTTGTTGGATGATCGGGAATACCTCGGATGATGTAACCTACGTGTTGCTAACGCGATTTGCCACCGTCTAAATGAAAGTGTGGAACTCATTCAGTTGAGTTTAGCAAATTCATCTGGACTAAGTGAATTCGATGAGAATAACGGTGCCGGAATGATGGAACCGTGAGATCTTAACCGGTGTTATTATAATCAACTTTAAGATTCCCCTAATAAAACATTAAAAATATCTAAACTTTAAGACTTTTCTAAACCAAAACACTTCTCTCATCTCATGATTTTCACTTTATAAAACTAAACCTCTGCAACAACAAGGAGCTTGGAACACGTTGGGTAGAACGATCATCATCTTCAGCAAAACTCAGGTCTACTTTAGCAAAACCATTCTTAGAATTAAATAACCAAGCAATAGGATTTTGAGGTAGTTTGCCTAGTGCAACATAAATCCTCAAACTTTTCGTTAGCCACTTGTATAATCATTTTATACAAATTAAGTTGTAACCGGTCTTAGGATTCTGAGGTAGTTGTTTGGTTCGACATAAACCCTGACATCTTCAAGGCTACTTGTGTGATTATATCATACAAATATAAGTCCTAATTAATTAAAATTGGCAGGATTGCAACATTAAATATACTCTTAAATTGAAGCCAAACAATAGGATAGTTTGGGAAGTTTCCAAGATTCTTTGGATCCTCAACTTCTCCTACGTCTCTTCCTTCGGACTCCTGAAAATAACTGTTCCAAATTTGATCAATTCACTATTGAAATCTCCAAAATTCAATCCTTTGAAAATCTTAAAATTTAAAATTCTTTAGAGCAAAACCATTGATCATTATCGAGAGTTTTCTTAAATGATTCCTATCATGTAAGATGTAATTAACTATAGGGGCTTGCCTTTTTAGGGAACTTTAAGAACCCAGGTAATATAAACCTTGCTTAATTCATTTATATTAAGTAGGAGAACTTATCGGCTTATAAAATTGGTTTGTAGACCAAATGGATGTCACAAATCCTCTAGTTTATTTATTCGAGCCCCATCATCATGCAGTGTGTCTATTCTTCGGGATAGATACACGGTTTGTGATGCGGTGCTCGTTTATATAAACTATTTGGGATGTGAGATCGTTTTGATTTCATATCTTAAAATTTTTAAACTTAAAGTTATTTTCAAAATCAAATGCTTCTTTCTAAAACTATATATATATTTAAATTAAATTTAAAATTTAAAATTCACCGACAATTTCTGTAGGCGACCCCTTTTCAAAATACATAACCTAAAAATATGCCGACATGCCCTGATACATTTCGATAAGTCTTTCGATGCTTAATCTCTTTTACACTTCTTGCATATTTTTGAATGAGATTACACATTAAAGAAAGATTTTTATGCTTATTTTGTAGGGCTATCTGTTAGGAACGCAACAAAACTGAAACGAGGTGAATCAGAGCTAAAACGGAGCCAAACAGAGTAAAACGGTGGAGCTGCGCAGCAGTCTGCTTGCCGATTGCACCCTCGAGGGCGCCGACGGCGAAATTTTCCCGAGAAGGCTGAAAAATGATTAAAAAGCTTGCGAACAGAGCCCTTGAACCCGCTGATAGCACTCTGGATGACTATGAACCCACTTTTGACAGTTTTGGCCCGAAATTCAACATATTTGGACGCTTTTTCGAAAGGTTACTTGAGGGAACTCTTAGAAATTCTTCCATACTCTTTAAAATTACGAATTTAGGTTAGAAAAGTGTAGAGAAAAAAGAAAAAAATGTTAGGATAAACTTGGAGAATAATTAGGATTCTTAGATTACGAGAAGAAATATAGATTTCTACACTTTTGGAGAGATTGGAGAGGAGATTTTGAGAGAATTTGTAAGGGATAGCACTAGCATTGCATGGATCGATGGGAGACTTTGTGGGAGAGATCTTCATTTTTATTTTAAAGAGAAAAACCTAAGTATTGTTCTTCATTATCTTATGATTTTGTAAACACTTACCTATCGGATTTGCTTTGGTTAAATGAAGTTTCTGTTGTGTTTTCTTGGTGCTTTGTGATGTATCTCTCTTACTCTTTCTTCTTCTTTGGAAATAGTGGCATGAGAAGATTATGCAATTATTTTCCTTTTACTTTTCTTTTGTAATGAGTAAAATTCATGTGTAGGATGTTGAGATACATGCTAGAAGAAGTTCTATATATAAATGTGATGGTTTTTACTTGCACTTCATTTACATTGCAATTAAGGCCTGTTGTAATGTTAAAATTCGTTATGAAAACATTCGATTCGAGAGATTTACGCTTTTTACAACTATGTATGAACCACATTCAAATTCCATTGATGGTGAAGTTTGTGGGGATTGAATGCAAATAAATTGGGAAATATAATTATTGGACGTAGAAGTGGAGATTTTAGAGTGACAGACTAAATCCCCAATTCGGTCCTATTATTTGAATACTGAAGCAGAGATGTTAGCCCTCAGGCGAGGGGAACGTGGGAGCTCTGAAGTGAGAGCCGGTATCCTCCTAGCCTAGCCACTGATTCAGTAAACATGCATAGGATTAGTCAATGTTCTTTATGCCTGGACCAAAGGGTAAAGAATAGGATTGCTCCTATTTGGCACATACAATATTTAATGCATCTTATTCCTATACATTATCCATTTCATTAAATAAGAATAGTAGTTTTTAGTATCTCAAAATTCTCCAAACTAATTCATCCAAAAAGAATTATCTTTAGAATTATTATTTGCATTTAGTTATAGTTACTATCTTTACATTTAACACTTACATTTCAGAATAGTTTCTAAATAAAACACAATTTTAATCGACATTCCAAACTAAGGACTATTATTAGTATACTAGAATTTGACTAAAGACCTCTTACTTCACTTCCCTGTGGGATCGATATTGGGATTTTTTAAAAAAACTCTATATTACTTGAAGCGATACATATACTTGCGTTGATATAAGTGACTTTGTTACCAATTAATTGCACTCATTTTTATCATCTCAAAAAGTCGCATCAAGTTTTTGGCGCTATTGCTGGGGATTTAGATCTTCTAGTAGTGGTGTCAAATTTTTATATTTTTAAGTATATAAAAAGTCACGATCATTGGGACATTCAATTTGGCGTGATTTGGTCATGTGTCCAATTTGGGGCAAAAATAGGGATTTTGGATTTAGGTTGACTTGGGTAAGAATTAAGCTCAAATTAGAGGCTATTAAATGTTTCCTTTTTCCTAGGGGAGTGTCATGAGAAGTTTGGAATTCAATTTGAGGAGAAATTGATTGACATTAGGTTTAATTTGGGTGAAATGGGTCACTTGGTCAAAATTGGGGATTTTGAGTTTGGGTTAAAATTGGGCCATAATCTAGGTCAAATTGGTTTGGATTTGGTTAAGATTGAGGTTATGGATAATGAATTTTTCTTTGGAACTGAAATCGGGGAGAATTAAAGTCAATTTGGTGAACATTTGGGGTGATTTGGGCGTTTTGGTCCTTAAAGGGTAATTTGAGGCTTTTGGTTAAATTTGGGTCAAATTGGGTTAAATAAAGTAATTTAAATTGAAATTGGGAATATTTGGAGGATTTTGGGATTTTTTGAGAATTTTTAGAATTTTTAGAATCTAGGGTATTCTTGGGGTATTTTTAGGGTATTTTTAGAGTATTTTTGGTAATTTGGGTGTTTTGGATGATTTGAGATGTTTTTTTAGTATTTTGAGTGGTGAGGAATGTTTTGGAGTGATTTTTGGAGGATTTTAGCAATTTTGGACAAAATTAGAATTTTGAGGGTAATTTGGTCATTTGGTAAAGTTTAGGATAAAGAGTTAAAAACTGGAATTTATTTTTTTTTTGTAAAATTTGGGTTTAGGTGAGATTATTAACCCATTTGAGCCATGGACTAAGGGAACTTCCCATTTGAATCCTCCATGTGTTGGTACTAGTCAAACCCTATCATGGGCTAAGAGCTTTGGGAAAACCACCCACATGAGTTTCCAAAGGAGCAGTAGATCAAGTGTGGAAAAGTTTGGTATGTTTGGGGTTTTGAGGTACTATGTGAGAGTGCAATGTGCAAGTGTGTGTGTGAGCCTCCCCTAGACCACCCAGGGTAAGTTTATGGCTTGATAATCCTATAGCTAACTTCTCTTCGAGCTTCCTAATTCTTAGTCTCATCATCCTAAGTACTTAGAGTTTAGACTTTAAACATTTGAAAACTTCAAGTAAAGCAAAAAAGTGTCTTGAATTTCTATGTGGTAAGGGTTCCATTACTAATCTTCTAAGATAGTCATCAGGAAAGTCCTATGGCTAGACTCTAGGTTATTCTAAGAAAAGACTAAACCTCAACCAAATGTCAGGTCAACAATCTTTTGATGAAGAAATAGCAACAAATAGTGTTCAATGAGTTGCTGAGAGAGTTACACCTCAAAAAGTGCCTAGTGTTCATGAATCTGCCATGTTATCTTTTCTTACGACACAAGTAGCTGGCAGTTTTAGGAATTTGGACAATCTTGGGATGATTTTAATGTAAGGGCTTCCACCCAATGATGGATTTATTCATCGACCGGTGGTAGATCCTAACATCTCTCTTTAAAATCCATTAATGATAGATAAACCAATGGCCATAACGCATATTCCAACACCTAAAATTTAGGCTGGAAGGACCACCCAAATTTCTCTTGAAATAATTTCAACCAGTAATGGAGAACACTCAGAACAACCCTGTAAGTAGTTGGCCATCCCAAGGCAATCACCCCCAGAGGCTGCAATACACACCAAGATTCAAAGCTAACTCCCATACTACCCAATAGAATTCACTTTTTGAGGATCTACTTATTCAAATAGGGAACGCCTTACGGAGCCAAGTTGTAGCCATTAAAATTCTAGAAACTCAATTAGGACAGCTGGTGAACTCAGTGAATAACAGACCTCTAAGAACACTACCTAGTAATACTGAAGTCAATCTGAAAGATAAAAATTTAGATTAGTGTAAGGTAATAGGAGTAAGGACATGAGTGGAAAAGGAAGCTAGCTATCTGGATGACCATACCAATGAAGCGTAACCCAAGAAAATTGTTTTGATAGAGAGACTTCCACCTCCATTCCCTTAAAGGCTGCAAAAACCTTGTAAGGATCCTGGGCGTTTCACAACTCTTTAATCCATAGAAACTTAGTTTTAGAGGAAAGTAAAATGTGACCTCATAGCCAGTGTCGATTTCATGCCCCATGAATATTTTCAAACAACTTGGAAAAGGAGAAAATTAATCCTTCCAATTTGACACTCCAATCAGTAGATCAATACGAGGCTCATCCTCTTAGAATAGTTGAAAGTCTGTCCGTCACTATGGATATATTCACTTTTCTAGCTGATTTTATGATCTTGGATCTAGTTTTTTTTTGGAGACCTTCTTAGCCACTGGAAAGACTATTATTGGTGTTCAAAAGGGAAGGTAATTCTAGGAAGTAATGATCAAGAAGTTACATTTGATATTTTAAAATCATCAAACCTTCCCCAAACTTCTAGGAATGATCACAACTAGAAAGTTGAAATAGTAGCTAGGGTGGTAAGAACACAATCTGTTGAAGTGAATGAGTTAAACTAATATGAGTAAGGGATAATTGATGAACTTTTGGGAAATCTGACTACGATAATATGACTATTCTTATAGGAGAAGACCAGCCAATGGCCTAGACCTTTTAGGAGAGTGCCTTTAATCTACCTCATAGAACTAATGATGATTATGTGATTTAAAGTGAGAGGTTACTGTAAAACCTTAATTGATGGATATAACAAGATCAAAATTTGTGGGATGAAACTGATAGCATAACGTTACTCGAGGATGAGAGAGAAAATTCAGGACAACTTGAATATGAGATGAGCAATTCAGGACTACTGAATTGGTAGTTCGATCCAAGAGACTTAGTTTAAGATGTTCTTTGAGACTTTGTCTAGCTGAGGATGTTAAACCAAGTGATATCTTAGGAGGCAGCCCAAGTTCTATCCTATGTATTGCTTTATTTGTTGCAAATTGTTTTTATTTATTTTGTATTTCCATTTTTAAAAAAAAATTTAGTATCAGTCTTTATGTACGTAAGGTTGTAATTATCAATTTCTGGTACCTCTATGGAGTAGATGTCTACACAAAATGAGTCATACAAAAATCATTTCGTGTTGTGTTAGGGCTCATCACGACCATGCCAGGTTTTGAGTGACCCAACTGATTAGCAGCGTGACCATGCAGCTCATCGGAAAGCGCAACATAACCATGACACAGCCCAACGTGACCACACCATTACAAATTAAATGAGCCAAACCACCTTTATTTTGGCATTTCATCATCTATTTCACAAGAACACTTCCTTCAGAGCTACTTTAGCTCCTAGATTGTTAGAAATAGAGCTTCATTCGCTAGATCTAATCTCCATTTGGTAGATCAGGGTATAAGCTCTTGCATGTGATGCATTTTTTAGATTAAGCCCAATGTTTCTCCATTTTCTTATTAATCCAATAGATCTCACTCACATTCCCACAAATAAATGTTGAGATAAAGTTTCCATGATATAGTTTTCTATCTCAGATTTTAGGGCCAAAGACTTCTTTTTCTTCGAGGTATCCTCTCTAATCCAAAATGATTTCTCCTTGCATGGCTCCCAAAATAAAAGAGAAAGGGGAATCAAGCTACGACTACATTAGATTTGTCAGTCATGTGACTTTGCAGTGGTGTGAAAACATTCTAGTCCGAAAGAAGTTGATTCCAGAGCTAATGTTTTGTTTTCCAGAGGATAAGATTTCTGTTGAAACTAATATTCATGGCGGATGAGTTTGTTCTTTGTTGTTTCTCACTAGCCTATAAATTCTACTGTAATGTGAAAGTCTATGTATTGGCAGAACTACAAGTGAGGGAAGCCTATTCCGTTTGATCTATCCACCATAAATAGCCTCTTTGATCTTCTTAACATTCCTCATTGTGTCTTTGAGCAATTCCTTTCTCCTGATTATCAATAGTTTATCTCCTTCCTAACTAAGAGCATCAGTCAGTTGAAGGTTCTTTCTAGGGTAGAGGGAGAGACACTTGTAAAGTTCTCATTGACTTGTCTAAACCACATATCCCGATAGTGGCACTACTTAATAATCACCCGTCTTCTCCCTTCTATTAGTCTCACTGATGTGACTAGGAATGGGGCCATTTTGAACTTCTGCATTCATATAGGTCGATCAATAAACATAAGAATCATCCTCCACTTTTCCATCATGCTTATTGCCAGTGGTCAGGCCACTGTAGGTCTAGGACACCCTTGCAATATTTCCACTCTGTATCATATAGAAGGGAATAGTTGGAGGGAGTGGGGTAAGAAGTTAACATCATAAAAGCTAATAAAAAATAGCACCTTTTGTTCAACTGCCTTTGAACGGGTTTCACCCTGTGATAAAGGAAAGAGTTCCTCTTAGAGTCCCGACACATCACGTTAAGACCATTCGAGTGTCGAGATGGTGAGGTGCTTGTAGGACATGTTTGTGGAGATACACATTATCCTCATGCAAACACAACACTATGTGGAGTAGCTCCAGAGGCAGTACAGATACACGCACCATTGCATTTAGGAGGTGCATCGATCGCTAACATCAGTGATTGTTACCAGTTTGAGCTTTATGTTCCAGATGACTATGATATGGAGAGGACTGATAGTGATTAGAAAAATTAATATGGAGGATAACAATAATTATTACAAGACTATGGCATTGTCGCATGCTTGCAGTCAGTGAGGGGCTTACAACCAATTGTGTGCTTGCACTCTTTAGGCTAGGGGAGTGTAACCCACGTGGTCATGGCACTGACGAGGCTAATTACTGCATTATTGAGTGTCTTGTATCTTAAATGTTTTATTTTTCATTGGTGATTATGGAAATATTGTTTGGTTTTTTATGTGAGTTTGAATTTTTTTGTGTGTTTTTATGACCGTTGAGTACCTGAGGCATAGCCTGTACTTGTTGATTTTCATATATTGTAAGGTTTTTTACCTTGTTGCATTTTCTTACTTATTTTCTGGATGCTTTTACCAGCTAAGTTCTCGTTGGTACTTTCTAAGATTCAAGGACCATGCATTTATTCTTTTTCTTTTATTCACCTGCTTCTTCATTTACTATTGTTTATGTTATACATGTGTTTGAAATAAAGCAAGTTTGAGGGAGAAAAGTTGTACCTTGTTATGAACCTGAAACTAGCATACAAAATTTAGTGGATGATTAACTTTCATTTGGAAACTTTCGTTTGGACTTCTTATTGATTTAAACAGCTTATTGACACGACCCGCAATTACGCAGTAAATTAACTTCCAAAAGATGGCCAAAAACTTGACCCAATTTATAAATAGCGGCTAGTGTGCAAAGTCTTAAATGATATAAAAATTAGAAAATATTTTACACACTAGGGGTACTGCGCAAGTATATGTATCGTTTCAAGAAATATAGAGTTTTCTTTAAAAACCCCAGTATCGATCCCACGAGGAAGTGAAGTAAGAGGTCTTTAGTCAAATTCTAGTCTACTACTAATAGTCCTTAGTTTGGAATGTCGATTAAAATTGTGCTTTATCTAAAAACTACTCCTAAATGCAAGAGTTAAATGTAATAGTAATTATAACTAAGTGCAAATAATAATTCTAAAGATAACCCTTTTTGGATGAATTGGTTTGGAGAATTTTGAGATATTAAAAACTTCATTTAAACAAAGCAAATTCACTACTCAAATGTTTACAAAATCATAAGATAATGAAGAACAATACTTAGCTTTTTCCCTTTGAAAGAAAGACGAAGATCTCTCCCATAAAGTCTCCCGACGATCCATGCAATGCTAGCAAAAATCCCTTACAAATTCTCTCAAAAATCTTCTCTCCAATCTCTCCAAAAGGGTAGAAATCTACATTTATACTCTTAATCTAAGAATCCTAAACATTCCTCTAAGTTTTTCTCTAATTCTTCCTCTCTAATCTTCTCTTAATCTCTCTATTTCTAACCTATATTCGCCATTTTTAAAGAGTTTGGACGAATTCACAAGAGTTTCCTTACGTACCCCTTCGAAAAAGAGTCCAAATACATCGAATATTGGCCCAAAACCGCCAAAAGTCGGTTCGTGGTCATCCGGGCCGCTGTCGGCGAGTTTGAGCTCACTTTTGGCGAGCTTTTCGGCCACTTTTCAGTGGTCTAGGGAAAATCTCGCAGAGGGCGAGATGGCTCTGAGCAGCTCCACCGTTTCGCTCCGTTCGGCCCTGTTTTAGCTTCGTTTCGCCCCGTTTCAGTTGCGTTGCACTCGTAAGAGATAACCCTACAAAATAAATATAAAAACAATCTTTCTTTAAAGTGTAATCTCATTCAAAAATATGCAAAAAGTATACAAGAGATTAAGCATAAAACACTTATCGAAAGGTGTCAGGGCAGAATTTCATTTCTTGCTCGTTTTTGCTCCAAATTGCACCGTTTTTGCTTCCTTTTGCTCCAATCACCATTTCTTGTACCTGAAGCAAAAAAACATACAAAATACCTTTATTTAAAGTGTAATATCATCAAAAAATAAGTAAAATGATATAGCAAAAAGCAAATATATTTTAGACGTGTCAAATACCCCCAAACTTAACTGTTACTTGTCCTCAAGTAACACTTTTACTACATAAAAATATAACTCAAGGCAATGTAATTTTCACCTGTAAGACACTAAAATTTTTCATTTAAAAGAATATAATGGTTAGATTTTTAGAAAGAAATTTAGTAACTCGGGTTAACACTACAAGTATAAAAATATTCAGCAATCAAGTCTAAGGGTTCTAGTCTTCTATTTATTTCAAGATAAATCATAATTTGTTACATTAAGAATGTCTTGAAAGACTATGTGAAAAAGGAGTTCATGCAAACTTTATCAAAATATAGGCCAATACTTTAAATATAAATTCAGAAATGAAATCATGTTCTCCGTTTAGAGTGACTCAAGTGAAGCCAATTTTTGATTAGGTATCTCCTCAAGTTTCTCCTCAAAAATATTTTTCTTTCTCTTTTCTTTTTTTTTTATTTCTTTCGGGATCACTTTCAATCCCTTTTTTTCACTCTCTTTTTTTTCTTTATTTATTTTTTTTATATGAGGATTACTGTATCTGGAGAGCCTGTAATGATTTTGAACTTCACTCTCCTCTTTCTAAAGTTCAAACTTAAAACATGTCCTTACTTTATAATTATGTATGAGCTTTATTATTTATCATAAAGTCACAATCTCTTCTTAACACATAATACTTTAAGTCTCTTAATATTTCAAAAATACAGTTTTCTTTACTTTAAATAGTTAACTATAATCAAATTCTTTCCTACCAAATATCTTACCCTTATAAAATTAACTTTTATTACTAAAAAATTTCATCCAATCCTTCCATAATATTCAATTAAAATAAAAAGTTTTAGTTATCTCAAGCGAGGTACAATTGCCAGAAGTTATGTTAATAATTTTTTTTGAAAATATAACAATTGAGAACAAATAAGAGTTAATATTTTTCTTCCCCCCAAACTTAAATAATAAAATATTTTGCAATTAATTTCATAAAATATAGGAGGAAGAAAAAGTAAAGATTGAATATACTTACTACTACAACATTCTATCAAATTCATATTCATGCATAATCAGGATAAAATAACTACAGGAAAAAGTAAATCTAGCCTAACATATACTTGTAATAAAATTACACTAAAAGGAAGTATTTTCATATCAAAATTTTATTTTTCTTCCTACCCCCAAACTTAATTTTTAACATATATAACATTTAGTACAGAAAATATAAGCAGGAAGAAAATAATTTAGAAAATTCTATCTACCACAAATGTCTATCAAAACCATTTACAAGTATTCATTAGGACAAAACAATATGCAGCAGAAAGTAAATCTAAGCTAATCATGCCAGAATGAAATTAACTAAACCAAAGTCTAACTAGCATAGCAGGTATCAGCAAGGGAATATAAAATGTTCTTCAAGACCTAAATAAAGTTGTAACACAAATATAAACACACATATAATAAATACAAACACAAATGATAAATGAGGATATTTCATCCTTTAAATCATCCAATCTCACTATGTTACCTTCAATTTCTAACAGAATCACTACACTAGTAAATTATGTACTTTCAAATGATATTATAGATTATAATCTCTAAAGATAAGATTACCCCTGATAAATTGGTTTCCGGACACCAATCTCAGGCATCACCTAATCTTTTTAATTAAGCACCTCTAACAATTATAAATCGTAATGTAAGATCATCCACAAGTTATTCATCAAATAGGTTCGCGACTCCTATAAAATGAAAATAAAGTTGCAGAAAGGAAGTAACAAATAAAGATGGAATTATCAATGTTTGAAATTCATGATTTCTCTTGTAAAACTTAAGTCTGGGTGAGACCCAAGTCACAGTGGACTCGTTAATCCAATTACTACAAGAGATCAATTTTAGTCATAATAAGAAGTTAAGGAATCACCCCCCCTCATGACACAGACAGATATCAAATCAAACTACTAACAATCCAAACATCTACCAATCATCAATCAAACTGATCAATCCATAATGACACATAAACATCAATTCAATCCACTCTAATGCAAACACCATACAACACTAACAATCATGACTCTTAAGCACACTAAATCAAAGCACACTGATAACTATGGGTTGCCTCCCATAAAGCGCTTGGTTTAACGTCATTAGCTCGACATATGATTCCACCTGGATCAAAATTCCATTTAAGTAATCCTTGATCAATCGCCCAATCATTTTCAGATCCAGGGATTCCTATAAAACCCTCAAATTTTAATTTTTCATTTAGCTCTTCAACTTCAGTTGGATTTATATCATTGTTCCCCATATTTCCTTCTAGATCCAATATTCTTCTATTGATTTTTTCAATCTGCATATTAATATCATCCTTGAAATTGATAAGAAATGGATCTTTATAAGATACTTCAATATCTTCCAAATTTTGGATCGATTCTCTTTAAATAATTCAAATTCAAGATCAAATTCTTCTATGTCACTCTTATGATTCAAGTTATCTTCCAATTCTTCCCCTTTATAATTATTAAATGATGGAGGATCTATCTTAGTTGAGGAAATATGTTTTTCTAATTCCCTAGGAATTTCTTCCAATGGTCTTTCAATATTCTTATCCTCTTCTCTCAACTCAAAGTTCTTTAGAAATATATCCTCAAATTCTCTTCCAAGTCTTAGTTCAATAATTTTATCTTATTCATCATTCAATTCAGGTTTTTCTTATGATTGAGTAGCATCTAAAGATATTAAGACTGGTTGTGTAGATGAATTCCCTAAATAGATAGGCTTTAAAATTGTATGGGGTACATCCATCTTAAGTTCATGAGATTTTCAAGAGATGGAACTAAAAGTTTACTATTTTTGGTAGCGTCCATCATTTCACACCTCTCCTGAACATACATACAGTCTTCTTTACATAACATTTTTGACTCATCATGAAAGTCTATTTCAATCTCATTTGTTAACTTACTCTCAAAACTTTCTTGGAAATGTTCTTTACTTAGATAATCAATTTTATCCATCCAAAAACAATCATCATCTTTTCTCTTAGCTGGAAATTTCATAGTCTTTAATACATCAAAAGTGACTTCATGGTCATTAATATTTATAGTCAACTCTCCTTTTTGCACATCTATCATAACTTGTCCAGTAACAAGGAAAGGTCTTCCTAAAATAATTAAAATTTCTTTATCTTCCTCTATATCTATTACAATAAAGTCCAAAGGAAAGATAAATTTATCCACTTTAACAAGCACGTCTTCTATAACTCCTTTTGGATAAATGATAGATCGATCAGCTAATGTAAGGGTTACAGTAGTGGGAGAAATATCGATTAAACCTAATCTTCTAAATATAGATAGAGGCATCACATTAATGCTCACTCCTAAATCACATAAAGCTTTTCCACATAATTTTTCTCCAATTGCACAAGGAATTGTAAAGTTAGAAGGATCTTTAAGTTTCCGAGGAAAACTTTTCTGAAGTATGGCACTGCACTCCTCACTTATTGCAACTGTCTCGTTATCCCCAAATTCCCTTTTCTTATTTAATGTATCCTTTATAAACTTTGCATAACTTGGCATCTGTTCCAAAACTTCAGGGAAATGAATAATTATTGTTAAATTCTTAAGTACTTTCATGAACTTTGAAAATTTTTTATTCAATTCATGCTGTCTAAGTCTTTGAGGAAATGGAGGTGGTGGTTTTTCCAAATTGATTTTAGTTGGAGATATTAATTTTTCCAGATCCTTAGAAACATGTTCTTCAGGTCTTTTAATTTTCATTTTTCTCTCACAATATCTTTCTCTTTTCTAACCACGTCCTCTATCTCTCTTCCATTTTTTAATTGGACAACTTCTATTTGTTCATTAGTGTTCTCTTTAGGGTTGATCTCATTGTGGCTAAGAAGTGTTCCTTGTTGTCTATTGCTAAGTGAATTAGCAATTTGTCCCAGTTGATTCTCTATGTTTCTAATCGCAGCATTTTAACTTTGCAACTGGTTTCCCATTTGTAATACCACTTCTTCCACAGACATCTTCTTACCCTCAAATTGTTGATCATTGTTAGAGTCTGGTGGATATGAAAGTCTATAGTTTATGTTCCCGTAATTATTCCAACTTCCATTAGGATTTGCATGATTATTTTCCCATTGTTGGTTTCCACCATTAGTAGTATGATTCTAGTTAAATTTAGAATGGTTCTCCCAACCCGGGTTATAAAAGTTAGAATATGGGTTGTTTGTGGTATTTAAAGTCTCATATGATAATTTAGAATCAATTATACACCCTAATGAACTTTCCTCACTTATAGGAGTAAATTGAGGTTGGTTCATTCCAAATTGGCCCAACTTCCTTGATATTGCAGCAATCTGAGATGCAAGAATTGTAATTATATCCGTATCATGAACACTAGCTACATTTTTAAGATTTACCCTTGTAGAGGGCCATTGAAATTCATTTGTAGCCATTTCTTCAATTAATGCATACGCTTCATCAAATGATTTTGAAATTAATGATCCACTAGCGGCAGCATCAATTATAGACCTAAGGGATCTTACTAACCCATTATAAAAAGTTTGAATGATTAACCAATCGGGCAGAGCATAGTGTGGACACTTTCTTAGGAGTTCCTTAAATCTTTCTCAGGTTTCGTATATTGATTCCCACTTCATACTGACAAAATGAGATAATATCGTTTCTAAGTTTAGTAGTCCTTGAAGGTGGAAAATACTTAGCTAGGAATTTCTGACTTAACTCCTCCCAATTTTTAATAGAGCCGAGTGCTAATGAATATAACTATATTTTAGCCTTATCCCTTAGTGAGAAAGGAAAAAGCCTTAGTCTAACAGCATCGTCTGACATACCGTTATAATGAAATGTAGCACAAAGTTCTAGAAAATTTGATAAGTGTAAATAGGGTTCCTCCAAAGGAGTTCCTCTAAACTGATTGTTCTGCACCAATTGGATAATCTCAGAATTTATTTCAAATGAGTCAGCTTCTACGACAGGGTATTATATACTTAAGTGAATTTCATTTGTCGTAGGATTTATGCAATCCCTCAATAATTTATGATGATTTTCCAATTTATTATCTTGAAAGTTTTCCATTTCCACTTCTAGTTTTTTGAGTTCTTTCTGAATTTTTATTTTTTTTATTTTCTTCAAACTCGGGATAATAAGGCACAAGTCCTACAGATCCTTTGTTTCGCATACGTAACACAACAAATAATATATTAACAATTAAACAAATAAATGAAGAAATATATTCAACACAACAAAATATTTTTACGAACACATATTTTTCACACAAACACTTTTTTCACAACAATGTTTCATACAACAAAAAAAAAATTTTTCACACAAAAATAGTTTTTACTACACTACAATTTTCCAAATCTAAGCCTAATTACTTCAACTAAAATTTTCCTAAAGTTCTTACCAAAGCTTTCCCGACAACGGCGCCAAAAACTTGACCAGACCCGCAATTACGCAGTAAATTAACTTCCAAAAGATGGCCAAAAACTTGACCCGATTTATAAATAGCGGCTAGTGTGCAAAGTCTTAAATGATATAAAAATTAGAAAATATTTTACACACTAGGGATACTACGCAAGTATACGTATCGTTTCAAGTAATATAGAGTTTTCTTTAAAAACTTCAGTATCGATCCCACGAGGAAGTGAAGTAAGAGGTCTTTAGTCAAATTCTAGTCTACTACTAATAGTCCTTAGTTTGGAATGTCGATTAAAATTGTGCTTTATCTAAAAACTACTCCTAAATGCAAGAGTTAAATGTAATAGTAATTATAACTAAGTGCGAAATAATAATTCTAAAGATAACCCTTTTGGATGAATTGGTTTGGAGAATTTTGAGATATTAAAAACTACTATTCTTATGTAATGAAATAAATAATGTATAGGATTGAGATGCATTTAATATTTTATGTGCCAAATAGGAGCAATCCTATTCTTTACCCTTTGGTTCAGGCATAAAGAACATTGACTAATCCTATGCTTGGTTACTGAATCTGCGGCTAGGCTGGGAGGATACCGACTGCCACTTCGGAGCTTCCACGTTCCCCTCGCCCGAGGGCTAACAATCTACACTTCAGCACCTAAACGATAGGACCGAATTAAGGATTTTAGCCTGTCACTCTAAAATCTCCAATTTCGCGCCCGATTAATATTATTTCCCTATTTATTTGCATTCAACTTCTATGAACTTCACCATTCATGGAATTTAAATGTGGTTCGTACTTAGTTGTAGAAAGCATAGCCCTCTAGGATCGTATGTTTTCACAATGAATTTTAACATTACAACAGGCCTTAATTGCAATGTAAATGAAGTGCAAATAAAAACCATCACATTTATATCTAAATTAACTTCTAACATGCATCACAAAAACCTAAGCATGAATTCTACTCATTAGAAAAGAAAAGTAAATTGAAAACAATGGCATAATCATCTCATGCCACTATTTCCAAAGAAGAAGAAAGAGTAAGAGAGATACGTCACAAAGCACGAAGAAAACGCAAAGGAAACTTCATTTAAACAAAGCAAATTCACTACTCAAATGTTTACAAAATCATAAGATAATGAAGAACAATACTTAGCTTTTTCCCTTTGAAAGAAAGACGAAGATCTCTCCCATAAAGTCTCCCGACGATCCATGCAATGCTAGCAAAAATCCCTTACAAATTCTCTTAAAAATCTCCTCTCCAATCTCTCCAAAAGGGTAGAAATCTACATTTCTACTCTTAATCTAAGAATCCTAAACATTCCTCTAAGTTTTTCTCTAATTTTTCCTCTCTAATCTTCTCTTAATCTCCCTTTTTCTAACCTATATTCGCCATTTTTAAAGAGTTTGGAAGAATTCCCAAGAGTTTCCTTACGCACCCCTTCGAGAAAGCATCCAAATACATCGAATATTGGCCCAAAACCGCCAAAAGTCGGTTCGTGGTCATCCGGGCCGCTGTCGGCGAGTTTGAGCTCGCTGTCGGCGAGCTTTTCGGCCACTTATCAGTGGTCTCGGGAAAATCTCACCGTCGGCGAGATGGCTCTGAGCAGCTCCACCGTTTCGCTCCGTTCGGCCCTGTTTTAGCTCTGTTTCGCCCCGTTTCAGTTGCGTTGCACTCGTAAGAGATAACCCTACAAAATAAATATAAAAACAACCTTTCTTTAAAGTGTAATCTCATTCAAAAATATGCAAAAAGATAAAAGAGATTAAGCATAAAAGACTTATCGAAAGGTGTCAGGGCAGAATTTCATTTCTTGCTCGTTTTTGCTCCAAATTGCACCGTTTTTGCTTCCTTTTGCTCCAATCACCATTTCTTGTACCTAAAGCCAAAAACATACAAAATACCTTCCTTTAAAGTGTAATATCATCAAAAAAATAAGTAAATGATATAGCAAAAAGCATATATATTTTAGGCGTGTCACTTATCATAAATTATTAAAAGTTAATAAATGTCATTTAGAATAGATTAACTTTAATGAGTTAATAATAAGATTAAAAACTTAAAACTTCAAACTTTACTTAAAAGAATATATATATTATTAAAAGGTGTAACTTAAACATTAAGTAGCTAACAAAGTTGTGTTTTAATTTTTTTTTTCAATTCATTTGAACCAGATTAATTTTATTTTAAGTTTTATCCTAAATGATAACCTCGGGGGTGATATTATAGTTTCAAGTGTTGAGTTTTATTACTTAAGAAATACTACCATTCTTCGTATTTGAAAGTTGAAAAGAAGAAGTTGCTAATTAGATACACTAATTCTCAAGAGAAAAATAAAAGAAAGAGAAAAAAAAATAAGAAAAGAAAAAGTTGAAAAAAAAAATACTCTTAGAAGAAGCTTGTGTTTGACACAAAATTAATACAAGAGAAGAAAAGGAAGAAACAAAAGGGTGTCTAGTTAGACTTAAGTGGTAAAGCTTTTCCACAATTCTTTAATAATATCCCTTTCTAGTTATCTTCAAGAGAAAGTTTTAAGTAATTTTTAATTAGCTAAAATCCATTTAAACTTCATTAAAAATATCCAGGGTTAGTGAAAGAGGCTTAAATTACATCAATTTAAAGATCTATAAGAATTTCTTAAGGATAAAAATGAAGCGACTTTAGGAAAGGTCAAGTTATTAATCACTAAAGATAATTGATATAAATTGGCATTCATACACCTTTATTTAGCTTTTACAAACATATGAAAGATTTAGAAACCTATAAGAGTACCCATCAATTTCATTAAATCCCAACCAAATTATGTGATTACATGAGGGCAAGTAATGAGGTATGTTTGAGGGTATTGACATGTGTTAATGTAATTTGACTCACATTTTCCCCACATTTTACACGTTATTTTCAGTAATATATCACATATTTATACATGAGAAAGGTTTCTTATTGATGATGTGTAGGTTTTAGGGATTAAATACAAACAATTTGAAATGAGAAAAACAAGTGCAAAAGTGACCTGAAGTGTCATGACCAAGCCACTTATTAAAAACCTACGGTGTGATCACATCAACTCTAGCAGAGTAACGGCCTGATCACGCTGCAATCGAGCATAATCACGCTTCCTCCTTCAGTAATCTGGCGTGACCATTCCAGTTTTGGCCATGACCATGCGAACGAGTGGGAAAACACATTAATATAAAAGTGAATTTTAAGGCTTCTTTGAAGATATACTACATTAAAGAGGAGTTGGAGGTTGTTGGAAGCAAGAGTTGGAGAGAATTTCATAGCTTTCTTCAAGGTTTTCTTCCTCCTTTGGTGGAAAATTCAAATGGTGAAATTTTCCTTTATTTTGTTAGTTGTGAGGGATTTGTATGAGAGGAAAGATTTCTTCTGTTGTGTATGCAAATAATTATTGTAAGCTTTACATTTTTTTTTTGTTTCTTGTGATGAATTCTGCATAGTTTACCTTGCTATGGCTTTCTTGATGATGTGTGGCCAAGTTCATTTTACATGTTTCTATGATGTAGGGGTGGTGAATTTAATTTTGATTTTTTTCATAATGTTGTTTTCTTGCCCATGTTGTTGGTTAACCTATGAACATAATTTACTCTAAGTCTTGCTAACTAGAAATTTTTAAAATATTTTGTGAAGCTAAAACCTCTATCCATTGTATAATGAAAACGAAGGATTAACTATAGAATTTTGATGGCATAAATATATTCCAGTGAAATTCTACAATCAACCTAAGGGATTAAAACAGTTACGCAAAATGTCATGAGGATTAAGGGAGCCTCAACTTCATGGTTTGTAGTCTTCCTTTGACCTGGACATATGCATAACAACTAACATATCGCTGATTGACAGTAATCACATAGGAAAATATTTAGACAAGCCACAATCACCACGATTCCCAAATCATAGAGGCACAAGCCTCATCTATTTTGAAGGAATACTCAAATATTTTCCTGTTGCTTCTATTTTCTACTACCTACAATTTCCTCTGTTTTGTTAAAATGTTATGACTCAAACCATCTTTGCAAACATGCCAATGCCAGGTTAACTAATATTAATATAGAGATTTTTTTTATAAATAATTGTTAGAATTTCCTGGTAGAACCGATATGAGGACTTAAATACTATTTAACACGTGCACTTACATTGTACCACCATCTTACTTAATGGTAAGTTTTGGCGCATCACGCACCCGCGTTGGCTTCGCAGCGCACCCACTCCTGATGTGTTAGGCCTATTTTGATAAAAAATATTCTCGCCTTTGTTATATGAATATGATGATGATTTTAGGGCATCTTGGGTGGTTGAAGGCAGTAAGGAAGAAGATCTTTTTAGTGTAGAGAGTTCCTACAATAGTTATTCTTCATTTCCTTTGGCTAATACCTTAAGGAGTGATTTTCCACCTTTTGTTCTTATGAGTTTGAGAGATTGTGTATGGAGAGAGAGATTTTGATCTTACAAAGAAACAAGCTTTTTGTATTTTTAAATTCCTTCATTTCCTGCAATGAAGATCTGTATAGATTTCTTGTTTGTAATTTTCTCAACAATGTGTTGCTAAAATATCTCTCGTGTCCCTGTGATGTAATGGAAGTAGTTTTTATCATAATTTTATGAGATGTTTTCCTGTATCAATTTCATTCTTTCATGGCCTATGTTGTTGGTTAACTTTTCAGTTTTCATTTACTCGTAGTCTAGCGAGCTAAGATGTTAAAGTTATATGTGAAGTTATGACCTGTAATAATTGTGTAGCTGAAATAAAATGGTTAACCACAAAATCCTTAGAGGATAAACATATTCCAATAGGATTGTGCAACATTTTAAGCGGATTACAACTATTATACAAAGTTCCATGGAGATTGAGGAAGCCTCAACCTCATGGATTGTAGTCTTCTTTTGATCTAAACATAGGCATAAGAAGAACGTCTACTCCTAGTTAAGAACTCTCATGTAGGAAAATATTTAAGAATGTCACGATCCACATGATCTTCAAATTATAAAAGCACGAGCATCACGAACTTGAAGAACTCTTAAGATTTTCCTCACTTTCCATATTTTTTTCATCTACTCTCTGATTTATTTTATTAAGATTTTAGGATTCAAACTTCTTTTGAGATTACATCAAGATAGTTTCACAATATTAGTAAATTAGATAATATTGTCCAAGAATAATGGTTAGAACTTTTCTCATGGGATCGATAGACAGACTCTTAGACCATATATTAGTTGACATGTTCATGCCTTGTTCCTGATATTTATGCTTGTGGTAATGTGGGTTATAATTATATTTAATTTAAGAAATTTTACGCATGTATATGTATCATTATCTCGTAATATAGGAATTTCTGATTAAGCCCCAAAATATCGATACGACGGGGAATTTTTTTTGAATAAATAAAAATAATAACGAATTAGATCACAAAATCTATTTAGAAAAAGACATTTACTTAAACAGTTTTAGATAATAGAAAACTTGAAAATGCAATTCTTTTTGGTATTTTCTTATATTACGAAATAAAGTGAACAATTATGTAATCATAATAAGATTTTTGTAAGATTAAAGAAGTATAAATGAAAGTATCTTTTTCCTTATCATAAATAACTAATAAATATAGGAGTTCTGTTGTGGAAGTATTCAAAATGTTTTGTGCCAAATAGGAGCAATATTATTTTTTACCCATATTAAAGATGCTATAAAGAATATTGGTTAGTTTAAAGTTTGAGTAGTTTTGAAGATGGGTTTGGTAGAGAAGATACTAGCTCTCACTTTAGAGTTCTCTCCTTTCCCTCCACCTCGGGGCTAACATCTCGTATCAAAACCTAAGTAAAATAAACCAAATTAGAGGCTTTAGTCTATCACCCGAAAGTCCTCTAATTCTACACCCATTAAAGTATATTTCCCTATTTATTTGCACAAAATTATATGAATTATTTTCTCATCCTTACAATCTCAAGTGATTACTACCAATTATTGATTAAGACAATACCTACAAAGATCTTACATGTTCTCGTAACAAATGTTAACATCTTAATTGGACAAATTAAGATGTAAATAAAGTGTTAGGATTAAATCAACACAGCATATTCCAACATTAAAGATCAATACTTCCACAACTCCCACCCAACACTTAATTACTTTTCATTTTAAGTAAAAAGATAAAGAAAACTACACAAAATCCAAGGAGAAAACACAATAAAAAGTAATTTTAAAAGTAGAAATCATGTTGAAACACAAGAAGTATCAATTAAAATTAAATGAAGTACAAAGATAAAACTTATCTCAAATTCCTCTCCACCAAACCCGTGAATTTTCTTTGAATCTCTTCCTTTCTCTTACAATTCTCCCCAGAACTGATCGCTCAACCCTAGAGCGTTAAAATCTCTCTAAAAAAATGGATTTTTACTTAGAAATCTATACCCACCTTCCCTTTCACTAGGAATGAGACATGTGTGAATAAACCCTATGTAATAATCCTACAACTTCTAACTATAACTAATCTCTCTACACACACTAATCTAACTTTCTAAAACCTTTTCTTCAACCTTCTTAAGTCCTTTCGTTTATATTTTCTCAAAAGTTGCATTAGTGTCTCTTCAAAATATGCCCATATTCAATGAATCTTCACAAACGATGCATCCTTTCAAGGGCATATTGAATGTCTTTTGGCACCCTTAATCAGTTACCCACATTTGTACCAAAGATTGCCTCAAACATCTCTTTAAAATTTGCCAAACATTCCTTGAAATTGCAAAGTAACTACATATGCTTAAATGCAGGGCCGCGGCCTTCTCTGTCTGCTGGCGCTTAGGCGCTA
The DNA here is from genome assembly GCA_022702705.1 of Papilionanthe hookeriana x Papilionanthe teres. Taxonomy (NCBI): domain Eukaryota; kingdom Viridiplantae; phylum Streptophyta; class Magnoliopsida; order Asparagales; family Orchidaceae; genus Papilionanthe; species Papilionanthe hookeriana x Papilionanthe teres. The sequence continues at coordinate 54,466,768 of CM040433.1, forward strand.
GATCTGAGAGTTTAACACCTTCTTCATGAATTAATTTCCTTGATTGCATCGAATTAGTGTATCTATCCTAAACATTCAAACTAATTAACTTGCTCAAACCAAAAGTAGCTTTCCCCTTGCTCATTTTCATCATTAGTGCCATTTCTAAACAAAACACTTTCATTCGCATAATCAACAAGTACAAACACACATCATATATTTAATATCCACTCCAAAAGATTTTGGTTGAGATAGTGATACAACAAAAATATATAGTGTTTTTATACACATTTTTATACCTAATTTTGATGATATTGCACTTTAATGGAAGTTATTTTGTGTTTTTCTTGCAAGTATTACGAAAATGATTAATTATGATGAAAGGAGCGAAAAAGGATCAAATTTGGAGCAAAATTTTGAAGTTTGAGAAATTTGGCCTCTAACGCATAAGCGCTAAAGTGCCAGCGCTTAAGCGCCAAAGTTAAAAATCAAATTTAAATGAATTTTGGCACCATTTTAAGGGGTGTTTGAAGCAAATTTCGGTGTTGACTTCTTTAACTTCCTTTGGGAGGCAAATATGATTGAAGGGATGCATCTTTTGGTGGATACATTGAATCTGGACATGATTTGAAGAGACACCAAGGCACCATTTGGAAAAATATAAAAATGAAGCCTCATAATTTGCAAGTGGGTGTTGTTATTAGTAAGTGATTGTTATTAGAGTGTTGAAGAGAGTAGTAGTTAGAAATTTAGAGTTATTCTTTTCTGTAGTAGAGAGTAGAGAGTAAGAAAGGAAAAAGGGTTGGTGTGAAGCCTTCTTCTCACCAATTTTATTTTATCCTTATGTCTAGTTTTCATTGAAGTTTACAGTCTTTATTAGAGTCAACAGAGTTGGGCACCAACCTCTGTAGAGTTGTATTGTGGAAAGCAAAATTCCAAAGGAACTTCTAGAGTCTGATGGAGAGGATTTTCAAATAAGTATTTATCTTTGTTTTTACATTTTGTTTTTAAGTAAGATTGTTGTGTTTTCATTATGGTTTATGCTTTCATATCAAGTTTTGTTTGTGTTTTTTTCATGAAATCCTAGTTATTTACTTTATTTTTTTCTTTCTTAGATGATGAAGTAATTAAATTATGGAAGTACATTTTGGAAAGTATAAGTGTTTAATGCTGGAAAAAATTGTGATTATTCAATTCCTTGAACTTAATTTACCTCTTAATTTGGCCAATTAAGATGTTAAAATTAGTTATGAGATTATGTAAGATCCAATGCGATGTTGTCTTAAACAACAATTGGAAAGAATCAGATGCAATTATATGGGTGAGAATTGTAATCCATATGATTGAATGCAAATATATAGGGAGATATGCTTTTTTGGGGAGTAAAATTAGAGGACTTTAGAGTGGCAGGCTAAAGCCCACTAATTTAGTTTTTTATTTTAATTTTTTTTATGAGATGTTAGCCCCCAGGTGGAGGGAATAAAGGGAACTCTAGAGTGAAAGCTGGTAACTTTTCTGCCTAACCCATCTACAAAATTTCAAAATTTCAATTTAACCAATTTTCTTTATAGAACCAAGTAAGGGTAAAAAATATAATTGCACCTTTTTGTCAAAATACATTTAAATACTTCCAAAAAACAAATATCTATAATTTTTATTGATTCATTGAAGAAGTAAAAAGATATTTGATTCTTATAACTTTCATATCGTGTTTAGAGTATTGATAATTTTATTTCTTGTTGAACTTATTATTAAAAATATCAAAATCAACTTTTTGAAATTAAAACCTTAAAACATACATACAAAAATCAATTAAAAAAGTAAAAGTTATTTTTCTTATTTCTTTAAATTTTTACACATTTTCCTGTGGGTTTGATATCTCGGGGCTTAATCAGAAAGTACTATATTACTTGATAAACGATATGTATACTTACTTAGAATGTCATAATATAAATCATAAAATTCATAGCTAAATCGTAAGCATAAATCTTCAGGTATCAATTTTTTGGTACCGTTGCCGTGAAAATTGATTAAAATTTTATTTAAAGAAAATTAAGAGAAATTAAATTTTTTTACTTTTCTTTATTTTTGTTAGTGTGTTTTATTTTATTTTATTTAATGTTATATGCATAGTTCAGGGTCTAAGGGACTTTTGCCTTATGATTCTAAATTAGAAACAACAATCAGAAAAATCAAAAAAATTAAAAATTTTGAAAAAGATAAAAACGTTCAAGAAATGGCAAATCATCAAAATCAAAATGTTGACATTCAACAAAAATGTAGACCTTTAAGAGAATATGTTAACCCTAAAGTTGATGAACTTCATGGTAGTATTCAACACCCTACTGTAGCTGCTAATTCCTTTAAGCTTAAACCTGTTATTAATCAAATGGTGTCTAATAATCAGTTTGGGGGAGCACCAACTAAAGATCCTAATTTACATCTTGCCAACTTTCTAGAGTTGTGTGCTACTTTTTAAATATGATGGTGTTTCAGATGATGATATTAGACTTAGACTTTTTCCTTTCTCACTGAGGGATAAAGCTAAGAAATGGTTAAATTCATTAACACCTGGATTTATCAGAACTTGGGGTGATTTAGCACAAAAATTCCTTGCTAAATATTTTTCCACCATCAAAAACTGTGAAGCTTAGAAATAATATCATATCTTTTTATCAGTTTGAAGGTGAATCTATATATGAGGCATGGGAATGATTTAAAGATCTACACAGAAAAAGTCCACATCATTCAATACCAAATTGATTAATAATTCAAACCTTTTATAATGGATTAGTTGGATCTCTTAGATCTATTATCGATGTTGCTGTAGGAGGATCACTGATGTCTAATCAGTTTATTGATGCTTATGCTTTGATAGAAGAAATGGCTACTAATAGTTTTTAATGGCTTTCTGAAAGATTAAATCCTAAAAAGGTAGGCAATATTCATGAAAATGATGCTTTTGCAATGTTAGCAAATATAGTTGCTGCAATTTCAAGGAAGATAAACCAATTTAGGATGAATTTTTCTCAGTCAATTGTTATGGTTGAAGAAAATTCATTAAGTCAAATGGTTGATTCTCATACTTCACCAGAAATTTTAAATGCTATATGTAAGCCTAATAAACCTTATTCCAATTATTATAACCCAGGTTGGAAGAATCATCCAAACTTTAATTGGAATATCAATAATGAGGGTGGTATTAATAAATAATGGGGGAACAGCCAAGTAAAACCATTGGGGAACTGGAACAACCAAGGGAATAATAATTATAGACCAACCTATCCTCCAGGTTATAACAATGCTTCACAATTAAAGGAGAAGAAGTTGTCTATTGAAGAAGTGGTGATACAAATGGGAAATAAATTGCAAAGTCAAGGAGCTACAATAAGAAATATTGACAATCAATTGGGACAAATTGCCAATACACTAAGTAATAGATCCTAAGGTATGCTTCCAAGTAATACTAAAGTAAATCTAAGAGATAAAAATAAAGAGCATGTAAAAGCAATTCAACTGAGAAGTGGAAGAGAGTTGGAAGGTAGAGTGCAAAAAGAAATTGAAGTAGAGAGAGAATAGACTCAAGAACTAAAAAAGGACACTCTGAAAGGTTTAGAAAGACCTATTTCTCCACTTTAGGAAGATTTGGAAAAACCACCACCTCCATTTCCTCAAAGACTTCGTCAGCAAAAATTGGATAAGCAATTTTCAAAATTCTTAGTGATATTTAAGAAACTTACAATTAACATTCCATTTGCTAAAGCCTTAGAACAGATGCCAAGCTATGTGAAATTTATGAAGGATATTCTCAACAAAAAAAGAAAGTTTGAAGATAATGAGACAGTTGCATGTAGTGAGGAGTTCAGTGCAATAATTCAGAAGAAGCTTCCTGAAAAGCTTAAAGATCCTCATAGTTTCACAATTCCATGTGCAATCGGAGATAGATTTTATGGAAAAGCTTTATATGATTGAGGTGCAAGCATTAACCTTATGCCTCTATCAATATTTAAAAGATTAGGATTAGGAGAAATAACTCCAATTACTGTAACACTGCAATTAGCAGGTCGTTCGATCACATATCTTAAAAGAGTTATAGAAGTTGTTTTGATAAAAGTGGATCAATTTATCTTTCCTGTTGATTTCATTGTGCTGGATATGGAAGAAGATAAAGAGATACCCATAATTTTAGGAAGACCTTTCCTAGCCATAGGTAGAGCAATGATAGATGTGCAAAAATGGGAATTAACAATGAGAGTTAATGATCAGACTGTTACATTCAACATTTCAAAATCAATAAAATATTCTGAAAGAGGTAAAGACGATGAATGTTATAGAATGGATGTTATCAAATATTTTAGTGAATGTCATTTCAAATTTACATCATTCTGAAAGAGAAGAAATAGAACATGAGCAAGAAAAGGATTTACATCATTCTGAAAATTTTCATGAGGAAGATCTATATTATGTTCCTGAAAATTTTAAACTGTTAGACATGACTGAAAAAGATGAATTTTTTGGTCCATCAATCGAAAAACCTCCTGAACTTGAGTTAAAGTTGCTTTCTGATCATTTGAAGTATATTTTTCTAGGTGAGTCCTCAACTTTGCCAGAGATAATTTCCTCTCAATTAACTAAGAAAGAAGAAGAGAATTTGTTAGATGTTTTAAAGAAGTATAAGAAAGCCTTTGGATGGACGATAGCTAATATTAAAGGAATCAGTCCTTCAATTTGTATGCATAGAATCCTTATGGAAGATAATTACAAACCTATGGTTGAACCTCGAAGGAGATTAAATCCTATTATGAAAAATGTTGTTGAGAAAGAAATTTTAAAGTGGTTGGATGCTAGGATTATCTACCCTATTTCAGATAGTACATGGGTTAGTCATATTCATTGTGTTCTTAAGAAAGGAGGAGTAACTGTGATTTTTAATGAGAAGAATGAGATTATACAAACAAGATAAGTTACAGGGTGGTGTATATACATTGGATATAGAGAATTAAATCTTGCTACAAGGAAATATCATTTTCAAATCTCTTTTCTAGATCATATGTTGGATAGACTAGCTGGGCATAAATACTTTTGTTTTCTGGATGGATATACTAGGTACCACCAAATTCAAATTGATCCTGAGGATCAAGAGCAAACAACGTTTACCAGTCCTTATGGTACCTTTGCTTTTAGAAGAATGCCTTTTGGTTTATGTAATGCCCCTGCTATATTTCAGAGATGTATGATGGGTATTTTATGTGATTTAATTGAAAAAGAGATTGAAGTTTTCATGGATGATTTTTCAATGTTTGGAAGTTCATTTAAATCATGTTTAGAACATTTATCTAAATTTCTAAAATGCTATGGAGAAATTAATTTGGTCCTTAATTGGGAAAAATGCCAATTTATGGTAGCAGAAGGAATTGTATTAGGACATAGAATATTAGAAAAAGGTTTAAAAGTAGATCCTGCAAAAAATCAAGTTATCTCTAATTTACCTTGCCCAACGAATGTATAGGGAATTAGAAATTTTCTGGGACTTGCTGGATTCTATAGGCGTTACATTAAAGACTTTTCAAAATTTTCAAAACCCTTATGTCGTTTATTGGAAAAGGATGTAATTTTTTATTTTGATGATGAATGCCTAAAAGCTTTTGAAACATTAAACGAAAAATTAATCACTGCACCTATTATAATTTCACCAAATTGGAAAAAATCTTTTGAATTAATGTGTGATGCTAGTGATTATGTTATTGTTGTTGTTTTGGGTCAAAAATATGATAAATTTTTCAAAGTAATTTACCATGCTAGTAAAACTCTTAATGGAGCTCAAATTAACTATACCACTACTGAGAAAGAGTTATTAGCTATAGTATTTTCTTTTGATAAATTTCAATCATATTTAATTGGAACTAAATGTGTAGTGCATACTGATCATTCTACTATCAAATATTTAATGAAGAAGAAAGATGCAAAACTGAGATTGATTAAAAAGATTCTTTTTTTGCAAGAATTTGATTTTGAGATAGTAGACAGGAATGGTGCTGATAATCAAATTGTTGATCAGCTATCCAGGCTTGAAACTGAAAAATCTTTTAGTGATATTGAAGAAATTAATGAACATTTTCCTGATGAAAAATTGTTCACTATTAATGAATGGCGTATTTTGTGATATGCCGACATTGTAAACTTTATTGTCAGAGATATTATACCATATGGTTTGACATACCAGGAAAGGAAGAAGTTTTTATCTGATGCTAAAACTTATTTTTGGAATGACCCATTTTAATATAAATAAGGAAAAGATTCGATCATTTGAAGATGTGTGCCTTTAGAAGAAACTTATGAAATTATTCAAAAATGTCATAATTTTGATTATGGGGGACATTTTGGAGTTGATAGAACTACTTATAGAATTTTTCAATCTGGATTTTATTGGCTTACAATTTTTAAAGATGTTAATGCATATATTAAAAATTGTGATCGATGTCAGCATGTACGCAATATTTCTAGAAGAAAGAGATTACCCTCAATTATATATTGGAAGTTGAAATATTTGATGTTTGGGGATTAGATTTCATGGGACCATTTACACCAACTTTCGGAAAGATTTAAATTTTAATAGCAGTATATTATGTATCCAAATGGATTGAAGCTGTTGCTTTACCTCAATATGATGCTCAAAGTGTTGCAAAGTTTTTAAGAAAGAATATACTTTACAGGTTTGGAATACCATGAGTAATCATAACAGATTGGGGAAGTCATTTTTGAAATGCGATTATGGAGAAATTAGCAAAGAAATATCATATTAACCATCGCATTGCTACTGCTTATCATTCGCAGACATGTGGTTTGGTTGAATTTTCCAGTCATGAAATTAAAAGAATATTGGAAAAGACTGTTAATCCAAATAGAAAGGATTGGTGAATAAAATTGGATTATGTTTTGTGGGCTTATAGGACTGCTTACAAAAATCCTATAGGGATGTCCCCATATAGGCTAATTTTTGGAAAAGCTTGTCATTTACCTGTTGAACTTGAGCATAAAGCATATTGGGCTATTAAAGAGTTCAATTATAATTTAAAGGATGTTACTGAGAAGAGATTGTTGCAATTAAATGAGCTTGAAGAGATAAGGAATGAATCTTATGAAAATGCTAAAATTTATAAAGAGAAAATGAAGTTATGGCATGATCAGAAGATTCTTACTAAAAATCTTGAGCCAGGACAAAAGGTTTTGTTGTATAATGCCAAGTTGAAAATTTTTGCTGGAAAACTTAAGTCCAAGTGGATGTGTCCATTTATTGTGATAAAAGTTTATTCTTATGAAGCTATTGATATACAAGATCCTAAGACTGAAAAAATATTCAAAGTTAATGGTCATAGACTTAAACCTTATTTTTTAGTCGATCAACTTAAACCTGATGAAAACCTGATGTTGTGTCACTCAGATTAAGTTCTTGGTATGTCAGGCTGAAGACATTAAACCAAGCGCTTTGTGGGAGGCAACCCATATTTAATGGTGTGATTTGTTTCATATTTATCGGTGTGCTTTGCTTCATATTTATCGGTGTGCCTTACTTTATGTTTGTTTTGTGTGCTTTGTTTGGTTTGTTTTTATGATTATGTGGTATTATTTTGAAGAGATTAGTTATATTAGTGTTTATTTGACATTAAAGGAGGACTTAAAAGAGTCAGAATGAAAACTTTTGACATTTGGCAGACCTGTGCAAAAATATTTACTGGCGGCTAAGGGCCGCCTGGTTGGCGCTTAAGCGCCGCAGTTAAGAAAAAAGTGATAAATGAATTTCTAGAAGCCAAAATCATGAAGAAGATGTTTTAGATGTTATTTTGGAGTTTTAAAACATCTAGGGTCAGTTTTAGCACTTCTAATATCTATAAAAAGGCCTTGAATTATCAGAAACATTTACCCCAGTCCCTTTTTTTGTTCCTGAGTCTTAAGAAGAGTGTTTTTAGTGCAAAAATGTCTTCTTGAGAGAGTGAAATTAAGGAGGAGGAAGCCAACAAGAAGAAATTTTTTAGTCAAAGTGCGTAAGAGTTATACAATGGATTCCTAGCAGTTAGTATTCAAGGTATTGCAGAAAGGATTGTGAAGATTGAAGCCAACGTGGAGTCAATTGAAGCAAAGGTACATGAAAGCAATGCTCATTTAGCACATATTGGATGTCAACTTAAAATGCAATTCAGTCATACAAGTCATGTGGAAGAAGCAGATAAGGCGACGTTTCTTAAAAATAAATGGTTAGATGAAGAAGATGTAAGAGTTTTCAACCATCGCCATTTTTATCAGATCTATATTCCATATGGTTCAAATGGAACTAATGGTAGTTCTGGATACATTCAACCTAATGGAGATTGGAATTAATTTGAGTATAGGCTAATTTTGTGGTTTTATGTGTTAAGTGTTTTGTGTTAGTGTTTTATGTATGTGTTTTATTGAACTTTTAAGTGTGTTTGTTACATCTTAATGATGTAAATTTATCTTTGTTTTGATGTATTTGAATTATTGTGTATTGGGAAATTTTTTCCAAAATGTTTGGATAGAAATTTTTAGTTTGTATTAAGTGTGATTGTTTTAATTAAATGAAAGTTTGTGTTTATGTAAAATTTGTTTGGAATTGATGGAAATTTAACTTTCTTTGGAGAATTAGAAAAGTTTAGAGGGGAGAAATGATTATCTAAAGTGATTTAGGGTGATTAACCAAAGGGTTTAGTACATTTTTTAATTAATTGTGAAAATAAGAGTACTGGCTGCTAAGCGCTAGAACTTAGGCGCTTATGCGCCAGATTTTGCGGCTAAGCGCCGAACCCTCAGGCTGAAGCGCCGGATCACGAAAATTGACTTTTTGCAGTTGAAAACCCAAAAAATTGACATTTTTAATACCTCTCGTCACCCTCAACCTCTCAAAGTCGCGAAATAAGATTTAGGGCATCCTTAAGTTGAATCAATTAAGAGCCGGTTTCAGCAAGATTTGTTAGATTTGAATTCCTTGAGGTATGAGCACTACTCCTAAGTAAAAAATTTTTTATTTTCACCATATATTTTGAGTACATTATTGAAAAATGTTAAGATCATTATTTATGGTGAAATTTAAGAAAAAGCATAAGAAATTGCTTGGATTTAGTGTGCATTACCTTTGGAAGTTAGATTAGCAAGTTTAGTTTAATTTTGGAATTTATGGTGATTTTTTGTGATTTTTTTAGAGATGGCTCCAAAGTCAAAGCGCTCAAAAGATAAGTAAAATTGATTCCAAAAAAATTGTTAGTGCAAGAGCGGAGGATCGATATGCCAATGCACTGTCGTCACATAAACTAATTCCGGAACGAGTATTTAGTAAGCCAATAGAAGTTATTGAAGAAATTATTAGTACAAGGAATTGGGAGAATTACTGTTACTTCTCCATTGTCATTGTTGTTTCTATGGTTAGAGAGTTTTATGCAAAATTTTCTGCAGCATAAGAGAATTTGGTGATGGTTAGAGGTGAACAAGTGCATTTTTCACCTGCAGTAATCAAAGTCTTGTACCACTTGCCTCCTGCATTGTTTTGTTTTTATGCTAATTATCATCCTACTGAAGGAGAATTATATGACATCATATCATTTCTGACTGATGGAAGAGGTTCATGGAAGATAACAAATGAGGGAAGAGTAAATTTTCAGGCCTCTAAGTTGAATGCCATTTCAAAGGCATGATATTATTTTATCTCATCTAAGATGTTGCCTTCACGGCATACTAGTGAAGTTACAAGGGAGAGAGCAGTTCTGAACCATTGTATTCAGTTAGGAAAGCCTATTGTTGTAGGGGCTATTATTTTTTACTTTGTGATGAACTATGCCATATCTGCTACTACTTCAGGTATGGGATTTCCATCCTTTATTCATTCAATTTGTGAGCGATCTGGTGTTAATTTTAAAACATGTGATGAATTTCTCAGCCATTAAGACCTATTACCAGTGTAAATGTTGGTTCTTACACTGTACATTCAGAGTTTGGCTGGAGAGGAGGATTTAGAACTTCCACTACTTCTGCTTCTGCTGCTTCTACTTTATGTGCTACTACTTATAGAGCATCATCAACTAAGAAGATATTGAAGAAAGTGAGTATTACCAGAGAGATATGGATGGTAAGATTGAAAATATTGAAAGGTATATTGTTATGCAAGATGAATATGAAGAGAATTATCAATAGTACATTGATAGAGTGATTAGAGGTGATCACAGTGCTGATATGGCCCCTCATCCATATTATATACCTTATGTGCCGTCCAGAGATTGGGCTGAAGAAGATGATGATAAGGATGATAAGTAAAGTTGTTGTGCGTTATTTATTTTGTTTTGTGATTTCTTATGTGTAGTTATGTTTTTTTTTTGATGTTTTTATATTTGATGTGATGTTTAAATGTTATGTGATGTATTTATGATATGAACTCTGATTTTGTAAAGAGTATAGTGGACTATTTCTTTTTATGCACATTCAGATGTTTATGTGATAAAGTAATGTTTTATGTTGTAATTTGTGATATGTGTGTGGTAGTAAATGTTTTAAATGTGTATTTAGTTTTATTTAGTGTTTAAATTTTTAATAGAGTATAAATTAATTCAAATCTGTTAGGAAATTTAGAACACTATTAAAAATCACTATTTGAAAATTACATGTTTAAAAATTTTCAAAATCTACTACCTGTTGAAATCTAGTATTTTTATGATTTTAGTTATGTTAAGATGCTGTGTATTTGCTTTGAAAACCTCCAATACTGTAGAAGTCTCTTAAAATTTTGATTTTATGAAAAACTGAATTTAGTTTCTTTTTACTCCTGCTTTTCTTTAAAAATGTTATACTTGCATATTTAGGATATTGAAATTCCTGCAAGCATATTATATTAGTTTTCAATTCTCACTCATGTATCATTTCTTACGCTTAAATTTTTTTATCCTAACTAAAAATTAAAGTTTGGGGGAAATTTAGAAAACTAAATTTTTCAAAAAAAAAAACTAAAATTTTATTTGTTCTCAAGAATACTTAAAATAAAATTTGTTTTTGATTGAAAATAATTATTTATATGAAGTTATATTAAGGAAACAAAATTTTGAATATAGAAATGAATAAAAGAATTTAGTTAAAATTTATAGTAATAATGAAAATTTTAAATTTAAAATGTTCTTAATAAAGAAATGTTAAATAGAGTTAAACTATCTTTAGTAAGAAATGTTGTATTTTTTGATAAATAGAAGATTTGACTTTTATTTTTCAAAGCTTAAATTTCATTTATTGAGAAATAATTTTCAACACTATTATTATTATTTTTAAGTGAAAGATACATATCAGACCTTTTATTTGAAATGGTAGGGTGGAATTCAATATCATTAAAGGCCTATCCAGATATAGTAATCATTGCCTTATAAAAAAACAAAGAAAAGAAAAGAAAAGGAAAAGAAAAAGAAAAAGAAAAGAAGAAGAAAAAAAGAAAAAAGTGAAAAATAGTATATGAAAAAGGAAGGAGAAGCATGAGGATTTAAGGGTCAAATTAAAAATTGGTTCCATACCTAAAGTTTAAAATATAAGTTTTGAGAAAATCTAAAATTTAAGGTTATAATATAGTAAGTAAAATTATTCTCAATTAAAATTTTTTAAGTGACAATAATAAAATGTTTGAATCCTATATTTTGAAAAATCTACAAGTATTTTTGAATTAGATAGAAACTTATACATTCATTATCCTTTACTTATGAACTTTCTTAACTTTAAATTGTTCTTATATACTAATTTTTTTTCTAAATTGGATTATTTCATTTCTAGAACAAAATTTTGAACCTTCTTAGAGAAACTCATTTACATAATTTGCATGTTAAAATTTTTATGGTTAAGAGTCACTTGAGGACAAGTAACATTCTAAGTTTGGGGGATTTTGATACACCTAAAATATATAGTATTTTTATGCACATTTTTATACCTATTTTTGATGATATTGCACTTTAATGGAAGGTATTTTGTGTTTTATGATGAACAGAGTAAAAGAGGATCAAATTTAGAGCAAAATTATGAAGTTTGAGAAACTTGGTCTCTGACGCCTAAGCGCCAAAGTACCGGCGCATAAGCACCACAATTAAAAATCAAATTTAAATGAATTTTAGCAACATTTTCAAGGGGTGTTTGAAGTAACTTTTGGTGGTGACTTCTTTAACTTCCTTTGGACGACAAATATTATTGAAGGGATGCATATTTTGGTGGATACATTGAATCTGGACATGATTTAAAGAGACATCAAGGCACCTTTTTGAAAAATATAAAAATGAAGCCTCATAATTTGCAAGTGGGTGTTGTTATTAGTGGGTGATTGTTATTAGTGTGTTGAAGAGAGTTGTAGCTAGTAATTTAAAGTTCTTCTCTTACGTAGAAGAGAGTAGATAGTAAGAATGGAGAAAGGGTTGGTGTGAAGCCTTCTTCTCACCAAATTTTTTTATCCTTATATCTAGTTTTCATTGAAGATTAAATTCTTTATTAGAGTCACCAGAGTTGGGCGCCAATCTCTGTAAAGTTGTATTGTGGAAAGCAAAATTTCAAAGGAACTTCTAGATTCTAATGGAGATGATTTTGAGATAAGTATTTATCTTTATTTTTACATTTTATTTTTAAGTAAGATTGTTGTGTTTTCATTATGGTTTATACTTTCATATCAAGTTTTGTTTGGGTTTTCTTCATCAATTCTGAGTAATTTACTTTATCTTTTTCTTTCTAAGGTGATGAAGTAATTAAATTATGGAAGTATGTTGTGGAAAGTATAAGTTTTTAATGCTGGAATAAATTGTGATGATTCAATTCCTTGAACTTAATTTACTTCTTGATTTGGCCAAATAAGATGTTAAGATTTTTTGTGAGATTATGTAAGATTCAATTCGATATTATCTCAAAGAACTATAGGAAATAATCACATGTAATTATATGGGTGAGAATTGTAATCCATATGATTGAATGCAAATATATAGGGAGATATGCTTTATTGCGGAGTAAAATTAGAGGACTTTAGAGTGACAGGATAAAACCCCCTAATTTGGTTTGTTATTTTAAATTTTGTTATGAGATGTTAGCCTCCAAGTGGAGGGAATAGAGGGAACTCAAGAGTGAGAGCTGGTATCTTCCTTGCCTAACCCATCTATAAAATTTCAAAATTTCAAATTAACTAATTTTATTTATAGAACCAAGTAAGGGTAAAAATATAATTGATCCTATATGGCACAATACATTTAAATACTTCCACAACATAAAAATCTATAATTATTACTGATTCATTGAAGAAGGAAAAAGATATTTGATTCTTATAACTTTCATATCGTGTCTAGAGTGTTGATAATTTTATTTCTTACCGAACTTGTTATTAAAAATATCAAAATCAACTTTTCGAAATTAAAACCTTAAAACATACTTAAAAAAAATCAATTAAAAAACTAAAAAGTTATTTTTCTTATTTCTTTAAATTTTTACACATTTCCATGTGGTTTCGGTATCTAGGGGCTTAATCAAAAAGTCCTATATTACTTAATAAACGATACATATACTTGCGTAGAATTCCATATTATAAATCATAAAATTCCTATCTAAATCGTAAGCATAAATATTCAAGCATCAGATAGCATCTAAATTCATTACATTAAACACTTAAAACAAATAAACACAAACAACAAGCAAATAAACTAGACTCTCGAACTTAATTCCATTCTTCATTAGGTGGAACATATCCCTGCCCTTTATTTGTTCCTTCTGAACCAGTTGGCACATAGATTTGATAGAACGGACGATGATAAATAAATCTTATAGAATCCTCTTCAATACACTTGTTTTTCATATACATCACCTTGTCCTCTTTTTCAATATAACTTGTATGACTGAATTGCATTTTGAATCTACATCCAATATGTGCTAAAATTGCATTAGTTTCATTTAACTTTTCCTCAATTGAAGCCACATCAGTTTCAATTTTTGCAATCTTCTTTATAATTCCTTCAATACTAACGGTTATAAATCTATTATATAACACTTGCGTACTTTGACTTACAAACTTCTTCTTGATGGTTTCATCATTCTTCTTCAAATCATTCTCCCAAGAATACATTTATTGCTAACTTAACAACTCTTACAACTAAAATATCTCTTCACTTAAACTTTAGAATGAAAATTTGGAGAGGGGCAAAAATTCTCTTCATTTTCATGCCATTTAAAGAGTTTAGAAGAGCCTACACCTACTTCCCACATCTAAAAACCACCAAATAATGTTCAGGACCACTTTACCATCTTTAATTCTTCTAGAAAATTTTTTAGGCACGTTTTTATAACTTCTACGCTTAAACGTCAAATTTGGGCATTTAAGCATCAGTGCTCATTTTAGCACAGATCAACTTAACGTCCAAATACTCATTCTAACACGTCCAAGACATCAATTAATGTCATAAATTTATCACAAAATATTCAAAATATTATCACAATTCTCTAAAACAAATATAACCACATCACATTAAAAATAAAAACACACTGATAACTATGGGTTGCCTCCCACAAAGAACATGGTTTTACTTCGTCAGTCCAACGTAGCCAATGCTTATTTTGGGTGAACCAACATCAAAACATCATAAAATTTAGTTTGATCTCCAAAGAAATAGGATTTCACCTTTGCAAATTTTCATGATTTTAGGATCTTTGATATCCACAACTATATAGGGATAAACTTTTATCACAATAAATGGGCCCATCAACCTGGACATAAATTTGCCTGAAAATAATCTCAATCTTGCATTATAAAGCAAACTTGCTGCCCTGGCTCAAAATATTTAGTGAGAATCTTCTGATCATGCCACTTTTTTCAACTTATCTTTATAAATCTTAACATTCTAATAGGATTCATTCCTTATTTCTTCCAACTGATTTAATTGCAATAATATCTTTTTACCAGCAACCTTCAAATTATAATAAAATTCCTTAATAGCCCAAAAAGCCTTATGCTCAAGTTTCACTGGTAAATGACAAGCTTTCCTATAAATTAACTTGAATGGTGAGATTCCTATAGGAGTTTTGTAAGCAGTCGTATAAGCCCACAAAGCATAATCAAGCTTGACTGACCCATCCATTTTTGTTAGATTTTTTTTTCTAAAAGTCTTTTATTTTCTCAATTGGAATCTTCATCCAAATCTCTTGTCTGAGGATGATAAGCAGTAGCAATTTGATGATTGATACAATATATCTTGATCACTCTTGTTATTCCAAATCTGAAAAATATATTCATTTCTAAAAACTTTGCAATACTTTGAGCATCACATCAAGGTAAAGTAACAACTTCTATCCATTTAGACACATAGTCTACTGCTAACAATATATATAAATTTCTAAAAGATGGTTTAAATGGTCCCATGAAATCTAATCCCCAAACGTCAAATATTTCAACTTCCAAAATATAATTGAGGGGCATTTCATTTCTTCTAGAAATATTGCCTACACATTGACAACTATCACAATTTTTAATATAAGCATTAACATCTTTAAAGATAGTAGTCCAATAAAATCCAGATTCAAAAAGATTGTATGTTGTTTTATCAACACCAAAATATAACTCAAAATCAGAATCATGACATTTTTGGATAATTTCAAAAGTTTCTTCTAAAGGCACACATCTTCGAATAATTAGATCCTTCCCTTGTTTATATAGAAATGGATCATCCTAAAAATAAGTCTTAGCTTCAAATAAAAATTTCTTCTTTTGTTAATGCTTCAGACCATAAGGTAAAATGTTATTAACAATAAAGTTCACTATGTCTGCATATCATGGAACTCTCCATTCATGAATATTGAATAATTTTTCATCTTAAAAATGTTCATTAATTTCTTTTTCAGATCATAGTGATTTGTCAGATTCAAGCCTGGATAGATTATCAGCAATTTGATTATCAGCTCCTTGTCTATCTACTGTTTCAAAATCAAATTCTTGTGAAAGAAGAATTCATCTTATCAGTCTTGGTTTTGCATCCTTCTTTTTCATTAAATATTTAAAAACAGAATGATCTGTATGCACCACACATTTAGTTCCAATTAAATATGATCTAAATTTATCAAAGGAAATTACTATTACTAATAACTCTTTCTTCGTTATGTTATAATTAATTTGAGCTTCATTAAGCATTTTACTAGCATTGTAAATTTCTTTTAAAATTTTATCAATTTTTTGTCCCAAAACAGCTCCAATAGCCTAATCACTTGCTTCACACATTAATTCAAATGGTTTTTTCCTATCTATTGAAACAATAACTAGTGCAGTGATTAATTTTTATTTTAAAAGCTCAAAAGCATTTTGGAGATCCTTATCAAAATTTAAAATTACAACTTTTTCAAGCAAATGACATTGTGGCATAGCAATTTTTTAGAAGACTTTAACATATCGACTGTAGAATCCAGTATGTCCTGAAAAACTCCTAATTTCCCTTACATTAGTTGGGTGAGGTAAATTAGCGATCACTTAAATTTTTTGCAGGATCTGCCTCCATACCTTTCTTTGAAATGTGATGTCCTAGAACGATTCCTCCTGCTATCATAAACTGGCATTTTTCCTAAATAAGGACTAAATTTGTTTCTTCACAGCATTTAAAAACTTGTGATAAATGTTTTAAACATGATTCAAATGAAGTTCCAAACACTGAAAAATCATCCATAAAAACTTTAATTCCTTTTTCAATTATATCAAAGAAAATAGCCACCATACATCTTTGAAATGTAGCAGGGGCATTACATAAACTAAAGAAGATTTTTCTAAAAGCCAATGTACCATAAAGACTGATAAATATTCTTTTCTCTTGATCCTCCGGAGCAATTTTTGTTTGGTGATAACCAGTATATCATCTAGAAAATAAAATTATTTATGCCCACCTAGTCTATCCAGCATTTGATCCAGTAAGGGTAATGAAGAATGATATTTCCTCGTGGTAAGCTTTAATTTTCTATAATAAATGCATATTCTCCAACCTGTAACTTCTCTTGTCAGTATTGGTTCATTTTGTTCATTAATAATTAGAGTCACTCCTCATTTCTTTGGAACACTATGTATTGGACTAACACATGTCGTATCTGAAATATAATAGATAATCTGAGCATCTAACCACTTTAAAATTTATTTCTTAACAATTTCTTTCATAATGAGATTTATTTACCTTTGAGGAATAGCCCTGGGTTTGTAGTTTTCTTCCATCAGAATTTTATGCATACAAATTGAAGGACTGATTCATTTAATATCAACATTTATCCATCCAAAGGCTTTCTTATATTTCTTCAAATTTTTCAATAAATACCCTTCTTCTTCTGAAGTTAAGTTCGAGCAAAATTATAACCGGCAAAGTTAAGGAATCACATAAAAAGGTATATTTTAAATGTTTCGGAAGTAACTTTAATTCAAGTTCAGGAACTTTTTTAATTGATGGACAAAATCATTTGTCTTTTTCCATCATGTCCAAAACTTTAAAACCTTCTTAAATAAACTTTGATTCTTATTCAATAAAATCATTAAAATGTTCTAATTCCTCTTCTTGCTCTTACTCCAATTCTTCTATTTCGGATTTCTTATCATGAGTTATTTTGAAATGACATTCACTAAGATATCTCATTACATCCATCCTGAAACATTCATCATCATTGACTTTTGCAGAGAATTTCATTGATTTGAAATATTAAATGCAATTGTTTGATCATTGACGCACATAGTTAATTCCCTTTTTTGCACATCTATCATTGCTCTTTCTATAGCTAGGAATGGTCTACCCAAAATGATAGATATCTCTTTATCTTCCTCCATATCCAACACACTGAAATCAATAAAAAATACAAATTGATCCACTTTTACCAAAATATCTTCTACAACTCCTTTAGGATATGTTATAGAATGATCTGCTAATTGCAAGGTTACAGTGGTAGGGGATATTTCTCCTAATCCCAGTCTGTTAAATATAGATAATGGCATAAGGTTAATGCTTGCACCTAATTTACATAAAGCTTTCCTTAAAAATCTGTCTCCACTCACACATGGATTTGTGAAGCTTCCAGAATCTCTACACTTTTCAGGAAGTTTTTTCTAAAATATAGCACTGCACTTCTCACTAAGTGCAACTATATTATCTTCAAACTTCATTTCTCTGTTAAGAATATCTTTTATAAACTTCAAATAGCTTGACATTTGTTCTAAAGTTTCAGCAAAATGAATATTAACAATAAGCTTTTTGAAGATTTCCATAAATTTTAAAAATTGTTTATCCAACTTTTGCAAACAAAATCTCTGAGGAAATGAAGGTGGTGGCGGTTTTTCTAAATAAATTTTTAAGTGGAGAAATAGTTCTCTCAAAACCTTATGGAACATCCTCTTTAGGTTCTTCAATTTCTTTTTTCTCTACTTCAATCTCTTCTTGAACTCTACCTTC
The DNA here is from genome assembly GCA_022702705.1 of Papilionanthe hookeriana x Papilionanthe teres. Lineage (NCBI taxonomy): Eukaryota > Viridiplantae > Streptophyta > Magnoliopsida > Asparagales > Orchidaceae > Papilionanthe > Papilionanthe hookeriana x Papilionanthe teres. The sequence goes on from CM040433.1 coordinate 54,485,199, forward strand.
CAACTCTCTTCCACTTCTAAACTGAACAGCCTTTACATGTTCTTTATTCTAGTCTTTTGGATTTACTTCTGTATTACTAGGAAGTGTTCCTTGAGTTCTATTACTTAATGAATTTGCAATTTGTCCCAACTGATTCTTAATATTTCTAACTCTAGCTCCTTGACTTTGTAACTGATTTCCCATTTGTAACAACAATTCTTCTATAGACAACTTCTTATCCTTAAATTGTGGATTACTATTAAAACCTGGAGGATAAGCAAGTTTATAATTACTATTACCTTGGTTGTTCCAATTCCCTGATGGGTTTACTTTGTTGCTCTCCCATTGCTGATTAGTACCACTCAAATTGTTATTCAAATTAAAGTTAGGATGGTTTTTCCAACAAATTTTATAGTAGTTTGAATATGGGTTATTTGACTTATTGTTTATAGCCTTTAAAGTCTCTATTGTTGTTTGAGAATCTACCATTTAGCCTAATGAATTCTCTTCAATCATTGGAATCAGTTGAGAAAAATTCATTCCAAATTGGTCTATCTTCCTTGAAGTTGTAGCTAAAATTGCAAAAGCTTCAGATTCATCAATATTTTCTACCTTTTTAGGATGTACCATTTTAAAATGCCAGTGAAAATTATTAGTAACCATTTCTTCAATAAAATCATAAGCTTCATGAAATTGTTTTGACATCAATGAACCAACAATAGCGGCATCGATAATAGATCAAAGAGATCCAGCCCAATATAAAAGTTTGAATAATTAACCAATCTGGCACAGCATGGTGTGGACACATTCTTAGGAGTTCTTTTCCTAAGCTTCTTAAATATATTCCCTTCAAAATGACAAAAATATGTAATATCATTTCTAATTTTTGTAATTTTTACGGTGGAAAATATTTATCATAGAATTTTTGTGCTAAATCACCCCAAGTTCTGATAGACCCAGGTGCTATCAAGTTCAACCATATCTTAGCCTTATCCTTATGTGAGAATGGAAAAAGCCTAAGTCTAATAACATCATCAGAAACACTATCATATTTAAATGTAGCCACACTTCTAGAAAATTGGCAAGATGTAAATTTGGATCTTCAGTTGGTGCTCCCCCAAACTTATTATTTGATACCATTTGGATAATAGTAGGTTTAAGTTCAAATGAATTAGCAGCTACAACAGGATTTTGAATACTACCATGAAGTTCATCCACTGTATGGTTTGCATAATCTCTTAAAGGTCAAAATACTTGATAAATTTCAGCATTTTGATTATTTTGATTTGCCATTTCTTGAAATTTTTGAAATTTTTATGTATTTTTAATTTTTTAAGTTTTCTAATTGTTCTTTCTAATTTAGAAGCATAGGGTACTAGTCATTCAGAACCTAACTATGCATAAACTATTACAACACAAAAATGAAAATAAAATGTAACACACATAAAAAAAAAGTTTAAAAAAGATTTTCTAAAAATATATATTTTGTTTTTCAAAAAATTCTTTTTAATTTTTCCTTTCAATTCAAATCCAAAACGATGAAAACTTTTCTTGGCAATGGCACCAAAAACTTGATCCTTGGTTTCTGATATTTATACTTGTGGTAATATGATTTATAATTATATTTAATTTAAAAGATTCTACACAAGTATACATATCGTTATCAAGTAGTATAGGAGTTTTTGATTAAGTCTCAAAATATCGATCCCACGGGGAAATTTCTTTTTGAGTATTTAAAAATAATAAGAAATTAGATCACCAAATCCATTTAGAAAAAGTCGCTTAAACAGTTTCAGATAACAAAAAACATGAAAATGCAATTCTTTTTGACATTTTCTTATATTATGTAATAAAGTGAACAATTATCTAACTGTAATGAGATTTTTGTAAGATTAAGGAAATATAAATGAAAATATCTTTTTCTTTATCATGAATAAATAATAAGTACATGAGTTCTGTTGTGAAAGTATTCAAAATATGTTGTGCCAAATAGGAGCAATTTTACTCTTTACCCTTACCAGAGATTCTATAAAGAACATTGGTTAGTTTAAAGTTTGAATAGATTTCAAGGCAGGTTAGGTAGGGAAGATATTAGCTCTCACTCTAGAGTTCCCTCTTTCATTAACCTGGGGGCTAATATCTCACATCAAAACCTAAGACAATAAACCAAATTGAGAGCTTTAATCTGTCACCCTAAAGTCCTATATTTCTACACTCATCAAAGTATATTTCCTTGTTTATTTGCATAAAATTATATGAATTACTTTTTCATCCATACAATCTCATGCGATCAATACCTACAAGGATCTTACATGTTCTCACAAAAAATGTTAACATCTTAATTAACCAAATCAAGAGTAACTGAAGTGCAAGGATTAAATTAACATAACTTATTCTAACATTAAAGATCAATACTTCCACAAATTCCATACAACACTTAATTACTTTTCATTTTAAAGAAAAATATAAAGAAAACTACTCAGAATCCATGGAGAAAATACAACAACAAGTAGTTTTAAAGTAAAAGTCATGTTGACATACAAGAAGTCTCAATTAAAATCAAATGAAGTAAAATTGTAAAAACTTATCTCAAGTTCCTCTCCACCAAACTCTTAAAGTTCCTATGAATCTCTTCCTTTCTCTTACAAGTCTCCTTAGGACTAGTCTCCCAACCATAGAGGGTTAAAATCTCTCTAAAAATAGATTTTTACTTAGAAATCTCTACCCACCTTCCCTTTGTGAAGAAACCCTATGTAATAATCCTACAACTTCTCTTGATAACTACTTTCTCTAAAACACTAATTTAACTTTCTTAAACCCTTTCTTAGACTCTTTAAGTACCTCCTTTTATATTTTATTAAAAGATGCCTTGGTGTCTCTTCAAATGTGTCCATAATTAATAAATCTTCCAAAAAGATGCATCCTTTCAAGTGTTTTTTGAATGTCTTTTGGCGCCCTTGATCAGTTACCCACATTTGTAACAAAGGTTGCCTCAAACACCCCTTCAAAATTTGCCAAAAATTCATTGAAATTACAAAGTAACTACCCTGCACTTAAGTGCAGGGCCTCTGGCGCTTAGGCGCCAGATATGGGTGCTTAGGCGCCCAGTTGAATTTAACACATTCTTCATTTTTGCTTCAAATTTGATTCTTTTTCACTCCATTTAATATTTTTTGTCTATTTAATTGTACCAGAAAGACAAACACACAAATACCTTCCATTAAAGTGCAAAATCATCAAAAATATGTATAAAAATGTTTACAAATTTATTATATATTATAGGTATATCACATGTGTAATTACATTGTATAACCAAATTACTTCCAAGTATGTATTGGTATGTCAATCAGCTCAACTAAGCAAGCTTGGTTAGCATTGAATGGTAGGGTTGGCTCGGTTGACTAAACTACATCGGCATGGATCGGTCGATTGATTTAGCTTTAATTTCAATCCGTGAGCCCTGGTGAAGGGCCTTTGAGGTGTTCATGAGATGGTTCGAGATATTGTGAAACTATATATTTTCATAGTTCAGATCCCCTGGTTAGGAGGTCAACACGTCGAATCGACTCTCCTGTAGTGATTTGCTTGGATTCTCTTTTGACTCATTTTAGGCTGAATGACCCATGTTTGTATCCTCTCATCATCTTTTATTTGATTTGCAGTTAGTTAGATTTTTTGTCTTTTGATCTTGGTTCATGTGGCTTCACTTGATTGGTCAAGTGGGTCTCACGACCACTTAGCAGTGGGGACTTCACCATACTTTCAAGATTAACACTATTAAATTTTTAATATGCATATTTTTGTTTCCTGATTTTCTTACTGTTTGAATGTGATGTTGTGATAAAATTAAGAAAATTTAATGTCAAACATATATCACATTAAATTTCAATTAAAGATTTAATATATGAAATCCTTTGTTTTCACACCTTTGATTCTTATAAATAGGGCGTGATGGAACTCCTTTCCTTGCATAATCAACTTTGCGCAAAAGAAATTCTTGAGTGATGAGATTCCATCCTTTTTTAGTCGTCTAGCATTTGTGTGCTATGATAGAGATCATATCAAAAACTTTTGGTGATCTTTTGAACAAAGATCTCATCCATTTTTTCTTTAGAAATCAGAAAGGATATAACTGCATGGAAGGTGAATGGAGGAAGAAAGTCATTATGAAGAAGAGGAAAGTTTATGCCCTCATGGTTTCTGATAAAGTAGGAAAAACGTTGTTTTTACTCTAATGAATTATTTTTTTTTGTAATGTTGGATGATTATTAGGATTCAGTTAGTGCAGATAAAAATCTGACTAGGGCACCAGTGACAGTAGGCCAAGTGCCATGCAAGGGAAGATAAGTGACAATGTGAATAAATCAAGTGATTCTTGTGAGATATGCATGAAACCAGTTGATGGACCCTAAACTCCTGAATCAGTTGCCCATTTCTTGAATGAAATCAAGAGCTTTTCTACTCAATTTTTAAGGATCAAACTGGGTGAGGAAAAGCACGAGTTGTTGTCTCATGTGGAAATAAGTGTTGACCTCACTTTTTGTTGAGGTCTAGTCTTTCTTTAGAAGAACCTAGGTTCTAGCCATAGGATTTTCTTGGTGACTATCTTGGAACACTAGTGATGGAACCCTCCCCCCATAGAAATTTAAAATACTTCTTTGCTTCACTTGGAGTTTCATATGCTTAAGGCTAACCTCTTGCACTTAGTATGATGAGGCTAAGCATAAAGAAGCTCAAGGGGAGTCCCCTATAGGATGGTCAAGTCTTAAGGTAAATCCTGGGTGTTCTGGTCATGGTTAAGCTAGCTAACACACTCACACCCTGCATTACACTTACACTCATTACCCCAAATCCTAAACCGAAATTCCTCAAACTTGATCCCCTACTCTTTTGGAAACTCATGTAGGTGGTTCCCTAAGCCCTCAGACTTATGGCTAAGGTAGCTAGGACCAGCATATGGAGGATCCAAAATGGGATTTCCCTTACTCTCATGGCTCAAGTTGGTTGACATTCTCAATTGGCACCCAAGTTTACCAAAATTCTAACATTGACGCTCCTAGCCATTAAACTCCACCAAAATATCTAAAATACCCCAAACCTTAATTTTTGCCCAAAAATCCTAAAATTACCCAATATCCTAAATTCTCCACAAATATGATTCCAAAATGTTACTCACCAAACCAAATTGACAAAAATACTCCAAATTGACCAAAATTCCCAAAATATCCCCAAATAGCCAAAATTACCAAAATGCCCCTCAAATTCCAAAGATTAGAAAAATTTCCAAACAATTCCAAAATCACTCCACATAATTCTAAAATCAATTAAAACCACTTCATTGAGTCCAATTTGACCAAATTGACCAATGTTGATTAAAATCCCCAAATTGCCCCTCACTGCCAAAATGCCCAAATCACCCCCAATTTCCACCAAATTGACCTCAATTTCTGGCAATTCCAATTATAAATCAAATTTTATCATGTAAAGTCTCAATCAAAACCAAATCCAAGCCCAATTGAACCAATGTTCAAGCTCAATTTCATCTCAAATAAAAAAACCCTAATTTTGACCATGTACCTAAAATCCCCTAAATTGAACCCCGTAGCCAAGTCAATTTCCCCAAAATTAAATTCTAAACTATTTCTAAAATTCATACACACCAAATTGAACCACCAATTGAATCCTATCCGTACTCTAGCTATACTCTAGCCTAACTTAAATTGACCAAATGTCCAAATTCCACCAAATTGACTTTCCAAATCAATTCAGAATCACTCCAATCCTTTTCTAAAATCTTTGTGGCAATCCAAGCTCAAACATAACCTAGGCCAACTTGACCCCAAAGTTCCCAAAATTGAACCAAGACCCAAATGTCAGAAAAGCCTAGCCAAATAGACCAAGCCAAGCCTCCTACAACCATCAAGTGGACCCTACGAACTACCTTAGATCCACTTAGCCCAGCCTACATGGGCCATCAACCAAGGGTCCCCAAAATTGGGGGATCTCCTCTCATAAATGGATAAACCATACATTTCATTGCCCAAAGCTTTATCCAAATGAATTAATCACCTTTATGACCTACCCACCTGACCATCTGAGCACCTCCCCTGGCTTGGCCGGCCAGCCTAGTCACTGGAGGACCAAAAACTGAGAGCCATCCCTCCATAAATTGAACCCAAATTGACCCATCCAAACAAGCTCATCCCCGGTTGTTGCTTGCACCATTCATCCATCCGCCTCAACAAGCCATTGCACCCACCAACCACCCCTGAGCTCAGTCTAGGAGCTGTGACTATAAATGGAGCTCTCCCCAGCCAAAGGGGAGAGGATGAACAATCACCTTGGGGAGACTGTTAAATTGATCTCTGAGCTTCTACCAAGACCTCCTGAGTTCATATCCACCATCCTCAAGCTCTAACAGCCACCACATAAGACCAATTTTTTCACTGAAAATTGCCCTAAAATCAGGACATCATCTGTCACTCCACTACAGTGCATCAAACGTCAAATTGATTTGCTCCTCACCATCCCCTAACCAAACAAGGAAGATATCCCATAGAATCCCCATCACAGAGCTTCTCAAACCTAGACTTCCATCAGACCTGAAATCTCCTCCTAACCAAGTTCTGGTGCAGACCAACGACAACTCAAATTGGTGCATGTAGGACCTTCGCAAGGTCCCAACGAACGTGTTGAAAACTTCTATTGAGGCTACACCTCTCATACCAAGGTTATGAACTCTCTCCCCAAGCTAAGCTCGATTTTAGTCTACATGATTACACACTATATTTCATACTGTATAGACTGTATAGATGTGTTCTTCATGACTATATGTGTTTATTGGAACAAACCCGAAGTGATTTGTTTTAGTCTAGGAAGAGATCCCAAGGTTAAAGTGTGGACGGTTCACAAGCTAGGTCATTTAGGGATGACGAAGCAGGACTGTCGGATTACGTGTGTAATGAAAGGATGGCCAGGATTCTGCCAGATAAAAGATCTAAACATAGAGCGTGGGCTGAGTCAGTGACTACGTGGATGGCGGTGTCAAATGGCAGAGCGACATGTGTTCTTTTGGGGATGCCAAGGATGACGCGGCTCTGATCCACTTGATATTTATGTTTATGATATATATATATATATATATATATATATATATATATATATATATATATAATTTGATACTCCTTTTAATGATTTTATAAGTGGATACTACACAAGTATATCTATAATTTATTAAGTAATATAGAACTTTCTGATTAAGCCCCAAGATATCAAACCCACAGAGAAAGTGATAAAAAAGAAAATATCTTCTAATTCAGAAAACAAAAAAGTAACTTTTTTTACTTTTACAAAAGATCTTACCCAAACTAAAGATAATATTTTAGGAAATAATTCGATTCTTTTTGCTAACTTTTATACTTTGAAATGAAAGTAAGCAACTACTTTACTAAACTTTTGTATGATGAAAACTTATGCAAATGAAAAATCTTTTTTCCTTTTTTATGAATTTGTAACAAGTTATGGAGAATATCTGTTTTGGAAGTATCTAAAAATGTGTTGTGTCAAATAGGAGCAATAAAATTCTTTACCCTTACTAGAGATGCTATAAAGAACATATGTTAATTCACTGTTCTAAAAATCTTGAAGACGGGTTGCGCGAGGCCTTAGCATGTAAGCGCGGATTCTGGCGCTTAGCAGGCACACATCACTTTTTCAATTTTCTTCATTTTTGCTCCAAATTTGATCCTTTTTCATTCTTTTCACCATAACCATCCATTTAATCATACCTATAGGAAAACACACAAAATACCTTCCATTAAACTGCAATATAATCAAAAATAGGTATAAAAATGTGCATAAAAACATTATAAATTTTAGGTGTATCAGGCGCCGCGGTAGATAATTGGGAAAATATGGAATTTTGGATTTATTAAAATCAGAAAACCTTTAAAAATGCATAACTTCACATAGAAAAATAAATAAAATAAAATAAAAATACCCTCATGCTCAGTGAACTAAGGAGAATAATGTAGAATAAAAATAAAAATTATTTATTATATATTTTATTTTTAATAAGTTAAATTCTCTCTTATACTTGGCTAAATAAAATTCACCATGGCATGAGTTGTGGAGGGCTTGTACGCTCAGTGGTTAGGGATCTTCCTTGATTTTTCCAATGTCATGGGTCATATCTAGCTAGAAATCCTTAATTTTCAAGTTAATTCCCACTATTTGGTTTAAAATTTAAAATAATTAAAATATTGATCACAAAAATACAAAACTTTTTTGGGAAGGTTTATTTTGATCAGAGGACCTAGGAAAAATATAAAATTAATTGAACTCATTAAGAATGGCCCTAATTGTAACTAAGCTCATAAAATAAAAGAAAATTAAAATGGCTAAAATGTGAATGTAAAAAGTACAAAAAATGATTCTTCACTCTATATAATGGTTAGAGTAATTCCCCATAAAAATCTGAAGTCAATTGTAACTAATATGATCACAAAAATGGATTTTCTAAATAAAATGACAATTTTGGAATTAAAATAAAAATAATAATGAAATTATAAGTTAAAAAATATGAAATTAGTTTTGGGAGTTCTCTGTAACCAGAGATTCTAAGAAAAATAAAATTGGAATTAAAATAAATATTTCATTTTTAAGCTATATTTTAATATTTAAATAATTTAAAAATAATTAAAAATTCTTAAAAATTACAAAAATATTAAAGCACACTAAAATGTTACATTTGGTCTCTCATCACGAGGGAGATATTAGAATAATTTTTCTAATTTTGTAATTAAAGATATTAATTTTTAAAGGCTTGAAAAATGAATTTTAAAGACTTAAATTTAATTTTCTCTAATTTTCCACTAAAATAATTCCAATAATTATAATATAAACTAAAAACATATTAAAATTATTTCTTTGGGTCCCTAGAATTACAGGGATTTATGAAAAATATAAAAATTAATTTTCCACTTAAATAATATTTAATATTTAATTAGTACTCAAAACAAACAAATAATTCTACTAACTAATTTAAAACTCAAAAAATCATAAAAAATTATTTCAGGTGGTTCTCTCTCCTAGGTGAACCTTCAATAATTTTTTTATGAATGTCGGCATATTTTTAGGTTGTGTGTTTTATTTAAAAAAAAGGAATCGCCTAACAGAAGTTGTCGGCGAATTTTAATTTAATTTAAATAAATAATTTTGAAAAGTAGTATTTGACTTTGAAAATAATTTTAAATTTGAATGTTTTAAGATATGAGATTAAACCGATCTCACATCCCGAATAGTTTATATAAACGAGCACCGCACCACAAACCGTGTATCTATCCCTAAGGATAGACACACCGCTGACGGTGGGGCTCGATTAAATAAACTAGAAGATTTGTGACATCCGTTTGAGTCCGCGAACCAATTTTATAAGCCGAACAAATTCCCAGCTTAATATGAAAGCATTAAACGGGGTTTATATTACCTGGTTCTTTAAAATTCCCTATAAGGGCAAGCCCCTATAGTTAATTACATCTTAAGTGATGGGAATCACCTAAGAAAACTCTCGATAATAATCAATAATTCTCGCTCTCAAGGATTTCAAAGTTTAAGTTTTCAAGGGATTGAATTTTGGAATTTCAATAGGGAATGGATCAAGTTTGGAACATTTTGTTTTGAGAATTCAAAGGAAGATAGGTAGGAGAAATTACGGATTCGAAGTGAACTTCGGTAATTTCCCGACTATCCTATTGTTTGGCTTGGATTTAGGAAAGTCCTAATGTTTATTTAATATTTTAATCTCGCCAATTTTAATTAATTGGGGCTTATATTTATATGACAGAATCATACAAATAGCCTCGAAGATATGAGTGTTTATGTCGTATCAGACGAGTACCTCGGAATCCTAAGACCGGTTAGGGCTTAATTTCTATGCAAATGCCTAACGAAGGGTTGAGGATTTATGTTGCACTAGGCAAACTACCTCGAAGTCCTATGGCTTTGTTATTTAATTCTAGGAAAGTTTTGCTGAAGTAGACTCAGGTTTTCGCTGATGACGATGGCCGTGCTCGCCCACCATGCTCCGAGCTCCTTGTTGTTGCAGAGGTTCAATTTTAGAAGTCATAAATCGGGGATGAGAAAAGTGTTTTCGGTTTAGAGAAAATCTTAATTTCCAAGTGTTTTCAATATTTTAATTAAAACAAATCTTAAAGTTGATTATAACGACACCGGTTAAGATCCCACGGTTCCATCCTTCCGGCATCATTATTTTTATCGGATTCACTTAGTCCAAATGAATTTGCTAAACTCAACCGAATGAGTTCCACACTTTCATTTAGACCGTGGGAAATCCCGTTAGCAACACGTAGGTTACATCATCCGAGGTATTCCCGATCATCCAACGGAACATTTTAATTTAATTGTAATCGTAGTTTTGTGTTCCGTTTGTGATTAAATTTTGAGTTGTTTTATATTTTGAAATGTTGTGGCGGTGAATTTTATCTTGCAATGACTTTTAACTTAGTTTTGGTTTCAGTTTTAGGGACTATCCTAAAGGTGTGGGTTTTCATGCAACAGTTGTTTATCATGCAAGAAAAGTAAGTACGATGCGATTAATGAAATTGCAATAATGTAAATTGCAAGAAAGTAAATTGTAATAAAATAAAAGCGTACCTGAAGGGTCTTTCCGTCATTCCAAGCTGCACTTAAAACACAATTAGAATATTTAAGCAAGTTCCTAGGTAAAGCTAAGGGAAGGGTTATGGTTTTCTACCAAATTCCTAATCCTATAGCTAGTCATTTCCTATGACGTCTAGGTTTTTGTGTTTTGGTTTGAAGACGATTTTCTTCATCAAAGAATAATTAAGTTCAATTGTTCTTATAAATATCCTGTCATATTGAGGAAGTGCTTAAGAAGAATCTTAAACATCTTTTCAATATTTCTAGAATTGTTTTAAGTCCAAATGGATTCAATTACACAAATGAATTAATCGTCCAAGAATCTCAAGTTTTGTTATCTTGCTCGATGAACTAGGACATTTGAATATCCTATAGGTGAAGTAACATTTCATTTAATATTCTGTTTAGGAGTTATGATAACTAAAGCTTTTGAGGGTAGATCGGTGTTCAAATGGTTTGTGATTTAGTTTAATTTCAATTAATGGGTTTAAATTTGGAATAGTGTTCAAGTTATTTTAGATTTATTTTGAATTCTTTATGTCTTTGGTGATGTTATATTTAATTCAATTTAATTTAATTTAATTTAATTTAATTGAGTTTTAATTTAATTTAATTCAATTTAATTCAATTTAGTTTGATTTGATGTTACATTAAATTAATTAGATTTGATTTAATTTAATTTAATTTAATTTAATTCATTTAATTTAATTTTTAATTTGGTTTAACTTAATTTAATTTGGTTTTATTTATTTAATTTAATTTAATTTAATTCATTTAATTTAATTTAATTTGTTTATTTAATTTAATTTCATTTAATTTAACTTAATTCAACTTTTAATTTTAAATTAATTTAATCCAATTTAATTTACTTAATTTAATTTAATTTTTAATTTAATTTAATTTTATTTTTTAATTTTAATTGAAATTTTCAAAAGAGTTTAATAATTTAATTTTAGTTTAATGATTAAGTCTTTTAATGTTTTGAATTTGAGTTATCATTTTAATTAAGAATTGAATATTAATGAGATAATTAATTTAGGGATTTTTTAAATTAAAGAATAAATCTCTTCCTAATAATATCCCTATTTTAATAATTCCAATTTTATTATTCTTCCAAATTTAATCAATTATTTAATTAAGGTTTAATCATTTTAAATTGCTTAATGGGTTTCTACCCTTTAATTATTTAAATTTCAATCATCCAAATCAGATTAAGATCAAATATTTTACTTGTTAATTTTTTATTAAACCTAAAGTTTTAATTAAGGATTAAAAATTTTAATTACCACTTTACCTTTTAAGCTTAATAATTTCATAACTCACTAAATTGAACTCAAATGAACTTGAAATTTTTATGTGACTTCACTCATATGTCAATAAATACATGAGAGGAGAAAATGTGATTTTTCTGTATTTAATTTATTTATATAATTATTTTTAGTAGAAAATAGAGATTTCCAAGAAAAATTTAGTAACATGACCAAGGGAAAGTTTCTGTCCTTAAGAAAATTAAGGGACATTCCTAATGACCAGAGGACCACTTGGACAGATTTTGGTGATTTTTTGAATTATATTATTTTTATTATAATTATTTTAAGTTTTGGAGTGTTAATTAATTTAAAAATAAAATAAATGTTGAAAAATGAATTTCATATTTTTCAAAAATCTCTCTGATATCAAGGAAATAAAAGAATCAAATTTTACAATTTTCTGATTTTTCTATGATTTATTATAATTATTTTAGTGAAAATGCTAGAAAATACATTTTTTTTAATTTTTAAAATTACCCTAGAGCTTTAAAATTTAATATCTCACTAAATAGACCTAAGAAAAATATGGGGTTTATTCCTAAATGATTAAAATTTAAAATGTGACATTTTGGTGAATTTTATTATTTTTGTGATTTTTATTATTTTTTAATTATTAAAATATTAAAATAATACAAAAAATCAACTTTTTTAGAAAATTGAAATTTTAATTTTATTAAATTCCCCTAATATCAAAGAGGCTCCAAAACCAATTTGGTGAATTTTTAAAAAGTATTTTGAAAGTTATGAATTTTTAAAGTTTAAAATGACTAAATGGCTTATTCAACCCAATTAGTAGAGCTAACCAAGTCCAATTGACCTCAAATTTTTATGGTGGGTTCCTCTTATCCTAAAGGTCAGTGGAGAATTGATTTCAAGCCAATTTGATGTATGTTTAGCTCTAATTAATTAGAGATCCATTTTGGGTGTTTAAGCCAATTAGGGTTGTTTTAAATGAACTAACTCAAAACCTATTTTTCTAGTGGTCCTCTCGGTCATAAGGAACATCACCAAATTTTCCTAGAATTTATTTCACAACATGCTATTTATTGGAATTAAAATACTCAAAACAGTAACATGAATTTGAAAAATCAATAACTCTTCATAGGGATGGCCTCGACTTTGGAAAATTCAGGGAATGTTCCCAAATTCAGCAGGCTTCAAAAGCCCTATGGTCTCATGCCATGGTGAATTTCCTATATGCATGGAGAATTAAAAGAATGCAAACAGTAAATAAATTATTAAAAATAAAATACTTGATGAAATTAAATGATTTATTTTCCACATTATTCTCCTCTGTTCACTGAGCAAGAGGGTATTTTTATTTTATTTTTATGATTTTCCTACACAAAGTTATGAATTTTTGAAGTTTAGGGAATAAGTGTGGACGGCATCCGTTCATCGTCCCCGAGCGTCCTCACCCGAGAGCCGTCCACACTAAATCCCTAAGATCTCACTCGATACTCAATGGATTTTCATGTTCTTATGCTTCTATGGATTCGTCTCGAGAAGACGAACACATCTATATGGTTTATGTGGGATGAAATTGACGCAATAAAAATGGAGAATGTTCGAAGCTCGGGAAGAAGAGTGAGGCCATACCTTTGCTCGGAGAAGTGTGGCTTCGATCCGAGAGTTGTTGCACCTTCGATTGGATCCCGGCAAGCTCCGCATGAAGTCTCCTGGTCCGGTGAATTGCCTACGTAGGATTTCGACCACAGCCCGATCACAAAGCTTGGAGGCCGGAGCAATTGGGTGGCCTCGGAGATGGGGCTTTTGTCGGTGGACACCTTCCCTCGGTCCGGTGAAGGTGTAGAACCAATCAATTTGGGGATTGGCTCACCGTGGAGAAGTGTCCTAGTTTTGGGCCTAGATTTCAACTCTGAAATTGAGCTCACAGAGAAGAAATGGCAGGGGGATCTCAGTGGGGATCAAGTGCTTTGTGTATGGGGAGGAGTCTGGAACAATTTTGGCAGAGTTTCTTTAAGGTTTTTTTTCAGCACCTCTCATGGCCGAGAGGGGTGGTGTTTAAATAGGAGAGGGTGGAGGGCCTCCCAGGAAGAGTTAGGGCTTTGGATCAGCTGCTCTTGGCAAGAGAAGAACAGCTCCAATGGCCACTGGGGATGGGGCAGCTCAGCAAGGGAGAATTCCAAAGTCGGCTCACATGTGAGCTCTCGGCCATGGTGTTTTCCGGCGGCCCGGTGGCCGGCCGGCCGAGCATGGGTCACCCTCAAGGTCAGGTGGGTCAGGGGTTGAATTTGGTGAAGTCAATTGGAGTTTGACATGTGTAAAAAGATTGATTAAAATGGAATGGGGGAGAGTGTATTTTGAGCTCATTTTGGTCAACTCATGCAAATGGGTTTGGTTCACCCTCCCATGACCCGGTGTGGGCTGAGGGAAAGTCATTTGGTTCAGCTTGATTGGAGTGGTGAAGTCTCCATCCATGGTGAGGTGGCTAAGCATGGTTTAGAGTGTGACATGAATATGGTTAAAAGGGCTTAATGAAGGATTAGGAAAGAATCCCCTCTTCTTGCCATTAATGGCTTGGTGAGGTGGAAAGTGGTCTCCATGGCTTCCATGTGGCTTGTGCATGGCTCAATGGCTCACATTTGGCTTGGAAAAAGTTTGGTCAATTTCATAAAAATGGGTTTTAAGAATTTTGGATATTTTGGTGAAAATTTGGATGAAGCTTCATTTAGAATTATTTGATCATTGGTTTATGACTTAGGGATGATTTTAATTGAATGGATGATGTAGAGAAATATCAAGTGGCCTTTGGGACCAATTTTGGGCCTTTGGATGTGGTGAAGGATGGGCTTTTAAAATGGTTTAAGGAATGGGCCTTTAAATTTAAAAATGAATTTATGGATGGGAATTTTGTAAAGAGTTTGGGCCAAATAATTGTTGTTTTTAGCTCAAGGATGTGTCATGAATGACTTGAAGCAAATTGGGGGTGATTTGGGTTGAATTTGGGTTGAATTTGGGTTCTTTTGGTGAATGGGCCAATATAGGTTCAAGTGGGCCAAGTTGGGCCAATGTTGGGCTAGGGTTGAAATTGATGTAAAATTATTGTTGAGAAATGTTTATGGGAGTGTTTCAAAGAGGTTTTGACTTTGGTTGGGCTTTGATTTTGGGGTTTGGGCTCATTTGGGTTAGGTTTGGGTTTAGGTCAAAATTGGGCCTTTTAGCTTTGGGTTGAATTTCAGTGGGGTTTGGGTCTAAATTTTGGGCAAATCATGTTAGTGTTTTGCTTGTGGGGATGCTAAGGAAGATTTAGAAAAGATTTGGGGTTAATTGGAGTTGAATTGGGTGAGTTTGGGTTAGGTTTGGGTCATGGGTCCAAATTGGGCTTTAAGACCAAAAGTGAAATTGGATCCAAATGTCAATCAAATTGGACTTGGATTTGATCTAGATTGGTGTTGGAAATGTTGAATTAAAGTTTAGAATTGAATTGGACCAGAATTGGGGTCAATTGGGTAGGTTTGGTTTGACATTGGGTTCACTTGGGTTTAAAATGGGTCAAATTTGGGGTTTTGACAAAAGTAGGGTAAATTAACAAAATTGTCCCATGATATAGTTGAACAAAATGAAATTGGGAATATTTGGGATTTTCTGGAATTTTCTGGGAATTTGCTGAATTTTTGGATTTTTGGGTCAAGAGGGGTATTTTGGGTATTTGGAGGGTATTGGGAGGTTTTTTTGGAATTTTTGGTATTTTTGGGTATGGATGGTCAATTTGAGTGGAGATAAATGTTTAGGAATGATTTTGGAGAATTTTGGGTGATTTGGAATTTTGCAAAAATTTGGGTAATTTCAAGGGTTTTGGGTAGGCTAAGCGGGTGTAGGGTCCCGGGGGTCAAAAATTGAAAATTTGAAAAATTGAAGATTAGGTGAATATAAGTGGAATGAAATCATTTTGGTTGAGCCATGATGCCATATCAAGCCCACATGAGCCATGAAGGGACTTATTTGAGGCATTCACTATGTTGTTCCTAACCCTCTTAGCCAAGGGCTTAGGGGTTAAGGACCATCCATGCGAATCACCTACATGAGTCGGGAGGTCAAGTTAGGTATGGGTGTGGTTTTAGGAGGTGTGTGAAAGTGTGATGTATGAGTGTAGTGTGTGTGTAAATCGGCCCCTTCACTGCACCAAGCCACCCGAGGCGGTCCTAAGGCCAAAGAGTCCTATAGGAACTTATCCTTTAAACTTCCACATTTCGATTTCAACCCTCTAGGTGATTAGGGGTCTACGATCAAGTTTGTGGAGTTTGCGGGGAGTTAAGAAGTGGTTTGAAATTCTAGATGGTGGATCCCAATTCTAGTCCTCTAAGATAGTCAAAGGAAAAGCCTAAGGCTAGATCCTAAGTACTAAAAAGAAGAAGAGAAGATCTCATAAAAAATGAGGTCAACAAATGGACCCCCAATAGGTGTGGTGAGCTGACGGAGCACACCGCGCGTATCGGTGTTGACCGAAGCGATCAACAAAACCAACACGGATGTCCAAGTGACAAACTTAGGACGAAGTAGAAGAGTTTCCGTTGGGGAGTGTCAAGTATATCTTCGAAACCGGAGATTCCCGAACTCTCGCCAGGGAAAGGAAAAGGAGGTGAATCCCAAATCACATGATCCGGGGAATTTCGATTTAGATTTTATTTTGTTTTGGTTTAAGTTTTGATGTGTGAGCTCAGATTTTAGTTTGGAGTTTTAATTTAGATTGAAGTTTTGTTAAGATTAATTTGAAGGGATTTGATTTGAAATGAAAATTGGAATTTTGTGGTTTTAGATGTAACATCTTCAACCTCGAAAGAAAATTGAATTGATTGGATTGAATCACTACAATGAGGAGAGATCTCAGAGTAATGCGGTATTGGATGTAAAATCCTTAACCTCAAGAGCTTGATTTTGATTTATTTCATTGCAATAGGGAAAGAATCCTAAAGCAATGCAGTCTCGGATGTAAAATCCTCAACCCCAAAAGTTTGATTTAGATGTATTTCATCGCAATAGGGAAAGAATCCTAAAGCAATGCAGTCTCGGATGTAAAATCCTCAACCCCAAAAATTTGAATTGGATGTATTTCATTGCGATAGGGAAAAGATCCTAAAGCAATGCAGTCTTGGATGTAAAATCCTCGACCCAAAAGTTTGAATTTGATGTACTTCATTGCGATAGGGAAAGGATCCTAAAGCAATGCGATCTTGGATGTAAAATCCTCGACCCAAAAGTTTGAATTTGATGTACTTCATTGCGATAGGGAAAGGATCCTAAAGCAATACGATCTTGGATGTAAAATCCTCGACCCAAAAGATTGAACTTGATGTACTTCATTGCGATAGGGAAATGATCCTAAAGCAATGCAGTCTTGGATATAAAATCCTCGACCCAAAAGTTTGAATTTGATGTATTTCATTGCGATAGGGAAAGGATCCTAAGGCAATGCAGTCTTGGATGTAAAATCCTCGACCCAAAAGATTGAATTTGATGCACTTCATTGCGATAGGGAAATGATCCTAAAGCAATGCAGTCTTGGATATAAAATCCTCGACCAAAAAGTTTGAATTTGATGTACTTCATTGCGATAGGGAAAGGATCCTAAAGCAATGCAGTCGTGTTTCGACCATGTTGATTTATGCATATTCGTCATCCATGAATTCCGATGAATCAATCTCATCTCCGAACATTTCTTCTCTTTCTTTTGTTAATCGTCGGATATCGGTTCTCAACTTTTCCATGGCATCTTCTAGCGGGGCTTTCTGTGTGTCCTCGCGGTTGTCATGCGATAGCCGCCGGTCCCCTTTTCACGAGTCCCCTTTATCGCAAGTAGCACTTTCTTCGCATTCAAGTCTCCGGCGAGACTTTCTTTCTTGGGCCGTTGTTTCAATCTCAACGCGCCCGGTAGTGAGACGCCATACCATCCTTCTAGCAGCGAAGGTCGAGGACCAGATGGTCTGTTGGCCAAATGCTGGAAGGTGGTATCCTCCTTAATCTGTAATCCTGAGACGACGACAGCCGGACTAGCCTTCATTCTTTTACTTGGCTTTTCTGTCATGACGGCGGGTTCTACTCGGGGCCCAAGACGGGATTTGACTCAGCACCCGCCCTATCCTTCGTAGAATCTCCGATACGGGGCACTTTTTCTTCTTTGCTAACTTTTCTACCAAAGTTTGCAGTCGAGCAAACGGCGTAGTTCTAGTCCTTTTCTTGCGGCTATCGTTGTAATATGCGGGCTGAGGCAATGCGGCAGCAATCTTGCGAACATTTTCCTCGTCCTCAGCGGCGGAGAGGGGATGGAGTCTGCTTCCTCCCAAAAGTGGTATGTATTCAGGCAGAGTGGTGTATATTCCGCGGCGGTGTATATTCGAGCAGCTTCGGGATTTCCTCTAGGAAAGCAATTTCAGCGACTACGGCTTCTCTAGCGATCCTTCTACTTCTGTTTCTTCTTTGGGTCCTTTTCAGTGATGGAATCTTTGAACTGGACCCGATTTCGAAAACAGAAGGTCTTACAGGAAGATCTGTACCATCCACGGTAACAGGTTCACCATAATTCTGGATTTCTTTCCCCTTTAATTCGGTAGAAGTCGGGGTAGGTGCAGAAACAACTAGACCAGTGGGGGTAGTAAGAACAGTCCTCTCGCGGACAGCAGTACTCCTCTCAGTCGGGATCCTTTGCAGGGGAGGAAACTCTTGGGTCGACCTAAGGTTGAACTCAATCAGCGGCTTCTTAGCTTCAGATACCTTGTTCGTTAGTGTGAAAAGGGAAACGTCGGTGATCTTAACATTCGTGTTTTCAAATCCTTGTCCAAATCGGATGATCCCATTGTCGGGCAGCTCATCCTTCTAGACAGCGAAGTCCAGTCCATTGGTGAAGGAGAAAATCAGCTTTGGGGCTTCCATCTCCGTAGGTAGATTCGGTTGTCAGTCCCAAGTTATGCTTCTTTTCTTTAGGACGAAAAGAAAGGAATTGAAAAGAGTCCGAACACATTCTTGTTCATGTATTTATAAGAAGGAATCATTTGATAAAAGAATCATTTATAAAAGGGTTTGTTTATTTAGAACGGAATGTTCAGAGGTGTAGGGGAGGTAAGGAATCCGATTCGGAGTTGGAAAGGAAAAGAAAGTCTTATGCAAGACTTCTCGACTCGAATGATCACTTCTAAACTAACACCTATTGGGGGTCCACCCCACCTCATAAATGAGGTAAAAGGATCTCGGAACCTCTCTGTTTAGGGGTGTCTAAACAGTGGCTCCTAAATCCGAGAGAATGTTGGCTATACTTGTCCAAGGTAGAAATGAACATAGTATTCCAACGGAAAGAAGGGTAGTTTGATCCATTAAGGGCATGGATGCACTACCGATTTTTGAAAGCAGAATTATCTGATTATAATGGAGAGAGGAATTCTCCCCAGCAGAGTCGCCAGAAGTTGTCGGCATATTTTTAGGTTGTGTGTTTTATTTAAAAAAAAAGGAATCGCCTAACAGAAGTTGTCGGCGAATTTTAATTTAATTTAAATAAATAATTTTGAAAAGTAGTATTTGACTTTGAAAATAATTTTAAATTTGAAGGTTTTAAGATATGAGATAAAACCGATCTCACATCCAGAATAGTTTATATAAACGAGCACCGCACCACAAACCGTGTATCTATCCCTAAGGATAGACACACTGCTTGACGGTGGGGCTCGATTAAATAAACTAGAAGATTTGTGACATCCGTTTGGTCTGCGAACCAATTTTATAAGCTAACAAATTCCCCTGCTTAATATGAAAGCATTAAACAGGGTTTATATTACCTGGGTTCTTTAAAATTCCCTATAAGGGCAAGCCCCTATAGTTAATTACATCTTAAGTGATGGGAATCACCTAAGAAAACTCTCGATAATAATCAATAATTCTGCTCTCAAGGATTTCAAAGTTTAAGTTTTCGAGGGATTGAATTTTGGAATTTCAATAGGAATGGATCAAGTTTGGAACATTTTGTTTTGAGAATTCAAAGGAAGATAGGTAGGAGAAATTACGGATTCGAAGTGAACTTCGGTAATTTCCCGACTATCCTATTGTTTGGCTTGGATTTAGGAAAGTCCTAATGTTTATTTAATATTTTAATCTCGCCAATTTTAATTAATTGGGGCTTATATTTATATGACAGAATCATACAAATAGCCTCGAAGATATGAGTGTTTATGTCGTATCAGACGAGTACCTCGGAATCCTAAGACCGGTTAGGGCTTAATTTCTATGCAAATTCCTAACGAAGGGTTGAGGATTTATGTTGCACTAGGCAAACTACCTCGAAGTCCTATGGCTTTGTTATTTAATTCTAGGAAAGTTTTCTCTGAAGTAGACTCGGGTTTTGCTCGATGACGATGGCCGTGCTTGCCCACCATGCTCCGAGCTCCTTGTTGTTGCGAGAGGTTCAATTTTAGAAGTCATAAATCGGGGGATGAGAAAAGTGTTTTGGTTTAGAGAAAATCTTAATTTCCAAGTGTTTTCAATATTTTAATTAAAACAAATCTTAAAGTTGATTATAACGACACCGGTTAAGATCCCACGGTTCCATCCTTCGGCATCATTATTTTTATCGGATTCACTTAGTCCAAATGAATTTGCTAAACTCGACTGAATGAGTTCCACACTTTCATTTAGACCGTGGAAATCCCGTTAGCAACACGTAGGTTACATCATCCGAGGTATTCCCGATCATCCAATGGAACATTTTAATTTAATTGTAATTGTAGTTTTGTGTTACGTTTGTGATTAAATTTTGAGTTGTTTTATATTTTGAAATGTTGTGGCGGTGAATTTTATCTTACGATGACTTTTAACTTAGTTTTGGTTTCGGTTTTAGGGACTATCCTAAAGGTGTGGGTTTTCATGCAACGAGTTGTTTATCATGCAAGAAAAGTAAGTACGATGCGATTAATGAAATTGCAATAATGTAAATTGCAAGAAAGTAAATTGTAATAAAATAAAAGCGTACTCGAAGGGTCTTTCCAGTCATTCCAAGTTGCACTTAAAACACAATTAGAATATTTAAGCGAGTTCCTAGGTAAAGCTAAGGGAAGGGTTATGGTTTTCTACCAAATTCCTAATCCTATAGCTAGTCATTTCCTATGACGTACTAGGTTTTTGTGTTTTGGTTTGAAGACGATTTTCTTCATCGAAAGAATAATTAAGTTCAATTGTTCTTATAAATATCCTGTCATATTGAGGAAGTGCTTAAGAAGAATCTTAAACATCTTTTCAATATTTCTAGAATTGTTTTAAGTCCGAATGGATTCAATTACACAAATGAATTAATCGTCCAAGAATCTCGAGTTTTGTTATCTTGCTC
Organism: Papilionanthe hookeriana x Papilionanthe teres; assembly: GCA_022702705.1. Taxonomy (NCBI): domain Eukaryota; kingdom Viridiplantae; phylum Streptophyta; class Magnoliopsida; order Asparagales; family Orchidaceae; genus Papilionanthe; species Papilionanthe hookeriana x Papilionanthe teres. The sequence continues at coordinate 54,506,496 of CM040433.1, forward strand.
GATTGAACTAGGACATTTGAATATCCTATAGGTGAAGTAACATTTCATTTAATATTACGTTTAGGAGTTATGATAACTAAAGCTTTTGAGGGTAGATCGGTGTTCAAATGGTTTGTGATTTAGTTTAATTTCAATTAATGGGTTTAAATTTGGAATAGTGTTCAAGTTATTTTAGATTTATTTTGAATTCTTTATGTCTTTGGTGATGTTATATTTAATTCAATTTAATTTAATTTAATTTAATTTAATTTAATTGAGTTTTAATTTAATTTAATTCAATTTAATTCAATTTAGTTTGATTTGATGTTACATTAAATTAATTTTATTTGATTTAATTTTAATTTAATTTGATTTAATTTAATTTAATTTAATTTAATTTAATTCATTTAATTTAATTTTTAATTTGGTTTAACTTAATTTAATTTGGTTTTATTTATTTAATTTAATTTAATTTAATTTAATTTGTTTATTTAATTTAATTTAATTTAATTTAACTTAATTCAACTTTTAATTTTAATTTAATTTAATCCAATTTAATTTACTTAATTTAATTTAATTTTTAATTTAATTTAATATTTTTTTTTTTAATTTTAATTGAAATTTTCAAAAGAGTTTAATAATTTAATTTTAGTTTAATGATTAAGTCTTTTAATGTTTTGAATTTGAGTTATCATTTTAATTAAGAATTGAATATTAATGAGATAATTAATTTAGGGATTTTTAAATTAAAGAATAAATCTCTTCCTAATAATATCCCTATTTTAATAATTCCAATTTTGTTATTCTTCCAAATTTAATCAATTATTTAATTAAGGTTTAATCATTTTAAATTATTTAATGGGTTTCTACCCTTTAATTATTTAAATTTCAATCATCCAAATCAGATTAAGATCAAATATTTTACTTGTTAATTTTTTATTAAACCTAAAGTTTTAATTAAGGATTAAAAATTTTAATTACCACTTTACCTTTTAAGCTTAATAATTTCATAACTCACTAAATTGAACTCAAATGAACTTGAAATTTTTATGTGACTTCACTCATATGTCAATAAAGACATGAGAGGAGAAAATGTGATTTTTCTGTATTTAATTTATTTATATAATTATTTTTGGTAGAAAATAGAGATTTCCAAGAATAAATTAATAACATGACCAAGGGAAATTTTCTGTCCTTAAGAAAATTAGGGGACATTCCTAATGATTAGAGGACCACTTGGACCGATTTTGGTGATTTTTTGAATTATATTATTTTTATTATAATTATTTTAAATTTTGGAGTGTTAATTAATTTAAAAATAAAATAAATGTTGAAAAATGAATTTTATATTTTTCAAAAATCTCTCTGATATCAAGGAAATCAGAGAATCAAATTTTACAATTTTCTGATTTTTCTATGATTTATTATAATTATTTTAGTGAAAATGCTAGAAAATACTTTTTTTTTAATTTTTAAAATTACCCTAGAGCTTTAAAATTTAATATCTCACTAAATAGACCTAAGAAAAATATGGGGTTTGTTCCTAAATGATTAAAATTTAAAAACTAACTAAGGTTTAATCAAACTTAAACCCTAATTGTGCTCCAACTCGACCTAATTAAACCTTTAAGCTCTTAACTAACTAAGGTTTAATCAAACTTAAACCCTCTACTGTGTCTAACCCTTAGACCTAATCAACCATTAAGCCTTAACTAACTAAGGTTTAATCAAACTTAACTCTACTCAGTCTAAACTTAATCTAATTAAACCTTTAAGTCTTAACTAACTAAGGTTTAATCATATTTAAATTTAATCAAACTTAAACCCTAATTAAGTCTAACCTGTAATCTAATTAAACCTTTAAGCCCTAACTAACTAAAGTTTAATCATACCTAAACTTAACAGTCTAACCATTGCACCTAATTAAACCATTAAGCCTTAACTAACTATGGTTTAATCATACTTAAACCCCACTGTGCCCAACCCTGCACCTAATTAAACCATTAAGCCTTAACTAATTATGGTTTAATCATTCTTAAACCCTAATTAGGTCTAGCCCTTAATCTAATTAAACCATTAAGCCTTAACTAACTAAGGTTTAATCAAACTTAAACCCTAATTAAAGTCTAGCCCTGGGACCTAAATAAACCTGAGCCTTAACTAACTAAGGTTTAATCAAACTTAAACCCTAATTAGGTCTAACCCCTGCACCTAATTAAACCTTTCGGGTGCCTTAACTAACTAAGGTTTAATCAAACTTAAACTTAATTAGGTCTAACCCTTAATCTAATTAAACCGTCGAGCCTTAACTAACTAAGGTTTAATCGAACTTAAAACCCTAATTAAGTCTAACCCTAACCAATTAAACCTCTAAGCCTTAACTAACTAAGGTTTAATCATACCTCGTAGGCCTCGCAGTGCGAAATCCGAGTCAATCTCGATTATCGCTCCATCTTTCACCCTCTTTTCATCGAGTGCAAGGCTTACGCCATTCTTAAAGTTCAGGACCAACCGCCCGTTCGACATTTCCCTGCGAAAAGACAAGGAAAAGGATCAGGGGCTGTACTAAGAACAAGAACATTAAGAAAATGTTTATTAAAGACATATTTTTTTCTTTTTTTTATATTTTTAAATTTAACAGGAATGAAGTAGGATAAGATCAGGGAAGAGATTTTGATTTGGAAAAGAAAACAAGGAAAACTTAATTATCATGATTTTATTTATTTTAGCACATTTTATTATTTTTGGGTTCGGACCCAATCATAAGTAATTACTTCGCCCGTGTTTCTTAGGGATGAAGAATTCATTCCTTCGAAACATCAGGTAGCGTAATACTTTTTCAAGTATCGTCCGTTGATCGGAAGCATATGTCGTTCTCCCCGGCAATTCACTAGCCGGTAGGAACCTCCCGAGTATACTCGCTTCAACCACAAACGGTCCTTCCCAAGTGGTTTCAAATTTTCCTCCTATCTTGCGGTGTGCAAGAATAGGTCTCTTGAGAACGAGAACTAAGTCACCAACTTTGAAGGTTCTTGGGCGGACCAGTTTGTCATGGGCTTGAACCATCTTAGCTTGGTATAGTTCTAAATTTTGTTGCGCTGCAAGTCTTTTCCCTTCCAGGCTTTCTAATTCTTTGAGTCGTAATTTAGCGTTCTCTTCTGTCGTGATCTTATTTGCAACTGTAATTCTGAGTGAAGGAAGCTGAACCTCTAAAGGTAACACTGCCTCGGACCCATACACCAGAGCGTAAGGTGTAGCTTGAGTAGAAGTTCTGAAGGTTGTCCGGTAAGCCCATAAGGCTTCTAACAACTTCTCGTGCCAATTTCTCTTATTATCGTCCAAGGTTTTCTTTAAGATTTGAACGAGAGTTTTATTAAAAGCCTCAGCGAGGCCGTTTGCTCTTGGGTAATAAATTGTTGAGTATCGCCGATCGATTCCGTGTCTCCCGACAAAATTGTTGATTTGCGTGCTTCGAATGCTGACCCATTATCCGAGATGATCTCGCGCGGCACTCCGAAATGGTAGACAACTTGGTTCTTGAAAACCGTAAGCACGTGGTGTGCTTTCACTTCTCTAAGTGGAACCGCCTCTGCCCACTCGGAAAAGTAATCCGTAGCCGCAAGAATGAAGCGATGTCCTTTTGAAGATGGTGGTTCTATCGGACCCACTATATCCGTGCCCCAACATTCAAATGGCCACGACGCAATTGTCGGATGTAGCACATTTGGAGGTTGGTGTAGAACCACTCCGTGCACTTGGCATCGGTGACAGCTCTTGGCGATTTTCATGCGATCGGTCATCATCGAGGGCCAGTAGTACCCTAGTCTTTTAATTTTCATTTTCATCTTCGGACCTGACTGGTGAGCGCCACAGAGTCCTGAATGCACCTCCTTAACAATTTCACGGGCCTCGGACCCGCTTTGGCATCTTAGCCACATTTGATCAAAAGACCTTCTGTACAATGTGTCGTTTATTAATGCGTAAGACAAAGTTCTTTTCTTGATCTGATGGGCTAGCGACCTATCGTCTGGTAGCTTTTCTGTTTGCGGATAGTTCATCAATGGCCGTCGCCAATCTTCGTGTTTTCCGTCACCGTCTGTAACTCGATTCTTTCTCTTTTCCTGATTTGTGTATTGTGTCTATGTCGAGTCGTGATAGGACCCGACGTCCGTGAACCGACACTTCCACCGATTCATCTTGCAAACAGCAAATTCTTTTGCGAGACGGGCTAAAGCATCTCGCTAAAGCATTTTCTTTTCGGGAATTTTGTAGATTCTCACATTTGGAATCTGTTCCAACAGCTGTATGGCATATCGGAAGTATTGCTCGAGTCTTGGCTTTAAAATTCTGTACTCGTCCGGCGATCCGTTGAATGATTAACTGCGAATCCCCGTAGATGTTGATGTCCGTTATCCCCATTTGAATAGTTAATTCCAGGTCCGTTATGAGGGCTTCGTATTCGCTTCATTGTCCGTACACGCTTCCGTCAAGTGGTAGGAGTATCTTAACATCCCCCGCTCCGGTGTTATAAAGATTAGCCCGATTCCCGCCTTACCGGGCTCTATCACTTGCGATTCTTCGTCTTTGTGTGTCGAAGATGCTCCTTCGAAATATAATTCCCAACGTCGATCATCGGGGTCTTCTAGATTCATTATTTGTTCATCCGGCAAATCTTCATCGAGAGGAGATTCGCCGGCAAAGGGTGTCGTCGCGAGAAAGTCTGCTAAGACTTGTCCCTTTACGGCACGAAGAGGCACGAAAGTTATATCGAATTGCAATAATATCATTGACCATCTGGCAAGTCTGCTGGAAAGTGTCGGACGAGTCATCAAGTATTGCAATGGATTAAACTTCGAGATCAGGTTGACCTTATGAGAAAGCATGTAGTGCCTGAGCTTTTGAGCAGCGAAGATCAGGGCCAAACAATGCTTCTCAATTGCGGGATACCTTATTTCTGTCGGAAGTAAATGACGACTTAAATATTAAAGAGCATTCTCTTTACCCTCATCATCGACTCTGGCTAACAGTGGCTCCGAGAGAGTCGTCTAAAGCCGCGGTGTAAAGTATCGCCGGTCTACCCGAGACCGGAGCTGCTAAGACAGGAGGTGTCATTAAATATTGTTTAATGTCCTCGAAGGCCTTCTCGGCATTTCTCTTCCAAAATAAATTTGGCGTCCTTTTTAACTAGTGCCGAGAAAGGCTGACACCTACTCGACAAGTTTGAGATAAAGCGTCAAAGATATGCCAACTTCCCTTGAAAAGATCGTAGTTGTTTTAAGGTTTTGGGAGGCGGCATTTCTAAGATAGCTTTAATCTTTTCCGGGTCGATTTCAATCCCACGATGTCGAACAACGAATCTTAAGAATTTCACGGAGGTGACGCAGAAGGCGCATTTTAAGGGATTCATCTTAAGGTTAAATTGTCTTAATCGTTCGAAAACAATTCTCAAATCATACAAGTGGTTGTCCTTTACTTTGCTTTTGATGACCACATCGTCCACGTAGCATTCGACTTGATTGTGGATGAAATCATCAAAAATTCTTGTCATCGCTCTCTGGTAGGTTGCTCCTGCGTTCTTCGATCCGAATGGCATCACTCGTGTAGCAATATACTCCGATCGGCGTTCGAATGATGTAAGCTTTTCATCTTCCGGAGCCATTTTTATCCGGTTGTATCCCGAAGATCCATCCATGAATGAAAATATCTCATGTGTTGAAGCAATGTCGATCATTAATTCAGGATCGGTAGAGGGAATTCATCTTTTGGACATGCCTTATTTAAATCTCCGAAATCCACACAAATTCGATCCGGCCATTCTTCTTTCGATCGGCACTACATTGGCTAACCAAGTCGGGTATTGTTCTTCACGGACAAATTTAGCGTCTATTAGCTTTTTAACTTCGCGCATGACTTGTTGTTCGATTTCTAGACGCATTCTTCCGGGACCTTGTCCGATCGGGACGATAGTAGGATACACTCCTAGCTTATGGACTCGCGACTGCGGAGCTAATCCTGGCATCTCATTGTAGCTCCAAGCAAAACAGTCTTTAAATTGCATTAATAACTTGATTATTTCTTCGGAGTCTTCTTTATTGAGTAAGGAGCTAACAAAGGTAGGTCTAGGTTCTTCGCTAGTACCTAAGTTAACTTCTGTTAACTCATCTATTGTAGATTTAATTTCTTCTTCGAATTCTGGTGGAACGTCTCCAATTTGTAAATCTTCAAATTCTTCTGTAGTTTCCATGCAGTTTTCATTAGGCTCGCAAGTGACAACCCAGCAAAATTCGGTATCGTCAATCGATCTTACCGTGCCGAATCCGAGACCATGCTTTGAATTGGGCGGACGACCGGAATTATTCCATAATTTTTCAAAATGTTGTGATTGACCTTTTGTCCATTGTCGAGGTAAGAAACCACGTTGAACTAAATTTTGAACACAGGGAGAGTACCACTCAAAAGGTAATTCCATTAATTCTGATGAAGTGACATCTTCAAATTGTACATTATTTTCAGTTTTGGAGGAAGAAGCACCACGGTAGAATTTGATTGGCTTCGTACCGTCGCTACGTACCTCTTTGACCACCATACCCTCGATCTTGCTAGATCGGATCGGGGTTAGGGTCATAGTATGTATGTAGTGGTTAATCTTTTCGTACATTGATTTGTATTCTTCGTTCTTCTCATCTTCGAGAGAGATCTTGAATTGCGGCTTCTTCTGACTTATTGTCGCTGCTTCTTGTTTGATTTCTTTTTCTTCTTTAGAACTATCTTCCCAATCAACATTGATGGCTGGTTTCCTCTGTCCAACTGTCCTAACGTCTCTACCACGACCTCGTCCCCGGCCTCGACCTCGGATGCGAGTTGTGGAGAAACCTTCACCATCTCGCCGGAAGGGAGTGGTGAGCGATCGTTGGACTAGAACTTCAGGTTCTTCGTTGTCCCGAACTTTCTTTGCTTCATTCGTTATGGTATCTCCGGAGAAAATTGTTTTCTTCGGAGGCGCATAATAAGTCGCATCTTCATGGATTCCGATCTCATGTACGGAGAATGGTTGTAAGTCACCTTTGATGCACTCGTTCCCCTCCATCGTAGTATTTGATGCACTCGATGTAGAGATGATGGTACCATCCCGTTTTCATGTATCCATGGTAGGCCCGTAGAGCGTTGAACGACGTTTCGAATCGATTATGTGAAATTTTGCGGTTGTCTTTGCTAAGTCACCGGTCTTCATTAGTAGTGTTATTGATCCGAGGGCCCTTTCTCCTTTCGGTTGAATCCTCTTAATAACATTTTGTCGGCCTCGAGCTCACGAGCATCAATTTCTAAGTATGCTTAGTGTTCGAAGACTCATTATATCGATCGATGCTCCCGGATCCACCAATACTGCGGAGAGCGTAAACTTCCCAATTATAACCGAAATGTATAACGGTCGGTTGTGGTCTGTCGTCCTAAGTAGTAGGTCATTGTCCGTGAAGGTAACACCTCGTCGTTCCTTTAACGAGCAAACCTCATCTAAGGAATCTCCGGCCATTCGAGCCAAGCAAATTTCGGATCAAGTAAGGCTTTGATCGAGCTTCTCTCATCTCCTTTGATAAGATGAGAGCGTCGTAAATGCTCGGCTTGCCGGTAGTTTCCTAAGATGGGCTAGCACGTTGTAGTCCACTTTATTTCCATGTGTCTCGGCTTCTTCCCGAATGGGTATTTCTTCTGCCGGGGTTGGTTCTTCTTGAACAACCACCTGCTTTCCTTTGTCCTTTGGACCCGTTCTCGGAGGTAGAACTCTTCCACTTCTTAAGTTAACTTCTATAATTTCTTCTGAATCTAGTGTTGAGTTTGCCGGTGTCTCCTCTTGAATCGGAATGACAGGCTCTTCCGGATTATCTTCAGAATCTGAAGGCTCTAACTTTATCGTGACTGGAGCTCCTCGAAACTCGCAGATAGATCCGTTGCTTATTGAACTCTCGTAGCCTCCTTGATGGATGTCTTCTTTGTTATTTTGCTCATCGAGATTGTGTATGATTTGAGAATTGTCGTTGATGTCGAAATTGATATCTGGATTGTCGCTAGTTACGTAATCGTTAGAAACAGTCAAAACGTAGCCAACGCCATCACCCTTATCATTATATGATCCCACCGAAGTGAGCAGATAATCATACAAAATCGGAGGTTCGAGGGATTTCTCCCCCGAATCGAAACAACTATCCTAGGATAAGCGGCCCCTAGTCCCAGCCTTAGGAGTCTCGATCCTCTCTTCTTCGTCGATTTTCTTCTTCTCTTCGATCGTCTCTGTTGAGGTGGTTCTTCTATCGCAAGTGATAGTACCGGCTTAACAAGTCTCGAACTCTGAATTGAAGCTCGCACCGAGGTGGTTTTGATGCTGTCTAAAATCTTTTTTGAGGACCTCGTCCAAGCGGTAGTCCATCCATCGTCAGTTGCATAGGGATCTATCGGAACAATGAGATCAGTTGAGACAACATTGACGGAACCTCCTTTCTGGGGTTCCTTCATGTACTCCTTCGGGATTGTTATATTCCCTTTCCGAAGGTTGTCGTTGAGCCAACTTTTGAAGGTAATGCAATCTTCTATCTTGTGCCCAAGCATCCGGTGGTAGGGGCAAAAGTTGGGATCATCTTTCTTGTTGACTTCCTCTGGTCTTTTAGGCTCTGGCAGCTAGAAATCTGGAGTCTTCATCAGACTACGGAACATTTTCGGCACTGCTTCATTCTTGAACGGATATTCTCTGCTCAGAAGCTCCCTTAATGTACGTTGCGGATGAGGCGGTTGTTCATACTGTGGAGATGACTGATAGCTGGGTCGGGGTTGCTGGTAATTCTATTGTGGTTGCTGCGGTCGTTCTAGCGGTATTTGCATCGGTTGCTTGCCTTTGTCAACTGCTGCAACGATCCCGGATTTCTTTTCAAAAGTCTTTACAGGCTTTTGCTTGTCCGTCTTGTCGGCGAAACTTAATTGCTTCGCCTCTTCTTGCAAGCTTCCGGCCTTGCTTAACAACTTCTCGAAAGTCTTAATAGTGAATCCTTTGAGGAGAAGTGCTATCGAACCGTGAATGCTTTTAAGTAAGATGCCGACTGCATGTTGTTTTTGTAGTTGTGGTTCACACTTCATGCTCAAGTTCCTCCATCGAAGTATGTAATCCACCAAAGTTTCGTTCGGCCTTTGTTTCTCTACCACTAAATCACCTATAGTAATGTGGTGCCGAGCTCCGGCGAATCGCTTGATGAAGAGGTTCTCTAGTTACGAGAACGTCTTCACCGAACCATTTGGTAATTCCGCATACCGGTCGAAGGCGATTCTCGACGAGCTGCCGACGAACCGTCGGAAGAGTAATGCATCGCTCCCGCCGGCATTGCAACAAGCCGGCACGAAAGTGTGCAACATGCTTGTCGGGGGTTCCCGGTTCCATCGAAGGTCTTGAACGGAGGTGGTATGAAGCCTTTGGTACTGGACAGCGTCGAATTCTTCTGGGTAAGGTCTACCCGTCCGAATGGATGTTCCGCTCTTTGATTATGCTAAGGCTTCTCGCACCTGCTGTTCCACCAAGCTCTTGATATCCTTTTCAGGGATCATACATTGTGTTGTATCCTTTTTCAACTGATCATCCCCGTTGACAGATGTAATCTCCTTTCCTCCGTCTACAATGTGAATGACCTCCGGGGGTGTCTCTCTTTGTGGTTGCACTTGACTGCGGAGCGTGGCCGAGCTACGACCATCTCTTCCATCCTTTTCGCCATTTGAGCGATCGTGTCGTCTTTCTCCTCGAAGCTCGCCTTCTCATCGGTTCGGCTCCTCTCTTCTGCGGTGCCGAGGAGCACCTTGCAAAGCTGATGAAGCTCGTGTTTCGACCATGTTGATTTCTGCATATTCGTCATCCATGAATTCCGATGAATCAATCTCATCTCCGAACTTTTCTTCTCTTTCTTTTGTTAATCGTCGGATATCGGTTCTCAACTTTTCCATGGCATCTTCTAGCGGGGCTTTCTGTGTGTCCTCGCGGTTGTCATGCGATAGCTGCCGGGTTCCCTTTTCACGAGTCCCCTTTATCGCGAGTAGCACTTTCTTCGGATTCGAGTCTCCTGGCGAGACTTTCTTTCTTGGGCTGTTGTTTCGATCTCAGTCGCCCGATAGTGGGACGCCATACCATCCTTCTAGCAGCGGAAGGTCCAGGACTAGATGGTCCGTCGGCCAAATGCTTCGGAAGGTGGTATCCTCCCTAATCTGTAATCCTGAGACGACGACAGGCGGACTAGCCTTCATTCTTTTACTTGGTTTTTCTGTCATGACGGCGGGTTCTACTCGGGGCCCAAGACGGGATTTGACCGGCACCCGCCCTATCCTTCGTAGAATCTCCGATACGGGGCACTTTTCCTTCTTTGCTAACTTTTCTACCAAAGTTTGCAGTCGAGCAAACGGCGTAGTTCTAGTCATTTTCTTGCGGCTATCGTTGTAATATGCGGGCTGAGGCAATGCGGCAGCAATCTTGCGAACATTTTCCTCGTCCTCTGCGGTGGAGAGGGGATGGAACCTGCTTCCTCCCAAAAGTGGTATGTATTCGAGCGAGTGGTGTATATTCGGCGGCGGTGTATATTCGAGCGGTTCCGGGATTTCCTCTAGGAAAGCAATTTCAGCGGCTACGGCTTCTCTAGCGATCCTTCTACTTCGTTTCTTCTTTGGGTCCTTTTCGGTGATGGAATCTTTGAAGCTGGACCCGATTTCGAAACGGAAGGTCTTACGAGAAGATATGTACCCTCCACGGTAACGGGTTCACCATAATTCGGATTTCTTTCCCCTTTAATTCGGTAGAAGTCGGGGTAGGTGCGAAACAACTAGACCAGGTGGGGGTAGTAAGAACGGTCCTCTGCGGACGAGCGGTACTCCTCTCGATCGGGATCCTTTGCGGGGGAGGAAACTCTTGGGTCGACCTAAGGTTGAACTCGATCGGCGGCTTCTTAGCTTCGGATACCTTGTTCGTCGGTGCGAAAAGGGAAACGTCGGTGATCTTGACATTCGTGTTTTCAAATCCTTGTCCAAATCGGATGATCCCATTGTCGGGCGGCTCATCTTTATAGACGGTGAAGTCCGGTCCATTGGTGAAGGAGAAAATCGGCTTTGGGGCTTCCATCTCGCGGGGTAGATTACTGGTTGTCGGTCCCAAGTTATGCTTCTTTTCTTTAGGACGAAAAGAAAGGAATTGAAAAGAGTCCGAACACATTCTTGTTCATGTATTTATAAGAAGGAATCATTTGTTAAAAGAATCATTTATAAAAGGGTTTGTTTATTTAGAACGGAATGTTCAGAGGTGTAGGGGAGGTAAGGAATCCGATTCAGAGTTGGAAAGGAAAAGAAAGTCTTATGCAAGACTTCTCGACTCGAAGGATCACTTCTAAACTAACACCTATTGGGGGTCCACCCCACCTCAGAAATGAGGTAAAAGGATCTCGGAACCTCTCTGTTTAGGGGTGTCTAAACAGTGGCTCCTAAATTCGAGAGAATGTTGGCTATACTTGTCCAAGGTAGAAATGAACATAGTATTCCAACGGAAAGAAGGGTAGTTTGATCTATTAAGGGCATGGATGCACTACCGATTTTTGAAAGCAGACTTATCTTATTATAATGGAGAGAGGAATTCTCCCCAGCGGAGTCGCCAGAAGTTGTCGGCATATTTTTAGGTTGTGTGTTTTATTTAAAAAAAAGGGAATCGCCTAACAGAAGTTGTCGGCGAATTTTAATTTAATTTAAATAAATAATTTTGAAAAGTAGTATTTGACTTTGAAAATAATTTTAAATTTGAAGGTTTTAAGATATGAGATTAAACCGATCTCACATCCCGAATAGTTTAAATAAACGAGCACCGCACCACAAACCGTGTATCTATCCCTAAGGATAGTACACATCGCTTGACGGTGGGGCTCGATTAAATAAACTAGAAGATTTGTGACATTCGTTTGGTCTGCGAACCAATTTTATAAGCCGACAAATTCCCTGCTTAATATGAAAGCATTAAACGGGGTTTATATTACTCAGGTTCTTTAAAATTCCCTATAAGGGCAAGCCCCTATAGTTAATTACATCTTAAGTGATGGGAATCACCTAAGAAAACTCTCGATAATAATCAATAATTCGCTCTCAAGGATTTCAAAGTTTAAGTTTTCGAGGGATTGAATTTTGGAATTTCAATAGGGAATGGATCAAGTTTGGAACATTTTGTTTTGAGAATTCAAAGGAAGAAAGGTAGGAGAAATTACGGATTCGAAGTGAACTTCGGTAATTTCCCGACTACCTATTGTTTGGCTTGGATTTAGGAAAGTCCTAATGTTTATTTAATGTTTTAATCTCGCCAATTTTAATTAATTAGGGCTTATATTTATATGACAGAATCATACAAATAGCCTCGAAGATATGAGGGTTTATGTCGTATCAGACGACTACCTCGGAATCCTAAGACCGGTTAGGGCTTAATTTGCTATGCAAATGTCTAACGAAGGGTTGAGGATTTATGTTGCACTAGGCAAACTACCTCGAAGTCCTATGGCTTTATTATTTAATTCTAAGAAAGTTTTGCTGAAGTAGACTCGAGTTTTCGTTGATGACGATGGCCGTGCTTGCCCACCATGCTCCGAGCTCCTTGTTGTTGCAGAGGTTCAATTTTAGAAGTCATAAATCGGGGATGAGAAAAGTGTTTTGGTTTAGAGAAAATCTTAATTTCCAAGTGTTTTCAATATTTTAATTAAAACAAATCTTAAAGTTGATTATAACGACACCGGTTAAGATCCCACGGTTCCATCCTTCCGGCATCATTATTTTTATCGGATTCACTTAGTCCGAATGAATTTGCTAAACTCAACCGAATGAGTTCCACACTTTCATTTAGACCGTGGGAAATCCCGTTAGCAACATGTAGGTTACATCATCCGAGGTATTCCCGATCATCCAACAGGACATTTTAATTTAATTGTAATTGTAGTTTTGTGTTCTGTTTGTGATTAAATTTTGAGTTATTTTATATTTTGAAATGTTGTGGCGGTGAATTTTATCTTGCAATGACTTTTAACTTAGTTTTGGTTTCAGTTTTAGGGTCTATCCTAAAGTTGTGGGTTTTCATGCAACAGTTGTTTATCATGCAAGAAAAGTAAGTACGATGCGATTAATGAAATTGCAATAATGTAAATTGCAAGAAAGTAAATTGTAATAAAATAAAAGCGTACCTGAAGGGTCTTTCCGTCATTCCAAGCTGCACTTAAAATACAATTAGAATATTTAATCAAGTTCCTAGGTAAAGCTAAGGGAAGGGTTATGGTTTTCTACCAAATTCCTAATCCTATAGCTAGTCATTTCCTATGACGTCTAGGTTTTTGTGTTTTGGTTTGAAGACGATTTTCTTCATCAAAGAATAATTAAGTTCAATTGTTCTTATAAATATCCTGTCATATTGAGGAAGTGCTTAAGAAGAATCTTAAACATCTTTTCAATATTTCTAGAATTGTTTTAAGTCCAGAATGGATTCAATTACACAAATGAATTAATCGTCCAAGAATCTCAAGTTTTGTTATCTTGCTCGAGTGAACTAGGACATTTGAATATCCTATAGTGTGAAGTAACATTTCATTTAATATTCACGTTTAGGAGTTATGATAACTAAAGCTTTTGAGGGTAGATCGGTGTTCAAATGGTTTGTGATTTAGTTTAATTTCAATTAATGGGTTTAAATTTGGAATAGTGTTCAAGTTATTTTAGATTTATTTTGAATTCTTTATGTCTTTGGTGATGTTATATTTAATTCAATTTAATTTAATTTAATTTAATTTAATCGAGTTTTAATTTAATTTAATTCAATTTAATTCAATTTAGTTTGATTTGATGTTACATTAAATTAATTTGATTTGATTTAATTTTAATTTAATTTAATTTAATTTAATTTAATTTAATTTAATACAATTAATTTAATTTTTAATTTGGTTTAACTTAATTTAATTTGGTTTTATTTATTTAATTTAATTTAATTTAATTCATTTAATTTAATTTAATTTGTTTATTTAATTTAATTTAATTTAATTTAACTTAATTCAACTTTTAACTTTTAATTTTTAATTTAATTTTATTTTTTTTAATTTTAATTGAAATTTTCAAAAGAGTTTAATAATTTAATTTTAGTTTAATGATTAAGTCTTTTAATGTTTTGAATTTGAGTTATCATTTTAATTAAGAATTGAATATTAATGAGATAATTAATTTAGGGATTTTTTAAATTAAAGAATAAATCTCTTCCTAATAATATCTCTATTTTAATAATTCCAATTTTATTATTCTTCCAAATTTAATCAATTATTTAATTAAGGTTTAATCATTTTAAATTGCTTAATGGGTTTCTACCCTTTAATTATTGAAATTTCAATCATCCAAATCAGATTAAGATCAAATATTTTACTTGTTAAATTTTTATTAAACCTACAGTTTTAATTAAGGATTAAAAATTTTAATTACCACTTTACCCTTTAAGCTTAATAATTTCATAACTCACTAAATTGAACTCAAATGAACTTGAAATTTTTATGTGACTTCACTCATATGTCAATAAAGACATGAGAGGAGAAAATGTGATTTTTCTGTATTTAATTTATTTATATAATTATTTTTGGTAGAAAATAGAGATTTCCAAGAAATATTTAATAACATCACCAAGGAAAAGTTTCTGTCCTTAAGAAAATTAGGGGACATTCTTAACGACCGGAGGACCACTTGGACCAATTTTGGTGATTTTTTGAATTATATTATTTTTATTATAATTATTTTAAGTTTTGGAGTGTTAATTAATTTAAAAATAAAATAAATGTTGAAAAATGAATTTTATATTTTTTAAAAATCTCTCTGATATCAAGGAAATCAGATAATCAAATTTTACAATTTTCTGATTTTTCTATGATTTATTATAATTATTTTAGTGAATATGCTAGAAAATACATTTTTTTTAATTTTTAAAATTACCCTAGAGCTTTAAAATTTAATATCTCACTAAATAGACCTAAGAAAAATATGGGGTTTGTTCCTAAATGATTAAAATTTAAAATGTGACATTTTGGTGAATTTTATTATTTTTGTGATTTTTATTATTTTTTAATGATTAAAATATTAAAATAATACAAAAAATCAACTTTTTTAGAAAATTGAAATTTTAATTTTCATAAATTCCCCTAATATCAAAGAGGCTCGAAAACCAATTTGGTGAATTTTTAAAAAGTATTTTGAAAGTTATGAATTTTTAAAGTTTAAAATGACTAAATGGCTTAATCAACCCAATTAGTAGGGCTAACCAAGTCCAATTAACCTCAAATTTTTATGGTGGGTTCCTCTGATCCTAAAGGTCAGTGGAGAATTGATTTCAAGCCAATTTGATGTATGGTTAGCTCTAATTAATTAGAGATCCATTTTGGGTGTTTAAGTCAATTAGGGTTGTTTTAAATGAACTAACTCAAAACCTATTTTTCAAGGGTCCTCTGGTCATAAGGAACATCACCAAATTTTCCTAGAATTTATTTCACAACATGCTATTTATTGGAATTAAAATACTCAAAACAGTAACATGAATTTGAAAAATCAATAACTCTTCATAGGGATGGCCTCTGACTTTGGAAAATTCAGGGAATGTTCCCAAATTCAGAGGCTTCAAAAGCCCTATGGTCTCATGTCATGGTAAATTTCCTATATGCATGGAGAATTAAAAGAATGCAAACAGTAAATAAATTATTAAAAATAAAATACTTGATGAAATTAAATGATTTCTTTTTCACATTATTCTCCTCTCGTTCACCGAGCAAGAGGGTATTTTTATTTTATTTTTATGATTTTCCTACACAAAGTTATGAATTTTTGAAGTTTAGGGAATTAAATAAATAGAAAAATACCCTAATTTTCTATTTATCCACGAGGCGCCGCGTCAACCTCGGCAGCTCCGAAACGCCGCGTGCCGCTCCCCCATTCGACGCCGCCATCTGAGTCAGCAGCCCGGGACCCGCGGTTCTCGTACCGTCTCCTGATCCGACGCCATCTGAGCCGTCCGTCCGTGCGTGTATTGAATGGACGGCATCCGTTCATCGTCCCCGAGCGTCCTCACCCGAGAGCCGTCCACACTAAATCCCTAAGATCTCACTCGATACTCAATGGATTTTCATGTTCTTATGCTCTATGGATTCGTCTTGAGAAGACGAACACATCTATACGGTTTATGTGGGATGAAATTTATGCAATAAAAATGGAGAATGTTCGAAGCTCGGGAAGAAGAGTGAGGCCATACCTTTGCTCGGAGAAGTGTGGCTTCGATCCGAGAGTTGTTGCACCTTCGATTGGATCCCGCAAGCTCCGGATGAAGTCTCCCGGTCCAGTGAATTGCCTGAGTAGGATTTCGACTACAACCGATCACAAAGCTTGGAGGCCGGAGCAATTGGGTGGCCCTGGAGATGGGGTTTTGTCTGGTGGACACCTTCCCTTGGTCCGGTGAAGGTGTAGAACCAATCAATTTGGGGATTGGCTCACTTGTGGAGAAGTGTCCTGGTTTTGGGCCTAGATTTCAACTCTGAAGTTGAGCTCACAGAGAAGAAATGGCAGGGGGATCTCAGTGGGGATCAAGTGCTCTGTGTATGGGGAGGAGTCTAAAACAATTTTGGCAGAGTTTCCTTAAGGTTTTTTTTCAGCACCTCTCATAGCCGAGAGGGGTGGTATTTAAATAGGAGAGGGTGGAGGGCCTCCCAGGGAGAGTTAGGGCTTTGGATCAGCTGCTCTTGGCAAGAGAAGAACAGCTCCAATGGCCACTGGGGATGGGGCAGCTGAGCAAGGGAGAATTCCAAAGTTGGCTCACATATGAGCTCTCGGCCATGGTGTTTTCTGGCGGTCTGGTGGCTGGCCGGCTAGGCATGGGTCACCCTCAAGGTCAGGTGGGTCAGGGGTTGAATTTGGTGAAGTCAATTGGAGTTTGACATGTGTAAAAAGCTTGATTAAAATGGAATGGGGGAGAGTGTATTTTGAGCTCATTTTGGTCAACTCATGCAAATGGGTTTGGTTCACCCTCCCATGACTCAGTGTGGGCTGAGGGAAAGTCATTTGGTTCAGCTTGATTGGAGTGGTGAAGTCTCCATTCATGGTGAGGTGGCTAAGCATGGTTTAGAGTGTGACATGAATATGGTTAAAAGGGCTTAATGAAGGATTAGGAAAGAATCCCTCTTCTTGCCATTAATGGCTTGGTGAGGTGGAAAGTGGTCTCCATGGCTTCCATGTGGCTTGTGCATGGCTCAATGGCTCACATTTGGCTTCGAAAAAGTTTGGTCAATTTCATAAAAATGGGTTTTAAGAATTTTGGATATTTTGGTGAAAATTTGGATGAAGCTTCATTTAGAATTATTTGATCATTGGTTTATGACTTAGGGATGATTTTAATTGAATGGATGATGTAGAGAAATATCATGTGGGCTTTGGGACCAATTTTGGGCCTTTGGATGTGGTGAAGGATGGGCTTCTAAAATGGTTTAAGGAATGGGCCTTTAAGTTTAAAAATGAATTTATGGATGGGAATTTTGTAAAGAGGTTGGGCCAAATAATTGTTGGTTTTAGCTTATGGATGTGTCATGAGTGACTTGAAGCAAATTGGGGGTGATTTGGGTTGAATTTGGGTTGAATTTGGGTTCTTTTGGTGAATGGGTCAATATAGGTTCAAGTGGGCCAAGTTGGGCCAATGTTGGGCTAGGGTTGAAATTGATGTAAAATTATTGTTTAGAAATGTTTATGGGAGTGTTTCAAAGAGGTTTTGACTTTGGTTGGGCTTTGATTTTGGGGTTTGGGCTCATTTGGGTTAGGTTTGGGTTTAGGTCAAAATTGGGCCTTTTAGCTTTGGGTTGAATTTGAGTGGGGTTTGGGTCTAAATTTTGGGCAAATCATGTTAGTGTTTTGCTTGTGGGGATGCTAAGGAAGATTTAGAAAAGATTTGGGGTTAATTGGAGTTGAATTGGGTGAGTTTGGGTTAGGTTTGGGTCATGGGTCCAAATTGGGCTTTAAGACCAAGAGTGAAATTGGATCCAAATGTCAATCAAATTGGACTTGGATTTGATCTAGATTGGTGTTGGGAATGTTGAATTGAATTTTAGAATTGAATTGGACCAGAATTGGGGTCAATTGGGTAGGTTTGGTTTGACATTGGGTTCACTTGGGTTTAAAATGGGTCAAATTGGGGGTTTTGACAAAAGTAGGGTAAATTGAAAAAATTGGCCCATGATGTAGTTGAACAAAATGAAATTGGCAATATTTGGGATTTTCTGGAATTTTCTGGGAATTTTCTGAAGTTTTGAATTTTTGGGTCAAGAGGGATATTTTGGGTATTTGGAGGGTATTGGGAGGTTTTTTTGGAATTTTTGGTATTTTTGGGTATGGATGGTCAATTTGAGTGGAGATAAATGTTTAGGAATAATTTTGGAGAATTTTGGGTGATTTGGAATTTTGCAAAAATTTGGGTAATTTCGAGGGTTTTGGGTAGAGCTTAGCGGGTGTAGGGTCCCGGGGTCAAAAATCGAAAATTTGAAAAATTGAAGATTGGGTGAATATAAGTGGAATGAAATCATTTTGGTTGAGCCATGAAGCCATATCAAGCCCACATGAGCCATGAAGGGACTCATTTGAGGCATTCACTATGTTGTTCCTAACCCTCTTAGCAAGGGCTTAGGGGTTAAGGACCATCCATGCGAATCACCTACATGAGTCGAGAGGTCAAGTTAGGTATGGGTGTGGTTTTAGGAGGTGTGTGAAAGTGTGATGTATGAGTGTAGTGTG
This sequence comes from Papilionanthe hookeriana x Papilionanthe teres, assembly GCA_022702705.1. NCBI lineage: Eukaryota > Viridiplantae > Streptophyta > Magnoliopsida > Asparagales > Orchidaceae > Papilionanthe > Papilionanthe hookeriana x Papilionanthe teres. Next base: position 54,525,297 of record CM040433.1, read on the forward strand.
TGTGTAAATCAGCCCCATCACCAGACCAAGCCACCCAGGGCAGTCCTAAGGCCAAAGAGTCCTATAGGAACTCATCCTTTAAAATTCCACATTTGATTTCAACCCTCTAGGTGATTAGGGGTCTACAGTCAAGTTTGTGGAGTTTGCAGGGAGTTAAGAAGTCGTTTGAAATTCTAGATGGTGGATCCCAATTCTAGTCCTCTAAGATAGTCAAAGGAAAAGCCTAAGGCTAGATCCTAAGTACTAAAAAGAAGAAGAGAATACCTCATCAAAAATGAGGTCAACAATGAATAGATTCTTTACTTTGGTTATGTTTTTAAATTAATATTTAAAATCCCTATATTGCACTAAAATAATTCTAAAAATTAAATTAAAACTAAAAAAATCACATTTTCTCCTGTGGTGTTTTATTTAGCCCATGAGTGGGGTAACATAAAAATTTCAAAGTCATTTGAGTTAAATGTAATGAATTATGGAGTGATAGGCCTTATAGAGGCAAAATTGTAATTTTGAAATTTAAGTCTTAATTAAATATTTAGGCATAAAGAAAGGGAAATAGATTAATTGACATATATAGAAGATTGAATTACAAGAGACTTAATGGTAGAAACTAACCTCACACTTCTTCAAATTAAGGGTAAAATTGTAATTTCTTAAATTAAGGATATTTGGAAGATAATTAAAATTAAATGATACTAGGGTGAGGGGTTTGACTTTGGAAGATAATAATCACCAATTTAAACCCCTAGTCAATAGTTTAATGATACTTCAATATTTTGATAAGAATTAAGATCGCATAAATGCAATATTCCTAAATTACAAACTTACACATTAAGTTTTAAGAGCTCAGTAGTGAATTGGGTTTAATCAATGTCGGCATATTTTTAGGTTTGTGTTTTGAAAAGGGGTCGCCAACAGAAATTGTCGGTGAATTTTCATATTTTAAATTTAATTTAAATATTTATAATTTGGAAAGTAGCATTTGATTTTGAAAATAACATTAAGTTTGAAAATTTTAAGATATGAAATCAAACCGATCTCACAACCCAAATAGTTTATATAAACGAGCACCGCATCACAAACTGTATATCTATCTCGAGGAATAGAAACACTGCTTAATGATGGGGATTGATTAAATAAACTAGAAGGTTTGTGACATCTGTTTGGTCTGAGAACCAATTTTATAAGCCGACAAGTTCCCCTACTTAATATAAATGAATTAAGTAGGGTTTATATTACCTGGGTTCTTAAAGTTCCCTATATGGGCAAGCCCCTATAGTTAATTACATCTTAAATGACAGGAATCATTTAAGAAAACTCTCGATAATGAATAGTGGTTTTGCTCTCATGAATTTCAAAGTTTAAGGTTTCAAAGGAATTGTATTTTGGAATTTCAAAAGGGATTAGCTCAAGTTTGGAACAGTTAATTTCAGGAGTCCAAAGGGAGAGAAGTAGGAGATGTTGAGGATCCAAGAAGAATCTTGGCAACCTCCCAAACAATCCTATTTGTTTGGCTTCAATTTGAGAGTTTATTTAATGTTGTAATCCTACCAATTTTAATTAATTAGGACTTATACTTGTATGATATAATCACACAAATAGCCTCGAATATGTGAGGGTTTATTTCGTACCAAACGACTACCTCGGAATCCTAAGACTGGTTAGGGCTTAATTTACATAACATGATTATGCAAATGCCTAACGAATAGTTGAGGATTTATGTTGCACTAGGAAAACTACCTCGAAATCCTATGGCTTGGTTATTTAATGCTAAAGAAGAGTTTAGCTGAAGTAGAGACAAGTTTTGCTGACGACGATGGCCGTGCTACCCACTATGCTTACTCCAAGTTCCTTGTTGTTGCAGAGGTTTAGTTTTAGAAAGTGAAAATCAGGAGATGAGAAAAGTGTTTTGGTTTAGAGATCTTAAAATCCAAATGTCTTTAATGTTTTATTAGGGGAATATTAAAATTTATTATAACAACACCAGTTAAGATCCCACGGTTCCATCATTCTGACACCGTTATTTTTTTCGGATTCACTTAGTCCAGATGAATTTGCTAAACTCAACTGAATAAGTTCCACACTTTCATTTAGACCGTGGGAAATCCCATTAGCAACACGTAGGTTACATCATCCGAGGTATTCCCGATCATCCAACAAGACGTTTTAATTTAGTTATAGTTGTAGTTTTGTTGTTCTGTTTGTGATTAAATTTTGAGTTGTTTTATATTTTGAAATGTTGTGGCGGTGGCTTTTATCTTGTTGCGACTTTTAATTTAGTTAGGTTTCAGTTTTTTGGTTATCCTAAAGGTTTTACTTTTTCATGCAACAATCTTGTTTAACATGCAAGAAAAGTAAAGTGCAGCTCATATAAATAAATTGCAATAAAGTAAATTGCAATAAAATAAAAGCGTACCTGGAGAGTCTTCTCGTCATTCCAAGATGCACTTAAAACACATGTTAAGACATTTAAATATTTATAACAAGTACCTTGGTAAAGCTAAGGGAAAGGTTTTGGTTATCTCCTATGACGTCTAGGTTCTTGTATTTTGTTTAAGGATGATTTTCTTCATCAAAGAACAATTAAATTCAATTGTTCTTCTAAAACATCCCATCATATTGAGGAATTGTTTAGGACGAGTCCTGAACATCTTTTCAATATTTTTGGAATTATTTTTTGAGTCCAAATGAGTTTTATTGCACGTAGTGAATTAATCATCCCAAAATTTAGTTTAATTTCTTGCTTAGTGAATTAGGATGTTTGATTATCCTATAATTAAAGTGACATTTCACTCGATGCTTTACCTAAGAGTTATAATAATGAAAACCTTTAAGGGCAAATTAATTAATTAAAGATTTTAAAACTTGGAATTGATAATTTAAAGTGGTTTAATTTAGTTATAAAATTTTAATAATTTATGTTTGGAATAGTGTTCAAGTTGTTTTATTTTTAAGTGTTTTAAACCATTTGAATTGAAAGAGGAGTATAAATTATTTAATTTTAATTTAATTACAATATTAAATTTTAATTGGTTTGATTTTTTTTATTAAGAATTTATTTTTATGAAATTGATTTTGTTGTTTCAAGTTTATTTTAAATTTGCTTTCAATTGATTTTTGAAATTAATAATTTTTTTTAAAATTTATTTCAATTTAATTATCAAATTATTTAATGTTTTAAGTTTTAATTTAATTAAGGTTCACTTTCCTTTTAATTATTTAATTATTAATTTCAATTATCACTTTAAATTTAATTAAAAAATTAAATATTATTAAAGTGATTCATCTAGGAATTTTAGTTTAAGTTATTATAGTCTCTCTAAATTATATCCCCATTTTAATAATCCAAATTTTAATTTATTCTTCCAAAATTCAAATTGTTTAATTAATTAAGGTTTACTTTAAATATTTTCAAGATGAATAATGGGCTTCTACCCTTTAATTCTCTAGGTTTCAATCTTCTAATGAAAATTTTAAAATCAAATATTTTACCCTCCCGATTTTGATTAGACTTAAATGTTAATTAGGGTTAAAATCCTTTAATTACCAATATGCCCCTTTAAGCTTATTTATTTCATAACTCACTAAATTGAGCTCAAATGAACTTGAAATTTTTATGTCACTTTACACATATGTCAATTAAGACATTAGAGGAGAAAATGTGATTTTTCTTAATTTAATTTAATTTATATAATTATTTTTATGAAAAATAAGGGTTATCAATGGAAATTCAACAACATGACTAAGGTAAGGTTTCGTCCTTAAGAAAATTAGAGGATGTTCCTAATGACCAGAGGACCACTTGGACCAATTTTGGTGATTTTGGAATTATATTTTATTTATTATAATTATTTAGAATTTTAGAGTGTTAATTAATTATAAAATAAAATAAATGTTGAAAATTAACTTTATATTTTTCTTAAATCTCTCTCGACCTCAAGGAGTTCATAGAAACAAATTTTATAATTTTTTTATTTTTCTTTGATTTACTAGAATTAATTTAGTGAAAAGGTTGGAAAATTAATTTTTTAATTCAATATCTTTATTTTGAGACTTGGGAAAAATATTTGGTTTGTTCCTAAGTTATTAGGAGGTGAAATATGACATTTTTATAATTTTTAATATTTTTATGATTTTTATTATTTTTTAATTATTTAAAATATTAAAATATGGTGAAAAATAAAGATTTTTAGAAAATTTTAATTTTAATTTTCTAAGACTCCCTTAATATCAAAGAAGCCCCAAAACCAATTTGGTAAATTTCTAAAATGTATTTTTGGAGTTATGAATTTTTAAATTTTAATTTCGGTTATGTGACTTAATTAATCCATTTAGAGGGATTAAACTTTTTCAATTGATTCCAAATTTTTATGTGAGGTCGCTCTGATCCTAAAGATTAGTGGAGAATTATTTTCAAGTTCTTTTTATGTGTGGTTAACCCTAATTAATTAAAGTCTAGTTTTGAGTAATTAGGCCAATTATGATTAATCTTAATGAATTAACTCAAAATATAATTATCCTAGGGTTCTCTGGTCCTATGAAACTTCTCCAAATTTTCCTAGAATTTTCTAAACAGTATGCTAATTAATGGAATTAAAATAGCAAAAACACTGACATAAACTTGAAAAATACATAACTTTCCATAGAGATGGCCTCTGACCTTGAAAAATTCAAAGAATGTTCCCAAGATCAGAGGCTTCAAAAGCCCTATGGTCTCATGTCATGGTGAATTTTCTATGTAAATGGAGAATCAAAATACTGAAATGAGTAAATAATTAATTAAAAATAAAATACTCATCAAAATAACTTGATTTCTTTTTCATATTATTCTCCTCTGTTCACTGAGCACGAGAGTATTTTTAGTTTATTTTTGTAATTTTATACACAAAGATATAGATTTTCTAAGTTCTGGGTATTTAAATAAAATAAAAAAAATCCATATTTTCCTACTTATCCACGCGGCCTCGACTCATCCTCGGCATCTCCGAATGTCCATGCAGCGCGCTCCCATTCAACGCCACCATCTGACTCAGCGCTCCAGGGGCCCGCGGTTCACGTACCGTTCTCTGGTCCGGCGCAATCTGGACTGTTCACTCGATACACGCTCGATCGGACGGCACCTGGTCATCGTCTACGACTGGTGTGCACCCGTGACCGTCCACACTAAAACCCTAAGAACTCTCATTTCTCAACGGATTTTTGTGTTTTTATACTCTATGGATTCATCTTGAAGAGACAAACACATCCATATGGTTTACATGCTATGAAATTAAGCCAATCAAAATAGAGAATCTCTGGAAGCTCAGGAGGAAGGAGAGGTCTATACCTTGGTTCTGAGAAGTGAAGCTTCAATTAGAGAGATGTGGCACCTTCGATTGCACCCAAGGAAGCTCCAGATGAAGTCTCTAGCTCTGAGAAATTTTCCTAGGTACAACTTTCACCAAGCCCGATTTCAAAGCTTAGCTGATAGAGAGAATAGCTGGCCTGGTGAGGGGACTTCCACTGGGGAACTCCTTCTCTTGGCCCTGTACAGGTGTGGGTGAGTTTAATTTGATTTTGGTGGAGGTTTTAGAGATGTCTTGGTTCTGGGCTGAGAATTGAGCTCAATCAATAGGGTTTAGGGTAGGAGAACAGTGGGGATCAATAGCTCTAGGCTAGGAGAAGGTCTTGGAGCAATTTTGGCAGAGTTTTGTTAAGCTCTGGTTCATCACCTTGTTTGGTCGAGAAGGTGGTGGGTTTAAATAGACATGGCTGGAGGGCCTCCCAGGGGAAGTTAAGGCTTGGGATCAGCTGCCTTGGTCAAGGGAAGAACAGCCATGGAGTCCAATTGAGTTGGGACAACTCAGCTAGTGAGTTTGAATTTTTTGAATCAAATGGGTTCTCTCGTCGTAGTGTTTTCCGGCGACTGTGGTGGCTGGCCGGCCAGGCATGGGTCACCCTCAGGGTCAAAGAGGTCAGGGCTTGAATTTAGCGCAAGCAATGGAGGTTGGCCATGTGTCTAAGGCTTGATTTAAATGGAAAGGGGGAAGGATAATTTTGGGCTCATTTTGGTCCAAGGCATGGTTTAGGCTAGGTGCACCTCCCCAAGGCTTGACTTTGGGCTGGTACGAATCATTTGGGTCAGCCAAGAGAGAGTGGTGAGGTGTCTTTCCATGGTGAGGTGGCTAAGCTTGGTTTAGAGTGACATGAATGGGGTTAAAAAGCTTAATGAAGGATTAAGAAAGAGGCCCCCTCCATTTGCCATAAAAGACATGGTGAGGTGTAAAGTGACTCCCATGGCTTGCGTATGGCTTATGCATGGCTCCATGGCTTCATTTGGATTGGGAAAAGATTTGGTCAATTTCATGAAAGATGATTTTATGAATTTTGGCATTTTGGTGGAAATTTGGATGAAGCTTGATTAGGAATGGTTTAATGATGATTTTGAAACTTAGGGGTGATATCAATTAAAGGTATGATGAAAAGAAATTTCCATGTGGGCTTTAGAGCCAATTTTGGGCTTTTGGATTTGGTGAAAATGGGCTTTTAGAATGGTTTAAGAAAGTGAGCCTTTAGGTTTGAAAACAAATTGGTGGACAGAAATTTTGTGAAGGATTGGGCCAAAAAAATGTTTGGTTTAGTTTAGGGATGTGTCATGAACATTTTAGAAAAGATTTGGTGTCATTTAGAGTGGAATTGGATTTAATTTGGGCTTTTTTAGTAAAGGGACTAAAGTGGGTCAAATTGGGCTAACATGGGCTAACGTTGGGCTATTGTTAGATTTGATGTAAAATTAATGTTTAGAAATATTTATGGGAGTGTCACAAAGAGTTTTCAACTTTGGTTGGGCCTTGATTTTGAGATTTGGGCCCATTTGGGTTTTTGGTGGGTTTAGGCCAAAAATGGGGATTTTGTTTTGGGTTAGGTTTGGGTGAAGTTTATGTTAAAATTTGGGGCAAATATAGTTATTTTTTTGTTTGTGGGTACATTGGGAAGGTTTTAGAAAATAATTGGGGCCAATTGGAGTTGAATTGGGTTGGTTTGGGCTAAGTTTAGGTCATGTGCCAAAATTGGGCTTTAAGCTTCAAATTGGATATGGATCCAAATTTTAATCAAATTATGCTTGGGTTTGGTCTAAATTGATATTGAGGATATTTAATAGAATTTTAGAATTGAATTGGATCAAAATTGAGGTCAATTGGTTGGATTTGGTTTGACATTGGGTCCACTTGGGTTAAGAATGGGTCAAATTGGGGGTTTTGGTAAAAGTGGGTTAAATTGAAAAAATTGGCCTATGGTGTAGTTTAATAAAATGAAATTGGGAATATTTGGGATTTTCTAGAATTTTTTGGGAATTTTTGGAATTGTTAGATTTTTGGGTTAAAAAGGGCATTTTGGGTATTTGGAGGGTATTGGGGGGTATTTTTGGAATTTTTGGTATATTTGGCTATGGATAATCAATTTGAATGGTGGAAAAAGTTTAGGATTTGTTTTGATGAGTTTTGGGTAATTTAGGTAATTTTGCAAATTTTGGGTAGTTTCAAGGGCATTTGGTAGGTTTGGTGGGGTGTAGGGTCACGGAGTTCAAAAATTGAAATTTTGGAAAAATAAAGATTAATTGAATGTGAGTAGAATGGAATCACTTTGGTTGAGCCATCAAGCCATATCAAGCCCATAAGAGCCATGAGAGGACTCATTTGAGGCATTCGCTATGTTGTTCCTAACCCTCTTAGCCAAGGGCCTAGGGGTTAAGGTCCATCCATATGAACTACCTACATGAGTCAGGAAGTCAAGCTAGGTATGAATTGTTTTAGGATTTGGAATGTGTGTGAAAGTACAATGTGTGTAGGTCAACCCTCACCAGACCAGGCCACTCAGGGTGGTCCTAAGGCCAAGGAGTCCTATAGGGAGCTCATCCTTTAAACCTCCACATTTGATCTTAACCCTCCAAGTGACTTAGGGGTTTACAATAAAACTTATGGGGTTTGCAGGGAGTTAATAGGTGTTTGAATTTCTAAGTGGTGGGTTCCATTTTTAGTCCTTTAAGATAGTCAAAGTGAAAGCCTAAGGCTAGATCCTAAGTACTAAGTAAAGAGATGAGAGAAGACCTCATCAAAAATGAGGTCAACAAATGGACCCCCAATAGGTGTGGTGTGCTAACCAAGCACACCGCGCATATTGGCGTTGACCGAAGAGATCAACAAAACCAACACAGACATCTAAGTGACACACTTAGAACAGAGTAGAAACAAATTTCCACTGGGGAGTATCGATTATATCTCCAAGACTGGAGATCCCTGAACTCTCGCTAGGGAAAAGAGAAGGAGGTGAATTCCAGATCATAAGATCTGGGAAAATTTGATTTAAATTTCATTTCATTTTCTATTCAGTGTTTTTTAATGTGTGAGTTTAGATTTTGATTTGTTTTGAGTTTCAATTTCGATTGAGGTTTAATTTAAATCAATTCAAGGAAATATGGATTTGAAATGAGAATTAGAACCTAGGTTCCAACCTCGGGATTGCGAAGAGAACTGGAATTTAGGTACCAGCCTCAGAGTAAGAATCAGAGTTTAAGTATTGATTGAAAAAGATGAGAATCAGAATTTAGGTACTGATCTCGAAATAAGATCTGGAATTTGGTACCAGCCTCGGAAGGAGGGAGTTGAAATTTAGTATCAATCTAGGGAAGAGAGTCGGAATTTGGTACCAACCTCGAAAGGAGAGAACTGGAATTTGGTACCAGTCTCGCAGGTTTAAAGAGAACTGGAATCTTGTTCCAGTCTCGAAGGTTTAAAGAGAACTAGAATCTGGTTCCAGTCTTGAAGGTTTAAAGAGAACTCGGAATCTGGTTCCTGTCTCGAAGGTTTAAAGAGAACTGGAATCTAGTTCCAGTCTCAAAGGTTTAAAGAGAACTGGAATCTGGTTCCAGTCTTGAAGGTTTAAAGAGAACTGGAATCTAGTTCCTGCCTCAAAGGTTTAAAGAGAATTGGAATCTGGTTCCAGCCTCAAAGTTTTAAAGAGAACTGGAATCTTGTTCCAGTCTCGAAGGTTTAAAGAGAACTAGAATTTGGTTTTAGCCTCGAAGGTTTAATGAGAACTGGAATTTGGTTCCAGTCTCGAAGGTTTAAAAAGAATTGGAATCTGGTTTCAGTCTCGAAGGTTTAAAGAGAACTGGAATCTGGTTCAAGTCTTGAAGGTTTAAAGGGAACTGGAATCTGTTCCAGTCTCGAAGGTTTAAAGAGAACTGGAATCTGGTTCTAGCCTCGAAGGTTTAAATAGAACTGAAATCTGGTTCCAGTCTCGAAGGTTTAAAGAGAACTGGAATCAGGAAAGAGAACTGGAATCTGGTTCCAGTCTCGAAGGTTTAAAGAGAATTGGAATCTGGTTCCAGTCTCGAAGGTTTAGATAGAACTGGAATCTGGTTCCAGTCTCGAAGGTTTAAAGGGTTGAAATTTGTTGTGGAGATTTGAGTTTAGCGAAAGATTTGGAATGAGACGTCAAAGTGTTTCACGTCCCATGAGGATCGAACAAAGTCTGATTATTTGGCGAAGGATATGAATCCATGCCATTAGAACCAAATCGAAAGTTTTCGTGGTTCTGTGTTAGTAGATTCAGTCGACCTTCTCAAAAAAGGGAAGAAATCGCGGATAGTCGAAAGGATTTCAGGACGACAAAAAGATTTAGAAGTTTGGAATTATGGTTTAAGTCTTTCGTGGAGAAGAATCAACTCAAAAGAGATTTAAAATGAGTTTCAAATGGATTTCACTCGAAAGATTCAACTCAATGGATTCGGACTGGAATTCCATTCGAGATTTAGATTCGTTCCATTTGTTTTGGTGATTCAATTTCTTTTTTGTTGTTTATTTAGAGTTCGTTGTTAATTTAGAGTTTATTTTGACATTCGGATTCTTTAAAAGATTTTTCGTTCATTAATTTTTTTTTCATTTTCCTTTTCTTTTCTCTTTTTTTTTGTTGTATGTTCATTTTGTTTTGATCTTCAAAAAAAAAATATTTTTTTTTCAAGAAGGGAGGAAAGATTTAACTCGATTCAGTAAAAACCTGTGAAGGTTTGCTGAGTTTCGTGGGATGTTGGAATCGTAAAAAGTTTGAAGTTTGGACTTTGAATTTTGGATTTCCCGCAGAAAAGAATCAGTTTAAAAGATGGTATGAGGGTGTCTCGCATCTAACTCGAAGCGTTGATTAAAAAAAGTAGTTTCTGTGAGAAAGACTGTGGCTCCACACCAACAGAACCTACGAGACCTCGTGGCTTCATGTCAATAGAACCAGCTGGTCCTCTCTCACACAAGGAAGGAAATTTGAAAGGAAAATTGACAGCAGCATTGGGCTGAAGAAGCTCAACTTGCTACCGAGTCAGGAGAGGAATTCAGATTTCTGATTTGTTTTATTTTTTTTGATTTTTTTTTGATGATTTGATTTTCTTTTGATTTAAAATTTTTGTTTTGATTTGAATTTTTTTTTATTTGAATTTTTGTTTTGATTTGAATTTTGTTTCACTTTGGTTTGAATTTCTTTTTGATTTATATACACATTTTTATTTTGTTTAATTTTGATGGATTCATTATTTTTTTTTGTTATTCATTTATTTGTTATTTCATTCATTGGAGAATTTATTATTGTTTATTCATTGTGAAATTTTATTGTATTCTTTTATAATTCATGACTTTTCTTTTGTTGTATTATTATTATTATTATTAGGTTTTGGACCCAGTTATAAGCAAGTGCGGTATCTGTGCTTCTTCGAACAAGACTGTCTTTGAAACATAATGATGCACAGTACTTCTTGAGGTATCGTCCACTGACTAAAGCCACGTTTAGAAAATAACCCACTCTTCAAGGTACTATCAAAATTATTTTTTTTAAGTACCTACAAAGAGGTGTTATTTCTACAGACACCATAGCTGGACATGTTGTAACTTTGCAGCTCTATCGCAATGACCGTCGTTTCTTTGACACTGATTTGTAAGGATTGTACAAGTTATTCTTAAGAAATCGCTCTGACGCTGTTCGAATTGATGTTTGAGTTGTATTTGCTGGGTACTGAATGATATGACTTCAGGGTTGAGTTCCATCAATTACTAATAACTAGACCCTTCTACTTCAATTCTTTCTTTCTGGGCTTAAGCAGATTCAAAATTTACGCTCATGTGATAGAAATATTTTTCATTGTCCAAAGATATTTCTGAGTTAATTAATGACCGACCAAAAGACATAAAATCACTTGACTCTCTTCAAAGCATGATATCAGAGGAAACTCCTTAAGGTATCCTTTCAAGTATTATTAATTGGGGGAGGATTAAGACACCAATTTTTTATTATATTCTTGCCTCAAGCTTCTTCTCAGAGAGCCTTCTTGTTTTCTCTTTTTTCTTCTTTTTTTAATTGAGCTTTTCGTTCTTTTTTTTTCATTAAGGATTACTATATCTGGTGGAGCACAGGTTAAAGATTTTGAATGTCTAAACTGAAACACCAAATTTTTATTGTGTGCTCACCTCAAGCTTCTCCTCAGTTGAATCTTTACATTTTTTTTTTTTGCTCCTTTTGTTTTCTAAGAATTATTGTATCTGGTAAGACATATTTTTGTTAAAAATTTTGAATGTCGAAACTCCCCTAATTAATAAATCTGAAATGGTTTCTTAATATGAATCCTTTGTTATTATAACTCATCCAAAAGTCTGGACCCAGTCACATGGCAGAAAATTAAAAGACTCTTGATATCCCGAGTCAATTACTCGTATTTCAAGCACACTGCTTTATTTCAAAATTTACTTAGGACCCAGTCCAAATTCCTTAAAGTGAAGGACCCAGTCATTATGACACTAATTTCATTCTCCCCTGAAGTCATGATCATGTCAAAACAACAGATGTTTTGCCTTGGATTACTCCATTCTTGATTGTCTTTCTACAGAATTTTGAACATACCTGAGCGTATTATCAATATTTTTTTTATTTTTGTTGCGGTGGGAGGGTCGGGACCCACGATCCATCAAGTTGTTGCTCTTTTAACTATTCTGTGGTGGGAGGGTCGGGACCCACGATCCATCAAGTTGTTGTCTCTTTTAACTGTTCTATGGTGGGAGGGTCGGGACCCACTACCCATCATCCATCTCTTATCCTTTTATTTGTCAATCCATGGCATTTAAACTTGTTGGCAGCTTCGTCGCGGGATAGTCCTTTGGTGGATGTGTAAATCGTCTTTTGAAGAACATTCAGAAGTCAGTGATGTTCTTTGCCTTGTAATTTCAGCGGTAATACTCCGGTTAACGCACTTGTCTTATAAACTGGGCATCATTTAAAATTTATTCATGTGAATTTTTTTTCAATTTCAAAATTTTGCATTTTATTTTATTATTGTGTATTCAATGGGTTTTGAGAATTTTATTTTGATTTGAAATTTAGACAAAAATTTATTTTATTTAGAGTTTAATGGAAGGTTGTTAGAGTGAAGTTTCAGTTTGACATGTTTACAACAAGTCACAACCAAAGAGGAACGAAGTATCGGACCCACTCCGAGATTTAGAGGATATTGAATTCGCATTGAACTTGCTTCAACAGACCGCTCCTACTCTAACACACCTATTGGGGGTCCACCCCATTTTTGGGAGGCGGAAGGATTCCATAACCTCTCTGTTTAGGGGTGTCTAAACAGTGGCTCTAGAATCCAAAAAGAGTTGACTATACCCGTTCAAGAAATAAATGAACGTGGTATGCCAACGGAAAGAATGGTAGTTTGGTCCACAAGGGGCATGGACTCACTACCGATTTATGAAAGCAAAAACATCTGATCAAAATGGAGAGAGGAACTACTCTCCAGCGGAGTTGCCAGAAGTTGTAAGCATATTTTTAGGTTTGTGTTTTGAAAAGGGGTCGCCTACAGAAATTATCGGCGAATTTTAAATTTTTAATTTAATTTAAATATATACAATTTGGAAAGTAGCATTTGATTTTGAAAATAAAAGTTTGAAAATTTTAAGATATGAAATCAAACCGATCTCACATCCCAAATAGTTTACATAAACGAGCACCGCATTACAAACCATATATCTATCCTGAGGAATAGACACACTGCTTGATGATGGGGCTCGATTAAATAAAATAGAAGATTTGTGACATCCGTTTGATCTGCGAACTAATTTTATAAGCCGACAAGTTCCCCTACTTAATATAAAGGGATTAAGCAGGGTTTATATTACCTGGGTTCTTAAAGATCCCTATAAGGACAAGCCCCTATAGTTAATTACATCTTAAATGACAGGAATCATTTAAGAAAACTCTCGATAATGATCAGTGGTTTTTCTCACAAGAATTTCAAAGTTTAAGGTTTCAAATGATTTGTATTTTGGAATTTTAAAAGGGATAAGCTCAAATTTGGAACAGTTAATTTCAGGAGACCAAAGGAAGAGAAGTAGGAGAAGTTGAGGATCCAAGAAGAATATTGGCAACCTCCCAAACTATCCTCTTTGTTTGGCTTCAAATTGGTAGTTTATTTAATGTTGTAATCCTGCCAATTTTAATTAATTAGGACTTATACTTGTATGATATAATCACAAAAATAGCCTCTAAGATGTGAGGGTTTATGTCGTACCAAACGACTACCTCAGAATCCTAAGACTGTTTAGGGAATAATTTACATAACATGATTATGCAAATGTCTAACGAAGAGTTAAGGATTTATGTTGCACTAGGAAAACTACCTCGAAATCATATGTCTTGGTTATTTAATGCTAAAGAAGAGTTTAGCTGAAGTAGACACAAGTTTTGCTGACGAAGATTGCTGTGCTGCCCACTATGCTTGCTCCAAGCTCCTTATTGTTGCAAAGGTTTAGTTTTAGAAAGTGAAAATCAAGAGATGAGAAAAGTGTTTTGGTTTATAGATCTTAAAATCCAAATGTCTTTAATGTTTTATTAGGGGAATATTAAAGTTTATTATAACAACACCGGTTAAGATCCCACGGTTCCATCATTCCGGCACCGTTATTTTTATTGAATTCACTTAGTCCAGATAGATTTGCTAAACTCAACTGAATGAGTTCCACACTTTCATTTAGACCGTGGGAAATCTCATTAGCAACACGTAGGTTACATCATCCGAGGTATTCCCGATCATCCAACAAGACGTTTTAATTTAGTTATAGTTGTAGTTTTGTTGTTCTGTTTGTGATTAAATTTTGAGTTGTTTTATATTTTGAAATGTTGTGGCAGTTGATTTTATCTTGTTGTGACTTTTAATTTAGTTTTGGCTTCGGTTTTATGGTTATCCTAAAGGTTTTAGTTTTCATGCAACAATCTTGTTTAACATGCAAGAAACGTAAAGTGCAGCTCATATAAATAAATTGCAATAAAGTAAATTGAAATGAAATAAAAGTGTACCTGGAGATTCTTCTCATCATTCCAAGCTGCACTTAAAACACTTCTTAAGGAATTTAAATATTTATAACAAGTACCTAGGTAAAGCTAAGAGAAAGGTTTTGGTTGTCTACCAAAGTCCTAATCTTATTGCTAATCATCTCCTATTACGTCTAGGTTCTTGTATTTTGTTGAAGGATGATTTTCTTCATCAAGAACAATTAAATTTAATTGTTCTTCTAATACATCCCATCATATTGAGGAAGTGTTTAGGACGAGTCCTGGGCATCTTTTCAATATTTTTGGGATTATTTTTTGAGTCCAAATGAGTTTTATTGCACAGGTGAATTAATCATCCCAAAATTTAGTTTAATTTCTTGCTCAGTGAATTAGGATGTTTGATTATCATATAAGTAAAGTGACATTTCACTCGATGCTTTACTTAAGAGTTATAATAATGAAAACCTTTAAGGGCAAATTAATTTATTAAAGATTTTAAAAATTGGAATTGATGATTTAAAGTGGTTTAATTTAGTTATAAAATTTTAATGATTTAAGTTTGAAATAGTGTTCAAGTTGTTTTATTCTTAAGTGTTTTAAACCAATTGAATTGAAAAAGGAGTTTAAATTATTTAATTTATACTTTAATGATTTAATTTTAATTTATTTGCAATATTAACTTTTAATTGGTTTGATTTTTTTTTTAATTAAGAATTTATTTTTATGAAATTGATTTTGATGTTTCAAGTTAGTTTTAAATTTGCTTTTAAGTGGTTTTTGAAATTAATAATTTTTTTTAAATTTATTTCAAATTAATTATCAAATTATTTAATGTTTTAAGTTTTAATTTAATTAAGGTTCACTTTCTTTTTAATTATTTAATTATTAATTTCAATTATCACTTTAAATTTAATTAAAAAATTAAATATTATTAAAGTGATTCATCTAGGGATTTTAGTTTAAGTTATTATAGTCTCTCTAAATTATATCCCCATTTTAAAAATCCAAATTTTAATTTATTCTTACAAAATTCAAATTGTTTAATTAATTAAGGTTTACTTAAATATTTTCAAGATAAATAATGGGTTTCTATCCCTTAATTCTCTAGGTTTCAATCTTCTAATGAAAATTTTAAAATCAAACATTTTACCCTTCCCATTTTGATTAGACCTAAATGTTAATTAGGATTAAAATCCTTAATTACCTTTATGCCCCTTTAAGCTTATTTATTTCATAACTCACTAAATTGAGCTCAAATGAACTAGAAATATTTATGTCACTTTACTAATATGTCAATTAAGACATTAGAGGAGAAAATGTGATTTTTCTGAATTTAATTTAATTTATATAATTATTTTTATGAAAAATAAGAGTTTTCAATGGAAATTCAACAACATGACCAAGGTAAGGTTTTTATCCTTAAGAAAATTAGAGAATGTTTCTAATGACCAGAGGACCACTTAGACCAATTTTGGTGATTTTGGAATTATATTTTATTTATTATAATTATTTTGAGTTTTAGAGTGTTAATTAATTATAAAATAAAATAAATGTTGAAAATTAAGTTTTATGTTTTTCTTAAATCTCTCTGACCTCAAGGAGTTCAGAAAAATAAATTTTATAATTTTCTGATTTTTCTTTGAATTACTAGAATTAATCTAGTGAAAAGGTTGGAAAATTCATTTTTTAATTCAAAAATTGTCTTGAGCATTTAAAATTCAATATCTTTACTTTGAGACTTGAAAAAAAATTTAGTTTGTTCCTAAGTGATTAGGAGGTGAAATATGACAATTTTATGATTTTTAATATTTTTATGATTTTTATTATTTTTTAATTATTTAAAATATTAAAATATGGTGAAAAATGAAGATTTTTAGAAAATTTTAAGTTTAATTTTCTAAGACTCCCCTAATATCAGAGAAGCCTTAAAACCAATTTGGTGAATTTTTAAAATTTATTTTTGGAGTTATGAATTTTTAAAATTTAATTTTGGTTATGTGACTTAATATTCCATTTAGTGGGGTTAAACATTTCCAATTGATTCCAAATTTTTATGTGAGGTCCCTCTAATCCTAAAGATCAGCGGAGAATTGTTTTCAAGTTCTTTTATTGTGTCGTTAACCCTAGTTAATTATAGTTTAGTTTTGAGTAATTAGCCCAATTAGGGGTTATTCTTAATGAATTAACTCAAAATATAATTATCCTAGGGTCCTCTAGTCCTAAGAAACTTCCTAAAATTTTTTTAGAATTTTCTAAATAGTATGCTAATTAATTGAATTAAAATACTAAAAACAATGACATAAAATTGAAAAATACATAACTTTCCATAGTGATGGCCTCTGACCTTAATAAATTCAGGGAATGTTCCGAAGATTAGAGGCTTCAAAAGCTTTATGGTCTCATGTCATGTTGAATTGTCTATGCAAATGGAGAATTAAAATACTGAAATGAGTAAATAATTAATTAAAAATAAAATACTCATCAAAATAACTTGATTTGTTTTCCACATTATTCTCCTCTGTTCACTGAGCAAGAGTGTTTTTAGTTTATTTTTATGATTTTTCTACACAAAGATATGGATTTTCTAAGTTCTGGGTATTTAAGTAAAATCAAAAAAATCCATATTTTCCTACTTATCCACGTGGGGCCGACTCATCCTCGGCAGCTCCAAAAGTCCACGTGGCGTGCTCCCATTTGACGTCGCCATCTGACTCAGTGCTCCAGGGGCCAGCGGTTCACATACCGTTCTTTGGTCCGGAGCAATCTGGACCTTTCACTCGATACACGCTCGATCGGACGACACCTGGTCATCGTCTTCGACTGGTGTGCACCCGTGACCGTCCACACTAAAACCCTAAGAAATCTCTCATTTCTCAACGGATTTTCGTGTTCTTATACTCTATGGATTCGTCTTGAAGAGACGAACACATCCATATGGTTTACATGCTATGAAATTAAGCCAATCAAAATAGAGTATCTCTGGAAGCTCGGGAGGAATGAGAGGTCTATACCTTAGTTCTGAGAAGTGAAGCTTCAATTAGAGAGTTGTGGCACCTTCAATTGCACCTAAGGAAGCTCAAGATGAAGTCTCTGGATCTGAGGAATTGCCTAGGTACAACTTCCACCAAGCCCAATTACAAAGCTTGGCCGATAGAGAGAATGGCTGGCCTGGTGAGGGGACTTCCACTTGGGAACTCCTTCTCTTGGTCCTGTACAGGTGTGGGTGAGTTTAATTTGATTTTGGTGGAGATTTCAGAGATGTCCTGGTTCTGGGCTGAGAATAGAGCTCCAAAACTGAGCTCAATCAATGGGTTTTAGGGCAGGAGAACAATGGGGATCAATTGCTCTAGGCTAGGAGACGGTCCTGGAGCAATTTTGGCAGAGTTTTGTTAAGCTCTGGTTCATCACCTTATTTGGCTGAGAAGGTGGTGGGTTTAAATAGACATGGTTGGAGGGTCTTCCAGAGGGAGTTAGGGCTTGGGATCAGCTGCCTTGGTCAAGGGAAGAACAGCCATGGAGTCCAATTGAGTTGGGACAGCTCAACTAGTGATTTTGAATTTTTGGAATCAAATGGGTGCTCTCGGCCTGGTGTTTTCCGGCGACTGTGGTGGCTGGCCGGCCAGGCATGGGTCACCCTCAGGGTCAGGGAGGTCAGGGCTTGAATTTAGTGCAAGCAATGGAGGTTGGCCATGTGTCTAAGGCTTGATTTAAATGGAAAGGGGGGAAGGATAATTTTGGGCTCATTTTGGTCCAAGGCATGGTTTAGGCTAGGTGCACCTCTCCAAGGCTTGACTTTAAGCCGGTAGGAATCATTTGGGTCAGCCAAGAGAGAGTGGTGAGGTGTCTTTCCATGGTGAGGTGGCTAAGCTTGGTTTAGAGTGTGACATGAATGGGGTTAAAAAGCTTAATGAAGGATTAAGAAAGAGGCTCCCTCCATTTGCCATAAATGACATGGTGAGGTGTAAAGTGACTCCCATGGCCTGCATATGGCTTATGCATGGCTCCATGGCTTCATTTGGCTTGGGAAAAGATTTGGTCAATTTCATGAAAGATGATTTTATGAATTTTGGCATTTCGGTGGAAGTTTGGATGAAGCTTGATTAGGAATGGTTTAATGATGATTTTGAAACTTAGGGGTGATATCAATTAAAGGTATGATGAAAAGAAATTGCCATGTGGGCTTTAGAGCCAATTTTGGGCTTTAGGATTTGGTGAAAATGGGCTTTTAGAATGGTTTAAGAAAGTGGGCCTTTAGGTTTGGAAACAAATTGGTGGATGGAAATTTTGTGAAGGATTGGGCTAAACAAATGTTGGGTTTAGTTTAGCGATGTGTCATGAACATTTTAGAAAAGATTTGGTATCACTCAGAGTGGAATTGGATTTAATTTGGGCTTTTTTGGTAAAGGGACTAAAGTGGGTCAAATTGGGCTAACTTGTGCTAAGGTTGGGCTAATGTTATATTTGATGTAAAATTAATGTTGGGAAATGTTTATGGGAGTGTCACAAAGAGTTTTCAACTTTGGTTGGGGCGTGATTTTGAGATTTGGGCCCATTTGGGTTTATGGTGGGTTTTGGCCAAAAATGGGGATTTTGGTTTTGGGTTAGGTTTGGTTAAATCTTATGTTCAAATTTGGGGTAAATCTAGTTAGAGTTTTGTTTGTGGGGATATTGGGAAGGTTTTAGAAAAGATTTGGGGCCAATTGGAGTTGAATTGGGTTGGTTTGGGCTAAGTTTAGGTCATGGACCAAAATTGGGCTTTAAGCTTCAAATTGGATATGGATCCAAATGTTAATCAAAATAGGCTTGGGTTTGGTCTAACTTGATATTTAGGATATTGAACTGAAGTTTAGAATTGAATTGGATGATTTGGCTTGACATTGGGTCTACTTGGGTTAAGAATGGGTCAAATTGGGGGTTTTGGTTAAAGTGGGTTAAATTGAATAAATTGGCCTATGGTGTAGTTGAACAAAATGAAATTGAGAATATTTGGGATTTTTTGGAAAATTTTGGGAAGTTTTGGAATTTTTAGATTTTTGGGTTAAAAAGGGTATTTTGGGTATTTAAAGGGTATTGGGGGGTATTTTTGGAATTTTTTGGTATATTTGGCTATGGATGATCAATTTGAATGGTGGCAAATGTTTAGGATTGGTTTTGAGGAGTTTTGGGTAATTTAGGTAATTTTGCAAATTTTGGGTAGTTTCAAGGGCATTTGGTAGGTTTGGTGGGTGTAGGGTCTCGGAGGTCAAAAATTGAAATTTTGGAAAAATAAAGATTGATTGAATGTGAGTAGAATGGAATCACTTTGGTTGAGCCATGAAGCCATATCAAGCCCATAAGAGCCATGAGAGGACTCATTTGAGGCATTCGCTATGTTGTTCCTAACCCTCTTAGCCAAGGGCCTGGGGCTTAAGGTCCATCCATATGAACTACTTACATGAGTCAAGAAGTCAAGCTAGGTATGAATTGTTTTAAGATTTGGAATGTGTGTGAAAGTGCAATGTGTGTAGGTCAACCCTCACCAGACCAGGCCACCTAGGGTAGTGCTGAGGCCAAGGAGTCCTATAGGGAACTCATCGTTTAAACCTCCACATTTGATCTTAACCCTCCTAGTGACTTAGGGGCTTACAATCAAACTTATGGGGTTTGCATGGATTTAAGAGGTGTTTGAATTTCTAAGCAGTGGGTTCCATTTCTAGTCCTATAAGATAGTCAAAGGGAAAGCCTAAGGCTAGATCCTAAGTACTAAGGAGAGAGAAGAGAGAAGTCCTCATCAAAAATGAGGTCAACAATCAAGGTTTGAGCTAATGAGGTTTATAAAATGAAATTTGATCAAATTTAAAAACTATGGAACACTAAAAGCCCAGCTCTAAAATTAAATTGGCTAAATCTCTAAATCAAATCAATTTGCGCTTAAGCGCCTTCACCCATATAATTTATAAATGAAATATCAAGTGATGGTTACCCCACTCATTGGGATGATTGAAACCTCAAGATTTTTTTAACATAAGGGTATAATATGGATGAATTATTTTGCAAAATTTTAAGTTCAAATGAACTCGAGACAATTCAAAAGGTTGTGAAATGTCCAGGGTATTGCCCCGGACAATCTTTTAGATATGTTGGAGGACGACTGGACATATTATGTTTTGCTTAAGAAAAATCATCCTCAAAAATAAACAAATAGGAACCCACCAAGTTATTACATAGGATTTGGTAGTTACATTTTAAACCTATTTTCTAGCATGCAATTTTAAATTCTCTACAAAATTATATTTGTTGCAAAAAGCTAATCTTTCTGCTCGTGTGCGAGAAGATAACTAGTACGCTTTAACAGTTTACAGTACTTTCTTTTCTTGCATTACTTTATTGTATTTTCCTGCTTATAAAACTTGCATGTCAAAATTGAAACTTTTAGGATAGTCGAAAAACCAAAACAAAACAAAACAAAACAAAAATAAAATTCAATGCCATAACAAAGCAAAATATAAGACAACTCAAAATTTAATCACAAACAAAACAAAACCACAATTGCAACTAAATTAAGATGTCTCTTTGGATGATCGGGAATACCTCGGAGGAGGCAACCTACGACTGCTAACGAGCTTTCCCCGGTCTGAATAAACTTATGGAACTAATTCAGTTGAATTTAATAAATTCATTTAGACTATGTGAATTTGAGGAAAATAGTGTGTCGGTATGAGGGAACCGTAGGATCCTAATCAATGTCGCTTAATCAACGTAAACATTTTCCCCTTAATAATGTATTAAGACACCTCAATTTAAATATCTTCAAAACATGAAAATTCTCTCATCTCTTCAATTTGACACTTCTAAAATTAAACCTACTGCAACGCGGAACTTGAAGCATACATAGTGGGCAGCACGGCCATCTTCAGTACAAAATTTTGTTCCTAGAAATAAACAAACAAACCATAGAACTTTGAGGTAGCTTGTCTAGTGTAGCATAAACACTCACATTATCTCTATAGAACTTTGTATCTCGTGTAATATAAGCACTAAACTCGTTTTAGAATTCTGAGGTTGTCATCTGATATGACATAAATCCTCCTATCTTCCAAGCTATTCACATGATCAATATCAAGTGAATATAAGCCCTAGATGATTAAAATTGGCAGGATGAAACGTTCAAAAAAATCACAAATTAAAGCCAAATTATATGATAGTTTAGGAAATCACCAAGATTCTTCTTGGAGTTGTGTTTTCCCTAGTTTTCTCTTCGTTTGGATTCCTATAATAACTGTTCGAAGCTTGATCCACTAACCTATTGGATTTCCTATTACCAAATTACCTTAAATAATCCTACCTATTACAAGTGATGAGAATAATATTTCCTGATCTAAATCGAGAGTTTTCTTAGATGACTTCACTTATCTAAGATGTAATTAACTATATGGGCTTGCCCTTATAGGAAACTTTAAAGACTAGATTAATATAAACTTTATATAGTTCTTTTGTATTAGATTGGGGACTCTGTCGGTCAACATAACAGGTTTTGTAGACCAAACGGATGTCATATTTCTTAGTTTATTTAATCAAGCCGCACTATCAAGTAATGTGTCTATTCTTCGGAATAGATGCATAACCTGACGTGTCGTGCTTGCTTACTTAAACTATTGCATATATGAGATCAGTTTGATTTCATATTTTCAAATTAAAATATTAATTTACAAAAATTATGATTATATAAATCTAAAAAAAATTTCAATGTGGCGACAATAAGTGAAAAAGATGGAGCAGGTTGTGGCCACTCTTCTTCGGGAATTGTTGAACATCCTGGAGAGATCTTAGGTACTCCAGGCTCAAGTCGAAATTAATTGATTGATCTAGTTCAAGTATGTGAAGGAAAATCTATATAGGAGGTTGCATTGGTTGGGTATGTCTCGGAAAAAGTGATGATGGATACCCTTGCAAAGAAATTTAACTCGAGCTAATTGTTTAGTTCTATTTTGTAATTTTTAGGCCTTTTTCGTAATAAAATTTATTTTTTCATCTCATTTTTAGTGCTATTTTGTACATTAAAAAACCACTATGGATTTCAATTTTTACCTCTATATGGCTGTTAAGCTTCCTCCATTTCTCTACAAATATAATGGAGTGTAAGCTTCTTGAGATTAAATTGATCTTTTTTTCCCTTCATTCTTATCTAAACTTTATTTTGTTGTGCTTTACTTTGACGCCTCCTTGATACTTTCATCGGGATTTTCGATCGGTTCCTCTAAGTGACTGATGCACCAAAAATATACTTGATTTTTCATATACATTTGATATTCATTTTTTATGATATTGCACTTTTGATGGAAGATATTTTTTATGTTTTATTGCAGGTATGATGATTTTAAGCAAATAGAGCAAAAAGAAGCAAAAGGAACAAATTTGGAGCGAAAAAAGGCAAAAACTAGGATTTAAAGTTCTTGCACTAATGACGCCCAAATTAGCACCGACGTCAAGTATTTCCAGAGAGTTCAGAATTAAATCACGTAATAGGTAGCCCTATCCAGCACCGACGGTCCCCAATATCAGTGGAGGCCATAGTCAATGTATTTGGACAACTTTTGGAAGGATTCTTGTGGAAACTATTGGGAAATTCAATCCTAGACTATTTTAACTTGTTTTAAGCACCATAATTAGTAGTCTGTGTTAGGTTAGAGAGTATTTGTAGTGTGTCTAAGTAAAGAGGAAGTATTTAGAGAGAGTTTATAGTCTAGGGTTTAGTTTTAAGTGTTTTTTTGTGAGGGTTCTTCTCAAAAGAGTTGTAGCAGAATAAGGAAAGTGAGAGACTACTTCTTCCATACTATTGCAAGAGAGAATTGTGTGTTGCTGTGACGAGAGGAGGAGATTCAAAGGAACTTTAAGGGATTCACTTGGAGAAGAAATTAAGATAATTTGTATTTACTTTCATTGTTTGTATGAATTTGCTTTTATATATAAAATCTTTGTTTTGTTGTGTCTTCCTCATGAATTCTGAGTAGAATTCTTTCTCTTTCTCCTTTCAATGATAAATGGTAAAGTGATGGTTTAGATTGGATGTGCATATGAAAGATAAGAAATTGTGATGATTTTTCACTTCGTTCTTCATTTACTTATCAATCTAGCCAATTGAACTATTAAAATATGTTGTGAAACATACAATCTGAAAGGGCTATGCTTTCTACAAAAAAAAGTGGAGATTAAATTCAATCTCCTTGAATGAGTGATGTAGTTCATGGTAGCGGGGTGCAAATAAATTGGGAAATAAAGTTTATTGGGCGTAGAATTGGAGATTATAAGAAAATCCCCAATTTGTTCCTACTGTTTGGAAACTAAAAAAAGAGTTAGCCTTCAAGCCAAAAGGAAGTGGGAGCTCTGGAGTGAGACCCAGTATCCTCCCAGCCTAATCACGGATTTAGCAGCTAAACCTAGGATTAACTAATATTCTTTATAGCACTTGAAAGAGGGTAAAGAATAGGTATGCTTCTATTTGGCACAATATAATAATTATACTGATCCATATTATTCACTCAACATAACATCATTGTAAGGGGGAGGATACTTTCTCTAAATTTGAACCTTACATTACAAAACTTAGTATAGTAACTGTTAACTTTAATCTTAAGTTCAGATAGTACTTTATCAATTATTAAAATCTCTAGAAAACATTAGCATCTTAGTATTTACTTTAGTGCTTTGCAAAATTGAATATTGGATTTATGTGCTACGCTTTAAGGTTTGTTTCCTTCCTGTGGGATCGTTAACCTAGACTCCGTTGGAGCCCTGTATTACTTGAGCGATACTTATACTTGTGTATAGACTGGCTTCATTATTATTAAACTGATTATACTTTATAACTAAATTGAAAATACTTTTGAATATTACTTTAAGTCTGCAGTAGCCAGCAATCGATCAGTGACCAATCTTAGATGTCCCATGGCAAAGTTGATCTCCATCAGAAGAACTATCTTGAATCCCACTGTCAAGCTTCAAGTCACAAGAGTTAACAAATGAGTTACTTCTTTTTTTCATAAAAACATCTTATTTTACAAAAAATAACTTAGTTTAGTCTCTGACTTACCTTACATTTACAGTTGAATTCCGTCTTCTCCCGCTATGGCATCATCCCAACCTGGATCAAACCTAACTTCATTGCGCCTTCATGACCTTCATATTCTGTCATCATTCAGGGATCCTAGGGTCTATCAAGACTTCAACTCATATGTTTGCATTTTGAGTCAACTTGGATGAGTTTGTTCTATTTTCGTTAGCTGACAAATTATTTTCATTAGCTGACAAATTCTAGTTGTTAAGGCTGGAGAATATGGTGAAGGATTGGATGCCCCGTTTCTACCTAGGTTCCTCTATGATTGGATGGTACATCTATATAATCCTTTCTAGAGAAGCCCCACCAAAGTGAAAAGCGTCAGCTAGGGTGCCGTTTGAGGCCTCTAAAATTGTAGGAGAGCAGATATCCATCCAAAATTATCTTGTCTCGGAGCTTTCAAATCAAGTGTTGAGCCGTTCACTTTCAGGGAATTGACAAAATAGGATTGGAGAGCTCCTTATGCCCTTGAGATAGAGAAAGAGGCAACAATTTTTCTCTTGTGGTGAAGAAGAAGGTCTGTAAGGGTGCTCATTGTAAAACTACTAGTGTGGTAAGTTGACCCAAGCCTAAGCTAATTTTGGCTGGAAAATGCTTAGAAGTTTCAAATATTTTTATTCTATTTCTAATTAATTATTTTTTTCAAAAAATTACAACAAAGAAGAAAATCATTATTGAAAGAATAACTTCTTCAGCACCGGTTAAGATTTCTTTGTTAGTTGTTGATCCTATGAGCGCTCAACAGAAAGAGCCTAAGAAGATAGCTACCTAGGCACATACAAGCCATGAAGAGAAGGCCGCTTATATAGAAAAATAAGTATTAAATGTCACTCCTTGATCTAAAGTTCTGATGTTCATTGAAAAATCTGCTAAGGATGATGTCATCTGCCCTTTTCTTAGAGGCTCAACTAGATCACTTCAAGGAGATTGTCAAAATCTGAGCAATCACGAGGTGGAGCACCGTCGTTAATGAAAAGTATCAGTGGTTGATTCTAGCGATGTACGAATAAAAAATACGAAATATGTATTCAAGTGGATCTTCATGCTACACAAGGTAGCAAAGGTTAGCACAAACCTAGGTGGGAGGTTTGTGCTTTTAGACCTCTTAAGAACTTGTACTTTGACTACCATACAACATCCCACTACCTGTCCATAAATGCTGGTGTGATTTTGTCAACCTTCTTTGAGCAGGCCCTTCTAAAGTAAATCCTATGAGCCTGATGATGAACGACCAACTTGCACCATTTAATGGTTTGGGAAGCCTCCCATCTCTAATCAACCATCCTTAACTGAAAATGCTAGCAGTGACTAGAGGTTGAGTGGAGACTGGCTGAGGTTGAGGCTGAGGAACAAAAGGAGATGACCGAGGAAGAGGTGCTCAGATACTCAGAGTTGTTATCTACCCAAGAGAAAATCAAGCCATGAAACATTGGATGGCAATGATGAAGACTTCTGATGAGATATTTTATTGAGCTCTCCTCCTCCTAGGCTAAGGCGGCTTTTATGGATGGGAAGTTCAGAGATGGGGTTTCCTTCAATATCAGGCACATGATAAAGTTCTAGTTGGTTTCTCCTGAATTTTCCAACACGTATAATTTGTACACACTACTGTCTGATTTAGTTCTAGTTGGTTTCTCCTGAATTGTCCAACACATTTAATTTGTACAACTACTGTCTGATTTAGAGGATGGGATGGGGAGAGTGATCGAGATGACAGTGTGTCGTCAAATGTATAGTCGCTCAAAATTTTTCCCTGTAATTTACTTAGGGATTTTTTTTCTTTTTCTCTTCTATTCTTTTGTCCAATACATATAAAGTAAGATGACATATTATGTCAGTTTTTATCATGAATGATAACTGATGTTTCTAAGTCAGTCACACCTTTCTCTTGAATTTTATCTTTTTTATGTGTATATTTTTTTCACCCTTGTATTGAATGGTTGTGACATGAAGAGTGTCTGATCATGAGGAATGATGAGTCAATTTGTTAAAAATGCTCTTGGTTAGTCTGTTGAATTACTGCTTGTCTCAAGTCATATACTTTCCATCTCATGGCCATGTGATTAGGTTATCACATTAAACTGGCCACACCTTAATACAAACTTGTTAAGTTGGAGTAACTATCTAGTGTTTCCGTTGGGGTGAATCATAAGTTACCCACTGCAGATCTTGTACCAAATAAGTTAGGAATCTTACTGTCATTGCTTGACCCGTTTTGAGCTAGAGACTTGGTTTTTATGATGCATGAGCATTATGAGGTACATCTTTTATAGTTATTTGATTAGAATTTGAGTGTAAATGTTGGTTTCTTAAAAAATTTACTTATCCAACACTACCTGTCACTTCCAATTTCTTAGAGAATGTTATCACTCGAACATTACCCATGATTGTCAATTTCCTGGAGAATGTCATCACTCGAAAGTTACCAATCGTTGCTCGAGTATCTATCAAAATTAGACATTCCATTGCATGAACTTCTTAATCTCCTCGAGTGTCAGTTGGACCAAGAATCCTGATCCACAAAAAATTTGATAGCTTTTTACTTTTCATTTCATACATGTTTTTGATTATATTGCACTTTAAAGAAAGGTATGTTTCATGATTTCATTCAGGTACAATGATTTTAGGCCTTTCGAGCAAAAGGAAGTAAAAAGGAGCATATTTGGATGAAAAATGGACAAAAGTGCATTTTATTGAAATAGCGCTGAATGGCGTTGTCACCAGCGCCGGATCGCATTATTTTATAGAGAGTTGCGACCATATTGGCGGAATAATGTGCTGAACGGTGCCCTATCCAGTGCAGGACCACGCCTTATCCCGATTTTAAACTAGATTCAATGTATTTGGACAAATTTTGAAGGGCTGCTTGAAGAAACTCTTGGGAATTTAGTTTTGGCTGATATTAGACACTTTTGGAGCAAAGTTTAAATGAGAGGGAGAAGAAAAGAGAAGAGTTTAGAGTTTAGAGAGTGTGTCTTTCCATTTTGTTTAGGAAATCTAGGTTTTGTGTTTTCTTCCAAGGAGTGTAAGAGGAGAGGGAAAGTGAGAGATTTCTTCTTCCTTACTTATCTAAAGAGAGAATTATGTGTTGTTGTGAAGAAATAAGAGGAGTAAAAGGAATTTCTTGAGATTCTCTTGGGGAAGAGTTTGAGATAAGTTGTCTTTACATTACTCTATTTGTATGACGTTGTTTTTATATATATAATCCATGTTTAGTCATCTTTTCTTCATGAGTCTTGAGTAGATTTCTTTGTCTTTCTCCTTTTCATGTGATGTGTTTATGTTGTTATTTGGAAATGATGAGCCGATTTATTATGGAGAATTTTTGATGACTTTTTCACTTTGAACTTCATTTAATTTTTTATCTGGCCAATTGAATTGTTAAAACTAGTTGGGAAACATATTTTCTGAAAGGATTATGAGTTCCACAACAAAAGTGAAGGTCACATTCAATGTCCATGAATGAGAGATGTAGTTCATGGGGATTGAGTACAAATAAATAGGGAAATATACTATGATGGGCGTAAAATTGGAGATTTCAGTGTGACAAGCTGAAATCCTCAATTTGGTTCTAATGTTTGGAAACTGAAGGGAGAGTTAGCCTTCCGGCTAAGAAAAGTGGGAGCTCTAGAGTGAGAGCCAGTATCCTCCCAGTGTAACCACGGATTTTGGGACTTAACTTAGGATTAAGCAATGTTCTTTATACGCTAAAATAGGAGTAATGAATAGGAATGCACCTATTTGGCATAATACATTTGCATCACATATCTATGTCACAATAATCTTCACATTAGGATTGGAAAGGAGGAAGACTTTTATGCAACTGTACTTTGTTAAAAATTTAGTCTTGTGTTAGGTTAACTTTACTTTGATAGAAATAGTAATTAAAACAGTTTGTCTTTATTTTAAGAATTAACTTACTTGCAATTGTGTTGTGATTTGATAAGTGATTTTTGTGCTACGCCATATAATTAAAACATCCCTGTGGGATCGATATCTAGGACTCCATTAGAGCCTTGTATAACTTGAGCGATATGTATACTTGTGTTTAATTATGTGACTCATTATAAAACTAAATCAATATGTATATATATAAAAATCGCACCAAGTTATTGGCGCCATTGCTGGAGAGGTAAGGTAAGAAAAGGGAAACTGCTAAAATTTAATTTTGTAGTATTTGAAATCTTATATTAGAATTACAAGTCATAATTGTATGTGTCTATTTATTGTTAGTGTGCTTATTGTGTTTGTATGCATAGTATCAGATCTATAGGTTTAGTTACTTACGATTCTGAATTAGAGCGTTCTATTAGAAAAATTCGAAAATAACAAAAACAATCCGCAAATCCTTACAAAATGGCGAATAATTTAAACAATCAAAATGAAAATATACCAAGACCTTTAAGAGATTCTGTTAATCCAACAATAGATGAAATTCATTTAATTATCCAAAACCCTGATGTTGCTGTTAATTCATTTGAGCTTAAACCTGATATTATCCAAATGGTACAAAATAATCAATTTGGAGGAACACCTAATGAAGATCATAACTTACATCTTGCTAGTTTTCTAGAACTATGTGTAACCTTTAAATATGATGGAGTGTCAAACGATGTTGTTAGGCTTAGACTTTTTCATTTTTCACTAAGAGATAAGGCTAAGGCGTGGTTAAATTCGTTAGTACCTGGATCTATCAGAACCTAGGGAGAGCTTTCACAAAAGTTTCTGTCAAAATATTTTCCTCCTTCCAAAACTGCTAAGCTAAGGAATGATATCATCTTTTAGTCAATTTGATGGAGAATCCATATATGAAGCTTGGAAAAGATTTAAAGATCTTCTAAGGAAGTGTCCACACCATGCTTTATCAGACTGGTTAATAATTCAAACCTTTTATAATATACTAGTGGGATCTTTGAGATCAATTATTGATGTTGCTGTTGGTGGATCATTAAAATCTAAACCTTTTAATGAAGCATTTTCGTTAATTGAAGAGATGGCTACTAATAATTTTCAATGGACTTTGAGAGGGTAATCCTAAGAGAGAAGCTAGTATTCATGATTCTAATGCGATAAATATGATAGTCTCTCAAATTGCTGCACTTTCCAAGAAAATAGATCAATATGGAATGAATTATTCTCCAACAACCGCAGTGTTAGAAGAAAATTCATCAGGACAGATGATAGACTCTCAAATGTCTTATGAAACTTTGAATGCGATAAATAACAAAGTCAATA
Organism: Papilionanthe hookeriana x Papilionanthe teres; assembly: GCA_022702705.1. Taxonomy (NCBI): domain Eukaryota; kingdom Viridiplantae; phylum Streptophyta; class Magnoliopsida; order Asparagales; family Orchidaceae; genus Papilionanthe; species Papilionanthe hookeriana x Papilionanthe teres. Next base: position 54,554,968 of record CM040433.1, read on the forward strand.
ATCCTTATTCCAATTATTATAATCTTAGTTGGAGGAATCACCCGAACTCCAACAAGAATAACACCAATGTTTTTATTAACCCGCAATGGGGAAACAATCCTATGAATGCAAATGAAAATCTAAAAAACTAAGGAAATATCAATTATAACCTTCTTATCCTCCTGGTTTTAATAGTAATCAACAATTTAAGGAAAAAAAGATGTCTAATGAAGAAATGATTCTAAATATGGTAATCAAATTCAACCTCAAAATGTTGTGATGAAGAACAACATGAATCAATTGGGACATATCTTTACTGCGCTTAATAATAGACCTTCTGGGAATCTTCCTAGCAATATTGAGATCAACCTAAAAGATCAAAACAAGGAGAAAAATAAGGCTATTCAATTAAGGAGTGGAAAAGAATTGGAACCAAGAGTTCAAAAAGAAGTTGAAGTTGAAAAAGAGGAAGTGAACAATGAGAAAGGTTCTAATAAGATATATCCAGACATATATCCGCTAGAACCAATGAAGATAACTGTTAAAAGACCACCTCCTCCTTTTCCTCAAAGACTAAAGAAACGGAACAAGGATAACAGATTTGCAAAGTTTTTGGAAATTATTAAGAAATTAACGATTAATATTCCCTTTATTAAAGCATTAGAGCAGATGTCTGATTATGCAAAGTTTATGAACTATATACTTAAAAAGAAAAGAAAGTTCAAAGACCATGAGACTGTTAACCTTAGCTGTGAGTGTAGTACAATTATTCAGAATAAGCTTCTTAAAAAACTTAAAGACCTAGGTAGTTTCACTATCCCGTATGCTATAGGTGAATAATTTTTCGGAAGAGCTCTATGTGTTCTTAGAGCTAGTATTAATCTGATACCTTTATCAACTTTCAAAGATTGGGAATAAGAGAAATTTCACCTACATCTGTGACTCTTCAACTAGCTGATTGTTCTATCACTTATACTAAAGGAGTTATGGAAGATGTATTAGTAAAGGTGGATAAATTTATCATTCCTGCAGACTTTATTGTATTAGATATGGAGCAACATACAGAAATTCCAATTATTTTGGGAAGACCATTCCTTGCTACTGAGGGAGCTATGATCTATGTTGAAAAAGGAGAATTTACTATGAGAGTTAATGACCAAGAGGTAACTTTCAACATTATGAAACCTATGAAATACCTTTCAACTGAAAAAGATGATGAATGATATCAAATGAAAATTCTGCGATTATTTGAGAGAAAAATCATTTTAATGAAGTATTTGAAGAAAATATAGAATGTGAGGATGAATATGAAAGTGAAAATGAAGATGATTTGGATGATATGCAGAATGAAAGTTAAAATTTGTTCCGGAAAAATTTGAAAGATTGGATACTATGGAAAATGGAGATAAAAGTTTAATGTCGTCTATCATTAAACCCCCTGAACTTGAGCTGAAAATTCTCCCTAATCATTTGAAATATATGTTTTTAGGAGAATCATCTACTTTACCAGTTATTGTATCTTCGAATTTAAATGAATATCAAGAACAAAAATTTTAGACACCTTAAAAAGATACAAAAAGGCCTTTGGTTAGTCCATAGCTTATATTAAAGGAATCTGTCCATCGATCTATAAGCATAGAATTTTGTTAAATGAACCACATAAACCTAGAGTTGATCTACAAAGGAGATTGAACCCAATAATGAAAGAAGTGATTAAAAAAGAGACTTTAATGTGGTTAGATGCTGGAATTATATATTCTATTTCTGATAGTGTTTGGGTAAGTTTAATTCATTGTGTTCCTAAGAAAGGAGGAGTGACTGTTGACATAAATGATCGAAATGAAATTATACCGACAAGACAAGTCACTGGCTGGCGAATATGTATTGATTATAGAAAATTAAACACCACAACAAAAAAATATCACTTTCCTTTACCATTTTTAGACCAAATGCTAGACAAACTTGCTGGACACAAGTATTATAGATTTTTAGATGGATATACCAGTTATCACCAAATACCTATTGCTCCTGCGGATCAAGGGAAGACTACATGTATTATACCTTATGAAACTTTTGCTTTTAAAAGAATGCTCTTTGGATTATGTAATGCACCTGCAACATTTTAAAGATGTATGACTTCCATATTTAGCAAATTAATTGATAATGGAATAGAAGTGTTTATGGATGATTTCTCAGTATTTGGAGATTCATTTGATACATGCTTATGCAACCTAGAAAAATTTTTAGAGGTATGCTAAAGAACAAATTTAGTCTTAAACTGGGAAAAGTGTCAATTTATGGTTGTAGGAGGAATTCTTCTCGGGCATAAAATATTTGAATATGGCATGGAAGTAGATCTTGCGAAGATTCAAATTATAGGAAAATTACCACCTCCAACAACTCTGAGAGGGGCAAGATGCTTTTTGGGACATGTAGGATTCTACATGCGATATATTAAAAACTTTTTAAAAATTACTAAGCCTCTATGCCAACTTTTGGAAAAAGGTAGGAAGTTTGATTTTAACGATGAATATTTAAATGCATTCAATCTATTAAAAGAAAAATTAATCACTGCACCTATAATAGTTTCATCTGACTGGGAGAAACCATTTGAAGTAATGTGCGATGCTAATGATAATGTTATTGGAGTTGTTTTAGGGTAAAGACATAACAAAATGTTTAAAGTTATATACTACGCTAGTAAGACTCTTAATGATGCTCAAATTAATTACACCACTACTGAAAGAGAGTTATTAGCGATCGTTTATGCCTTTGAAAAATTTAGATCTTACTTAATTGGAGCTAAATGTATAGTGCATACTGCTCATTCTGCTATTAAATATTTAATGCAAAATAAGGATGCAAAACCAATTCTGATTCGATGGATGCTTTTAATGCAAGAATTTGATTTTGAGATCGTTAATAGGAAAGGGGTTGATAATTAAATACTTGATCATTTATCTCGACTTGAACAACCTAATTTGAATGATTTAGAAAAGAAAATCATTGAAACTTTTTTGATGAGCGATTATATAATATTATTGAAAGAAATTTACCATAGTATGCTGATATTGTGAACTACATCATTAGTAATATTTTACCACCTGACTTAACAATGCAACATCAGAAAAAATTTAAGTTAAATTTTATTTCTGGGACGATCCTTATCTGTACAAGCAATGTAAAGATCTTATTATTAGGAGATGTGTGCCCTATAATGAAACTAAAAGAATTATTCGACAATGTCATCATTCTAAATTTGGAGGACATTTCAAAATTGATAGAACTGAACATAAGATTTTGTAATATGGATTTTATTGGCCTACACTTGTCAGAGATGTTTATAGATTTATCAAAACTTGTGATCAATGTCAGAGAATAGGCAATATATCTAGAAGAAATGAAATGCCTCTTAATTTTACTTTGAAAGTTGAAATTTTGATGCATTGGGATTAGATTTTATGGGACAATTTATACCTTCATTTGGCTATATATATATATATATATATATATATATATATATATATATATATATATATATATATATTATGTATCAAAGTGGATTGAGGCAATAGCTTTACCTAGGTGTGATGCTAGACGTGTTTCAAGGTTTTTAATAAAAAAATATTTTCACAAGATATGGAATGCCTAGAGTACTCATTTCTGATGGAGGATCCCATTTTAAGAATAATATGATTCAGAGATTAGTGAAAAATATAATATTATGCATAGAATCTCTACATCTTATCATCCTCAAACTAATGGTTTAGTAGAGGTATCTAATCGTGACATTGAATGAATTCTAGAGAAAGTCATTAATCCTGAGAAATTAGATTGGTCTGCTAGATTAGATACTGCTTTATGATATACAAAATTGCTTATAAATCTCTTATATGAATGTCCCCTTATAGATTAATTTTTGGAAAAACTTGTCACTTGCCAGTTGAAGTAGAATATAAAGTATATTAGGCGATAAAAAAATTAAACTTTAATTTGAAAGATGCTGGTGAGAAGAGACTGTTGCAATTGAATGAATTGGATGATATCAGAAATGAATCGTATGATAATGATAGAATATACAAGGAAAGGAAAAAATATGGCATGATCGAAAGATTGTTAAAAAGAAATTTGAACCAGGTTAAATAGTTTTATTATATAATACAAGATTGAAATTATTTCCTGGGAAATTGAAATCTAGATGGACAGGACCTTTCATTATCGTAAAAATATATCAGTTTGGAGCTGTGATTATCGAAAACCATAAATCTGGAAAAATATTCAAAGTTAATGGCCAAAGATTAAAATCATATTTTGAAGGCAATAGACCTAATTTTAAAGAGGTTTTAATGTTGGATCAACCTAAATAACTGGAAGTTATGTTGGGCTGACGACATTAAACCAAGCGCTTTGTGAGAGGCAAACCACAGTTATTGAGTGTTTGTTTATTTGTGTTTGTTTGTTTGTTACTTAATTATGTCTTATTATTTCTTAATTATCATTAACAACATTTAAGAAATGAATTGAATCGAAGTTTGGAAAGAATTTGGAAAAATTAAAGTTTGGCAAAATTTGAACTAGCACCGAACAGCGCTATTATCAGCGCCGGACAGCGCCGTTGTTCAAAAAACAGTTTTTCATCTTTAAATTCGAGTTTTGGCAGTTCTAGGTGGTAAATCTTCCATTAGAACTCCCAAAAACTGCCCCTAGATGTGAGAACTACCCAAGGAACGAAAAGGAAGATTCCAAATCTTGTCTAAATGGATTCCGACTTGATGGAAACTTCAAAATTTCAAGTTTTCAACTGTAGAAAGTTTGTCAATTTCGAGGCGCAACATCTATTCAACATAAATATCTTGAAAATGAGATTGAACGAGGATTTGTGAATCGAGGTATGAATTCTCCAACGACTAGAATAGATGAAATTTTTGTTCAGAAACATTGGGAAGTATTGTGTTATACTACTACCACCGTAGTTGTCCCGGTTGTGAAAGAGTTCTACGCAAATTTTCATGGAATCAACCAGGGATCAGTCTATGTATGAGGTAGGTTTATCACATTACTCTTGCAAATATTAATGATTTATACCTGATTGAGAATGTGTCAATCTGCCACTATTCAAATTTTGCTCCTACGAGGGACAATATGAATGATATATATAGATATCTGAAGGATGAAAGTGATGAATGGGAGACAAGAGACAATAGGTATGTAAGTTTCTCGACCACACTGCTAAATCCTAGTCGAGACACTTACATTATTTCATATGTGCAAAATTGCTCCCAACTATGAAAATTAGTAAACTAACTACGGAGTGTGTTATTCTAAACTATTGTATTCAAATGGGGATGCCTATTGATGTTGGTTCAATAATTGTTAAACCTGTTTTGGAATTGATCATTCATGCATCAAAGTATGGGCTTGGACATTCTTCCACCATATTTTTCTTCTGTAGTCAATCACAAGTGTCATATGAGAACTGGGAAAGAGTACTTCTACCTTGGAAGCATATAGACCCAGCAGATGCATATGGTAACCAGGCAGTTAGTGATATGAATGACATGAGCATTATTGAAGACCAACCATCTCAGAGGTCAACACTTATTCCTCCTTACTTTCCTGAAAGTTCTCAAATCATCTTAAAGAAAATTAAGAAATTGGAGAAGGAAGTGCAACACAGGATGAATGTAATCAACAATATATCCGATTTCTTTGATCATCTGGATTGGAGAATGAAGGAGCACTTTAATCATTCTGGATATCTTGAAGGAAGTTTGACGTGATTAATGAAAAGGAAAGGATTGACTGAAGAGGATTCTACTGAAGAATTTTCATTTTGTCCATTCTACAATCTGCTTGATGACGCTCAATCAATTGGAGATCTTAGAATTGATGATAGTTCTGAGGAAGAATGAAAACTTGATTAGTGTATTTCTGTGTTTGTGTATTTGAACTGATTGATTGCTTTGATTTACTTTGCTTTTCTTGGATGTTATATTTGGACTTGCTTTCTTGTTTGGTTTTTAGCGTTATTATGTTGTGGTTGTGATTGACGCTGAATTTTAGAATTATATGGCTTGATGATGTGTAATGTTTAGTGTTATGTGTATGTGTCTGACACTTAGATTTTATATATGAAAGTGATGTTTTGTAATTGTGTTAAAAAAATATCATTTGTCATGGCTTTAGATTGTTTTTCAATGCTTAATTAGACTAATTAGACGTCGGAGCTGGCTTGAAAATATCAAAATTGCAAAAGAAAGTCGGAAGCCAAGTTTTTGAATTGGTGCCGAACGGCGCTATGACCAGCGCCAGACCGCGTCAAAAGACAGAGAGTTTGGCCATTAGAGCAGAATATGCACTGGCACTGCCGCTAGCACTGGACAACGCTCAACTAGGAAAAAGGCCTGAAACTCTAAATTTTTGAGATTGAACCTTGGCACCCGCCATTTTTTCCCAAACAATCATCTTCTCCCTCTAGCCAAGGCTGAATTTCACACCTGGGGCTCACTAGCATTTGGATTTGAAGCAATTTTGCGGTCAGAAAAGTTCTGATTTCATCTTCTCTTGGTAAGAGCTACACTTTAACCTAAATTTTTTTCAATTTTGATCATGGAAATCTCTTACATTTGAAAGATTTGAAATTTTGAAGTTTTTAGAGAAACTTTGGAGATTTTTCATGGATTTTGAGTTCTTATATTTTTAAATTTACCTTGGAGTCCATTACATTGCAATTTTAAAATTGATTTAGAAAAATTTGATATTTTTAGACAAATGGCTCCAAGAATTTCAAAGGGGAAGAGAAAATTTAAGAAATTTGTGAATTTCAAGGCTTATTCGTGTTTTAGTACGTTTCTTAGCAATAAGAAATGTATTCAAGAGAAAGCCTTGAAAAACCTCGAGGTATGCTTGAAGAACTTATCGTGAATCGTCAATGGGAGATTTTCTGTTATTTCACTGCTGAAGCGATGCTTGGTATTGTTAGAGAATTTTATGCAAATCTGTATTATTCTGAGAGTGAATACATACTGGTTAGAGGCTAAATGGTTGAATCACCCCTGCTCATATTAATGCATTTTATCAGTTAAGGGCACACTTTTCTTGTGAATTCAAAAGTTTCTTATTACAAATGAAGCATTGGATATGATTGTAAACTTTTTGACTGATGGAAAAGGGGAGTGGAAGGTCAAAAAAGGGCTAAAATTTAACTTCCCCCTTTCTACTCTGAATCCTGTATCAAAAGCCTGACACTATTTCATTTCTGCAAGGCTTTTGCCTACCAACCATCACAGTGAAGTTACTGTAGATAGAGTTGTTCTGAATTACTGTATTTAGAATATGAAAAATAAAAATATTAGGGCATTTATTCATAAAAGTATTTTGACAAGCTCAAAAGAAGAGACTATAGGTGGACTAGGATACCCCAGTCTAATTCATGCCTTGTGCATTCAATCAGGTGTAGCAGTTGAAGATAATGATGAGGTAGTATATGCCCTGAATCCCATTAATAAATTAAATTTGAAAACCTATGAAGCCCATGTAGGATGGAAGTGGAGTAAGAAAGTTGATGTGCCTTCTTCTAGTCATGAAAGACCATCTACATCAGAGAGCCTACTCTGCATGATGTTATGGATCAGTTGGAAAGGTTGAACACCAGATTAGAGGGACTAGAAGTAAGGAACAAAATAAATGATGATTATCAAGTGCGGTGGAGAGAATATGAGATAGCATATCATGATGCAAAGATGAGATTTTTCAGGAGAGATGCTAGTGCTATATTTCCTTCATACCCTGAGTATACTCCATACGAGCCTGAAGAACCTGAAGATGGTGGAGCTCCCGTAGAAGATGAAGATTGGTAGTTTTATAGTTTTATTTTCATTTTATTTTGTATTTTTGTTTCGTATATGTGATGTACCCGAGACTCTTTTAAATTAGGATCTGTGATGTAATGTGTATTTGGTTTTACTTACAGCAGACTTTATATTGAATTGTGATGTATGTCATAATATAGTAGTGTTTTCATGTGTTTGGTTTGTTAGTTTAATTTGTGATAGTAACAGTTGGATATTAATGTTGTGTGTGTAGTTTATGTTTCATGTTTTTCTGTTATAAATTCCTAACCCATATTTGTGTATAGAAATGTTCTTACTTATTTCAGGCCTACTGTTCTACCTTATGAAGAAAAACATGCTTAAACTAAGAAGTATGAAAAGCCCAACATATTGAGGTATGAGTTATATGTTTATATTTTTTCTTTCCTCCCATATTAATTTTATTGATATCCAAAAATCTAAGTTTGGGGGAGGGAAAGAAATAACTATTAAATGTTCATTTAAATGTATTTTCAAAATTATTAACATAATTTTCTGTAATAGAACTAAATTTCAAATAACTGTATTTTGATTTTATTTAAGTATTTTTTAAAGTTGAATGAAATTATTTGGTAATTAAAAGTAATTTTGTAAGCTAAGAGATTTGGTATAAGAGAATAAGACTATAGCCAACTATTCAAAGTAAGAAAAGCTGTATATTTGAATTATTAAGAATCTTAAATCTTGATGTGATAGGAAAGGATTGAGACTTTATGATGAATCATTAATAAGCTAAAGAAATGCTTATAAGGTAAAGGAATGTGTTAAGTTTCAAATTTAGAGTGAGAAAGGTGAAGTTCAAAATTATTAAAGGTTATCCAGATACAATAATCCTCACTTTAAAAGAAGAGAAAAGAAAAGAAAATAAAATAAAAGAAAAGAAAAGAAAAGAAAAGAAAAGAAAAGAAGAGAAAGAAAATGAAAGCAAGAAAAGTGAGGAGATGCCTAATGAAAATTGGCTTCACTTGGACCTACCTAAAGGAAAAAAAAGACTTAATTACTTTCCTGAACTTATATGTGTGGATTAGCATCCTTACTAATAGTGTTCTCATAAACTTATTTTAATGTAATTCTTTTAAGTTCCTTAATATGACAATCTACAGTCATTTTTGAAATGAATAGAAGGCTAGAACTCTTAGACTTGATTACTAGATAATCTTACACCTGCAGAATTTACTTGAATTATTCAAAGATCCCTCTAAAAATCTTACTATTGTACTTATTTAAATCAAAATTATGGTATTCTAGAAAGAAAGTTCATTTGGATCATTATTTTATGTATTAACTAAACTTACTTGAGGATATTTAATAGTTAAGTTTGGGGGATCTTGATCCACTGAAAATTTGATAGCTTTTTACTATTCATTTCATACTTTTTTTTATGATATTGCACTTTAAAGAAACAAATTTTCATGATTTCATGCATGTACAATGATTTTAGGCCTATGAAGCATAAGGGAGTGAAAAGGAGCAAATTTGGAGCAAAAAGGGACAAAAGTGCATTTTATTGAATTAGCACTGAACGACGCTGGATCCCGCTATTTTACAGAGAGTTGGGAACGTATTGGCGGAATAATGCGCCTAATGGCGCCCTATCCAGCTCGGACCACACTCTATCCCACATGTAAACTAGATTCAATGTATTTGGCAGGAGTTTGAAGGGTTGCTTGAGGAAACACTTGGGAATTCAGTTTTGGCCAAACTTAAACACTTTTGGAGCCAAGTTTGAATGAGAGGGAGAAGAAAAGAGAAGAGTTTAGAGTTTAGAGAGTGTGTCTTTCCATTTTGTTTAGGAAATCTAGGTTTTGTGTTTTCTCTTCTAAGGAGTGTAAGAGGAGAGGAAAAGTGAGAGATTTCTTCTTCCTTACTTATCTAAAGAGAGAATTGTGTGTTGTTGTGAAGAAAGAAGATGAGTAAAAGGAATTCCTTAAGATTCGCTTGGGGAAGAGTTTGAGATAAGTTGTTTTTACTTTACTCTGTCTGTATGACGTTTTTTTATATATAAAATCCATGTTTTGTCATCTTTTCCTCATGAGACTTGAGTAGATTTCTTTATCTTTCTCCTTTTTATGTGATGTGCTGATGTTGTGATATGGAAATGGTGTGTCGATTTATTATGGAGAATTTGTGATGACTTTTTCACTTCAAACTTCATTTACTTTTTGATCTGGCCAATTGACTTGTTAAAACTTATTTGGAAACATATTTTCTGAAAGAATTATGAGTTCTACAACAAAGTGAAGGTCACATTCAATGTCCATGAATGAGAGACTTAGTTCATTGGGATTGAGTGCAAATAAATAGGGAAATATACTTTGATGAGCGTAGAATTTGAGATTTCAGAGTGACAAGCTGAAATCATCTATTTGGTCCTAATGTTTGGAAACTGAAGCGAGAGTTAGCCTTCTAGCGAAGGGAAATGGGAGCTCTAGAGTGTGAGCCAGTATCCTCCCAGCCTAACCACAGATTTGGGGACTAAACTTAGGATTAGCCAATGTTCTTTATACATTAAAATATGGGTAAAGAATAGGAATGCTCATATTTTGCACAATACATTTGCTTCACTGATCTACGTCACAATAATCATCACATTATGATTGGAAAGGAGGAAACCTCTTTTTTGCAACTGTACTTTGTTATAAATTTAGTCTTGTGTTATTTTAACATTACTTTGGTAGAAATAGTAATTAAAACAGTTTGTCTTTATTTTAAGAATTAACTTACTTGCAATTGTGCTGTGATTCGATAAGTGATTTCTGTGCTACGCCATAAAATTAAAACCTCCATGTGGGATCGATATCCAGGACTCCACTAGAGCCCTGTATTACTTGAGCAATATGTATACTTGCGTTTAATTGTGTGACTCATTATAAAATTAAATCAATATATATATCTAAATCTGAGTTCATAAATTTTGGCAAATTTAAAAAGTCGCACCAAATCCTATGCATAATTTGAAGAAATTTTACATCATTCATTTTTATGAATTCAATAAATAATTACAAGGATATAAGTAATAACACATTTTTTTAGATGCAATATTTTTCCTATGGATAGAATAACTTCAAAGTGTTTCATTTTCATGTTAAGTCACTCATTTTTCCTTGTAGATCTTGAACTTAAATACTGTCATGACCCGATTCATGTCTGGTTGAGCTTTCCAATACCATGTCTTCACGTGGCGGGGTTGGCTTTTTTCAACACGAGGTCTCCATCGACAAAAGTCTTCTTTCGAATGTGCTTGGTGTAGTATCGAGCCATCAGTCTCTTCACCTCTTCATGCATGAGGGTTGAGTCAGGCCTAAATCTCAATATTGTAGATCTCTTTCCCAGGTCACTGCGTCTCGGATAACATCCATCATTTGATTCTTCAACTTCTAGATATATTGGGTCATGAACTCTCTGGCACACACCATATTGTTGGCGACACTGTTATGAATTTATTGTCCTTGAGCTACTCTTTTTCTTATTTATGGCAAGAATCATGCTCATCGCACATTGTAGGATGTTGAATCCTAATTTATTTGTGAATCACGCCTATGGAATATCGTATATGCAAAGAGAGATAGAGATACAGGGAGAGAGAGAGAGAGATAAGTGAACAACAATCTGTCAATTCATATTCATAAAATGATCTCTTATTTATAGAGGAGATGGTACAATGATGTTGGTAATACATTTTTGCCCCCTAATTGAAAGGGGTTCTTACTAGAATATTTCTAGTATTTCACATATATGGGCTTATCATCCGACTATTTTCTGGTTCGATTGGCTAATCTTAATTGGATTTGTCTTAGTGAGATCAGCTCGGTCAACTTGGATAGGCATGGTCAGCTCGGCTGGTCAAACTAGTTCATTATGGATCGACCATTAGATCTAGCTTGAATATCAATCCTTAACTCTAATTAGGAGCCTCTGGGCATCCATGGGATGGTTGGAAATGTTATAGAACTAAATCCTTTCCTGAATCGGCCCTACTGGAGGTTAGGCCATCCCATCATATTGACTTTCTGTAGAGATCGATTCGGATGTTATTTTGTCTCGTTTCAGGTTGAATGGCTTGTGTTTATATCATCTGATTATCTTTTACCTGTTTTGTGGTTCAGTCAGCTTTGGTGTTGTCAGGTTGGTTTGCACGGATTCGCTCATTGATCAAGTGGGCCCCACGAGCTCTTAAATGTGGGTCAGCATTCCTTGTACTCTTCCCATCTTGACCATTGGATCCCTTCAAGATCTGTACTAACATATTTTTTATGTACAATATAAATTCAAATTCAAACTCTAATTGTTAAAATTTTAATTTAGCATATAAGAAATTCAAATTTGTGACCCTTTGACTATCCTTGAAATTTTCATCAATTAAATAAACTTATATCAACTAAAATAGAATGCTGAGAATTGTAATGTTGAGTTAAAACAAAAGCATTGAAGGTTTTTTTGTGAGTAGCATGATTGCTGACGTCATGAAGCCTTCTTTAATGGAGTAGTTGGTTGGATATTATTCTTTATTGAATCGAAAGCTCTTTCCATCATTTTCAATCTTTCAATCATTATTAACTGCTCTCTGCATAATCACCGAAGAAGCTTTATTGGATGTTTGAAGTCATTTCCAACAAAACAAAAATGAAAGCAATCTCCGTATACCCTTTAAATTTAAAATGTTTTGATTTAGGAGGATAAGTTTAAATATATTGAACACATTGATTTTCGTGCAGGCTAGGAATTGTAGAGAGCGAGTTATATTACATTTAGGACAGCCAATATAACCATTATTTTGGGAATCAAAGCTTATGACTACGAACATGGCCATTACTCTTATCCTTTTAAAGATTTCATATATGATGCACTTTTTAGGGCAATGGGAGGAACTGTAGTGGGGCCATTAGGGCAGTGCCTCCATTAGCCCAAGCCATTAGAATAAATTTTTTTCTGTTGTTATAAAATTATGGTTTTATAAATTAAAAATGGTCTTTTGATCGGTTCAACTATGGAACGGTCATTCAACATGTTTGATCTAAGTTTAAAACCGTTTTTGTATTGAATCAATCAGAATCAGAATTGATCCGACGAACAAGTGGTGACCTATCCGGTTTCTAAGGAACTGGTCCGTTCAAATATTATACAATTTAATCTTTTTATTTTAATTGGATGATTAGAAATAAGATATCTAGATTGAAAATAGAAAAAATATATATATTATGTTTTAAAATTTTAATAGAAATATAATTTAATATATTAAAAAATTATTTTATATTAAAATATTATTTATTGAATCAATAAAAATAAGATTAATATATAATTCTTCTATTACTTAACATATATTACAATAATTTAAATATTTGCTAACCTTAGCTCACCCACCACAGAGTTTGCAAGTTTGAAGTCGCAAAAGAACTGTAACTGACAATCGATAGCCCTTAATGGTACAATTGCACAGACGATTATTGTGTCTGGAGAATGTGCAGAAAAGAGCAGAGATCAGCCCCAAACGAACACTCTAGTCATTCACCACCGGCCTATCAATTAGTCCCATGGTAAGATTACTTCAAATTTATTGTTTTATCTGTTATTATTGAGAACATTTTTTCTTGTTTACTTGCGCCGGCTTGTCACACTTTGCATTTGTAAAATTTGACAAACCTTTTTTTAATAATCTATTGCTTATATTACTAATCCTTTTTTTTCTGTTTTTCATTATTTTATTCCATTTATTACAATTGTTCTAATAATAATGCAGTTGGGGGTCTCTTGCTAAAATATTTTTATTGCAATAAATTAAATTTGTGATTTTTTGTTAGTATTCATTTATAGTTATGATTATCTGCTTTATCCTGAGTCCCGTGTAAGAAAAAGACATTCAATATAAAAATTATTGTAGTAATAGCAGGACAAATACAACAACAATAGTTAGGTGATGATTTCAAATATATTTTATTTTTTAGATTAGATTATGAAAATAAATTTTACTTTATATTTTTTTTATTACTTATCATAAATGTCTTTGTATTATTCATCTTAAAAATAAAATTTACTATTTTTAAATCTTTTTTTTGGCCTGGATTATGAAAATAATTTAAATTTTATATTTTTATTTCTTATCTTAATTGTATTTGTATCGTTCAACTTAAAATAAAATTTACTATTTTTAAGCCTTCAACTAAATTTTATCAGATTAGTTTAATCAAAAAAATTTTTTATTTTTTATTTTATTTTATTGTACAGTTGATTAATTTGGATCTTAAATATGTATGAATGTGTAGCACATTTGTTGGAAACGAATGAAGTATCTCAAGAGGTTGAGTTTAAGCACTTGCCTCACCAAAAAAAATGTTGGTCTCAAGAGTTTGTGTGCCTACTAAAAAAATTCTTAGCTCCACATCTAATTAGAGAACTTTTCTTTGTCATCAGTTAAGGAACACTAAAATGATTTTGTTACTGTATAAGTTAGGTTGATCTGGCTTAAGGAATATTAGATGTTCGTTTGCTGGCTAACCAACTACACTAAAATTGGTACCTACATTGCGGTTTCTGATAGGAAACTAGGTAAATCATATGAGCAAATGTCCAAGGGCCAATTCTAAAGAGAATGCAACTGACGAATGATAATGAATTATCAAGAAGATGAAGTCTCAAACTTAGAAAATTTTATTTTTGTATGAATGTCATGTGAAAGTTTATATATTTGTAATATGCATTTGTGAACATTTACAATAGTACAACAATTCAAATTTAAATTACAAAGCCTTTAAATTTTAAATTTTGAATTTTCATTTTTTATGAGAGAATGAATTAAAATCAATAAAAAATAATAATTTGATATAAATTTATTCAAAATGTTAATTTTCACTTAGTGTGGTCGAACCATGTTTATGATTGATTGTACATGTATAACCATGTACCCTCATATCTCGTTCTCACACTTGGCCAGCTCACCTTTCTTTCCTATCTTTTGTGCTAACTAAATTATCTTGTTGTTTACAATTTGATTAATGAAAAGGACAAAAGGAGAGTTTAGTGTTATTCAGATAATATTTTGGTGGGAAAAACTCATGGAGATTGGCTTGGTAGACTTCCTACCTATGAAAAGAGATTTGGCAATTTATTCCAACTATTTACTTTGTTGACTGATTAGCTACTTGTTTATATATAAAACCCTCATGTTTTTTACCTTAAATATTATTTTACATACATTTTTGTGATTTTTATAGTGATTTCACGTCATTTACGATTATCGCACACCCCCCCCCGACCAAAAAAAAAAAATAGTTTACTCTATAAATGTGCTTATGATCACATATGTTATCCTTGTAAGAATCTCAAGGAAAAATGTGGTTCCATGTTTCTAATTTTTTCAGGCAAGTGCTTTACCATTCATTAAGCAAAAATTGAAATAAAAAATTTTAAAGCCTAGTTAGTAAATTCCACATGGATGACAAGCATCAAATATGTTGCGATACAAATGTGATTTTTGGATTAAAAGGATTTTGAAGGTCTAAAAGTAAGTATTAAGAATGCAAAATACTTTTAAATGCATTGCAAAATTAACTCAATGCACTTGAAATAATTTTTAGTATTTGGTTGAATGTATATAAAAGATTATTTTTTGGTTTTTGGGTTGCAATTAAATAAATTAAAAGTCTATTGTTATTATTATTATTATTATTATTATTAGTATTATTATTATTATTATTATTATTATTATTATTATTATGTTTTTGTTATTATTATTATTATTATTATGTTAAAGCACAAGAGCGTTTGGCAAACTAGGGCCAAGCACTTACTAGTGATGACAGACAAAATTTCAATAGAGTTATTTAAGAAGATGTAGGTTTGCAATGACTCGGGTCATGGTTCGTATGCAAGGTTTGACTTAGGCTACTGTGAAATTGCATGGAAAAGTTTTGCAGGCTTCATAGGCAAGGGTCATAAGCAAGGTCACAGAAATGTGGTAATATATATATAAATATTATTTAAAGATTTAACTGCTTATGTTTATTGTAAGCTTTACAGTCTTCAATATAGTATTTTTTATGCTAAAATATACGAAGTTTGTTCTTAGATCACAATTAAAGAAATAACTAATGCTAAAAATCTAGAAAATATTGTGAACTCTTAGTTGGACATAGTTCGGGCAAGTTATTTTGATCAACTTTAGAGCTAAATTATTGATGTGTACGTGTACACTTTATTGATGACTGATATATTGATTATATGATGATTATTTTGATAGCATGATGGTGTGATTTGATGACTATTATTTTCATGTTTATTAAAAATATGTGCAACAAAATATTTAGTACAAATGAACAAATGTAACATTATTGATGAGTATGTAAGTGTATTGTGGACCTCATGTTTGAATGAGGTCTATCCTCTCTCGCAGTTTTGAATGTAGCCTTAGGATTTTCTTAATGGCCATTTTTTATGACTAGTGAAGGGACCAAAGCCAATATAGAAGTCCAAACAAATCTTCACTGCTTAGGGTTTCATATGTTATACCCCAAATCTCCAACCCTTGGCTGAGAGAATTAAAGTTTAATAATTAAAGCCCAAGTTGAGTTCCAATAAGGTGGAAAGGTCCAAAGAGACCCTTGGAGCCTAAAGTCTTAAATTTTATTTTCGGTAGCCCACTATGCACCCCTAACAAAACTCCTCATGGTCTAGAATAAGCCATTGGGTATGAGGTTAATTCTGGACTAAAATAAGGTTTATCGCTTAATGAAATCCATAAAAATGAAATTCCAAAAATTAAATCAAAATTAAATTAGAAAATTAGTTAATTAAATCAGCAAAAAAACTTTTCACCCGAAATTCTGAAATTCAAATACACCAAACCAAATCTTTTAAATTAAAATGTTTTAAATTTCTAAAGATCCAAATTGAACCCATAAAGCTCAAATAAAATCAAAATTTAACCAACTTAAAACTAATTCAATCACCAGAATAAATTGACAAAAGATAATTGAATCATCAATTAACTTGATTACCATAAGAAAAATTAAATCATAGACATCCAAAATCTTTTAATATATCAAATCAAAATTAAAACCTAATTGAAATTTTAATCCTTAAACTCTCAATATCACGTAAAGATCACCAAAATTAAAACCCACCAAATAAGCCCAAAAATTAAATTAAAATTGATAAAAAGACTAATTAATTAAATTTGGCTAATAACTTAACTAAAACCTAATACACCTAAGACCAAAATTAAAACTTTAAAGGCTTATGCCCAAACTTAGCAAAATAAAAATTAAAAAAAAAAACTAAACCCTAATCAAGGGTCTAAAACCAAAAGCCCATGACCCAAAGCCAAACCCTAAATATCCTAAAACCCTAAAACTAAGCAATAAAAAACTATAATCCATTAATAAAAGAACCCATGAAATAAAATGCACCTCTCATCAAAGAAAAACCAAACACTATAAGACAAACACAATAATATTAAAATTCAAGAACTCCAAAAGTGTCACTAAATTCAAACTAAAATCAAATCACCTAATGGAAGAACTAGAACAAACCAATTTTCGACTTAGCCACCTAAACCAAGCCCTCCCTAATAGCCTTGAGCTCCTCCCATGCCACCTCCATGGCCATTGGAGCTCATATGCCTAAAATTCAAAAGAAGTAAAAGCTCCCTCCCTCTGCCAAATGTGACTGTCCAAGTTCTTCCCAAACACTAGCAAGCAACCGGAGCTCCTTAGGGTCTTTCTAAGATCACCCATGGCCTACCATGGGCATAAGAGATCCAAACTTGAGAGCTCCCCTAGTGATTTAAACTCCCAGCCACTTAGCCAAACACTATGACCTTGCTACCAAAATCAAGCCACAGAGGAAGCTGACCTCTCTCTCTATCATTTCCAAGTCATTCCCACCATCGTACAGTCTTACTTAACCACGAAAAATCTGGACTTTTTACGACCTTACCACCAACCACCTCAAAACTCAATATTAAACATCTCAAAAGATTCACAAAGGTTCAAACCACCTTCCCAATCAAAGATTCTCTATCCCACTCCCCTAGCCTATCCCAACAACAACTCATGATAATTTGTTCTAGAGTATACAAAGATCTAATTTAAATTCAAATTTAAGCTTGGAGGAGGAACACACATCTAAGGTGAAGTTCATCGTCAATCCCAATTGAGGCCACACCTCTGAGGCTAAGCTAATTTTCAAAAACTCCTCAATTATTTCTTGATTTGGAGCTAAGTGAGAGAAAATTCAAACTCTTTCATGACTAATAGTATAGATCTATTAGTTAGGCCGATATTCTTGTTTAGGCTTGATTAAATATAAGTTTTGTGTGTGAGATCGAGAGATTTTAGCCTTATATCATGGACAGCTCTCGGTCCATTGTCCTCTCCAGTTCTTCGTCTTGTGAGGATGGTGAACCGATGCCATCACTTTTCGTGTATTAGAGATGGACAAGGGAGAAGGACACATGCGGAACTTTGAGATCTTCTTAGCACTTCAGATTAATGCCACCTCAGCAAATTGCGTGGATAGTAGAGCCGACCAAAGTGTGTCGCTTGGTACTTTAACGAGTCCTATGATTAAAACTATGCCACATTGATTAGTAAATAAATATGAATTTTTGAATTAATTAAATCCTAAAAGTTAAACAGAACTACAAAAATTTATAACTATTTAAGTATAAATAAAGAAATTATGAAATAAAAAATCAAATGCTCAATAAATAGAGGGAAATCAAGGAAAAATAAAACACAAGTGAATTGTCCTTTAATAATGTTTAAAATTAATTAAAACCCTTAATCAGTTATTAAATTAAAAAATAAATTTAAACAAAAAATTAATGATTTGAAGGGATTGTGCACTCTATCAATGGGAACGTACTCTGATTTTTCAAGGACAGAGACCTCCCCTAAGCATAAAAACCCTAATTTATAATAAAAATAACAATTAATATATAAAATAAACATAAAAATTAATATAAAAATAAAAAAATATAAACTCAATTGAAAATTGAATAAAAAATTAAACCAATATGTTTGGTAATTAAAATAGTAATTCCAACAATTAGAAATATAAATCACCTAAATCTATAAGAGGGTAAGTTTGTAATTTAGATATTTTGCACACTAGCCCCTTAGTCTTTAAACATATAGTTAGAAAAAGTGAATGTCTAAAGTCAGCAAGCCTTGACTAATCATTAATAAACTAAAATTCTAATTTGGTTAAAATAACGAACAAGCTAAAAGCTAAAATTACTTAGAAAGGACAATTTTGTGGCTAACCCCAAATTATGAACATTACACCTTACTATAATTCAACAACTTAATTAAGTTAAATCAGAGATGCTAAATACACTAATTCACCCTTTTTAAGAAAATTAGGAGACTAATTAAGTCTAAAAACACACTAAAATGCAATTAAACCCAAAAGAATTTTTCGAGCATACAAATTTACCCTAAAAAATATGAACATTTTTAGTATAACTAAACCTAATAAAACTCATAAATAACATAATCACAAATGAAACTAACATTCTAAATTGAGACATGAACAAATAAAACTTATGCACAAGATGTTAATCAATAAAACTATCACTTGAACTCGAAGACATAAAACTCACTAACAACTTAAACATAAATATTTAACTAAGTCAACTACAAGATCAATCAAGGATAATAAAGGACATTACAAGCTCACTTTTAAAATGAGAATCAATCAACTTATTCTTTAGAAGTTAAATGAATCAATTAAGCATTAATTCTAAATATGAACTTAGGACATGTTTATGATCTTATTCTTCAAGGTCATGAACAAAACTCTTTCATAAATCTAAAAGTAATAGCCAACTCTTATATTTTTAAATTAACTTAAGCATTTAAAAATAAATCACCTTAAAATACAAACAATTTACTAACCCTCAATAATGAGATAAAGCAAGTTTAGTCAAGAATGATGAATTTACAAAAATACCCACTGTGAACCAAAACATCAATCAAATGAAACTTCCCACCAAATAATTAAACAAACTAAAATTAATTAAAAATTACTAAGTAACAAAAAAATAATTATAACATCAAACCAACATAATAAACCCTAAAATGCAGACCTAATTGAAAATCAAACAACTTCTACGAATCTTTTAAGTCACTAAAACTTAAAGGAAACCATAAAAATAAAATTCAAAAAAACTTATAATTAAATAAAACTAAACCAACCTCTAGTTTGTGAGAAGGTTGCAGATGAGGTAACCAATGGTTGCTAATAAGGACTTATTTGGTTACTCTTAACCAGGCAAACCACAAACCTTAATAACCCCGAGATGACAAAATTATGGGATCTTGCCAAAGTCATCATAAAAAGAAAGAAAAATATACATACTCAGCACCTAATTCTTATGCATTTACTTATCTCACACCTATAATTTTTACAATTTAAGTGCATTTTCTTATGTCTGAAAAGATTTATGAAAAGGTGGATTACACTTTTTTCTATATGTAGGATACTTAACTCATAAAAAATCAAAGTTTTTGTGTGAGATAAGAAAATTCATAAGAATTCGCCACTATGTATGTTAAAACCAAAAAAAAAAAAAACAATCCTAGTAAAAAATTAAATCAATTAAAAAAATACTAATAAAATTAAATTTATTAAACTTTAAGTATAAGTTAAACCAGATAAAACTCACAAACTCAATAAATTTTGAAAGATATTAAAACGTAAAGTAAATCCCTATTGAACAATCATAATGGAACACAACTTGAACAATAATAATTATTAATCTCTGAGTCTATAAATATTTTTTGGATAGCACAACCCATGGTTACTAACGAGAATCTTCTAGTCAAGCTAGGCTAACCACCTCTCCTGTCTCAGTAGATCTAAAACCAGTGTCCCTGGGATGACAAAAGGTCATGGATATCTTGACCGGGGCTATGTCAAAGTAGAACTTAATCAATCTCCTCACATAAAAATTCACCTCTTTTAAACATCATAAGGCGCTAAACCTTTAGGCATCATAGAAGTAGACAGCTTTATGATATGATTGCTTTGTTTGCTTGTTAGGCGCTTGGTAGGACAAGTAGATGGTTCTATGTAACACCAGATCGATATTGATTTTCTTTGCATGTTTCTAGGCTGCCATAATAACCCTAGGATGTGCTAACTCTATTTTGTTGGGTTGTTAAACTTAACACAGCTAGGCTGATGTAGTAACCTAGAGGTTACTTTCTATAGTGTCCTTTTAACTTTTTAGAGTTATGGTGTGTTTTGGTCGATTGATAATCAACGTTTGAACCATCCACAAGATGATGAACATAAAATTGAAATGATGAACCTCAACTAAACCAATAATAATGGTTCAGATGATGTCAATCAGTGAGTCAGACATAGGTCTGTGATTGGTGCCCACTAGTCATCCTTGTCCTTATGTGTGCTCGATAGGTCTGCTCCTATTTTCAATTAGAGCTTTGTTGTTACTTTTGCCTGGATTTATCGGTACGCTCTCTAAGGAAGAAATTTGATACATGAATTAAAAAAAAATGTAATTTATCTTTTGAAAATTAAATTGTACTCATAATAAAAAATTACATAAATTATTGCATTCACAAATGTAGAAACATCATGCATACAAACCAACCCAGATTTGATATCAAATGAAAATGAGTAGAAACATTTCACTATTTAGGGATAGGAAAGAGAACATCACCATAGACATCTTCACAATTATCTTGCTTCTATTTCTTATACTTTAGGCACTCACACATTACACAATAGGGAATGGTTTGTCCCGTGAGAGTCATCGCTTTATGAAAGTGAGTTGTACGCTTAGCATATCGTTTGACCTTATGCACAACTCTTCTAAATAGTCATCATCAATAACATGCATGACTTAATAAAAAACCTGCTTTGGTTCAATCAACACTAGAAATTATTTAAAAAAATAATAAAATATTTAAATGTGTTGAGCTTTAGAATATTTAAATTTTAAACTATAGAAATATATTCACATTACTCTTATGACAATATGCATACTATTCATATCTATGTGGTTCGATTTATAACCAAGTTTATGACCTATTATTCTTAATAAAATAACAACCTACCAAATTTTGCATCATTGATATCGGTCATGCATAGCTTTAATTGTTAGGTGGTTAGCTGGCAGCACTTTCCATGCAGGGTTTTAAGACTATTGCATTTTATTTATTTCCTTTAGTTTAGGTTCCTAAGATTGACTTCCTTCAATATGATGATCCTTGTTTTACGATATTAAGGTTGTTCATCCTTTTATGACATAAATCATCACTTTTTAGTCTTTTTCACGATCATATATCATAAGATATATGCCCTATGTGTCTAATAAAATATCAAGACAAAACACTAAATAAAAATCTCTTTAAAAATCATTAAAGCCGAATAATAGGATAGTTGAGATGTCACTGTATTTCTCAGTATCTTAGATATCTTCTACCTTTTATTATTTGGGTTCCTATATTAACTATTCAACTTTTTAAGCCTTTCCAATTTAGAATTCCTAATGATCAATCATTTAAGCTAAACTTAAAATTTTCTTTAACATAAACCACAACCTTAATTCAGTGTTTTCTTATGTACCCTCGATTACTTTGTATTTAATTAAATATAGAGGCTTTCACTTATATGATAATTAAGACCCCATATTAAAATAAATCTTATATAGTCCTCATACTATATAAGAGAAAGATTTATCGATTTTAATTTTGGACCCTTACAAATATCTAAAGTTTCTTAATTTAGATAATCAAACTCATTGTAAAGTGATATATCTAACTCTTGAGATAGTATGTTATTTTTGATGACATGCTTGATTATTTAAATAAGTAAATCTTTGATTTTGCACAACATTTAAAACTTTGTATCAAAAAATAAAACTGAGATGTAATAGCTAAGATTTGCAAATTAATATGTGACTAAGCTATATGCATAACATGTCTACTGTATTTTATCATAGTTTATTGGCTCTTACAACTACATACATGCAATATTGTGCATAATCAACATAAAAGAAAATTAGTTTAGAAGAATGGTGTAATTTAGATATCAAATACTAAATCATCATAATGACAAGACATTTCACATGAGTAAAATTTTGAATAAATTCAAATTCCACAACTCTTTGCTTGTGGAGGAAGACCATATAGAAAATTTTACTAGTAAAATACCTCATAGATTTATATGTGAAGATTAAACCACTAAAGTTTGGCATTTTAGTGACTTTAGAGAAGAAAGAAAGATTTAGCCTAAGCCTCAACTAGTCTTTGTAAAATTACATCTTAATTTCATAAATGTGATAAAGAAAATCCTCACTTTCTATATGCCTCATTAAGTGGAATAGAGTGGGTTTCCCCTAGCCTCAACACTTCTTAATGAAGACCATTTCTCAATGTTTTGATTGAAGACTTGAAACTTCAATATAAATTTGCAAATATTTTGCCCAACACAACATAATACTTATAATATCTAAATCAAAACTTTGAGCAAGAATAAACTAAGGAATAACTAGACAAAAAAACAACAAAAATTCTAGAGTATATCCCCTCAACAAAATTATAGAGTAGAAATAAAAAAAAAACTTAATCAAGCTTAAAGAAAGAAACATATGAGGATGAGTTCCATTTAAGGAAAAAATTACGTAAACCCTTGCCTCCAAAACACATGTAGTAAATTTATTAAATCAACATGATAGCTATCGATCTGACAACTAAATCTTTGATAAATATTTGTCATAATTACATAGTAATTGAGAAATTTTAAATGACTACCTATGACTTGGACAAACATGTTGTCTAAATAGCAAAAGCTATCAACAAAATAAACTAATAATTTCAAGGTATAGTTATTCATCTAAAATGAATGTATAATTTTTAATGAGAAACTACTTTTAAAGTGCTAACATCATTCTTAATATAAATAATTAAATAAAGTTGGACTTTATAAGTATGACGTTAAATAATTAAAACAAATATGAGAAGTAAAGTCTGCACTTGCCTTAACAACAAAAAAATAGAAAAGTTAAACTTTAATTTGAAGATACACATTCATTACATTAAATTTGATAAAACATATAGAACTTTAATACGTATACTAAAATCTTCTAAGGAATTTTCTATCTAATGAAGAAAATAAAAAATAATAATATATTCAAAAGAAAGAAAAGCAAAAGATCATAGATTAAGGTCCGCATGAGGATACCATACGAGAAGAACTCTGAAACTCATTAGATACGACAATAATGCTCATTCATCATATAGTGGAATCGAGTATCAAAACAACCCCACATAAATGATCAACACTTCAAATCAGTTCGAGAAGAATAAACTTGGTCGCTTTTGTAGATTAACCTTTCTTGGAATTCTTCAAGGAATTCTTTAATAGCATGACCTTTGTTTTATGCTTTTTAAACTTTCAACAATATTTTAGGCAAATATTTCAGCTAACATAGAATTTGAGTAGCAGCCTGAAAAAATGACCTGGCATCTATCTCATTAATTTTATTGGTTAAAGACTTTTAGCTTTGATACTCACTCTTTCATGGTCTTTAAGGCCTCAATGTGATCAACCTCTTTCACCATATCAACATTAATGTTAACATAATGCATGACTATTGAATTTCTTAAACTCTATCTCATAAAGCATTTCTTTGAATATTCTTTTAGGAATTATCATTATTAATTATCCTTCATAAATTTTGTTGTGGAAATATAAGCATCATAATCTAAAATTGATTTCATAGAATCTTTAAATAACTCTTTACTTTTTCTTAGGTTTCCACATTCTTAGGGGCATTGAGGTTCATTTTCTTATTTAGGTTGTGCTACTTGTCAATATTGAAACTAGTTTTTTCCATATAATCATCTATGATATGCATCATCTTTTCTAGGAGTTTTCCCTTCATATCTAATCACAACATTATTATCCTTTGTAAAAATTCTTCATCATCATTATCTTTGTTAATGTTATGCTCATTGCCATTATTACCTCAATTAGAATATCATATGATGTGTCTATTATGACATCTTACTCACCAACAACCCAACATATAAGAGTGACTATGCTAGAAGCTTATTAGTCATCGATAAGATATCTTTCATTAGCAAGAAAATTTCCAACAACTCACCAGCTCTTTGACTATAAGCCATACGAGGTGTTGGCATGGATTACTTCTCATCTACATTTATAACTTTGAGGAATATGTCATAGCCACCCTAGGTATTTCAAAATTAGAAGTATTTAATAGATTATTTATTTGCACACAAAGGGGGATCTTAGAAAAATAAACCCTCCACTTAGTCCAACTTTAGCAAAAGAGTCTCTATCAATAGTTTTCCTACATAATTAAGGATCCATCTCTTCTTAGCTTTCTATGAACTGCTCAATCATTACTTAAGGGAAACATCTCAACCAAAAAGGATGCTTTTGTTCACAAGAAATCTACAAGAATGAGAGTTCTAGGGCAATTATAAATCAAGAGTATAGTTGATAGGTGTAAATAATTAAACTTTAAAAATTATAATGCTTAAATGTATAAGCATCAATGTTTACATATTATGCACGTGATAAAAATTAATACTTCCTTTTAGGCTAATGCTCTATATTAATCTTTGTTAAAGTTGCTTATATTGAATATGAATCATCGATACATTTATCTCATATCCCTTCTCAACTTTACGAAAAAAGGTAAGGAACTAATGAACCTAAATTCCACATGCTAAGATAATTAAGCCATTTTTAGAATCTAAACTATGTTTAAAATGTCAATGATAATGATCTAGCTTGAATAAACTGTAACATGGAAATCACTAACCATAAGTCACAAAAATTCTAGAGCCATTTTGGAAATAAAACTAAAACAAGCCACTTAAAAGTTAAAGTTAACATAATCCTTAGTATGAAATCATTAAACCCACTATATACCTTAGAAAGCCGCCCATCTATTAAGGCAATTAGCCTGAAAGAAATCAAAAGCTTGCATAAAGCACTCCCTCCAGGTGTAGGGGTTTTAATAAGAACTCAATAGTGATACATTCCTTTAATTTGGAACTCATCCAAAGTTTCCCACCATTAATTTAAAACTCCACAAACTTCCTTTCCAGGCTACCTATATTGAGTTTAGTTTGAACATTCTCCATATATTTTACTATTTATCAATTTTACAATATAGACTTTGATTAATAGCCTATGATTAAAATGTCATTGGTCAAATGCCAGCAATGAAATATCTTATCTCATAAGAAATCACAAGTAATCTATACAGATTTCCTTAATATTATTCTCTTTGACTTGCGTCTGTACAACATTTTTGGACTCACCCTTCTCAATCCAGAAGGAGACCAATCAAATTTTTTTTAGAACAATCCACCAACAGATTGTTTAAGCAAAACCTTCAATCTCTTACGAATCTAATATACCTTTCTTGGGGTGCGATTGAGGTAGCTTTTACTTATCCAGATAAGTCGTTCATCTGAAAATACAGACTGCAGAGTTCAACTTGCATTCCGAGTTTAGTGTAAAAAACCAATTGTGTTCAAAGAAGTTGCACAAACATAATTTTCAAACGGTGAAGTGACGTTTCAAAACGCCGCTGTAGTGAATAAACGGCCCAAACGCGCCCTAAATAGTTATACATAAAAATTTATAACATGTAGACATCCCACATGCATTTACCTATATAAAACCTGAATTTATATTTTTTGCATTTATACCACTTAAATCTTTCATATCACTTTAAAAATACCATCATTTTAATTTTTAAATAGTCAAAACTATTTTTATATATAGATAAGGTGTCAGTAATGTAAAAAAGCTTTTTTTTAATTCTTTTTTAAATTTTAAATATTAGATACATAAATTCATTGAAACTGAGTGGTATTTATGTAAATCTACCTTAAGAAATTAGTCCAGAATAATATTAAAGTTTAGCAATATTTTAAATTAATAGAACACACTTGTCGCGCACCTATAGTGACGCGCTTACCTGAAAGCGCCACGCGGCGCCAAACGCGCCGGTTTTCTGCGGCGAGTCTTGACTTACTGATGTGAAACGTGCGGTTCTCTTCCTTGGTTCCCGTTGTCGGTTTCGAATAGTGGTCCCAAATGACTTGGCTATGCGCTTGTGGGGAGAACCGGCGTCCGAAAGCTGCTCGACAAAGTAAACCAATTCATGAAATAGACACGTGGTGGAAAAAAAAGGAGCATGTGCTGGCTGTCGCCTAGCTGGAATCCATTTAGTATTAAAATAAAATATATAAATATTAAAATGATTTTTTTGTCAATGGTCCTTGCGGAATAATCAATAGAGATTAGGTGAACAATGATTGTAATTACAAATTTATGCAAAAAAATTGAGCGAGGATATATGATCACAAAATTTAAATATAATATAATAATAAACAGATTATTTAAAATTAAGTTTATTTTATTAAAGTTTATTTTAATTATTCAGATTGTTGCTTTTTGACTATGTCATCTTTGTAGAGCATGAAAAGGGCGAGAAAAAAAGTTAAATTGGCATGATGAAGTACCCAACACAGAAATGATGGTGGCAGTTGAACGTTGGGCTGAGTATTCAAATTCAAAATCATTAGAAACTTGAATAAAATTTTATTTTTTAAGTGATTCTTTTTAAATGACAGGAACTTAGCGTAATTCTATTAGTACAGGATAAAATATATATATGTGTATTAAGAAGTAAGAATTTAAAGCTATAAATACTTACATAGTGCCACAATAACAAGAGCCAATGTATAGTGCAATCGGAACACATGCAGGGTTGAACATAAGCCATCTAAAAGAAATGCTCAGAAGTTGTATCAGTGTAAAGGCATTACCTACAAAACCATAGATAACCAAGTAGCAAGCCTCAACACAATGATTCCACAGAGAAGACAAGATCCCAAAGATAGATCCATAAAAGAATTTATGAAGACAATCAAAGCAAAAAAATAGATAAAAATGGAGAGCATGTTGCATCCAACTACTTGTAGAATGATACTGAGATATTGAGTGAAGGCTGAATGACAGTTGGGTTGAACAACAACAATCATGTGTGTGTGTGTGTGTGTGTGTGTGTGTGTGTGTGTGTGTGTGTGTGTGTGTGTGTGTGTGTGTGTGTGTGTGTGTGTGTGTGTGTGTGTGTGTGTGTATCATAGGCAAGAACATCATCTCTTAACCCTATTAAAATAATAATAATAATAATAATAAATAAATCCAACCAAAATCACAAATATCCATTAAGAAAACATTGCAAAACAATAACAAAAGTTGCATGCCAAAGCGATAAGTAATTGTCAAAACTAACAAAATATCATGCACGTCAAAGGAATAGACTACATAATATTGTATTCACATAGAAGTAACAAACTAAAAAAAAGCCATAACTAGTGTGCATGGAATACCACTTAGAGAACCTAAAATTGAGTTGAAATCTTCATAGTTTGAGCACGACCAAGCGCCCTTGCATCACCATCATGATAGATAAAGATGACTGTAATAAATACTATCTCACTCTTTTCACATCATATAGAGTAAAATAAGATAGAAGTAACAAGCAAATAATTTTTTTTAGCGTTTATGATGAAACTTCAAAGAAGCATGATTTATTTTCTTAAGATTCAATTTAGGTAGAAAGAAATTTTCAATAAGATATAGGTTTTCAACCTAAAGAAAAGGGGAATTACCTATAAATACCTAAAACATTACTATTTACAAATCAAGCCCCTTCTTTCATCCATTTTTCAAATTTTCACTCAAATTTCAAAATTCACATTAAGTCTGTTAACCTCACTTTTGTAAGGACTCGTTAATTTACTTTGCATAACCGCAAGCCAGAGTTGTTTGCAGTTTAAACTGAGTTTTCTAAGTCGATAAAAAGAGCTTCACCTTCCATATGGGATCGATAATGAGATTTATATTGAAAAGCCTTTATTACATGAAACTATACGTATACTTGCGTAGTATCTATAGTGTGTAAACTATTAATCAAATTCTAAATCTATAACATACCATTTATACACACTAGCCGCTAAATAGAAATTCAGTCAAGTTTTTGCTATCTTTTGAAAAGTGAATAATTGTATAATTGCAGGTCAGGTCAAGTTTTTAGCGCCGCTGCCGGGTAAGCGACTGAACTTTTTGACTTAGAATTTTTATTTGAACTGTTGATTTATTTTAAAAAAAATTTAGTGTTATTTCTCTTTTTAAGTGCATGTTTTATATAAAATATATCTAGATTAAAATTATATATATATATATATATATATATATATATATATATATATATATATATTTATATATATAATAAACTAAAAATATAAAAAAATTTATTTCGAGTTTTTTGTTTATTTTTTATTTTCAGAACTTTTAATTTTGTATGTGTAGTTCAGGATCTGAAGCTTAGTGCCTTACGATTCTGAATTAGAATGAACTATAAGAAAAATTCAGAAACAAAAAGAACTTCACAATTTATAAAAAAATGGTTAACACTTAACAAAATAATTTTAATAATCGAACTGTTGAACATGAACATCATCACGTACAATGACCTTTAAGGGACTATATAGCAGGTGAAATTCACTTATATATACAAACCCCTCCTGTAGTGGCTAAGTCGTTTAAACTTAAACCAGCTATTATTCAAATGGTACAAAAAAATCAAATTGGGGGAACACTATTTGAGGATCCAAATTTTCATCTTGCTAGTTTTCTAGAACTACGTGCTACATTTATGTACGACGACGTTTCAAATGATACTGTTAGACTTAGATTTTTTCCTATTTCCTTAAGGGATAAGCTAAGATGTAGTTAAACTCATAAGCACTTGGATCTATCAGAACTTGTGGAGATTTAGCATAGAAATTCTTGGTTAAGTATTTTCCACTCTCAAAATCTGCTAAGCATGGAAATGATATTACCTCATTTACTCAATATGAAGGTGAGTCAATATGCGAAGCTTGGGAAAGATTTAAAGAACTCATCAGGAATTATCCAGATTACGGTTTACCAGACTGGTTAATTGTTCAAACATTTTATAAGACCCCTTAGATCTATCATTGATTCTGATGTTAGCGGTTCATTAAGGTTGAAACCATTTGATTAAGCATATGAATTAATAAGAAGGATGGCTATTCACAATTTTTAATGGCCCTCTGAAAGGGTAAATCCTAAGAAAGTAGCCAGTGTTCATGATAATGATGCAATTTCAATTTTAGCATCTCAAGTTGTTGTGATATCTAGGAAGTTAGACCAATTTGGAATGAACTTATCTCAGACATCTCATGTGACAGAAGAAATCTCATTATGACATATGATTGCTTCTCAGTCATCATTTGAGTCTTTAAATGAAATTAACAATAGACCCAATACCCCATATTTTAATTATTACAACCCAAGTTGGAAGAACCACCCTAACTTTAACTGAAATAATAATTTTAGTGGTGGAAATCAGCAATGAGGGAACAATCAAGCAAAAACTGCGGTAACATGGAACAAACGAGGTAGTACTAACTGTAGACCTTATCCTCATGGCTTTACCAATAACTCTCAAATTAATTAGAAGAAGTTTTCTATAGTAGAAGTGGTGTTATAGCTGGGTAAACAATTACAAAGTCAGAGTACTGTAATTAGAAATATTAAGAATCAACAGGGACAAATAGTTAACTCACTTAGCAATAAGCCTCAGGGAACACTTCCTAGTAACACTGAAATAAATCCTAAAGATGAAAACAAAGAAGAGATAAATTTTAAGAAACCATCTTAATATAATCCATATCTAATTTTTCATATTATATAGGGGAATTTGTCAGTCAATATAAAAGTTTTTCGCAGACCAACCAGATGTCATAAATCTTTTAGTTTACTTAATCGAGTTGTATTATTAAGCAATGTGTCGGTCCTTCGAGATAAGTGTATGGCTTACGATGTAGTGTTCGTTAATTTAAACTATCGAATTCATGAAATTAGTTTGATTTCATATTTTCAAAGTTAAAATGATATTTTTCAAAATTACGTACTCATACATATTAAATTAAATATATTTTAAAACGGGTGTAGGGATATTCATTCTGAAAATCAAAAATTTCTAAACATTCAAATTTTTTCGACCGACAGTAGTGCACCCATGCTCTATCCCTATACAAAAGCTCACCCGCACCCAATCGCGGTGTACCCGCGCCAGACCCTTATTATTGACCTATTGAGCCTTTAATTAATAACCTGTGTGGACTTTAATTAATGACTTGATGGGCCTTTAATTGATATATTTCTCACTTCTTTTTCCTATCTCTTGTCTCATGCTTAGCTGTTGTGAAAAGGAAATCTGTGTTTTCCATGTCTCCCACTTCCTGTCTATGGGAAACACAGAGAAAAGCCCAAATATAAGGTTCTTAGCTTTATAGACTAACATGAATAAGGAGTTATTCACCATATTCGACCTTATTCACATAGAATTGGCTAGAATCTATAGGATTTGGTTAGTCCCACTGCTTAAACAACAAAGCTCTCTCCCATTTGTTTTCCACAAATCTATGAGGTTGTTACATACATTCTCACTTTATTTGATGATACCAAGATTTTCATTAATCGAAGGTGGTTAGTGCTCTAAATATGTTGATTCTTGGCAAAAGACTTTAAATCTTGGAGTGTTGTTTCATGGATCGAGAATTTCTATGGATCCGGCCTCTGTTTCTTTGAGATTAATCACTAGCCTCACTGATGTGAATAATGAAAGAGTGGTTGGGACCTTCTAAGTCTAGTTGAGCAAGTCTAGGGACATGAGGTTCTAGCTTTATCAGTTCGTCACACATATGTATTGCTAGTGGCTAGTCAGTGGTATGTTTAGAAAATCAATGGATTTTCCCTTCACTAGGTCATAAGGAGGGTTTGGCTGAGAGGCGACATCTCAATTTTTTACACATGGGAAGACCTCCCAACATCTAATGGAAGATGTGGTGGAAGAGGGTGCCCGTAGGAATTCATGATGTATGTGCTTTGGTGCACATAAGAGCTGACTGTCACATTCCTCATGTTGTCACTTTTACACGCTTAAGGAGGGGACATGAAGGAGACTGATAATGACTAGGTGATTCTCCCATTGTTGTTTGCTTGCACTTACTGAGAGGCTTACACTCATAAGAGACAATTTAGAATGGTCATGTCAGTGGCTTCGGCTATGCTATGTCTTGACTATCTCGTATTATGAGTTTTTGTGTTGTTGTCCCCGTTGATCCTACATGGCATGTTTTCCTACGCGATTACTGCTTTGTTGTTTTGTAGCAGTAGTGAGTACTAATTTTTGTTTATCTCTGTTGAGGGCTTATGGCATAGTCTGCACTTGTTTAATTTGCATTTATAATGTGATTATTTTTCTTACTTGGTTGTGCTTTGTAGTACCAAGTGTTTGGATGATATACTACTATTCTGTACATTACCTCCTTGGTTTGTTATCACATGCTACTGAGATTTTGTGAGTGTGCTTGCAGCTATTATCTGTTTCATTTTACTGTAATTACCTGTCTTACCTTACTGCTAACCCATGTTTTTCTTATATTGAGAAAAATATATGTTTGTGCGATGTGTACCAATTGCAAACTTGAAGATATATCACATTGCTCAGTAACAGATTTATACTTATGAGGTAACTCTTGCTAAGGATTCTAACCATTCAACTTGCATTATAATAATCTTCTAAGAAGAAAGATGAATACCATTAAGGTGAGAGTGACTTTATTGTTGAACAACCAAGCTTATGAACTTAACAACTTCAATATATTCCTTATAAAACTTTATATACTATTAAAAGAAATGTAGCTTTGAGATTCAATAGCAAGCCAAAAATGTTTCTTAAGCCTTTTTCTTTTCAATAATAACCAATTTTGTGTTAACATAAGTTTTATACTTGACTATGACCTAAAGGTAGAAAAATAAACTATCATTGTTAAAATCTATTACGTAAGAAACATTTACCTTCGTCTTGAAAAAATATCAAGAAAAAATTGTGAACCAGATAAAGTAATTCTTTGGTAGAAAGTAAAAAAATCAATCAAAATGAAGAAAATAATGAAACGACAGAGAGAAAAATTTTGGGGAAGAAACTTGAGGATGACACAACAAAGATCAAAAAGATTATGAAAATTGGAAGGGTGTCAAGCAGGACTTTAAGTAGTAGAGATTATATGATACTTGATGGAATCCCTCTAAAGTTATACTTCAAGGAAGGAAGTTAAGTAATATAAAATTTGGAAAGCCCAATAAAAATTATCTTTAAGAACATTCGAGGTAGGTAGGAGATCTCTTAAATAAACACCAAAGTTTGATAATATATAGACATTCTTAAAGATAAGAAAGAAGGAAGTTAAGAGATGAAATTATGTTGAGCCTTATAAACATTCCATTCTTAAAAAATATTGAACTCTTTCCTCTTACACATAAGGAAAGCAAATTAAAAAGCTAGTAATTCTTTAAGAGTCCATTTTATTATCTTAAAATCCAACGGACCTATGTAAGTACATGAGGGTAAGTAATAGGTAAGTTTGGCGGACTTGATAAGCGTGAAATATGTGATATTTACGTAGCATATTTTTCCATATTTTATATCTTATTATGCTATATTATGTTTGAAAAATTTTTTTTTGCCTTATTTGTGTAGGAAATGGGGCCAGCGAAGAAGTTGGAGTAAAAAATAATGAAAACAAGTACATACATGGATTTCGGAGTAAAGCAACCAAGTCACCGAGATGGCTCACCCACTTTAAATCTGGCATGCCTGCATTGTGTTCAACACCTTGTTGACCTCATTTTACAATGAGTCAATGCCCTTTTGACCTAAAAAGTCAACATTGGTCAAAATGGTTAAACTAGACCTAATGACCTACCTAAAAAGTCAACTTTGGTCAAATTGGTCAAATCAGACCTAATGACCTACACTATTGACCCCATAGGTCAACCTTTTGACCTAAAAAGTCAACTTTGGTCAAACTGGTAAACTAGACCTAGTGACCTACATTGTTGACCCCATAGGTCAACCCTATGACCTAAAAAGTCAACTTTGGTCAAATTGGTCAAACCAGACCTAATGACCAATCCTGTTGACCCCATAGGTCAACCTTTTGACCTAAAAGTCAACATTGGTCAAATTGGTCAAACCAGACCTAATGACCTACCATGTTGACCCCATAGGTCAACCTTTTGACCTAAAAAGTCAACTTTGGTTAAATTGGTCAAACCAGACCTAATGACCTACCATGTTGACCCCATAGGTCAACCTTTTGACCTAAAAAGTTAACTTTGGTCAAACTGGTCAAACCAGACCCAGTGACCTACCCTGTTGACCCCATAGGTCACCCTTTTGACCTAAAAAGTCAACATTGGTCAAATTGGTCAAACCAAACCCAGTGACCTACCCTGTTGACCCCATAGGTCACCCTTATGACCTAAAAAGTCAACATTGGTCAAAATTGGTCAAACCAGACCTAGTGACCGACCCTGTTGACCCCATAAGGTCACCCTTATGACCTAAAAAGTCAACATTGGTCAAACTGGTCAAACCAGACCTAGTGACCAACTCCGTTGACCCATCAGGTCACCCTTTTGACCTAAAAAGTCAACTTTGGTCAAATCGTCGGACCGGACCCGATGACCGAGTCCTGTTGACCCATAAATCAACTTTTTCACCCACTGACACATTTAAAACACCACAATGACAAAATCATAAGGGTTGGACATCTTAAAATCAATTTGATCAATTTGGACTGACTTGGGTCAACCCAAGTCAAAATTGGTCAACACTTATCTATTTTGATTAAAATAGATAAAAATGAAATAAAAATAACAAAATTAATCAAATAATTAATTTCAAAATTATTTTGATTAATTAAAATGATTAATGATTTAATTTTCAAAATTTTAATTAAATGACATAATTAATTAAAATGAAAATTAAATTAAAATCATAAAATAACAAAAATGACAAAAATAATCAATTAATTAATTTGAAATTATTTTCAATTAATAAATTGATTAATAAAATAATTTCCACCAATTTTAGTTAATAAAATAATTAATTAAAATGGGAATTAAAGAAGAAATGAAATGACTTTTTAGCCTCTTCATAATTAATTAGGCTAAACCATCTTAAAGGCTTATTTAACACTTAATTAAGCCCATCTTAAGAGCCCATTACCCATGGCTTAACATCCATGGTTATGCATGGGGTGAGGTGTCACCACCTCCTTCACCCTAAGCATCATCTCTCCATGAAGTGGCCGGCCAACACAAGGCCATCTTCTCCACCTCCCAAGCCACCCAATGGGAGGAAAACCACACATGAAACCCCCCTCACCATGGTTAAAGGTAATGATGAAGGCTAGGCATATGTGTCACCATTTGCCAAGCCTAAGGAGTGAGGTGTAAGCTTCTTAAGAGAGGTATAGGCGGCTCACCATTCACCTCCCACAATAGCCTGATGGACAAGAGCCAAAGAGATGAAACTCATCATGGCAAACCTAGGGAGAAACATCAAAGCCTATCTTCAGCCAATTGATCATCCAATGAGCTGATAGAGGAGGTAAGTAATCCCCTAGAACAGCCTAAGCCAAGCCAACACCATCCCCTCGCTATAAAAAGACCCCATGGCCGAAACTAGCAAAGGAGGAGAAAATATTTAGGGAGGTCCATAGACTGCTCAAAACCTCTTGCTCCCAACACAAAACTTCTTCTTAAGAGCTTCCATAATCTTTTAGGATCAATCCCAAGCCATAGTTTCAGCCCATTTGAGCCAATTTGACCAATTTTGAAAAATAGCCCAAATTAGGCACTTTTTCCAAATTCCTCCCTAAGCCTGACTTCTGGAACAAATTGCTGCAGCAATTATCTTCTATTGGGGTCCTAGAAGGCAACCATAAAGTCTGATCTAGCTTGATTTGCTTGTGGCCAAGGTATCGAATTTATCTTTGCAAAATAAATCGTATTTTTGATAAATCATGTGACATACTGGTTCAAAAGTGTATCATCACCGTATGGATAGATACCTCTCATCCAGATGAGCATTTAAAAAAAAATCACTCAATTTCGTCAAGAAATGAGTGAGGTATTAACATTTGAAGTTTAAGGGCCATGGAATTTTCTGGAATTAAATCCGAATTTCCTCAGCCGTCCGATCCCGCGCTTCGCGGATCAACGGCCCAGATCCCGCCGTATGGTGCCCGCTGTCCCCCCGTTGCACGGGATATTCCTGCCTGTTCGACGTGTCCGAGGACAAGCGTCGACGGCGGGAAGTTTCGGCGACGCGAAATAAAAAAAAAAGAAAAATTCATTTTTAACCCTTCAAACTTCAAAAATTCATATCTTTTCAACCAGAGGTCATAAAAATAAAATAAAAATACCTCTGGAAAGCTCTTGAAGAGGAGAAAACTATGAGACCAAAATCATAATTTTATTCTCAGTATTTAATTTTTAGTTAATTAAATACTCTCTGGAGTATTTTATTTATTAAAAATTATTTACAAATCAAAAAATTATGAAACTTTGAGGCATTTATCTTTATGCTCTTAGAGACCTTCCATAATTTTTCTAAGGACAGAAAACATGCCTAGGATACTTTTCTTGAATTTTCAAGTTTCTTTGTAATTATTTCAAATAATAATTATAAAAATTTGAAAATTAAGAAAATAAAAATACAAATGACTAGGAATGATAGGGCAACAGACAATGACCCTAGAAAAAATATTTCTAAGTCATAGAAACAATCTTGAATGACATTTGGAAATTTAGGGTTAAAATCATTTATTAATTAAATAATTTTGATCCTAAAATGACCCTTTATAAAATTGAACTATTTTCATCAACAATCTAAGTTTGAAAATGATTCTAGCTCTATAATAGAGCTAATAATAAACCTCACTTGAGTCTAAAATGACAAGATTAGATTCAATTAAGGCTTAAAATGACATTTAAACCCATTAAACCTTACCTAAATTAGGTTCAATAAAAATT
Organism: Papilionanthe hookeriana x Papilionanthe teres; assembly: GCA_022702705.1. Taxonomy (NCBI): domain Eukaryota; kingdom Viridiplantae; phylum Streptophyta; class Magnoliopsida; order Asparagales; family Orchidaceae; genus Papilionanthe; species Papilionanthe hookeriana x Papilionanthe teres. Next base: position 54,591,819 of record CM040433.1, read on the forward strand.
AAACTTCTTTAATTATGTTTAAGGACACACTAAACTTAATTAACCCATTAAACCTTACCTAAATTAGGTTTAATAAAAATTAAACTTCTTTAATTAAGTTTAAGGATATACTAAACTTAATTAATCAATTAAACCTTACCTAAATTAGGTTTAATAAAAATCAAACCTTTTTAATTAAGTTTAAGGACACACTAAACTTAATTAACCCATTAAACCTTACTTAAATTAGGTTTAATAAAAATTAAACTTATTTAATTAAGTTTAAAGACACACTAAACTTAATTAACCCATTAAACCTTACCTAAATTAGGTTTAATAAAAAAATCAAACTTTTTTTAATTAAGTTTAAGGACACACTAAACTTAATTAACCCATTAGACCTTACCTAAATTAGGTTTAATAAAAATTAAACTCTTTAAGTTTAAGGACATATTAAACTTAATTAACAAAAAACCAAACACCCTTTAATTAGGTTTAAAGACATATTAAACTTAATTAATCAAAACTAAATTCCCTTAATTAGGTTTAAAGACATACTAAACTTAATTAACCTCCTTAAACATAAGGTTTAATCAAACCTAAACCCTAATTAGGTCTAACCCTTAGACCTAATTAAACCATTAAGCCTTAACTAACTAAGGTTTAATCAAACTTAAACCCTAATTAGGTCTAACTCTTAGACCTAATTAAACCATTAAGCCTTAACTAACTAAGGTTTAATCAAACTTAGACCCTGATTAGGTCTAACCCTTAGACCTAATTAAACCATTAAGCCTTAACTAACTAAGGTTTAATCGAACCTAAACCCTAATTAGGTCTAACCCTGAACTCAATTAAACCATTAAGCCTTAACTAACTAAGGTTTAATCAAACCTAAACCACTAATTAGTGTCTAACCCTTAGACCTAATTAAACTATTAAACTTTAACTAACTATAGTTTAATCAACATAAACCTCGATTAAGTCTAATTTATTAGACCTAATTAAACTATTAAGTCTTAATTAAATAAGACTTAATCAAACAAACCTAAACCAACTTAAGTCTAGCTCATATTAGACTTAAGTCAAACCATACTTAGGTTCAACCTGACATGAACCTAAGTCTAACTTAAACTTAACTTAAGTCTAACCCATATTAGACTGAAGTCAAACCATACTTAGGTTCAACTTAACACTAACATAAGTCTAACTTAAACCAACTTAAGTCTAGCCCATATTAGACTTAAGTCAACCATACTTAGGTTCAACCTGACATGAACCTAAGTCTAACTTAAACCTAACTTAAGTCTAACTCATATTAGACTTAAGTCAAACCATACTTAGGTTCGACCGACATGAACCTAAGTCTAACTTAAACCTAACTTAAGTCAAACCCATATTAGACTTAAGTCGAGCCATACTTAGGTTCGACCCGACATGAACCTAAGTCTAACCTAAACCAACTCAAGTCCAACCCATATTAGACTTAAGTCAAACCATACATAGGTTCAACCTGACATGAACCTAAGTTTAACACAAACCTAACTTAAGTCTAACCCATATTAGACTTAAGTCAAATCATACTTAGGTTTAATATGACATGAACCTAAGTCTAACCTAAACCTAACTTAAGTTCAACTCATATTGAAACCTTAGGTTCAACTAACAGTGAACCTAACTCAACTTAGCTTGACATAAACCTTAGGTTCAACATACATGAACCTAATCTTAACCTAACTTAAGTTCAACCTACATCAAACTTAAGTCCAAACCTAAACCTTAGGTTCAACTCAACTTGAACCTAAACCAAAACCTAACTTATGTTCGACCTACATTGAACTTAAATCCAAATCTAAACCTTAGGTTCAACTAACAATGAACCTAACTCTACTAAACTGAACATAAACTTTAGGTTCAACCCATATTGAATCTAAATAGACATAAACCTTAGGTTCAACCCAAATTGAATCTAAATCGACATAAACCTTAGATTCAACCCAAATTAAATCTAAATTAACATAAACCTTAGATTCAATCTAAATCGAATCTAAATCGACATAAACCTTAGATTCAACCCAAATCGAATCAAAATCGACATAAACCTTAGGTTCAACCCAAATTGAATCAAAATCGACATAAACCTTAGATTCAACCCAAATTGAATCTAAATCGACATAAACCTTAGATTCAATCCAAATCGAATCAAAATCGACATAAACCTTAGATTCAACCCAAATCGAATCTAAATCGACATAAACCTTAGGTTCAACCCAAATTGAATCTAAATCGACTAAACCTTAGGTTCAACCCAAATCGAATCTAAATCGACATAAACCTTAGATTCAACCCAATTCGAATCTAAATCGACATAAACCTTAGGTTCAACCCAAATCGAATCTAAATCGACATAAACCTTAGGTTCAACCCAAATCGAATCTAAATCGACATAAACCTTAGGTTCAACCCAAATTAAACCTAAATCGATATAAACCTTAGATTCAACTCAAATTGAACCTAAATCGACATAAATCTTAGGTTCAACCCAAATTAAACTTAAATCGACAAAATTGAACTCAAATCGACATAATCAACATAAATTTGACATTCCAAACAGTTAATCGACATAATCGACATGAATTCGATATTTCAAACATAACTGACATAAAATCGACATTCTAAACCAAAATTGACATAATCGACATAAATTTGACATTCCAAACAATTAATCGACATAATCAACATAAATTTGACATTTCAAAGATAAATTAACTTGATTAACATAAATTTGACATTCCAAACAAAAATCAACATAACCGTCATAAAATCGACATTCTAAACAAAAATCGACATAATCAACATAAATTTGATATTCTAAACAATTAATCGACAAAATCGACATAAATTTGACTTTCCAAACATTTAATCGACATAAACGACATAAATTCGACATTCCAAACAGTTAATCGATATAATCGACATAAATTCGACATTTCAAACCAAAATCGACATAACCGACACAAATCTGACATTTCAAACCAAATTAAACAATTACCGACATTAAATGACATTAATCGACATTTCAAATCAAATTCAACATTAAACGACATTTCAAACCAAATTCAATAAACACCGACATTAAATGACATTAATCGACATTTCAAATCAAATTCAACATTAAATGACATTTCAAACCAAATTCAATAAACACCGACAATAAATGACATTAACTGACATTTTGAACCAAACTCAATAGAACTCAACATAAAATGATATAATTCGACATAAATCGATATGATCGAACTTAACACGACATGAACTGACATAGTTCTTAAGTTCGACCTATATCGAATTTAACTTAACATATGACATCATAATTCTTAAAGTTCGACCCACGTTGAACTTAACTCGACATAAAATTAAACTGAAATTGACATAAAATCCAAAATCCAACCCAAATCAATATTCAAGACAAATCAAAATTTAAACATAAATCGACATAAATCTAAACCGACATCTCAACCACTTTTGGACATCAGACAACTCTGGATCAACAGACACTTTGACCAGGTAATCTAAATATCTTGATATGACATTGTTTCTAACTTTATTTTCCTTGCAGGATGAAGACATGAAGTTTCGTTTAGATTTTCTTTGTCTGTTATAGGGTGTGCTAACTCTGTTTTGCAGGACGTCGACAACAGAACATTGACAACAAAACCAGGACTTTTAGGATAGCCACAAAACCTAAACTTTCTACAAACAACAAAGCAAAAATGACAACTGGACTATTAGGTTAGCCACGAAATCTGAAATAAAACGACAAAATCATTAATTGACAAAAATGACAACAGGACAACACAGACAACTGGACTATTAGGTTAGCCACGAAATCTGAAATAAAATGACAAAATCATTAATTGACATGACATCAACATACAATGACATTTCTATACCACAACAAAATGATGACATGACATTAAACCAAAACAAGAAAATGACAACATGACATGACAAAATAAAATTGAGATGGCCACAAAACCAAAACTTAAAACAAAAGGGAATCATAAACAAAATAACAAAAATAAATAAATAATGATATCTTCTTGACATCATAGAAGATATCTCATGACGTAATAACGACATCTTCTTATAGGAGATAAAATATCTCATGACAAATCGAGATATTAATCACAACATCTTATGACATTACGACATCACACGACATAAAATGACATGACATTATGACATCACACGACATAAAATGACATGACATTACGACATCACATTATGACATGACACGACATACAAACTACGACATCTCGACATATCACATGACATGAAACCAAAACAACAAGACAAAACATAACAAAGCAACGACATACACCCAAAATAAATAAACTTTCTGGTAGTATCGATTCTTCAGAAACGCACTGCTACAATAACACTTACACTTTTTTGAGGATAAATGTTAACCTTAATCGGGAGTTTTCCTAGGCAGTATTAATTGCTTAGGATGTAATTAACTATAGGAGCTTGCTCCTATAGAAGATTAAAGAACTCGGGATAGGTATTTTACCTACAAGACCTCTCTGGTTATCCAAGATCTTCAAGTGATCTTCTTACATGAAAAACTTCAGTAATTACACAATCTGAAGACATTTTCTATGAGATTATCATTCGATCTCTTTTTCTCTCAATCTCTATCATGATTAATCCTTCTTCAAATTCACCAAAGACTTCTGACAATAAGTCTAAGTAGAACAAGAATTAGGGTAATGGATAGAGAAAGAGAGTGGCGACTCCTTCACATCAACATGATACAGGAATTGACGGCGACGACATGCGACATGCGATAGATATCAATATATTTCATCGCCATCACAGCTCAGTGCCCAATTTAAAGCCCACATCCGCTCTTCTATTCAATCTTCAGTACTCCCGCACCGTAGTTGCAACATACATGCGCTGACTCAACGCATATGTGCCATCTTCGTAGCTCATCTGCGTTAGTTTGCATAAACTTATTTTGGAAATATTTTTCTTACCTTTACTAAGCTTTGCCAATAAATTAACTCAAGAGGACAATCTTAGGAGAGGATAGGAGGTTGGAGGCTGTATGGAAGGTAGGGTTTTAATCAGAGAAAGCATTCCTCTTAGATTTCTCTCCTTCCTTTGGATTGAAACCTCAAGAGGTGAGTTTTCACAATTAGTTTCTTGTGAGATCTTAAGAGATCAGTTCTATGAGAGAGAGGATGCTACTCTTGTAGAGAAGACAAGTTTTATTGTAAGTTTTTACTATTGTTCATTTCTTGCAATGAAGATCAACTCAGATTTATGTCTGTAGCTTTTTTGACAATGTGTGGCTAGTTTATCTTCATATCTCTATGATGTAAGGGTAATTGTTTTCATCATAATTTTCTGAGATGTTTTCCGCTATCATTTTCTCTAGTGCTTTTATGGCCTATGTTATTGTTTAACCTCCGATCTTAATTCACTTCTAGTATAGCCAACTAGGATGTTAAAATGCTTTATGAAACTGTGACTTCTAACCATCACGTACTGGAAATGAAGGGTTTATAACAAAATTTCAAGAGAATATTCATATTTTAGTGGAATTCAGCAATCTTTCTAGGGGTAAAAAATAATCACATTTAATGCCATCAGGATTGAGGAAGCCTCAACTTCATGGGTTCTATACTTCTTTTAATCTAGACTCAGGCATAAGGAGGAACACTGATTGGCAACAATGACGTAGGAATAAATTTAGTAAATCCATTATCACCACAATCTCCAAATCCCAGACGCATGAGTCTCATTATCTTCAAGGAAATCTCAAGATTTCTCCCGTTTTTTCTATTTTCTCTGCTCGCGTTCTATTATAGTGTATAGGGTTTTAGGAATTAAATCATCATTGTGAAAATGACAAATCAAGTTCATCAAGATTAGTAGACTAAAGATTTTTCTACTGAAATAATTGTTGCCCTGTGGGATCAATATTTGGTGCTCTTTAACCGTATTACTACTTGACACGTGCACTTGTGTTGTATGATGACTTAAGTCCCTACATGTTTTGGTGAGTCAAAGACCTAGAATGGGAATAAACTAAGAGGCCTTCCCTAATTGAAATATTTCACTATAAGTTAGTGATTTTTTTGTTATTCAACAGTGTTGTTTGTTGATTTGTGTTGTACTTCATTGTAAGGAGTGGGCGGTTACTAATGATGTTTGTAGAGGTCGATAAAGTGGTGTTCGATAGTGGTTTGTGGCTAGAGAAGTAGGAGGTGTTATCGGATCATTAGTGCAGGATGCTAGACTCCAGCACCCTCTTCTCTAGACTCTGGTCTCAAGGTCTATACCCTTCCTCAAGTGGGAGGTAAGGTTGTATTTATAGAGCCCAAGTGAGAAAGTAAGGTAGGAATCCAGAAAGCTTAGATCTGACGACCTAGAAAGATCCTCTTAATTGGTAAGGGTTCAATGAACATTTGAGTGTCATGATAAACCTATAATATATATCATTGATGTACACATTTATGTACCTACTTTTGATGATATTACACTTTAATGGAAGGTATTTTTGTGTTTTTTTTTCAGGTACAATTAAATGGAATAAATATGTCAAAAGGAGTGAAAAAGGATCAAATTTAGAGCAAAAAAGAAGAAGGTGTTAAATTAACTGAGCTGCCTAAGCGCCCAGATGTGGCGCTTAAGCGCCAACAGAAAGAGAAGGCCATGCCTATGCACCAAAGGCCCCACGTTTAAGCACTAGGTAGTTACTTTGCAATTTCAAGGAATTGTTCGTGAATTTTGATGGGGCATTTAAGCAACCTTTGGTACAAACGTGGGTAATTGATTAAGGGTGACAAAAGACATTCAAAAAGTACTTGAAAGAATGCATCTTTTGGGTAGATTTATTGAATATGAGCACATTTTGAAGAGACAACAAGGCGTCTTTTGAGAAAATATAAAATGAAGGACTTGATGAGGCTGTGAGAGAGAGGAGAAGAAGTTGAATAGAGTGTGTAGAGAAAGTAGTTATAGTAAGTAGTTGTTGGATTATTACTTAGGGTTTCTTCACACTTCTCTCATTCCTAATGAAAGGGGAGGTGGGTAGAGATTTATAAGTAAACATCTATTGTTTTAGAGAAATTTAAACCCTCTTGGGTTGGGCGACTAGTCTTAGGGAGTCTTGTAAGAGAAAGGAAGAGATTCAAAGGAACTTCAAGAGTTTGGTGGAGAGTAACTTGAGATAATTTTTTATCTTTGTACTTCATTTAGCTTTAATTTAAACTTCTTGTGTGTCTACTTGTTATTGTGTTTTCTACATGGATTCTAAGTAATTTTCTTTATCTTTTTCCTTAAAATGAAAAGTAATTAAGTGTTGGAAGGAAGTTGTGAAGTATTGATATTTAATGTTGGAATAGGTTGTGTTGATTTAATCCTTAAACTTCATTTACTTCTTGATTTGTCCAATTAAGAGGTTAGAATTTTTTGTGAGAACATGTAAGATCCTTATAATTATTATCTCGATCAACTATTGGTGGAAATCACATGAGATTGTATGGATAAGAAAGTAATTCATATAATTTTGTGCAAATTATATAGGAAAATTTACTTCGATGGGTGTAGAATTAGAGGAATTTAGGGTGACAGACTAAAGCCCCTAATTTGGTTTATTATTTTAGGTTTTGATGCGAGATGTTAGCCCTCAGATGGAGGGAAAGGAGGGAACTCTAGAGTGAGGGCTAGTATCTTCCCTACCTAACCTGACTTCAAAATTATTCAAACTTTAAACTAGCCAATGTTCTTTATAGCATCTCTAGTAAGGGTAAATAATAATATTGCTCCTGTTTGGTACAACACAATTTCAATACTTCCACAACAAAACTCATGTACTTATTACTTATTCATGATAAGGAAAAAGATATTTTCATCTATACTTCTTTAATCTTACTAAAATATCATTATAGTTAGTTAATTGTTCACTTTATTTCATAATATCAAAAAATACCAAAAAAATCACATTTTAAAGTTTTCTGTTATCTGAAATTATTTAAATGTCTTTCTCTAAATAAATTTTGTGATCTAATTTCTTATTAAAATTTTTAAATATCCAAAGAATTTTTCCCTTGGGATCGTTGTTTCTGGGCTTAATTAAAAATTCATATATTACTTCATAACGATACGTATACTTGCGTAGAATCACTAAATTTAAATATAACTGTTGAATTCTTATTTACATCAGAATCATGTTTTTGGTGTCGTTGTAAAGAAGAAAATTTTATTAAAAGAAGACTAAAATAGTATATCATAAATATAATTATAAATCATATTACTACAAGTATAAATATCGCTAAGGGATCAAGTTTTTGGCGCTGTTGCTGGGGATCATTTCAAATTGGATTTGAATTGAAAAGAAAAATTGAAAAAAAAATTTAGAAAAAAAATATTTATATTTTTAGAAAGTCTTATTTAAACTTTATTTTAGCATGTGTGTTTTATTTTGTTTTCATTGTTGTGTTGGAATAGTTTATGTGTAGTTCAGGTTCTAAACGACTAGTGTCCTACAGTTCTAATTTAGAACGAACTCTTACAAAAATTAAAAAAATTAAAAATACATAAAAAATTCAGAAATTTCGAGAAATTGCAAATCAAAATAATTATAATGATGAAATTAATCAAGAATTTATACCTTTAAGATATTATGCATACCCTACAGTGGATGAACTTCTTGAAAGTATTCAAAATCCTACTGTAGCTGCTAATTTATTTGAACTTAAACCTACTATTATCCAAATGGTATCAAATAATCAGTTTGGGGGAGCACCAACTGAAGATCCAAATTTACATCATTCTAATCTTCTAGAATTGTGTATTACATTTAAATATGATGGTGTTTCTTATGATGCTATTAGACTTCAGTTTTTTCCATTCTCACTTTAGGATAAGGCTAAGATATGGTTGAATTCGTTAGCACCTAGATCTATCAGAACTTGGAGTGATTTAGCACAGAAATTTCTTGCTAAAAATTTTCTACCATCAAAAATTACAAAGCTTAGAAATGATATTACATCTTTTTACCAATTTTAAGGAGCATCTATTTGTGAAGCTTAGGAGAAATTTAAGGAACTCTTAAGAAAGCGCTCACACCATGTTGTGCCAGATTGGTTAATTATTCAAATTTATTATAATTAATTAGCTGGATCTCTTATATCTATTATCGATGCTGCTACTGGTAGTTCATTGATGTCAAACCATTTCATGAAGCCCGTGCTTTGATTGAAGAAAGTTTTCAATGACCTTCTGAAAGGGTACATCCTAAAAAGGTAGCCAATATTCACGAATCTAAAGCTTTTACGATGTTAGCAAATCAAGTTGTTATAATTTTAAAGAAGATAGACCAATTTGAATGAATTTTTCTCAACCAATTCCAATTATTGAAGAGAATTCATTAGGCCAAACGGTAGATTCTCAAACATCAATAGATACTTTGAATCCTATAAATAAAAATTAAAATAACCCATGTTAAAACTACTATAACCCAGATTGGAGAAGCCATCATAACTTTAATCGGAATAATAAATCGGGTGGTACTAATTAGCAATAGGGGTGCAACCAAGTAAACCCATTGAGGACTTGGAACAACTAAGGTAATAGTAATTATAGACATACTTATCCTCCAGGTTTTAACAATAATCCACAATTTAAGGATAATAAGTTGTTTATTGAAGAAGTGGTGTTACAAATGGGAAGTCAGTTACAAAGTCAAGGAGCTACAATTAGAAATATTAAGAATCCGTTGGGACAAAATGAAAATTCATTAAGTAATAGAACCCAAGGAACACTTCCTAGTAATGCTGAAGTAAATCCAAAAGACCAGAATAAAAAGCAAGTAAAGGTTGTTCAGCTTAGAAGTGGAGGAGAGATGGATGGTAGAGTTTAAAAAGAGATTGAAGTATAGAAAGAAGAAATTGAAGAACCTAAGGATGACGCTCTAGAAGGTTTTGAGAGACTTATTTCTCCACTTAAAATTGAATTTGAAAAACTGCCACCACTTCCATTTCCTCAGACACTTTGTCAACAAAAGTTGGTAAAAGATATTCAAAATTTCTAGAAATCTTTAAATAGCTTAAATTGATTATTCCAATTGTTGAAGCCTTAGAACAAATGCCAAGCTATGTAAAGTTTCTGAAGAATAATCTTAACAGAAAAAAGAAGTTTGAAGATAATGAGACAGTTGCACAATTTCATGTGCGATTGGAGACAGATTTTTTTTTGGAAAGCTTTATGTGATTTAAGTGTAAGAATTAACCTTATGCCATTATCTATACTTAAAATACCGAGACTAGGAGAAATATCCCCTACAACTATAACTTTGTAATTAACAGATCGTTCTATAACATATCTTAAAAGAGTTGTAGAATATGTGTTATTAAAAGTGGATCGATTTATATTTTCTGCTGATGTCATTGTGCTAGATATGGAGGAAAATAAAGTGATACCTATCATTTTGGGGAGACCTTGCCTAGCTACAGGAAGAGCAATGCTATATGTGCAAAAAGAGGAATTAATTATGCGCATCAATGATCAAACAATTTATTTTAAAATTTCAAAATCAATGAAATACCTGCATAAGGTAAAGATGATGAAAGTTTTAGGACAGATGTATTGAGATATCTTATTGAATGTCATTTCAAAACAACTTATGAAGAAAAATCCAAAATGAAAGAATTGGAGCACTAGCAAGAAGAGGAATTAGAACATTTTAATGATTTTATTGAAGAAGATTCAAATTTTGTTCAAGAAAGTTTTGAAGTTTTGGACATGATGGAAAGAGACAAATCTTTTTGAATAATTTGAGAAATCTCCTAAACTTGAATTGAAGTTACTTCCAAAACCTTTAAATTATGTATTTTTAGGTGATTCCTCAACTTTGCAAGTTATAATTTCCTCAAACTTAACTTCAGAAGATGAAGAGTGTTTATTGAAAATTTTGAAGAAATATAAAAAAGTCTTTGGATGGATAATTGCTGATATCAAAGGAATCAGTTCTTCAATTTGTATGCATAGAATTTTGATGGATGAAAACTGCAAACCGAGATCTGATCCTCAAAGGATAATAAATCTCATTATGAAAGAAATTGTCAAGAAAGAAATTTTAAAGTGGCTAGATGCTAGAATAATATATCCTATTATAGTGCATGGTTTATTCCAATACATTATGTTTCAAAGAAAGGAGGAGTGTCTGTAACTATTAATGAACATAATGAACTAATTCTGATAAGACAAGTTACAGGATGTCGAATATGCATTGATTATAGAATATTAAATCTTACAACGAGAAAAGATCATTTTACATTACACTTTTTGGATCAAATGTTGGATAAATTAGCCCGGCATAAATACTATTTTTTATGGATATACTGGTTATCACTAAATATAAATTGCTCCAGAGGATCAACGGAAAACAACGTTTACTAGTTCTTATGATACATTTGCTTTTAGAAGAATATTTTTTGGTTTATGTAATGCCCCTGCTACATTTCAAAGATGAATGATGCCTATTTAATGTGATTTAGTTGAAAAAATAAATAAAGTTTTATGGATGACTTTTCATTGTTTGGAACTTCATTTGAATCGTGTTTAGAACATTTATCACGAGTTCTTAAATGCTGTTAAGAAACAAATTTAGTCCTTAATTGAGCAAAATGTCAATTTATAGTAGCAGGAGGAATTGTTTTTGGACATCACATTTTAGAAAAAGGTAGAAGGTTGATCCTGCAAAAATTCAAGTGATTGTTAATTTACCTCACCTAACAAATGTGAGGGAAATTAGGAGTTTTTTTAGGACATGCTAGATTCTACAAGCGATATATTAAAGACTTCACAAAATTGCTAAGCCACTATGTCATTTGCTCGAAAAAGATGTAATTTTTAATTTTAATAAAGATTTCTAAAAAGCTTTTGAATTTTTAAAAGAAAAATTAGTCACTAGACCAGTTATTATTTCACCAGATTAGAAAAAAAACAATTTGAATTAATGTGTGATGCAACTAATTATGCTGTTGGAGCTATTTTGGGAAAGAAATATGATAAAATTTTCAAAGTAATTTACTATGCTAGTAAAACTCTTAATGAAGTTCAAATTAATTATACTGCAACTGAGAAAGAGTTATTAACAATAGTATTTGATTTTGATAAATTTAGATCATATTTAGTAGGAACCAAATGTGTGGTGCATACAAATCATTTTGCTATTAAGTATTTAATGAAAAAGAAAAATGCAAAACCAAGACTGATAAGATGGATTCTTCTTTTTTAAGAATTTTATTTTGAAATAGTAGATAGAAAGGGAGCTGATAATGAAATTGCTTGTTCTGAAGAAGAAATTAATGAACATTTTTCATATGAGAAATTATTCAATATTCATGAATGACATGTTCCATGGTATGCAGACATGGTGAACTTTATTGTTAGTAATATTTTACCATACGGTCTGACACACCAATAAAAGAGGAAATTTATATCTGAATCTAAGACTTATTTTTTGGATGACTCATTTTATATAAACAGGGGAATGATCAAATTATTTGAAGATGTGTCCCTTTAAAAGAAACTTTTAAAATTATCCAAAAATCTCATGATTCTGATTTTGGGGGACATTTTGGTGTTGATAAAACATCATAGAAAATTTTATAATCTTGATTTTATTGGTCAACTGTCTTTAAAGATGTTAATGCATATATTAAAAATTGTGATCATTGTCAACGTGTAGGCAATATTTCTAGAAGAAATGAGATGCCCCTCAATTATATTTTGGAAGTTAAAATATTTTACATTTGGGGATTAGATTTCATGCAACCATTTTAACCATCTTTCAAAAAATATATGTATTGTTAGCAGTAGACTATGTGTCTAAATAGATAGAAGTTATTTTAACTCGATGTGATGCTCAAAGTGTTGCAAAGTTTTTAAAAACAAATAGATTTTGTAGATTTAGAATGTCGAGAGTGATCATAACTTATGGGAGAATTCATTTCAAAAACATTAATTGAGAAAATTTTAAGGAAATATCGTATCAATCATCAAATTTCTATTGCTTATCATTCTCAGGCAAGCGGTTTGGCTGAAGTTTTCAATCAAGAAATAAAAATAATTTTGGAAAAATATATAAATCCAAGAAAAATGGATTGTTCAGTCAAGCTTCATTATGCTTTGTGGGCTTATAGGACTGCATGCAGAACTCCTATAAGAATGTCATCATTTAGGTTAATTTATGGGAAAGCTTATCATTTACTAGCGAAACTTGAGCATAAAGTTTATTGGGCTATTAAAGAATATAATTATAATTTGAAGGATGTCGGTAAAAAGAGATTATTGTAACTAAATGAGCTGGAAGAAATAAGGAATGAATCTTATTAGAATGCTGAGATTTATAAAGATAAGATGAAAATGTGGTATGATCGGAATATTCTTACTAAAAATTATGAGTCAGGGCAATAAGTTTTTATTTATAATGCAATATTGAGGTTATTTTCAGGCAAACATAGGTCCAAGTGGATGGGCCCATTTATTGTGATAAAATTTTATGGCAGTGGTATCAAAGATCCTTGATATGCCTAAAATATATAAGATTCTTGTAGGTATTGTCTCAATTAATTATTAGTAGAAACCACATGAGATTGTATGGATGAGAAAGTAATTCATATAATTTTGTGCAAATAAATAGGAAAATTTACTTTAATGGGTGTAGAATTAGATGACTTTTAGGTGACAGACTAAAGCCCCAAATTTGGTTTATTATTTTAGGTTTTGATGCGATATGTTAGCCCTTAGGTGGAGGGAAAGAAGGGACTCTAGAGTGAGAGCTAGTATCTTCCCTACCTAACCCGTCTTTAAAACTATTCAAACTTTAGACTAGCCAATGTTCTTTATAGCATCTCTAGTAAGGGTAAAGAATAATATTGCTCCTATTTAGCACATCGGAATTTACATATTTCCATAACAAAACTCCTGTACTTATTACTTATTCATGATAAGGAAAAATATATTTTCATCTATACTTCTTTAATCTTACTAAATTCTCGTTATATTTAGTTAATTGTTAACTTTATTTTATAGTATCAGAAAATACCAAAAAGAATCACATTTTCAAGTTTTTTGTTATCTGAAAGTGTTTAAGTAAGTTTCTTTTTCTAAATAGATTTTGCGATCTAATTCCTTATTAATATTTTTAAATATCCAAATAATTTTTCCCGTGGGATAAATATTTCGAGCTTAATTAGAAAGTCTTATATTAGTTGATAACGATACATATACTTGCGTAGAATCCCCAAATTTAAATATAACTGTTGAATTCTTATTTACATTGGAATCAAGTTTTTAGTGCCATTGTAAAGAAGAAAATTTTGTTAAGAGAAGACTAAAATAGTATATTATAAATATAATTATAAATCATATTACCACAAGTATAAATATTACTAAGGGATCATGCCTCAATTCTGTCAAAATTAGGAAATCCTGGGCTCATTGGATTTGTATTGTTGTCTATAAGCTTTCTAGATTTGAAATCTTTTTAACCCTTCAATTATGCCTGAATAACTACTAAAAGCAATTTTATGACTAGATCTTGACTTTATTTGACTCGAATTGGACCAATTTTGGTACCTTTTGTTTTGTCTGATCGAGTCGATCTTTTTTACTCTAAGCTTGATAAAATCATTGATTTAGATGACTCTTACTCTACGTTCATACATTTCTAGCTAATAAGATTGCATTGTGATTCTTACCATGCCTCGAGATTCATAGATGGAATTTTGTTGATGACATATCAAGTATATGTTTAGTCTTCATTTGGATTAGAAAAGATGGAATTATGTACAAAGTTGATAATCATAGATGTATAATACTATTTTAGCTATAATAGCCATAATTGACTACAATAAATATGGTTCTTAGCTATAATAAAAATATTTGGCCACAAATGTCATCGTTAGATGCTACAATGATAGTAGTTGGTAATAAAAATTTCTGTATATGGTTGTAATGGGGGTAGTTAGCCACAGAGGCTATAGCTGGATGTTGTAATAATAGCAGTAGATCAGAAATACTGATTGATTGCCATAAAGATAAAAGTTGACCATAAAGGCTATAGTTGTTAGCTGAAATAGTAGTAGCTAGCCACAAAGGCTATAGTTGGCTACAACGGTTGCAAATAGGGGTTGTTTGAGGTCGATGGTTGGCGGCAACAAATGGTGACAATTGTCTATGAAAGATGGTTGCTGACGGGTATGGAGGTCGAAGTTTATTATCTGGGTTTCCTTCCAGAATAAACTATGGAATTCGTCTTCTCCTTCTCCTTCTCCCCTCCTTAAATAAATAGAGGTGCCCTATTTATAAGCATTTGAGGAGAGGCATTTTGGTCTTTTGGAGCATAACTTCCCTAACTACATGATCAGATGGAACATGTTGACCCTCTTGATCATAGATAATTATTTAATAATTTAGACTCCTTAATAACCTTATAATTAAGGCAATATTAGGTTCATTAGATCTTTCTTATAAAGACACGGTTTGACTATAAATATGTCAAATTTGAAGTTCATTTGACAAGTTATTTAACAATTAAAAGCTTCGAAATGTGCTTCAATGATGATCTAGGCTTGATTAGACTCAGACATGAATTGAATTAATTGGTATTATTGAGTTCTTCTTTTTGAGATGATCAATTTGACTATAAAATTGCAGAAATTTGAGCCCTCAATTATCTTGAATTTGAATTCAAAATATTTATTATTCAAAAAATACAACAAGATTTGTGCTAAGTGATCATAATTTCTTGAAAAGACGCGTCAATGAGGATAGTCATGATTAATGAAGTTATGTGTTTGCACCAAATGTGCATTCTTCAAATAGATATTTCAGATAAACACATTGGATAACAATTTTTTTGAAGACCAACCATAATTGACAATAAAGCCAACAATAAGTTAAATACTAGTGGCCTTGACTATTGGACTAAAAGTTTTATGAAAGTCAATTTTAGAGAATTATGAAATCGTTGCGTAACTACTTAACTCTTATAACTAAATGTTAGTAGATATGTATACTAAACGCTTGATAAGAAAATCCGCCCAATTCCAATGTATTACATATCTTAACTACTAAACCCAGATTTCTACATCAGTACCACTAAAATATATATATTTCGAAGAAATACCATCACTTTTGCTTTCATAAACTGAAATACAACATTTCATGCATATGCGAGGTGACCTTAATGTTAAGGATAATAAGTGGTATGCATGTAAATCCTCCTAATTATTTTGTCAGACACAAATTGGTCTTATGTAAATCAAAGAGCATAATATAATCAAAACCTCACTACTATAACCACTAAAAAAACCAATGAAACAATAATGAAAAATGTTGGGCGAGATTGAAATACAACAATTACCTTATTCACTCGTTGAAATCGGGTTGCCAAAGCCGAAGTATCATTGAGTTATCACTTCCAGCGTCACTAGAATAGGTTTAATAAGGATTAGCGTTTGCTTAGTGGCTGAAATTTCAGTTTATCTCTGATTCAAGTGCTAAAGTACTCAAAGAGGCAAGTTCTACTGCTAACTTACCAATTGAGAAAATCAGCCAGTAATTCAACTAGTAATGGATGTTTCTCTTCTCGTGCTAGTTAAGCTTACCAATATTGATGAGCTAACTCTTAAAAACTACACTATTTAGAATGATCTATGTAACATATCATGTAGCCAAGCTTAGAGCTCTCTAGTTACATGTGATATCCAACATCGCATTACGAGGCATTTTCTTACAATAGTGGAATGCATGGCATCAATTTAATTTGACACCTAAACTTGACTTGATTCTTAACTTAACTATGCACTCTTAGCTACACTTCTTTTAAGTTTATTCATATTATTTTAGCTAAGTTTACTCTTTATGTTTTCATATTCATTTAAATGCACTTATTATCTTGTTAGACATGCTTTTTTAATAGATATTTTTTTAGATTGCTAGTCATTTTCTCTTACTTTAGTCTATATACTTCTAATATAGTTATGCTATTTTAACTATGTTATCCACCATTCTGACTTTTCTTTTGGCTAAAAGAATCAATCCAAATTTGGCCATACACTTCTGATCATGTTTATTCCCATAATAGTTGTGCTTATGACTAAATCTCCTTTTGATCAAGGTATGCATTTTTTACTAGGTCTCTCAGATTTTATCACATTCCAATATCTAAACATAGTTTAGTCATATACTTTTAATTAGATTTGTTTTTAATTTTGGCATGTATTTTTATTAAAAAAAAACCAATTCCTAGTAAATTCATGCTCTTTTTGACCTTATCATCCTTTAATTTGTGTTGCTCCACTATAAAAACTTCAAATTTAGCCATATGAAATTTGGTTAGGTTACATCTCAATTAGTCATACATTTTGATTGAGTCAAACTATTATCTATTTATATTCTATAGCTGTGAATACCCGTTGGTTCTAAGAAAAGACATATATGCAATTAGACAATTAATTTTTCTTTCAAGAAAATTATCTCTTCTACTTGAACTAGTCTGACACTCTTGACATTAGAACAATATCTTAATATTGGGAATATTTTTATATTTCAAGTGTTTGTATACCTTTCAAACTCTTGGAACCAACTAGAATACTTGATGGTCTCAACTATCACTCTTCATATTGTTGTATTTGCATATATTCATTGAGCCAACTAGTCCAAATTATGATACTTTTGAAACCAACAATTAGTGATTTTGAGAATAGCATTTAAGAGTAATTTGGACAAGAAGAAGAGTTGACCCCTCCCATAGTCACTTAAATTGATAAGGTGAATCATAGTGGACAAACTGAAAGCTGTCGATCACCAAAATAAATAATCATCTCTACTTCGAATACGAACAAAATGATCATACACCTAAAATTGAGTCACTCAACCGTTATTATAACTAACACGATAAAATTTATACAACTCCTATCAGAGTTTTTATTGCCGACCTTATCCTCCTTTCTTAATCCTAGATTCAAACATTCTTCCTCTTCTTCCATTTTAAAAATGTATAGTTATTAACCATTGTTATGGACTGCTTCAAACTTATAAATTGGCTTGCAAGGTAATGATATATACCGTTATAGCCTACTGCATATTTACATATATTTTAATTCAATTCGCTATTCTTTGATGTCAGCATTGAGGTAGATTTGAAGGTCTAATGGAACATAACAACTCCTTACAACTTCGCCTTACCTTCTAAAGATTTCTTTACTTTTACTTTATACCTAATACATGTATGCTTTCAGTAATTAAGATATTATTAGGCTGGCTTCTAGGTAACTGGAATATGGTACTTTATTCTTGAACAGTTATAGTCATAAAAAATAAATCATACTATTACCCGAGGAAGCAGACAGCTACATTGTTTAAGAAAAGTGAGGAATTTTCTAAAGTAGCTCATGGCAAAGAATCTATGGGAACATCGGCGCAAGTGGGGAAATAAACTTTAGTTGTGAAAAGCTGAAAAATGGTACCTTTAATTCACTGTTCATTTCTGATCTCTAGCGTTATGGGTCAATGAGGTGGTTGATGTACCATAGCTTTCCTTTTCTTTGATTTTTCATTTGCCATACTTTATTACTTCTATTTGAGGTCTTGCATGTGGATGGCTCATTATTCTTTTCTTAAAGTAAAGTTAATTGTCGCATCGACAGTAAATATTTTAGGTGCTATCTCACTCTCTTACAAAACATGGCACTTTAGTTTAGAGAGAAAAATTTCCATACGGAGAACGCACCAAGCGCCGCATGCGTAATAATTCATCAATAACCTCTATTTCAGGATTATTGTGAGGTTATTGATATGTTATTGCGTTATTAATTGCAATAATGTAATAACTCCAAAAACCCCTCAATAACATTTGTGAGTTCCATTTCAATGTTATTCATAAGTTATTATAGGGGTATTGCGTAGGTTATTGGAAGTCGCAAGCCGTAAAAAAATTTTTCTGTTAGTTTACACAAGTCTCTTGTTTAGATATAGCATTATTGTTTTCAGATTAAACATGCTTAGATTCTTTTGTTTTCAGATTAAACATGCTTAGATTCTTGATCTCTGTATGTATGCATGAATATTATTGTACAATTTTATATTTATTTAAATAAGCTTTTTTTTTTCTTTTGTTTTGAGTGGAACAAAACAAGGGAAAAACATGAGGTTTGTCTTTATTGCTGTAAGAAAATATTCTTAGAGCAAGATTTCTGAAAAAAATTGAAAAGAGATGAAATTTATTATTTTTAAATAAATATCTAAATTTACCATTTTAATTAATTACATAGTTTTTTCAACTTTATTCTATAATAATAATATTTATTAATCAGTTAATTAGTCACACATTTTAATAAATGTTGTTTTTCTTCTAGCTAGTACACAACACACAGCTCTTGCTTAATTATTACAAATTTAATTATAAATGAAAACAAAGCAGAAGATATCAGCAAATGCACTTGAGATCGTAATTGATAAACAAATACTTCTAACTATAAGTGAAAGAAAAACATGAATAAATAAGAAACCAACATGGAAAGAACAAACAATGACCATCCACTCTTCTGTTATTCCTTCTCAAAGTTTCAGAGGGAAGTCCTTGCACGAGCTTGTCATCCCTATTCATCATGGAAATGCTTACCAAAACCAACAAGGACTGTAGGGCACCCACCATTACTTGTCTTACAATACTTTGGTCCCTATCGTCAGCATTCCTCTGCATAATGCTCTCATAACATTGAATACAGAGATAAAGAGCTTGGGACAAGGACTTCCCTCTTCTCTGACCCCTCTTTATTCCACTACTAACACTATAACCTGAATCATATTAAGATAAGAAAAAAATCAGTTCATCTTAAATCTTATACTCATAGCTATCAAAATTAGAATATGGAAAGGAATGTGATGATTAAACTTACTTGGTAGATGAGGGAGAGAGCTCCTTAATTGATTTATGTCTGATAAGGGATTGGCGGTGGAGGAGAGGCGTAGATATAGGTTTGAGGTGGAGACTGTAATGGTGGTGGTGGGGAAATATAGTGGTATGGAGGAGGTGGGGAGGACGATGGCGGAGGAGGAGATTTGTAGTAGTATGGGGGTGGGGGAGATGGTGATGGTGGAGGAGGTGACTTGTAGTAATATGTTGGTGGAGGAGATGGCGAAGGTGGTGGTGGGGAGTTGTATTGGTAAGGGGGTGGAGGAGAAGGTGATGGGGGAGGAGGTGATTGGTAATAGTATGGAGGTGGAGGGGATGGTGATGGTGGAGGAGGTGATTGGTAGTAGTATGGTGGTGGAGGAGATGGTGAAGGTGGTGGAGGAGAATTGTAGTGGTATGGTGGTGGAGGCGATGGTGATGGTGGGGGAGGTGAATTGTAATGGTATGGTGGTGGTGGAGAAGGTGATGGCGGTGGAGGTGACTTGTAGTAGTATGGTGGAGGAGGTGACGGAGATGGTGGTGGTGGAGAACTGTAGTGGTAAGGAGGTGGTGGAGATGGCGAAGGTGGTGGCGGAGAATTGTAGCGGTATGGAGGTGGAGGGGACGGTGATGGTGGAGGAGGCGAATTGTAATGGTAAGGCGGTGGCGGAGAAGGTGATGGTGGTGGAGGTGACTTGTAGTAGTATGGTGGAGGAGGTGACGGTGATGGTGGTGGCGGAGAGCTGTAGTGGTAAGGAGGTGGCGGAGATGGTGATGGTGGAGGAGGTGATTTGTAGTAGTATGGTGGAGGAGGGGATGGTGATGGTGGTGGGGGAGAGTTGTAGTGGTAAGGAGGAGGAGGAGATGGTGATGGTGGAGGAGGTGACTTGTAGTAGTATGGTGGAGGAGGTGACGGTGATGGCGGTGGGGGGGAGTTGTAGTGGTAAGGAGGCGGTGGAGAAGGTGATGGCGGTGGAGGTGACTTGTAGTAGTATGGTGGAGGAGGTGACGGAGATGGTGGTGGTGGAGAACTGTAGTGGTAAGGAGGTGGTGGAGATGGCGAAGGTGGTGGCGGAGAATTGTAGCGGTATGGAGGTGGAGGGGACGGTGATGGTGGAGGAGGCGAATTGTAATGGTAAGGCGGTGGCGGAGAAGGTGATGGTGGTGGAGGTGACTTGTAGTAGTATGGTGGAGGAGGAGATGGTGATGGTGGTGGTGGGGAGTTGTAGTGGTAAGGAGGCGGTGGAGATGGTGATGGTGGAGGAGGTGAGTTGTAGTAGTATGGTGGAGGAGGAGACGGTGATGGTGGTGGGGGAGAGTTGTAGTGATATGGAGGCGGTGGAGATGGCGATGGTGGAGGAGGGGAGTTGTAGTAGTATGGTGGAGGAGGAGACGGTGATGGTGGTGGTGGAGACTTATAATAGTAAGGAGGAGGAGGTGATGGTGAGGGAGGAGGAGGAGATTTATAATAGTATGGTGGTGGTAGTGATTTCACCGGTGGTGGTGGTGAACTATAATAATAAGGTGAAGGTGGGGGTGGTGATTTATAGTAGTATGTAGGAGGCGGCGGCGAATTGTGGTGGTAAATTGGCGCTGGGGGCGGTGAGTGGTGGTAGGTCTTGCATTCCTCATAATACTTGTGTGGGGATGGAGCAAAGACAAGAGATTTAGCCCTGAGGATGATCTCATGGTCGGATTTGTGCTCAACCTTTAGAGGTGCCCCTTGTTGATTTTAGTGGGGATGTTGCAAATGGAGCCTTTAGGAGCTGCATGGAGCTTAACCTTACAGCCCTCGGCTCCATATTTCCAGTAAGGATATCCCTCTACATTGATGCTATACTTGCCATATGCCTTGGTCTTTCCATAACCGATGTACTCCTTCTCGCCGGCCTTGCATGTTGCCTTGACCACGGCTCCTGTGTAAGAATGGGTAAACTAATTAATAGTTCTCCTTTGGAGTTATTTGCATTATTTAAGTATTATCTCAGACAAAGTTTTTTAGTTATTTATGATGATCTGTTTGATTGACATAATTGAGTTGCTACAAGATAAAAGATATGGGATGAGATTGGTACTATTTTATTATAATATCAGATGTTAGAAACATAATTTTTTTTTTTACATTACTTTAATTTATATAAAATGAAATAAATTATTTCTTGTTGACTGAACAGGTCATATGTCATACCACATTAATGGCGACTTGCCTTTAAAAAGTAAAATGTACAGTGCCTTTAGGGTCTGCATCTTCATGTGGCAATGTTATGTAAGGAATGAAAATTAGTTGTAACAAATTATAAATTTAAATTAAGTACAAGACGCATCTTTAGAATATATTTTCGATCTAAACACAATGGAAACAAAAAAAATAAATAAATAAAACAGATGAAGTATTATGTTTACTGTAGATCAACAGGCATCTTTTATTATATGATTTTTCCCGAAGTATTGCAGTAGTGAGAGAAACTTACCTTGGAAAAGCTTTCTGTGGGTGGAATCAAATGGGTGTTTCCAATTATAACACTTAAAGCAGTAGACATGTCCAACCACTTTAATCAAAGGAGGGTAGTGATGTGTTGGTGGTGGTGGAGAAATGTAATAATATGGTGGTGGTGGTGATTTTGCCGGAGGTGGAGGAGAGATGTAGTAGTATGGTGGGGGCGGAGATTTTACTGGTGGAGGAGGGGAATTATAGTAATAAGGCGGGGGAGGTGATTTGTAGTAATAGGGCGGAGGGGGTGAAGGAGAGGGTGGAGGCGGAGATTTGTAGTAGTATGGTGGTGGTGGTGACGGAGATGGCGGTGGAGGAGATTTATAGTAATATGGAGGAGGAGGAGAGGGCGATGGTGGAGGTGGGGACTTGTAGTAATAAGGAGGTGGTGGTGAAGGTGAAGGTGGAGGAGGAGATTTGTAGTAGTATGGTGGTGGTGGTGACGGAGATGGCGGTGGAGGAGATTTATAGTAATATGGAGGAGGAGGAGAGGGCGATGGTGGAGGTGGGGACTTGTAGTAATAAGGAGGTGGTGGTGAAGGTGAAGGTGGAGGAGGAGATTTGTAGTAGTATGGTGGTGGTGGTGACGGAGATGGCGGTGGAGGAGATTTATAGTAATATGGAGGAGGAGGAGAGGGCGATGGTGGAGGTGGGGACTTGTAGTAATAAGGAGGTGGTGGTGAAGGTGAAGGTGGAGGAGGAGATTTGTAGTAGTATGGTGGTGGTGGTGACGGAGATGGCGGTGGAGGAGATTTATAGTAATATGGAGGAGGAGGAGAGGGCGATGGTGGAGGTGGGGACTTGTAGTAATAAGGAGGTGGTGGTGAAGGTGAAGGTGGAGGAGGAGATTTGTAGTAGTATGGTGGTGGTGGTGACGGAGAAGGAGGTGGAGGAGATTTATAGTAATATGGAGGAGGAGGAGAGGGCGATGGTGGAGGTGGAGACTTATAGTAATAAGGAGGTGGTGGTGAAGGTGAAGGCGGAGGAGGAGATTTGTAATAGTACGGAGGAGGTGGGGAAGGAGATGGGGGAGGAGGAGACTTGTAATAATAGGGAGGTGGAGGTGAGGGAGAGGGTGGGGGAGGAGACTTGTAGTAGTATGGTGGTGGTGGAGAAGGTGACGGTGGTGGTGGAGATTGGTAATAGTATGGTGGCGGTGGAGATGGTGAAGGCGGTGGCGGAGAACTGTAGTAATATGGTGGTGGTGGAGATGGTGAAGGAGGTGGTGGAGACTTGTAATAGTATGGTGGCGGCGGTGAGGGGGAGGGTGGTGGAGGAGATTTGTAGTAGTATGGAGATGGAGGCGGCGGAGATTTGTAGTAATAAGATGGAGGGGATGTTGGAGAAGGTGATTCGTCAGCAGCCGAAACGATGGCATTACTCGAAGCCATTAAAATGGAGAAGGCCATTGCGAGGGCTGGCCAAAGGCGACCCCGTAAGGGGCCGCCGTGGAGTATCACCATCACTGTGGAGGTCAGAGTCGGCTGCGGAGTGGTGGCGGTGGAGAATGATAGGTGGCTGCGGAGGGGAGGGGAGGGGAGTGATTAGGAGAGGGGTCCGGATGTATTTTTGGCTGGGAAGGGAGAGTTGGTATTTATAAGACGAAGGCCGTTAGGACACAGCTGTCAAATGGACTTTCAAATTTTTTTACCGCGATTGCGATGATACCATTTTATTCTGATTTATTTATTTATTCGTATGACGTGATTTCTATCAAAGTGCAACGCAGCTGTGGCCCTCTAATGGCTGTAATTTGATAAGATTAGCGGGGCTATTTGGGTTATGAAAAAATGACAAATTTTAACCTAATCCCTAACATTATTTTAGTGAATATAATAAAATCGAAAAAGAAGAGCAAAAACGCTTAAAATTGGAATGACTTTGGAATATTGATTGAAACATTTAATAAAAAAGCTATTGATGTTATTGTTTCTATAGTAATTGATTTGTTTGGCTGTTTTTTGTGAATTTTTCTCTGATGCATTCCACCTGGAAGTATTTGGAGGTTGCAAATTCTCGCCGGATTGAGCTTTTTGTTGCTTTGCAACTACGCGCATATTTTTAAGAGCTGATGAGTTGAATGTGGAATCCAATATTGGATATTTGCACATATCAGGACATCCTAAAATTTTGCTCTTCCAAATTTCATGTCTAATAGTTAAATTGAGTGTCTCAATTAAATGTGCCCGGCAATAACAAAATTGCCTTAATCTAAGTCCAAACAAATTTAAATCAACTACTTAATACTAAATTTCTAAGTAACCAATGATCTTAAAATATTATTAAAGTATACATTTTAAAGAAATAAATAAAACAATCACATGGTTACAAGAATTTTATGTTATTATTCTTAGGATGTCTAAGAAAATTAAGCAATAAGGGGATAAATTAAGACCTTTGTGTCATGATATTGGATGCCCCTCCAAAATCCACTGTATGTGCATCGATACTATACGCTACGTAGTCATAAGAGAGTATTTTGATGGATAGAATACTAGAGTAAGAAAATTCTAGAGATCTACCCCCATCAGCAATCATTGTCAGCCGTTAACTATTGCTAATGTGTTTCATTAATATTGCTAAACTTCGACAGCCAACTGATGTTAAACTTTGTCAGCCCATGCCAATGTTCACTATTTCATTCACTTAATGTTGGCCAACTATCGATAATTGACACTAACCTTTCTAAACATCTAACTTTCTCTTATATAAAAAAATATTTAGATTGGTTGGATCGATGTCTCCTATCCTTTTATATTCCTCATCAAATTTTGCTTAATGAATATCATGGCTAATGTGTTCTAGTTAATCTCAGATGTTTATTTTCTTGCTTTTTACTATTTTATCTAACTTGTAATTCAAAAAATACATGACATAACGCCAATCATTGCATGACTTCTAATGTTCTTTTTTTTTTTTTAATTCATAGGCTTTAACTTGTTCAACATTCATGAAATACTAACATTAAATGCCAATCTTTTTCATTACTTGGTTTGTCCTCATATAAGTAGGATAAATTGAGTCTGTTGCCCATCGCCTCTTAATCACTACTATAAAATCTTAAGACTTTTCTTACTGCCACCATATAGAATATATTTTATAATTTATAGTGCTAATTATATTTATTATTTATCTAGCTATAAGAAATTTCTCTTTATAATATCCAAATTGTAAGAATAAAATCAATATGTTTATACTTGCTCCATAATTTTCACCTTTTCAACATATCCACTTGAGAAACCTTATTTCTATTATGAGTTGACTTTAATGTATACGCTTGTTTGAAATTTTTAATAAATGTTAAAAAGGTAAATTCTATCTATCATTTTGAATAGTTTAGAATGATTCTATTTCAATGAATTCTTTTCTAAATAAAATTAATATATCTAATATATGTAATCTTATTAAAATGTATTCACTAAACATTTGGTTTATGATTGTATCTCAACTATAGTTTTTAGAAGGTATCAACAATAATGTCAAAAGAAAGATAGTAAATTGAAGGAGATCATAACCTACGCAATATTGATTTTTCAAATTCTTATATGTACATATGTAAGAATTTTTTTAACAAATTTCAAGAGAATTTGATCCCTTCATATGGCTCGAGGAGGACACAATCATCTACAAAATTCTTAAAGACAAATGTTGTCGAAGTTATGATAGGAGCCTAATATTTTACAGAGTTCTTGCCAAAAAAATATCTATGAAGAAGAGTGATAAAATAGAACTCTGATAATGAAAACTCAAACATCACATAAGGTTACCTAATTATTAAATGTTTGAGTAAGAAAACCTATATATATATAGTTTTTATTAAACATGCATAAATAGTATGACAACAATGAAGTCTTAAAGGGTACTTAGTGTTATGAATAACATTATTAATATTCTGTGTAGTGTAAGTGGTCAATATGATTTTCAATTATCTAAAAGTTTAAAAGAAATAAATCTCACAAGATTAAAGCCTCAAAAGTTAAAAAATCTCCAAATTTCTATATGTATTAAGAGTGCATGCTAGTTAAAAGCCATAAATAGCACTTAATATTTGAGCAAAAAAAAAAATCTTACTAAAATCTTATTTATGGTGTTCTTTTAACATGACACATAGAAAAATAACAAAAACTATCTAAGTCATTATTTAACATAAAAAATCCATTATCTTTATTAGGGGTATTCTCTCTCTATTAGCTCAAGGCTCTAGTTCTAATAACTTAAGATCCAATCATTATTATCAAATTTTGAGAGCTTAATATAAAGAACTAGTCTACACTTCACTATTGTACAAGAGTTTGAAAGATTTTTGCTTTTTGGAAAATATAATTTTTCACCATCATTACTACAATTTGATCAACATTTAAAAAAAACTTCCTAGAAGAGCTGAAGAGGTATCATATAAAAAAAAAAGCTCACCAACCTTTATTTAAAAGTTTAGCATTATTTGGTTAAATTTTTAGAGAATTATAAATCATCTTCTCTCTTGCATGTTTTCTTTCTAATGATAAATGATTTTCCACAAAAACCATCAGATCATTGGAAGAGTAGAAAAAATATAAGATGCAACAAAACCATCACTAGTAATGGAAAATGCAATACTTTTTACTTCCATCTTCTCCTTAGCTGCTATTACACTAAGAAAAGATAAATATGATTAAAAAAGTAAAAGTTTGGGATAGTATTCTTCCACATTTGGAGCATGTCCATCTCTTCATCTTGAGGAATTCCTAAGGGTTAGAGATATTGTTAAGTTGATTTTTATTATTGATCTAAAGTACTTATGAAGATTTATATGCTAAAAATCCTAAAGGCCTATAGGAACGTAAAGGTTAAGAATTAATTTCTTAAATACATCAATAATGTTAAAAAAACCATATTATTTTACTATTCAAAATTTTTTTATGATAATATTATGATATTGAAAATTGAGAAGCAATTGATAAGAGACGTTTAAGATTATATATTTCAATAAGGGATGAATTAGGGAGTGAACCGAATGATGTAATAATTATTTAAAAATTTTTATAAAAATTAAATGATACAATAATGTCGTAATAATAATATTTTTATCAATTCCAAAAAGAATATTCTAATTCATGATATTTGATCTTGAATATTTAGAATAGAATTCCAAATCAAAATTTTGGGACTAAATAATTTAATTAGTTTCCTTATTTTAATTTAAATCTTTTATATCTAGTAATGCAATCAAAATTATAAATCCGAAAGTTGAATTTTATGATTGCATATTTCTTATAATGAATTTAACTACGAATTCTGGGTGGTTGTGTAGAAGCAAATCTGACCATCAACTAAATTTGTTAGGGGACCCATTTATACTTAAATTTATCATACAAGTCTAAGTATTATGATTTTCAAGCCATGGATAATATTGCAACACATAATTTAGTTATTTATAATTACTCAAAAATTTTCTAAGAAAATGGCTTACAAATAAAATTTAAAATATTTTTCAAAGGATATTCATTTTAAGAGAAGCATTTAAATAAGTTAGACATATTTTACAAAAAATTTGAATTTACAAATAAGTTTAGGATTTGCAATCACCAAATGGAGTAGATTTTATTGTTAAAATATTTTAGTTTTTGAATTACAAAATGCAATTGTTATAGGTTAGAAAAACTATGAAAATATATGTTGATGCAAACATTTGTAAAAAAAAAACTATAGTGTTTAATCATAAAATTAATAAAATATAAAATACTATAATTTCAAAATTAATAAATTTGAAGAAAAAAGTTTATCCAAAATTAAAATGGCATAAAACCTCATTTAAATGTGTTAAGGAGAATTGTTTACTTGCAAAGGAGCATAAAAAAATATTTTTAACACTTAAGGTAATACAATAAAAAAATAAGAATAAAACCATAGAGAATTGTTGAATGAAAATAAAATATTATTGATTGAGCTATCAACTTTCTTAAAAGAATATTTTTCATCAACATTTTCATAAGACCTTATCGATAAACAATCATCACACCAAAATTTCATTAGATTGAATCTCCTCAACAAGAACAGTTAACTTACCTTTTTGAGGAGCATTAGAGCCTTATTACAAGAAACATAAAATATGGCCATTGCTCATTTTATCTAATATATGTCAAGGGAAGAATCAACCATTTTCTTAGAAAAAACATCTTATTAGGAAACTCAAACCTATCCCTTTGATATGACTCATATATAATCCATCTAATTTGTGAAATCAAACATATCCCTAAAAAATGAATCATGATCATATTGAATTGAACTTAAGACAAATATATATTTGGATCAAAATCATCTATTAAGAATAATAAGACCCATTTTTTGGAGGGAATACTAGAGTGTTGTTAGATAAATTATGTGTTTTAGTAATCTCTTAATTATGCCTAATTCATAATAAATGTTTCTCTTTTAGAAATAATAAAAACCTAAAATAAAAACAATATTTAAATAGTCCCTCATGAACCTCTCAAAAGGGATTTCACAAAAGTTTTAGAAAAGAGAAAGTAATTTTTAGAAAAATTTAAAAATTTAAAGATTCTTTTTAAAATTTTTGAAGCAAAGGAATTAATTTTTCTAAACTTATACAAAAAGAAATAATGAAAAGCACCCAACCTCATTGCATTCATCCATCATTGCCAAACACAAGCAAAATTTTGACTTCCAATAATTTTTTTATCACACCCATCTTCCTATTTACTAATCTTCCCTTTTATAAAGATAAATGCTAAAACAAATAAATTTTTGATCGAAGACCCCAACTAACTCCACATTAATTCATATATATTTATTTAGTTAGAGCTCGTTTGGGATCACTTTTTTGTTATATTTATTTTTTATTTTATTTATGTTTTATTTTGAAATAAAACATTATAAGTGTTATGTTAATTTGTTTTTGAAAAAATACTTAAAAAATCAATAAAAAATATATTCTTAAAAATAAAAGCAATAAAATACTAATTAAAAAAAACTCAAATTAGCCTTTAAGAATATCTTGCATTCTCTATAATATTCAACTTATGCTATTGAAAATCTATATAATTGGGCTTAGCTCTATGTTGCTTTTATTTCTCAATTTTTTATGTAAAAAATCTCAAATATTATATGAGGTACTTTTAGCTTACATTTATGAAATTTTCATTCAATGCTAACCTAATAAAATCCATTTTAATAGTAAATTTATTTGAATTAATTTAATGACTTATATATATGTAGGTTAAATATTTCTAATCCGTATGGGCGCCATCTATTTTAACCAATTGCTATCTCCAATATTCATTTTATATTGTTTTTGCAGCCCATTGTCTTTCACCTCTTTGTTTTCCCCATGCACTGAGCAAAAATATATATTTAAGATTTTTAAATGCATTTTCTGACAATTTTTAAAATTAAAATAAGTGATTAAATGTATATCAGCCTGGCTAGACTTTTTGTTTAATCGTACGTCTCACGTTGAATTCATCAAATTCATTAATTTCTAAGGCACAGTCGGCAGCGACATTAAAAAGAAGCAATGCATAAATAAAATAAAGAAAATATTAATACAAAGGATGTCTTATGTCCATTAGGCACAGAAAAACTTGAGGACAAAATATTGCAGTCCCGACGAAAGCGTCTAAATAACAAATGTCCAATTTACATTTCCAAGTTATATTATAAAGAAAGTTTTATTACTTATTGAGCCATTTACCTATACCACCTAATTCATATGATACATATATATATATATATATATATATATATATATATATATATATATATATATATATATATATATATATAATTTTTTATATTAATATCATACAAAAATTTCCCATCACATAAAAATATCTATTTTAGCTTTTAAAAAATGAAATACATCTTATTAAGCATATGGAAGATGACACGAATGAAGATTGAAGCATAGGTATTAGATACATAAATGCATTCGAATTGAGTGGTAAATCTTCATATATTATTCTGAGTGGTTGATTAATATACTTTTGATATTAGTTACTTGTATTTACTATAAAATTATAAGCTTAAAAAGCACAATGTACTTGTACAAGTGTGTGTTAGAGAATGCAAATAGATATGTTAAATAATATAAAGAAAATTAAAATCATGATTTTTTAACTTTATAGAAAATGTTCTTTAGAGATTTATCTCTTAAACTATTGCAAGAAATTCTTTTTCATTTCTTTTCGTTACTCTAGCGTCACATGAGCAATGCCAAACATTGTAAATATCCTCTATTGAGAGAACCTTTAAAATCAGATTTGATGATATGGAAGACACGACCGTGTTGCAAATTTGTTGAATAGAGATTTTTTATAGTCATGAAATTATCGAGTTATACACAATGCTACTTTATCCTTCAAAATTTTTGGAGTTCTTCACTTTGAAATTTAAAGCTCCCTTATTTGATGCACAAGAAAAATGTCTGATTCAGTTGGCCACTTAAAACATATTAGAGAATTCTTATTCACCTCATACTATATCAAATGCTAAAAAAATAAAAATGAAGTTAATTGCCAATATCGTTATGGATTTTACATGACTTCAATTAACTATTCTTCCTTTGTTAGTTACAAGTTCATTTGAAAAGATTTCTTATATGTACTTGGTATAACTTGTAATATCAAATAGGTTGTGTTGAATCCTGATCTGCCCTTGAATCACACCCAAGAAATAGTAAGTCATTACAGAGAGAGAGAGAGAGAGAGAGAGAGAGAGAGAGAGAGAGAGAGAGAGAGAGAGAGAGGAGATAATGGAAAATGCACAAAAGCGAACAATAAATAGTTTTGTTGATTAGCCCTTTCTAATAAATGATTCCTCTATTTATAGAAACTATGTATTTGCCTTTGCTTTTGTGGGGGCTTTGCAAGATATTTTAGGTATTTTATATGTATGTCCCTACGACACGCCCACCCTTTGACTAAAACCAAGTTGGTGGCTTCAGGCCTGACCCCCAAGTACAAAGAAATCTCTTCATTCAGCTTGGGGCTCTAAAAAAGTGATAAAGATGTCAAGGAATCCATCAATTTCATGAATGCTTACTCACATTTCTTCGACTAGGCAATGTTCTTTGCTTTCCTTAGAGTATTCATGAATGCATTTCTTAGTGTTTTTTGATTTGATTGGTTAGTTACTACTTTGGCGTTTCGAGGGGATGACTTGCCAAGTAATGCCTATACTTACTCATGGTTGGCCTTTATGCTCTCTTGAGTTAAGAGGGAGCAAAAGAACTTACCTGTTGATGCTTCAAAAGTGCAATTGTGTGGATTTAACTTCATATTGAATTTTTTAAGTATTTTGAAAACTTATTTTAGATCTTTTATGTGTTATTTAACCTTTTTGTTTTAAGAAACACATTATCCACATACACTTCAATATTTTTATCTTTTTTGATTAAAAATAAATAAATTCATTAATCTTTGATAAGTAGCCCTAGTTTTAAGCTCGATGGATATTACATTGCAGCATGATAAACCCTGATCATTTTCTCTATAATAGTTGGGTACATCTTTATTTTTGAATAACATAGAAGACACCCATATTCTAACTATTACAACCAAAGTTGTAAAAACCACCCTAACTTTAATTGGATTAATAATTATGGTGGTGGAAATCAATAATGGGGAAACAATCAAGCGAATCCATTGAGAAAGAAGAACAACCAGGATAGTGCTAATTATAGACCTTCTCATCCTCCTGGCTGTACCAATAACCAACAATTTAAGGAAAAGTCTATATAAGAAATAATATTACAGATTAGGAATTAACTACAAAGTCATAGTGTTGTAACTAAAAATATCTAGAATCCACTGGGATAAATCGCTAACTCACCTAGTAGTAGGCCTCAGAGTACACTTCCTAGTAACACTGAGATAAATCCTAAAGATAAAAACAAAAAGTAGGAGAAAGTTAAAGCTTTCAAGTTGAGAAGTGGTAGAGAATTAGAAACTAAAGTACAAAAAGAGATTGAAGTTGAGAGGGAAACTAAAGTAACTGCAAAACATTAAGATAATGTTTTTAAGGATATGGAAAAACCTCTCTCCAACTAAGATCAGTTTAGAAAGACTGCCACCTCCATTTCCTCAGAGACTTAGACAACAAAATTTGGATCAACAATTTTTAAAGTTTTTAGAAATATTTAAGAAGCTAACAATAAATATTCCTTTTGCTAAAGCACTAGAACAAATGCTAAGTTATGTTAAGTTTATGAGGGATATCTTGAATAATAATAAAAAGTTTGGAGATTGTGAGACTGTTGCACTAAGTGAAGAATGCAGTGCTATGCTTCAGAAAAAGCTTCCTAAAAAACTTAAGGATCCTAGTAGCTTCACTATTCTTTGTGTGATAGGAGATAAGTGTAAAAGCTTTATGTGATATAGGAGCTAGCATTAATCTCATGTCATTAAAGAAATTTAGAAGGTTAGGCTTAATAGAAATTTCTCCCACTACTGTAACCCTTCAGTTAGCTGATCGCTCTATCACCTATAATAAAGGTGTTATAGAAGATGTACTTGTTGGGGTTGGTAAATATATCTTCTTTATGAATTTCATTGTTTTAGATATGGAGAAAGATAAATAAATACTAATCATTTTAGGGAGACCTTTTCTAGCTTCTGGAAGAGATATGATAAATGTGCAGAAAAGAGAGCTAACCATGAGAGTTAATGATCAGGAAGTTAGTTTTAATGTGTTGAAGTCTATGTAGTATTGAGCTAAAAGAAGAGAAGATGAATGTTATAGAATGAAGATTATCGGTGATTAAGAGGTAACCATTTCAGAGAAAGTTTTGAAGTTAAAACAAGATAACAAGAACTGGAAAATAAAAATGAAACTTATTATCATAAAAAATCCATTAAGATAAAGACCGAGGGTTCAAATTATGTTCAGGAATTGTTTAAGATTTTGGAAACTTTTGAAATTAGTACACCTCTTATTCCTTCAATTTAAAAACCTCCTAAACTTGTGATGAAGGTACTCCCTACACATTTAAAGTATGCTTTTCTAGGTAACTCATCAACATTACCTGTTATAATATCCTCAGACTTAACTGAAGATCAAGAACAAAAATTAATGGAAACATTGAGAAATTACAAGAAAGCCTTTGGATGAAATTTAACAGATATTAAAGGAATCAGCCCTTAAATCTGTAGCACAAAATTTTAATGGAATATAATTACAAACCTAGGGTAGACCCTCAAAGGAGATTGAACCCTATCATGAAAGATGTTGTAAAGAAAGAAATTTTAAAGTGGTTGGATGATCAAATTATTTATCTTATCTCTCATAGTGCTTGGGTTAGTCTGATTCACTGCATTCCTAAGAAAGAGGGAGTGACTGTAATTGTAAATGAACATAATGAATTAATTCTGACAAGACAAGTCACTAGGTGGTGAATTTGTATTGATTATAGAAAATTAAATCTAGTTACAAGGAAAGATCACTTTCCCTTAACATTTAAGGACCAAATGTTAGATAGGCTAGCTGGGCATCGATATTTTTGCTTTTTGGATGAATATTCAAAAAACCACAAAATACCTATTGCTCCTAAGGATCAAGAAAAGACAACATTTACAAGCTTCTATGGGACCTTTGCTTTTATAAGAATGTCCTTTGGTTTATGTAACACACCTACAACTTTCAAAAGGTGCATGATGTCAAATTTCTGCGATCTAATTGAGAAAGGAATTAAAGTCTTTTATGGAAGATTTCTAAGTATTTGGAACCTCATTTGAGTCATGTTTAGATCATTTAGAGAGCCTTCTAAAATGTTGTGAAGAAAGAAAATTAGTTTAATTGGAAAAATTTCTAAGTTATGGTCGCAGCAGGAATTATCCCGGGACATAAAATTTTTGAAAGTGGCATGGAAGTAGATCCCATAAAATACAAGTTTTTACTGAACCAACTCCTCCTACATTAGTGAGAGGAGTTATGAGTTTTTTAGGACATGTTGTATTTTACAAGCATTATTTTAAAGACTTTTCAAAACCTTTATGCTATCTTTTAGAAAAAGATGCAATTTTTTATTTTAAGTAGGAATATCTATATACCTTCAACTAATTAAAGAAAAAATTAATCACCGCACCTATTATTATTTCACCTGATTGAGAAAAATCATTTGAAGGGTGAAGTAAGTGATTTGCTGTTGGGGCTGTGTTAGGGCAAAAATATGGTAAAATTTTTAAAGTTAGAATATGTCAGTAAGACCCTTAATGAAGCTCAAATTAATTATACTAACAGTAAAAAGAAATTTTTGGCAATAGTATATGCTTTTGATAAGCTTAGATCTTATCTTATTGGAGCTAAATGTATTGTGCATACTTATCATTCTGCGATTAAATATTTGATGCTGAAGAAGGATGATAAACCAAGTTAAGTAGATGGGTCATTCTAATGCAAAAATTTGACTTTGAAGTAGTGGATAAGTAGATAATCAAATTGTTGATCATTTGTTAAGGATTGAACATGAAAATTATGGTAATTTTGATGATGAAATAAGTAAAAATGTTCCTGATGAATTATTATATGATTATTCTTAATGGCGTGTTTCTTGGTATGTTCATGTAGTTAACTATATAGTTAGTGATATTTTATCCAACAAATTAACATGTCAACAAAAGAAGAAGTTCATATATGATGTAAAATTTTAGTTCTGGGAAGACCCTTATTCATATAAGAAATTTAAGGATCAAGTTATCCAAAGATGTGTACCATTTGAAGAAACCCAAGCAGTTATTCAAAAATGCCTTTCTGGAGTGGATAAAAATGTAACTAAAATTCTGTAATATGGATTTTATTATTGTACTTTATTTAAGAATGATAAAAATTTATGTAAAATCATGAGATAAATGTCAAAGATTAGGTAATATTTTTAAAATTAACCCCTAAATTTTAATTTGAAAGTTAAGCTTTTTTTATGTTTGGGATTTTTATTTTATGCGACCATTTATACCATCTTTCAGAAACCTCTATATTTTAATTGCTATGGATTATGTTTCAATGTGGATTGAAGCATTTGCTTTACCCTATTGTGATGCTCATAGTGTTGCAAAATTTTTGAGAAATAATATTTTTACCAAATTTGGAATGCCTCAAGTGATCATTACAGATAAAGGAAGCCATTTTAAGAGAAAAAAGAATTGAAACACTAACTGAAAAGTTTGGAATAAAACATAGAATTGCCATAAAATATCATCCTCATATCAAAGGTCTTGCTCATGTATCCAATCGAGAAATTAATAGAATATTAGAAAAGACTGTAAATCTTAACAAAAAAGATTGGTCTACTAGACTTGATTTAGCATTATGAGACTACATGACTGCTTATAAAACTCCTATGGGAATGTTACCATATAGACTCCTATTTGAAAGGCTTGTCACTTAGCAGTTAAATTGGAGCATAAAGCTTATCCGGCCACTAAGGAATTTAAATATGATTTGAAAGATACAGGTGAGAAACGATTATAGCAGTTAAATGAGGTTCAGGAAATTGGAGATGAATCTTATGAGAATGTAAAAAATTATAAGGAAAATATGTAGATTTGGCATGATCGAAAGATTTTAAGAAAAGATTTAGAGCATGATAAGAAGTTTTATTGTATAATATTAGATTGAAATGATTTCTTGGAAAACTTAAGTCCTGGTGGTCGGGGTCATTTATTATGATAAAAGCCTATTCCTATGGTGCTTTTGATATTAAAAATAAAAAAAAAATTGAAAGAATATATAAATAAAATGGACAAGGATTGAAACCTTACATAAATGTAAACATGCTTATATATGATGAAGTCCTAATGTTGGTTCAATCAGAGTAAAATATTGGATACGTCGGGCTGACGATGTTAA
The DNA here is from genome assembly GCA_022702705.1 of Papilionanthe hookeriana x Papilionanthe teres. Classification (NCBI taxonomy): domain Eukaryota; kingdom Viridiplantae; phylum Streptophyta; class Magnoliopsida; order Asparagales; family Orchidaceae; genus Papilionanthe; species Papilionanthe hookeriana x Papilionanthe teres. Next base: position 54,628,115 of record CM040433.1, read on the forward strand.
ACCAAGATCTTCGTGAGAGGCAATCCATGGTTATTTTTTTGGATTGATTTTTTATTGTCTTTTGTTATTGTTATGATGAACAATATGATGTAGTAATGAGATATATGATAAGAGGAGGAACTAAACATTAATTTGATGATCAAGATAAGGTTGGGACATGATAATTGGACTTAAAGGTGAAGCAGTGGTTATTTAAGCATTGACACCATAACGTTAAAATTTGGTTCCTAGGTGATGCAGTTTAGAAAATGTGCATGGTAGTTTGAACCCACTTCTTCCATTTTAAAACCACTCTAAACTTGCCTAATGACCCCAAGGCTTCATTATTTGGGCATGTGAGAGCACTTGGGAGTATGAAGCGAGTGCAAGATCAACTTTTCCTTGTGATTATGGAGAGCAAGAGAAATGGAGTGTTTGATAGGAAGAAATCCATCAACAAGGATGCCCAGGCTTACTTCAATAGATTTTTTTCACTTAGCCTTGAATGTATTACAGAAAGAATTAAGAAGATTGAAGAGAAAATAATAAATATTCATAGCAAGTTCAACAACATATCTGATCAATTTGATCATCTTGATTGGCAGATGAAGCTTCAATTTGATCATATGACATGTTCCCAAAAGGCGCAAGTAAGGATGTATCATAAGAACAGTTGGATCAGAGAGAAGTCTGCAAAAAAACTTCCTCACTTTTCGTTTTATAACCCATTTGTGCATCACCATCCGATGAATGAGACGGTTGAGGAAAATAGTGTTAATGATTATTAGTAGTGGATATTTTGTGTAGGAAATACTGACATTTAAGTGTGTTTGATATGATCAAATCCAATTTGTACGTGTCGTTATATCTGCATGGTGTGTGTGTGTGTGTGTTTGTATTTGCTTATCTGCTTATGTTGGATTGTTTTTTTGTTTGTTTGTATTGAAACTATGTTCATGTTAGTGAGTTTATATTAAGTTTGTGTGTTTGATAGATGGTGTTAGTGTGCTTAGTTCATTTTGATTGTTCTTATTTTAGGCATCTAGTACTGGTGCAAATGAAAGTTGAGGTATGATTGGAAGATAATTAGTTATTAAAATGACGTTGAATCGAGTAAATTAGGGTTTGGAGGTTTTAGGCTTGTTGTTCTTATATTTCAAAAGATAAAAAAACTCAAAATTTGCAAAATTTGGCACTAGTGCTTAGGCATTGAAATCTGGCGCTTAAGCGCCAGTTAACCTAGAAACAGGGCACCTAAGCACCAAAGACACTGTCTAGGCGCTGAGCAGGCTGAACCGACGATTCAACCCCTTAAATATCAAAATTTACTATTTTGATTCAATTTTTTAGCTCAAATTTTATATTCTTCCCCATTCACACGGTAGCACCTCCATAGGGCTTCTCCTAGCATGCTAATCTTTATGATTTAAGGCCTAGAACTTTGGATTTCTTCTTCTTTAGGTAAGATCTACACTTTGCCTAAGAAATTATATTCTTTCACCATGGATTACTTCTACATTGTGAAAATTATAAAAATATTGAAAAATATGGAGAAATTAGTAAAAATCCATGGTGGAAGAGTTTGTTTGCTTGGAAAATGCTTGTGGGAGTCTTTAAAACTTATATTTAGAATTTATTTAGATTTTTATTAGATTTTGATATGGCTCCAAAATTAAAGAGAAGAAAGGGGAATGAAGTGCTCAATCATAAAAAATTTCTCAATTTAGAACTACAAGATTGATATAACGAGTCTCTCTAATCGAAGAAGTTTATAGCTGAATGAAGTTTCTCTAATCCTGGTGGTTCTATGGAGAATCTGATTGTTGCTCATCACTGGGAATGTTTCTGCTACTTTAATGCTGTAGCAGTTATTTCTATGGATCGAAATTTATATGTGAATCTCCTTGAAGCATCTGAAGATGAAGTGCTTGTTCTGGAGAGGGAGTTGGGTTTACCTCTGAGTAGATTAGTGCATTATACTAGTTTCTTTCTGTTCAAGATTGCTAATATTCTGAATTTGACCCTACTAAATCAGAGCTTGATGATATTATTGGATTTCTGACGGATGGGCGTGGAGCATGGAAAATTAAGAACAAACATAAGGTATATTTTTCCTCTTCCATGTTTAATGCCCCATCTAAGGCCTAACATTATTTTATCTATGTTTGTCTGCTTCCTACAATTCATTCAAGTGAAGTGACCTAGGAGAGAGAAACTCTAAACTACTAGATTCAGTTGATGAAACCTATTGATATTGGCTCTCACATCTACAAGTCTATTTTCATGTCTGCCAGAGCTAATGCAACAACTGGTTTGGGCTACCTTTCTCTTATTTTTACTATTTATAAGTTATTTGGTGTTAAATTTGAGACTAAAGAGGAGCTACTATAGCCATTAAAGCCTACTGTTAAGGCTAATGTGGGTTTATATAGAAAATCTTGGGCTAGAGCTTTAGATATTCCATCTACTTCGGCTTCGAGGCCTTCCACCTCTAGTACTTTAACTCATCCTCCTTTTAGTTTAGACAATGTACTGGAGTAGTTGCAGATACATCAGGGAGATATCATTTTTTTACAGTGGAAGCTACAGTTAGGAACATTTGGAACTTTCTCTGAAATGCAAAAGTGATTATGAGGCCAGTTTCAATGCTTCCCTAGTGAGCTTTCTAAAAAGAGACCTGAGCGTAGAGTTCACTGCCTCATTATCTTGCATTTGAACGCCACAAGGATATGGATGAGGATGATGATGATGGTGCTGATGAGGAGTAGTGATTCTGAGTCTGTATATGTTTACCTTCCCTGGTTGTTGTTGACTTCTAGTTATTTTTGTTATACTGGACATTGTGTTATTTATGTTTACTGTTGATGTGGACTCTTGACTTGATATTGTTTATTGCATTATAGTTTACCTTTTGTTCCAGTTCATATATATATCGCTTGTGTGTGAGAGTAGTTCCTTACTTGGTACTTTTCATGCTTAACATGTTTAGTTGAGATTTACTTACTGTTACACACACTTGTTTTTTTTCTACTACTAGTATGTGTACAATTTTTATATTTATAACCCTGTGCTAAATAATAATTATGATAAAAAAAATTCTCTCTTCATATTTATTTTGTGCTAAAATGTTTTAAACTATTTAAAAATTCAAGTTTATGAGGGAGAAAAACACTTAAAAATTAAACTTTATTTATCCTCAATAGACTATATTTAAAATTATTTTAACATAACCTAAGGTATGTAGTGTTATGTTTTGAGAACTAAAATTTTTTATTCTATGAATGTTATAGTGAACTTAAGTTTAGTGATAAAGGGTAAATTTAGAGTTAAGATATTTGGTATAAAAGTATAGGAATATGCTTTTACTATTCAAAGTAAGAACAATTGTATATTTGAAACACTAAGGATCTTAGATTTACACTTTAAAAAGAATTTAAGACTCTAAGAAAAATCATTTTTATAATAATACACATTTTCAAGTAAAGAAATATGAGAAGCTTTTAACATTAGGATGGGGATATTGAAGATCAAAATCATTAAAGGATATCAACATATAGTAATCATCACATAAAAAGAAAAGAAAAAAATGATTGAAAATGATCCTGAAAGAAAAATAAAAGAAAAAAAAATCAAAGAAAAATAAAATTTAAAAGTAAATGTGGGGAGAAGCTTCAGGAGATGCCTAATTAAAAATTGGCTTCACTTAAATTTCCTTAAGGAGGAAACATATTTACACTTCTGAACCTCCAAATGAAGCCTTGAGCTGTGGTGAATTGTCTAGGTATGATTTCGACCAAACCCAATTTCAGGTGTTGATCAAACTCTGATATAGAGGCTTTCTGTGATGGGGCTTTTATGGGGGAACTTCTTCTTTCACTCTTGTGATGGTGTAGAGCAATTTGGCTTGGAGTTTTAGGCAGTGGGGAGGTGTAATTGAAATTTTCCTGGTTTCGGCTAGAATTTCTGGAGAATAATTAGCTCTGGATAGTGTGGATGAGTGGTTGAAAATAGTGGGATTACACTTAGGAGGTCTCAGGGAAGCTGTGGGAGCAATTTGACAGAGTTCCCATAAGAAATTTTTAGCACCCCTATTTGGCTGTGGAGAGCTCTATTTATGGCCATGGCCATTGGGGTGAGCTTAAGGCTTACCTATGGGTGGAATGGCAATCAGCTTGAGCTCCTCCGATGATTAGGCTAGCCGACCAGGCTAGGAGAGGTGGCTAGTGGTCAGGTGGTAAGGCCATCATGGTGAGGAGCTTAAGTGGTTAAGTGTTCATTGCAAATCCTCCTTAGGTTTATCCATTTAAAGAAGATGATCCCCTAATTTGGGAGACTGTTGGCCATGGCTCTACTAGAGTGGGCTAAGTGGACCGAGCTCAGCCCCTAGGGTCAACTTGGTGGCTGTGGTGAGCTTGGTTAGGTTAATTTGGCTAGGTTTAATCAATTTGGCTCATGGGTTCAATTTTGGGCCATGTGGGTTCAAGTTAGGCTAGGTTGGGTTCAAGCTTGGGTTAGGTTCAATTGATTGTTCAAAATGATGTATATGATTTTCATAAAGTGTTTAGAAGAGGACTGGGGTGGTTTTAAATAGGTTTCGGGGATCAATTTGGCTTGATTTGGGCATTTAGTCTATTTTGGGCATGTTGGGTTAGCTTGGTTTAGGTTAGGCTAGAGTGGGGTCAAAGACCAATGGATGGTTTTAAATTGTCTATGAGGATGTTATAACAAGTTTCAAATATTGATTGGGTGGAAATTTTAGGGTGAGGGCATTCAATTTGGGTATGTGATACATTTGGGGCAAATTTGGGGATTTTAGTTTGGGTTGGACTTGGGTGAGGTTTGGGCTTAAAGTTGGGAGCAATTTATGGTTCGATTTGATTTAGGCAAATGTCATGAAGGGTTTTGGATATTAATTTGGGGTATTGATTGGCTCATGGGGTTTAATTTGGGGGAATTGCATGATAAGATCAAATTGGGGTCCTTTTGTTTTGGGTTGAAATTGAGCTTAAATGTTGGTCAAATTGGGCTCAGATTTAGTTTGGAATGAGATTAAGAATTGTGAATTAAAGTTAGGAATTGAAATTGGGGAGAATTGAAGTCAATTTAGTGGACATTTGGGGTGATTTGGGCATTTGGGCCTTAAAGGACAATTTGGGGCTTTTGGTCAAATTGGACAAATTTGGTCAAACTGGTAAAAAATGTGGTTTAAATTGAAATTGGGAATATTTGGAGGGTTTTGGGAATTTTTTAATTTTTTGAAAATTTTAGCTAGGAGGGGCATTTTGGTAATTTGGAGGGGTTTTGGGGTTATTTTGGGAAATTTGGTAAATTTGAGGTACCTTGGTTATATTTAGTGGTGGAGAGTATTTTGGGATGATTCTTGGGAAATTTTGGTAATTTTGATTGATTTTAGGAATTTTGGACAAAGTTAGGGTTTTAGGGGTAATTTGGTCATTTGATGGAGTTTAGGGCTAAGGGGTCAAAAGTTTGGATTTTGGTAAAATTTGAAGTTAAGTGAGATAAATAACCCATTTGAACCATGGACCAAGAGAATTCCCCATTTGGTTCCTCCATGTGCTCGTGTTACCCTGGCCTAGGGCTAAGAGCTTGGGAAACCACCCACATGAGTTTCCAAAAGAGTAAAGGATCAAGTGTGGAGAAGTCTGGTTTAGGGTCGTGAGTTAGTGTGTGAGAGTATAATGTGCAAGTATGTGTGAGTCTCACCCATACTACCTAGAGTAAGTCCTAAGGCTTGACCATCCTATATGGAACTCCTCTTGAGCCTCCTAATGCTTGGCCTCTTCCTCATAAATACTTAGATGTTAGACTTTAGGCATTTGAAAAATTCAAGTGAAGCAAAGAAGTGTTTTGATTTTCTATGGGGTGAGGGTTCCATTACTAGTCTTCTAAGACAATCATCAGGAAAGTCCTTATGGCTAAACCCTAGGCTGTTCTAAAGAAAGACTAAACCTCAACAAAAGTGAGGTTAACATTAGTAAAGCCAACATTTTGACTTATGAATCTCATGTAGGATGGAGATCTGGAAGTAAGAGTAGTGAGGTTCCCTCTACTAGTCATCATATACCTTCTACATCTGGAACTTCTACTATTTCTGATGTTATAGAGCGGTTGATGATACAAAAAGGTGATATTACGAGGTTTCATAGCAGGATTGATGGATTAAAAGCAATAAATATCAATAATTATGATTATCATTAGAGAATGGTGGGATGTGATATAGCTTATCGTGATGCTATGATGAGATTCATGAGGGGAGAAGCTAGTGTAATATTTCCTACTTTCCCTCATTATATTCCATAGCAGCCTCAAGAGGAAGGAGTACAAGAAGAAAGAGAAGATGATTGGTAGTGTAGTATTCCTTTACTTTGTTATTGTTGTGTAGACTTTTGTGTTTGTTACTTGCTTTTATGAAGTTGATTTGTATAATGAATGTACTTTCTTTTAATTTAGTTATGTTGTATTGAAACTTATGTTGCTTTATTTATCAGTTGTATTAAGATTGTAATAGATGTATGAATTAAATGTTTAAAGTTGTGTTTTAAATTTTCTTCACCCTGCAAATTTATGACATATATGTGAACAATTCTTCTAACTATTTTATGCATGTAGTTAATTTTTTGATTAATACCTGCATGCTTCAGAAGAATCAAAAGCCCATTACAAAAAGGTTAGTTTGCTTTTTGTTTTTCTCTCTCATTCATTAATTTGATATACACTGAAAAACTCAAGTTTGGGGGAGGAAAAATTAACTTTTATTTTTTCTCAATTAAAATATATTTTCAAAATTATTTTAACATGAGTTAAATTACTTGAACTTAACTTTAGATAACTAAATTTTTGATTTCATTTAAATGTCATAGTAGATTTGAATGAAAGTTTTTAGTAATGAAAATTAACATTATGGGGCTAAGATATTTAGTATAAGAGGATTAGACTATAGTTAACTGTTTAAAGTAAAGAAAACTGTATTTTTGAAATGTTAAGATTCTTAGAGGTTTATGTGAGGAGAAAAGATTGAGACTCTATGATGAATCATTTAAAAGCTAATATATATCTATAAAGTAAAGAGATGTTTCAAGTTCCAACTTTAGGGAGAGGAGAGTGAAGTTCAAAATTATTAAAGACTATCCATATATAGTAATCCTCACAAGAAAAAAAAAGAGAAAAATAAAAAAAAAGAGGATTGAAAAGTAATCCTGAAAAGAAAAACAGAAAAGTAAGAAAAAGAAAATATATGTGAGGAGAAGCTTGAGGACATGACTAATAAAAAAGTGGCTTCACTTGAATCAACATAAGGGAAGAGCTTGGTTAAATTCTTTAATTTAAATTTAAGTATTAGCGTCATTACTAATAGAGTTCTCATGTGCTTCTTTTTTATATGATCGTTCAAAGCACCCTTAATGTGACAAATTATGGTTATTCTTAAAATGAATACGAGACTAGAAATCTTAGACTTAATTACTAAATGTTCTTAAACCTATAGTTTTGACCTAAGTTACTGAAAATCTTTCTAAAAGTCTTGCTATTATATTCATTTAAATAAAGAATCAAAATTTTCTTTATGTAAAGTTCACTACTAAGAGTCATATTTTTATGTAGTAAAAGGATTACTTAAGGATAAATAATAGTTATGTTTGGGGAATTTTGATGCTTCAGAAATATGTTGGATTTTTCATATATATTTTGTACTCATTTTTTGTGATATTGCACCTTAAAGGAATGTATTTTTTATGTTTTGCTGCGGGTATGATGATTTTAGGCAATTGGAGTAAAAAAAAAGTAAAAAAGAATGAATTTGAAGTGAAAAGAGCAAAAACTAGAAATCTGAGTTCTGACACCGACTGCACCAGAATGAGCGCCCACGCGCTTTTTTCCAGAGAGTTCAGAATAATTAGCGCGATAGGGCACTGACGGCGCCCAATGTTGGTAGAAGTCAGATTCAATGTATTTGGTCGACTTTTGGAGGGATTCTTGAGGTATCTCTTGGGGAAATCATCCCTAAGTTTTTTTAACACGAATTTGGAGCCAGAATTCAAGGAGAACGAGTGATGTGAGTGAAGTAAATTAGTATGTGAGTTGAGAGGAAGTGTTTGTAGAGAGTTTAAAGCCTAGGGTTGGTGTAAAAGTGTTGTTTTGTGAGGGATTCTTCTCAAAAAAGTTGTAGGAAGAGGGGGAAAGTTAGAGATTGCTTCTTCTCTACTATTCTAAGAGAGAATTTGTGAGTTGTTGTGAAGAGAGAAAGAGATACAAAGAACCTTCAAGGGATTTGCTTGGGGAAGAAATTGAGATAAGTTGTATTTACTTCTTATTGTTTTTATGACTTTGCTTTTATTTATAAAATCTTTATTTTGTCTTATCTTCCTCATGAATTCTGAGTAGATTTCTTCTTCTTTCTCCTTGCAATGATATATGGTGAAATGATGGTTTAGATTGAATGTGTCATATGAATGTTAAGAAATTGTGATGATTTTTTTACTTCGTACTTCATTTACTTTTTGATCTAGCCAATTGAATTGTTAAAATATTTTGTCAAACATACGATTCGAAAGGATTATGCTTTCTACAACAAAAGTGAAGATTACATTAAATGTCCATGAATGAGTGATGTAGTTCATGGGGGTTGGTGCAAATAAATAGGGAAATATGGTTTATTGGGTGTAGAATTAGAGATTTTAGGGTGACAGACTAAAATCCTCAATTTGATCATTGTGTTTGGAAACTAAAGCGAGAGTTGGCCTTCAGGCAAAAAGAAGTGGGAGCTCTAGAGTGAGAGCCAGTATCCTCTTAGCCTAACCTCGAATTTAGGTACTAAACCTAGGTTTAGCCAATTTTCTTTATAGCGCTTGGAAGAGGGTAAAGACTAGGTATACTCCTATTTGGCATAATACAAGAATTTTTCTAATCTTTATCATTCCCTCACCATAACATCATTGTAAGGGGAAGACACTTTCTCGAAATTTGAACCTCGCAAATACAAAACTGATTATAGTAGTAGTTAACTTTAATTTGAAGTTTGAAAAGTACTTTAGTGATCTTAAAAATTTCTAGCATCGTTAAAACTTTAGCAACTTTAGTATTTACTTTAAGTGCATTGCAAATTTGAATATTGGATTGCTGTGCTATACTTTACAGTTTGCTTTCTCCTTGTGGGATCGATAACCAGGACTCCATTAGAGCCTTGTACTTGCGTATAGATTAGCTAGTTTCTTATTAAACTGATTATACTTTGTGATTGAACTGATAAAGCTTATAAATACTTATTTAAGACAGCCGTGGTCAGTAATCCACTTAATCTTAGATAATTTTTACAAAGATCTATGATTGGGGCCTTTATGGTGCTACGATCATTAGTTAATATCTCATAACATATATTTAGCACATCAAAATGCTTAACATTAATGAATAATTTTGGTCTTGCTTGGTTCAGGATTAACTTATTTCTAACATGATTACGATGGAGCCCACAATCCAAATAATGAATCATGGAAACATGTTTATTTATGGAAAAATTTTTTCTCAAGATGGTTTTAAAGGTTTTTAAAAATTAAGGTTTTAAATATGATCTTATAATGTCCAAATTGTGAGTTTTATATATATCATAAATCAAGATAACCTCAAAGCAAATCGTCAATTTTTATTGATAAACATGTTAAGTGTGCTGATAATCATTCATATAAAGGTTCTAAGACCATTAGATAACCCAAAGAGCAGATATCCATTCATATGTTAGCCATTTCTTGTCTTAAAGTAGTCTTTTGTTTATCATTGTGCATGATTTCCATTCTAATATTTATTTTTGATAAAAATAACTCAACAATAAAAATTCCAGAATATGTCATTAAGTCTAGGGGTTATATACCGACATTTTATTGCAATTTTACTTATTCTTTGACGATCCACACATTCTCAAAGAGTTTTAATACGAGAATATTATGAAAAGCATAAGGACAAAATGTTTATTTTAAGAAGCTCCATTGAAGCAAGTATTATCTTAATATTCATTGAATTTTTCCTATAACGAGTTTGATTAGGCAACTATGTGCGTAGGGTAAATCCATTGGCAAAATGGATGTCTCTCATTATAACTCATTAGATAGTTCATTTGTGGTTGGATTATAAAACTCAAAAAAGATATTTGAGATCATAACAAATATGTGAGTCTTTGAAGTCATGAAGATTATCTTCATATATATACCAAATGTATTGTGGACTTCTAGCAATGTTCTTTTCTTAGTATCTTCAACATTAGGCGTTTAATATGGATCCCAATAAGAGATGTTAAGTCACTAATGGAGGCTTCTTAGGTTAACGGTGGAGTGGTGGAATCAATAACTATAAGCAAAATCATGATATTCTTTTTAGGGGCAGGTATAGGTTACAAGTTGAGAGATATTTTATTTGGGGGACATGTACCTTTATTCTCTTGTGCTTAATAGTAAAAAGCTCTATAGTCTTATAGTTAATTTTAAATGCATAACTTTTTTGTTGATCATAATGCATCAAATCCCTACATTATCATAGAGCCAGAGACTTCCCAATAAAATGTGGAATATGTCCTTAGTTATGATATCACACTAAATCCAATCTTCGTAACTACTCATCTCAAGTGGGAGTTAGCATTTGCAAGTCATGGATAAAGAGGAGTGACTGACAAAACTGACATTAATTATACTTTTTTTTTTCCCTCAAAATTTTCATATAAAACTCATGTTTCATATAACTCTCCAAAGCTTTTAGCATGCAACGGTCCGTAAATTATACTTTTCAAATTTGTTTGAATGTATGCAACGGTCCATTGACTATAACGTTCAAATTTGTATGAATCAATGCAACTTATGACTTCAACTAATTCAACTTGTAAGGGCCGGGGAGTAAATTCTTGTGGGTGTTGAAATTCATGTGTGCCTGCATTTCCTTATTTCTTGGGTTAAACTTTGAACTACTATGCAAATATCAATTACTGCTCTATTAAATTGAATAAATACCTATGTCGTAGAACTCAGAATACAATTAAACTTTCTCAACTACTTTTCAAATTATGTACCAAAAAATAGAATATCAGTAAACTATAGTTTAAATTTGTTTTGCATATGCATGCTTGTGTACTTCCCGCAAACTAAGTGAATTTTATAAAGATTTTTATTAAATAATTGAGCCTTCAACAACTCTGCTTGTTTTAGGGATGATCAATTTGTTAATTCTCAACTGCTCACATCTCACGTAAGCTAGCCGCCAAAACCTGTAATATCTTGGGCAATTATGGTATCACGCCGTTGACGTTAAACGAAGAATTATAAGGAAATGAAATAAAACATGCATATTAGGTCGCACGATTATTTTTTTATGGTACTTTATTATTTTTGAAAAAAAATTTCACTTGTTTCGTCGGTGCGATAAGTCGATAATAAATCATACTATTCTACGTGTAGATTTGATTAGTGGTACCTTGGATTAAACGAAATAATATGCCGCATCACATGTATAAAGTGCTTATCGACCCTGAATTATTAGGTCATGTATTGCATGTAGTTACACTTATATTCACATTTATTGAGAAATTAAGATGAAGAAACACAAGAATCGAGAACCGAACAATCATGAACGAAAAGCAAAGGAATTTAACGAGGATTGGTAATTTTCCTATGTATCCTTGAAAATAGTATATCCTCTTAGGGTTACAAATATAATATATATATATGACCCTAGTGTATGATATATAATTACAAAATTACCCATGTACCATAGCGCAGGGGCACTAACCCCGCACTCCCAACATATTTAACGAAACTCTCGCTTCACTCTGCTCGCGAGTAAAACCTTTATCACAAAGTGAACTCCTTTGATAACCCATGAAACATTTCATCATTAATTTTATTTGCAAATACCAATAATAATTGCTTTAGATTCAGTTAATGAGTTTCTAATGAGCTTTATATATGCACGACAGCTCTATTTAGTGAGGTGTAGATGAAAAATAATTGCTTGATGCTTTATTCAAGTTTATGATTTTATGCTAGTCAATGAAGGAGATGGTCATGTGACCATTGTATTGAGATCCAACAGTTGGGCTTAATCCAAGGAAAATTTATTTTATATAACATGTTGTAACATAATTTATGATTTTGATGGTTTGAGATAAAATTTATGTTTATTTTATATTAAATGGGTTTTACAATATAGGGCCAAATTGTATTCCCTTTAAATTTACATAATTTATATTACTTAAACTATTTATGAATTTATTGGTATTCTTATATAGAATATGAGTGGCTTGGAATCATTCTCACTAAAATTGAAAGATTATAAATCATTAGCATAACTTGTTATAAAAATTAAAAATCATATACAATAAGGTCAAGTTAACTATCACTTATAGGCAAGATTGTAGGGCCAAACGCTAAAGTTTCTTAGCCTTATATGAAAAACAATTTATGATTCTCATCAGACTCATCCACCTTAAATTTAGGAATTGATTTGACTCTATTGTTTTGTTATGTTTTTATCATAGATTTTGATTCAAGGTTAGTATCCTTTCTAGTGTATTAGAGTACAACAACAACAATAAACCTTTATCCCGCTAAGTGGGGTCGACTGCATGAATCCTTTTTCTCCATTGCATCCTATTGAGTGTCATATTTTTAGTTGATTCTAAAAAATTAAGATATTTTTTATACAATACTGTTGACCTCAATTTTGTTGAGTTCTAGTATTTTTCTCTTAGGAGCCTAGGATCTAGCCAAAATGACTTTCCTGATGACTATCCTAGAGGACAAGTGATGAAACCCTATCCCCCTTAGAAATTCTGGACACTTTTTGTCTTCTTGGAGTTTCACATGCATGAAGTTGACTCTTAGCATTTAGTGAGTTCAAGCTAACATTAGAAAGCACCAGAGGAGCCCCCATAAGATTGTCAAGCCTTAGGGTTACCCTAGGGTGGTTTGGCCTTAGTCAGGCTCACACACCACACCACAATTTTACTCGCAACCTACAACCCAAGGATCATTCATTCCCAACCCATTCACCTTACTCTTTTGGGAACTTATGTGGGTGGTCCCCTAAACCTTTAGTCTTTGGCTAGAATGGCTAGGAGCAGCACATGGAGGACCAAAAATGGGATTCCCCTTGGTCTTATGACACCAAAATGGCTGGCAATGTGATTAAATGAACTTCAGTACCACCAAAACCTCCATTTTGACCTTTTAGCCCCAAATTTTACGAAAACTATTAAAATGGCCGTGGAACCCTAATTTTCCCAAAAAGATCTAAATTGCAAATTTTTCACCAAAAATCATTTCGAATCATTCCAATCTATTCAAATTGCCTAAAATCCCTCAAAATTCTCAAGGTTCCCAAAATGCCCATAAATTAACCAAAATTACCAAATTTAATCAAAATTATCAAAATACCCTTCATGTCCCAAAAATTCTCAAAATATCCAAAATAACTCCAAATGTTCCCAAAATCAATTTGAATCACCCAATATCTCCAAGTGTGCCTAAATCCAACAAAATTGTCCAAATTTTCCAAATTGCTCCTCAAGGCCCAAAAACCCCAAACTACTCCCAATTTCCATCAAATTGATTTCAAATTTCCATAAGTTTAAATCTACATAAAAAATCAACATGTTAAAGTCCAATTGAGGTTATACCCAAGCTCATTGGATTGAGCCCATGATCAATTCCAAAAATTGAAGTCCCTCATGAATGATTAAAGGTTCATTTTCATAAACCATTTTTAAAAGCCCATGACATCAATTCGAAAAGCCCAATTTGAGCTCACATGAAAATATCCATTCCTCATCATATCATTTTATTTTAAATGATCCTATCATGGCATCTTATGAAGCATATCATGCACATACATGAAATTTATCCAATTTGGTCATGCTGACCCTTTTTCATTTAAATGCCTTAAAATCCAAAATTCTTTTTGCATGAAACCTTATCATAACCCCATACATGCGTGGCATTTCCCATGGATCCTTACATATCCATCATAATTTCAAATTTGCCAAAAATGACAAAAGGAGGTGACTCTTCCCTCTCCCTCATTCGCTTGGACTTTTCCCTCTCATGATACACCTAGCTTACTCTGCCATGCCCAAGTTAGCAATTCAAGCTCACCCAAATATTCCTTGAGGTTAGGCCAAGCACCCTAGCTACATTAGACTAAGCCTAGCCACTTGAACAAGGAGTTAAACCCAACCCAGGCCCACTTAGCCCAAATCTCAATTGTCCCTTGGATCTTCAACATGAGCTTACTTAAAACCAAATTGACTTGACCACTCTTTCCCCCTGACATCCCTGAGTGTGGTGGTGACTTCATCCTGGTAAGCCGACCACCCTAGCAGCCAGAAAATCCATGGCTAAAGAAATCCCAAATGGATTATACAAAAAATTGGGACTCCTTAGTGTGACTCATCCCCATTGGCCATCAGAGCCCTTCTGACCTCCACCTATGCTGCTCCCTTACCACCATGGCATGCCTTGCTGGCCACCATAGCCCCCTCTATAAGTAAGAGACCCCCACAACGAAACCAAGAAGTGTGCTTAAACCATAATAATACTCTGCCAAAATTCTCCCAGACCTCCTAGCAACCCAGAGAAGCTCATTCCCACAGTTTTCCAGACCTCATTCCTACTCTCTAGCCCTAATTTCAGACTTAAAATCCAGGATATTGTCACAGACACCGCACAAAATTCCACCAAAGTCCAAATTAATTTGCTCTTAAGTTTCCCCAGAGCGAGAGAGGAAGATCCCCATCAAAATTTCCCCTTCCTGAGCTCTTTGCGCACTTCTGCATAGGCCGCACCACCCTCAGGTCGAACTCCTACTAGGACCTTAGCTTTGATCAAATCAACACCTTCATTAGACTCCACTGAAGCTTCTGTAAGCATCTAATTGAGGCTACACCTCTTAGACCAAGGTATTGATCCAAAATACCCAAATTTGCTTTGGGTTTGGACCTTTATGAAGTAGAATTGTATTTTATATTTATATGACCATATGGATGTGTTCGCCTCTCCTAGGTGAAGCTTTAGGAACAAACCTCATATAATTTAGTTAAGAATATAGGGAGAAAATAGGTTTAGAAAATGGACGGTTTACGGGTTAGGACATTTAGGGATGATGATCAGGAGCCGTTGGATCACGTGTGTATTTAGTGGACAACCTAGATTGCGCCGGATGGAGCAATGGTTTGTGAACAGTGGGTTGCATGGCAGCTCATGCAGAAGGCGACGTCAAATGAAGGCACGCCGCTTGGAAATCTCAGAGTGCACAAGGATGAGATGGCACTGACGAGGATAAGTTGCAAATTAGGAGTATTTTGATTTAAATAATTACCTAATCATTAAAAATGTATAACTTGGTGCAGAAAAAATCATAAAAATAAAAGAAAAATATCATAATGCTTAGTGAACAGAGGAGAATAATGTAGTTGAAAAATTAAAATTTCTTTCTTTATATTTTTTTAAATTAATCAAATACTCAGAAACATATTTAAATCCAAAATAATTTAATATAAATAATAAAAATATGAAATTTGGGGAATTCATTTCTCTCATGCTTAGTTATGCTCTCTGATTTTCCAAAGTCAGAGAGCATCTCTAACATGAAAAACCATAATTTTCATAGGAAATAACTATTATTTGATTAAAATAACTATAGAAAATAAAATATGAATCAGAAAATTATAAAAATAGCTTTAGTAGGTTCACTGTCGTCAGAGAAACCTAGGAAAAATAAAATTTAAAATTTAAAAGTTTAAGATATAATTTTACATTTTAAATTGAATAAAAAATGTAAAAATAGAAAATAATTCAAATAATTGCCAAATTGGGGCAAATTGAAGCTTATCACTTCATAAGGCTCCTATAAAAATCCTAAGTTTGTTAAAATTATTTTTGATATAACAATTCTTTTTTTAAATAAATAAGAATTGTTGTTTGAAAATCTTATATAAATTAATATAAAATTTAGAAAAATATAAAAAATAGTTTAGGTTGTTTCTTATGACTAGGGGAATGCAAGTAAAATAAAACTTAAGTTAAAGTAAATATTTCATTTTTGGCCTATTTTCTACTTTACAAATTCTTAAAAAAATATTAAAAAAATAAAAATGAGAAAAATATGAAATAAAGTTTTCCTAGTTTCTTAAAGTAAAAAAAACTTAAGAAAAATACAAAAAAATTTTAAAATAAAAATATATTTTTATATTTATTTATTCCTTAAAAAAAGTCATTAAAAAAATTATGAAAACAAACATACAATTCAAATATTCATAAAAATTATTTTTAGAGGGCCTTTGACCTAGATGAACCTACAATAATTTCTTAACGATAAAAAACTTATTTTACTTAATTAATTTAATTATAATATAAATATCTTTTTTAAATTAAAATAACTATAAAAATTAAATAAAAATTAGAAAATCATAAATTCTCTTCGATTTTTCATTTGACCCATGAGTGTGATAATAGTAAATTTTTAAGGTCATTTGGATTAAATTTAAAGAATTATAATATAGGAGGGCTTAAGAAAAAAATGGTAATTTTGAAAATCTCTCACACTAATTAAAATTTAGGTTTATGCTAAGAGGGAAATCAGCAAGTGAGATAATGATTAACTTGCTAAGATGATTGAGACATAAAATTATAGGTGGTAGGAACGAATTCACACTATCTTCCATCAAAGGATATACTTGTAATTAATCAGCTAATTATGTGTTGGAAGACAACTAAATTTGGATGATCTTATTGCAAAGGGTCCTTGCTAGGAGGATGTTAATTCACTAATGAAAGGCACCAAACTAATGGTTGAGCGATAATTTAATTTCTTTGACAAGAATCTGCACATCATATGAAATTTCCTCAAAATTACAAATCCACCCTTGAAATATTTAAGAGCTTAGTAACGAGGTAGGTCCGATCTAAATAAAAAATCATTCATTGAGGCTTATAAAAGAAGAACATAATCAATCACATGATTTGAAAACACTATAAGTTAAACCTCTGTTAAGGGGGGGGGGGAGGGTAAGGACTCCTTAGTGACGTAAGTTGCCCTTAAGTGTGTCCACCCTCATAATCCTCAAATTTAATTTCAAGTGAATGAATAGTTATCCCAGTCATGGAATAATCAAAACATCGGGATGTTCATTGAGGATATCAGAAATTACTATTAAATTAGTTTTAGATGATTTATTTAATAAGATAATTACCTTGAATAAACTCGAAAAGACTCGAAAGATTAAGTCATTCCTAAGGTATTTAAATCCTTGTGAGTAGTTGAGGATATTTGGTTTTTTCAACATATGAATCATCAAACTTGTGTTTGTCTGGGGTTTTGGTGGCTAAGGCAATCACGATAATGCTAATGTGTGCTAAAACGAGGGGTGCGATGTGAGATTATTAGAATAGTATCTCCTACCTCAAGGACCCTCAATAAGGGAAGGACAATGACCACTGATACTATTCGCCGACTCTTGATGAGATTGTTGCTCCCGACACTCTTAGGTTGCCGATGGTCCTAGCTTGATTAGGGTGATTAGCCTATGGATTAGACTACTTTTGCAAAAATATTTAAAATAATAAAACAAAATTTCTTTTTCTTGCTAAAGAGAACTCTCCATAAAAACTCAAACAACAACTTTAGTATGAAAAATTTAAGAATTTTGATGAAAAAACTATAAAGGTCCACGCTTAGTCACTTAAATCGACGTTAGGACTATCCTCCATAGATTGTCGTGTTGGTGGTTCCTACCTAAGGTTGGGAAGGACATAGTCCTGCTCTGAGCCCCCACCTTTACTAATGTGTTGTACTTCATCCTGATCATTCATATATGACTACGGGTTTTCTTTCAGCCACTCTGTTCTAGTACGTTTTGCCTTTTCAATTTTTTTTTACTGGACTTTCCTTGATTATTTTTCTATAATTTATTTAAATTTCCTACAAATTATAATATACTTTATGAAATACTCATGCAGCTGTAGCAGAAGCCCATGTTACCGCATTTCTTACCTGTACGTACTTACTCTGCATGTAAAACAACACTTGCAAAAAAAAAAAAAAAAAAAAAAAACACACTTTCAAAATTAAAACTACACTCTCAAAAAAATAATAAATTAACATAATACACCCTTTTGATTTATGAGGATCTCTCAGATGAGGTAACCTATTGTTGCTAACGAGAATTCTTTGTCTAGACGAGCCTAAAAACTCATTTAGACTTAGTAAAATAAAAAAATAGTGATGCCGCAATGAGGGATTTGTCGGATCTTAACTAGTGTCGGCTTATTTAAATTAAAATTCCACCAAATAAGACATTTAAACAACAACAAAAACAATAAAACCAAAACTAAAACATTGAAACGTACATGGTAAAACCTTTTAAACCATAGACCTTAGGACTGTTATTTCCACAAAGAGCTTGACGCTAACTCCATAGGCAACACGACGAGGACCTACAGGAGAACATCTTCGAGAGAGCAAATGAGTCTACAACAGTAAAACCTTTATTTTTAATTAAACAACAAGCCATAGAACTTTGAGGTAGTCAGTCTAGCAAGATGTAAATACTCAACTTATCTTTTTGGTTTTTGTACAACCTTGTTGGGCAACATAAGCCCTAACTCGTCATAGAACTCCGAGGTTGTCCTTCAGTATGAAGTAAGACCTCTTATCTTCCAAGCTATTTATTTTACCGATATCATGAAAATGTAAGTCCTAAATAATAAAATTAGCTAGATGGAACATCAAATAATTGTTGACCTCAGTTTTGTGAGGATCAATTCTTAACCTTGTCGAGATAGGAAGTTTTCCAATATTGACTCCCTAAATTTCAATAAGAGTCACTAAACCCTATTGACCCAATAGGTCAACATTTGACCAAAAAGTCAACTTAGGTCAAACTGGTCAATCCTTGACCCAATGACAACCCATTGACCCAATAGGTTAACCTTTGACCAAAAAGTTAATTTTGGTCAAAATGGTCAATCCTTGCCCCAATGACCAACCCATTGACCCAATAGGTCAACCTTTAACCTAAAAAGTCAACTTTAGTCAAATTGATCAATTTCTGACCCAATGACCACCCCATTGACCCAATTGGTCAACCTTTAACTTAAAAAGTGAACTTTGGTCAAACTTATCAATTTTTTACCTAATGGCTACCACATTGGTCAAATCTTAACCTAACCAGCTAACCCATGACCTTAAAAACCTTCACATTGATATCACAGGTCAAACCTTGACCTAAACAGACCAAATAAGTTAAATTGGCCAACCTATGATCAAAAAGATTACCACAATGACATCATTGGCCAACTATTGACCTAATAAACTCAACATTGGTCAAGAAGACCAATACAAAATCCAAAAGTCACCACATTGACCCTTGGATTGACTTAAACCTTAAAATCAGTCAACATGACAAAATTAAACCCTAAATGACAAAATCTTTGGACCTGATGACCAATCAAACTATGACAAGGTTAACAAAGTCAAAATTGGTCACCTTTAGACCAAAATGGGTCAATCTAGGTCAACATAGGTCAACCATGGTCAACTTTAACCAATATTAATCAAATTTGGTCAAAATGCCTAATTTTGAACAAAAAATGATGAAATTAATCAAATAATTAATTCTAAAATTATTTTTATTAATTTTTGGCTAGTAATATAATTTCCAATATTTTTGATTAATTACATAATTAATTAAAAATAGAAATACAATTAAAAAGCCATAAAATGACATTTTGACACATGAAATCATATGTGACATAAAAATTCTCATAATTTTTTTTAAAATCAAAATTAAATTATGGAGAAATACTAGTGAGCCACCTATGACTCATTAAAACCCATTATGACTTTAATTAACCATGGGACAAATCAATTAACCATCATTGTTAACCTTGGGTTAAGGGTCATCATTACACAAAAAAGAAGTGGCATCTCCCCTTCATTTCAAAGCCGTGACTCACCTCTTTTTGATAATGAGGTGCCTGGCCACCTTGAGGATGATATGCCATGCCTCATGGACTACCCAATGAGAAGAAAACACCATCTTTAATTCTCTTTTTACCATGGTTAACCAAAATGGAAATTCATCATGATAACATGATGAGAGAGCTTCAAAGGTGGCAAACAAACATAATTTCCATGTGAGATGATTTGGGTTAGTCGCCATGCACCTCTACCATTAACCAATCAAGGAGAAAGCTTAGTACACCACCCTTTGAACCATGGTTAACTCATCATGAATATACATAAAAAAATGAAGAAGATGAAGACTTATGTGGCATCCTGCCCAAACTTTACCAAGAGTATGACAAAACTCACTTGGGGAGGGTTCATTCAAAAGGATATAATCAGCCAGAACCAACTTACAAGGAAACAATTAAGCAAAAGCCAAAGCCATGGATTAAAATCTCACCATGAATGAACTTGATATGGATATGCTTAGGAAAGCTCAAGTTTAATAATTCTCAGTGAAATATCTTATCCACAGACATTATTAGTATGATAAAAGCTTCCCCAAATAAATCTAAGCTCCTCCCATAGCCATCCATGGCTATATAAGGACCCAACCCGAAAGCATAAAGATAGAGACCAAAAATTGGGAGATACCTCTACACTGCCCAATTCCCTTAGCCTTGAATAGCAAAAATGTTCCCTAGGACCTAGGAAATTGATCCCTCATGAAATCAAGCCAGGAAATCCACCCAATCTCCTTAATTTGGCTAACCCAAAAGGACCCAAAATGGGACATTTTAGGAGTATGAAACCAAACTCTTCAAATATTCAAATTAACCTTCCTAAATCCTTTTAGAGACTAAATGAGGAGGATACCAATCAAAATTGGCCATCCCCATAACTTATAAGACATCAATCGATCACATCAACTCAAACCGAGCCCCTTTTGATCAAGGTCATACAAAGACTCGATTTAAACTTAAATTGAGTTGAGGGAAGGCCTTCTCAGGACCAATTAAAGCTTCCAATCCATCCAATTCAAAGCTAGACTTACTGAGGCCAAGGTATGTAGTTTCCACTTTAATGGCGTTCGGGTTTCACACTTTGTGAAGCAAACAATTTCAAAACCCATACATCACTGTATGGATGGGTTCGTCGTCACAAAACAATCCTATAGAAACAAATTTCACTTGATTTCATCAAGAATAGACAGAGATCTTGTTTCTAGATCATGGACAGTCTGCGGGATCGAATGGAATGAAAAGGATGAATGGATGTCGTCCGTTTCTGCGTTTTGGAAACGAACGGCTGTGATTAAAACCCGCCAACTCTGCCGTTCGGATTCTCGCACAGGGTCTACCGTCTTTTGACCTGTCCGAGGATACACTGCATCTAAAGATTTATCTGGATTTAATTAAATCAAGAAAAACTTTAAAACAATCAAAATTACATATCTTGACATAGAAAAATCCTAAAATTGTGACAAAAATATCCCTGAACTCATCCTGAAGAGGGAAAATTATGAGACCAAAATCATAATTTTATTCTCTGAATTTAATTTTTAAATAATTAAATACTACAAAGAGTATTTTAATTATTAAAAATTATTTACAAAACAAAAAAATATGAAATTTTTAGGGGTTTATCTCTAGGTCCTTGGAACCTTCCCAGATTTTTCCTAGTCTAGAATAATCCTCTAAGACAAGATTTCCTAATTTTCAAGACACTTTGTAATTATTTTTAACAATAATTATAAAAATTAAAATTAAGGAAAATAAAATTGGAAAATTATTCGGAAGTTTAAGGTGGCAGAAAATAACCTTAAAATAACAATTCTTAAGCCATTAAACAATTTTAAATGACATTTTTAAATTAGGGTGGAAAATTATTAATCATAAATTAATATTTTGAAACCTTAAAAATCCTTTCCTCACCCAACTTAACCCATTTCATAATTAACTAAGTTAAAATTGAGTCTAACCCTAAATAGATTCAAGACAAGCCTTAATTAGGTCTAATACATTAGATCCAATTGAAACCTTAATTAACTCAATAAAATTTAATTACATTAGGTTTAATACAAAATCAAACTTTAATTAAGTTTAAAGACATATTAAACTTAATTAACTCTTTAAACATTAATTACATTAGGTTTAATCCAAAATTAGACTAAAATTAAGTTTAAGGACATATTAAACTTAATTAATCTATTAAACCTTAATTACATTAGGTTTAAGACAAATCAAATCTTAATTAGGTCTAACCATTAATTAGACCTAATTAAATTTCTTAAACCTTAATTATATTAGGTTTATAATAAAATAAACCCTAATTAGGTCTAACCCCTAGTTAGACCTAATTAAACACCTTAAACATTAACTACATCAGGTTTAAGACAAATTAAACCCTATTTAGGTTTAACCCATATTAAACCAAATTAATTAACATAAACCTTACTTACATTAGGTTTAAGTAACTCTTAAACCTTAATTAGGTTTAACCCATATGAACCTAATTAATCAACTTAAACCTTACTTACATTAGGTTTAAATAACTCTTAGGTTTAACCCATATTAAACCTATTTAATCAACTTAGACCTTACATATATTAGGTTTAAATAACTCTTAAACCCTAATTAGGTTTAACCTATATTAAACATAATTAATCAACTTAAACCTTACTTACATTAGGTTTCAGTACCTCTTAAACCCTAATTAGGATTAACCCATATTAAACCTAAGTAATCAACTTAAACCTTACTTGCATCAGGTTTAAATAACTCTTAAACCCTAATTAGGTTTCACCTATATTAAACTTAATTAATAAACTTAAACCTTATTTACATTATGTTTAAATAACTCTTAAACCCTAATTAGGTTTAACCCATACTAAACCTAATTAATCAACTTAAACCTTACTTACATTAGGTTTAAATAAATCTTAAACCCTAATTAGGTTTAACCCATATTAAACCTAATTAATCAACTTAAACTTTACTTACATTAGGTTTAAATAACTCTTAAACCCTAATTAGGTTTAACCCATATTAAACTTAATTAATCAACTTAAACCTTATTTACATTAGGTTTCAGTAACTCTTAAACCCTAATTAGGTTTAACCCATATTAAACCTAATTAATCAATTTAAACCTTACTTACATTAGGCTTAAGTAACTATTAACCATTAATTAAGTCTAAAACATTAGACTTAATTAAATTATTAAACCTTAACCAACTAAGGTTTAATTAAACTTAAACTCTAATTATGTATAACACATTAGACTTAATTAAACTGTTAAACCTTAACCAATTAAGGTTTAATCAAACCTAAACCCTAATTAAGTTTAACACATTAGAATTAATTAAATTATTAAACCTTAACCATCTAAGGTTTAATTAAAGTTAAACCTTTATTAAGTCTAAAACACTAGACTTAATTAAACTATTAAACCTTAACTAACTAAGGTTTAATCAAATTTAAACCCTAATTAAGTCTAACACATTAGACTTAATTAAACCGGTAAACCTTAACCAACTAAGGTTTAATTAAACATAAACCTTAATTAAGTCTAACACATTAGAATTAATTAAACTATTAAACCTTAACCAACCAAGGATTAATCCAACTTAAACCCTAATTAAGTCTAACAGAGTAGACTTAATTAAACTATTAAACCTTAACCAACCAAGGTTTAATCAAACTTAAACCCTAATTAAGTCTAACATATTAGACTTAATTAAACTATTAAACCTTAATCAACCAAGGTTTAATTAAATTTAAACCCTAATTAGGTCTAACACATCAAACTTAATAAAACTATTAAACCTTAACAAATTAAAACTTAATTATACCTAGACCTAAACATAACTTAATTCCAAACCATATTGGACTTAAGTCAAACCTAGCTTAGGTTTAACAAAACATGAATCTAAGTTAACCTAAACCTAACTTAAGTCTAACCCATATTGGACTTAAGTCAAATCTAACTTTGGTTCAACATTACATGAATCTAAGTCAACCTAAACCTAACTTAAGTCCAACCCAAATTGGACTAAAGTCAAAGGTTCAACATGACATGAATCTAAGTTAACCTAAACCTAACTTAAGTCCAACCCATTTTGGACTTAAGCCAAACCTAACTTAGGTTCAACATGACATGAATCTAAGTTAACCTAAACCTAACTTAAATCCAACCCATATTGGACTCAAGTCAAACTGACCCAGGGAAAAAAATATTAAGATTTTCATGCTTATTTTATACTGATTTTGATGATATTGCACTTTAAAGAAGGGAATTTTTGGTGTTTTTCTGTAGGTATGAAGATTTAAGGTCAATGGAGCGAAAATATGCAAAAAGAGTGAATTTTGAGCAAAAAGGGCTACATTATGGAAATTTGACCTAGGACACTGACGGCGAGGTCGATGACATCGACGACGTGATTTTCCCGAGAGTTCAGAATATAATTCAAGGGAGGCCATCGATGGCGGAGGTTGAGGCCCCCCGACAACAGGGCCAGTTCAAGGCAGTGTTCCTAGAAGGCCACCGATGGTGGAGCTCGAGGCCGCCGACGGTGGAGCTCTAGGCCGCCGCCGACTAGATCGACAGTTCTTTCACAAAATACGTCAAATGTAGACTATTTTCGAAGGGATGCTTGTAAAAACCTTGGAGTCTCTTGAAAAACTTTAAAAAAGAACCATTTTAGGCCGAAAAATTGTCCTTTTAGAGTCCTCTAAAAGTCACTAAGAGTTAGTAAAAAGTACTATTAGAGTCTTCTAATAGTTACTTTGTGTCCAATAGAGAGTCCACTATTGTCCATTGTTGTTATTTTGTAAGTGTTAAATAGTGAGTTCAGATAGAGATATTGGTGAGGAATTCTTCGAAAGGATGTAAGAGTGGAAGGGAAGTGAAAGATCTCTTTTGCATTGTTATTTCGAAGGAGAATTCCGCGTACTGTAAAGAAAGGAAGAGATTCAGAGGAACTTCAAGAAGTTTGCTTGGGGAGGAATTTAAGATAAGTTATGTTTATTTACTTTAGATTGTAAAACTTTACATTTATATATGTAATCCAAGTTTTATTGCATTATCTCCATGAAATTTGAGTAGTTTTTCTGTCTTTCTCCTAGTTTTGATATTTTTGTGGAATGATAAATTGAATTAGTGTGCCATAAAAATTTAAAGAAGTTGTGATAATCTTTTACTTAATTCTTAATTTACTTTCAATCTGGCCAGTTGAATAGTTAAAATTTGTTGAGTTTAACAACTATAGTAAAGATTACATCCAAGATTCAGGGAGGTCAAAGTCCTTGGAAGTAGGGTGCAAATAAATAGGGAAATAATATTCATCGAGCGTAGAATTGGAGATTTTAGAGTGGCAGACTAAAATCCTCAATTTTGTCCTATCGTTTTGGTGTTGAAGTGTAGATGTTAGCCCTCAGGTGTGGGGAACGTGGGAGCTCTGAAGTAAGAGCCGGTATCCTCCCAGCCTAGCCGCAGATTC
Source organism: Papilionanthe hookeriana x Papilionanthe teres (assembly GCA_022702705.1). Classification (NCBI taxonomy): domain Eukaryota; kingdom Viridiplantae; phylum Streptophyta; class Magnoliopsida; order Asparagales; family Orchidaceae; genus Papilionanthe; species Papilionanthe hookeriana x Papilionanthe teres. Next base: position 54,653,589 of record CM040433.1, read on the forward strand.
AATAACCAAGCATAGGATTAGTCAATGTTCTTTATGCCTGGACCAAATGGTATAGAATATGTACGCTACTATTTGGCACAACACCATTTTAAACTAATTCTAATTATCTATTCACTTAAATATCTTAACAAAGGAGAAAGATTCTTGCTTATATATTTGAACTTCACTTTAATAGTATTAGTTAATTGTTAGTAGAACTAGTTTAATTAAAAACTTCATATTATTGTCGATTGCGTATTAGTGATAGATAGGCAATTTCGATTTAATTGTGATTCTGAATTGATGTCTATAATCCTAGTCTGTAGCCTACAAAATATTCCCTGTGGGATCGATATCCAGGACTCCACTAGAGCCCTGTATTACTTGAGTGATATGTATACTTGCCTTAAAGGGTAACTCTGTGATTAAAAGAATATATTATATACTTGTTACTAAATGAATTAAAATTACGCTAAGTGTCCTCCGCGCTTAGTTTGTGCTTGTGTGCAGAAACCCCCAAGTCACAAACCTAACTTAGGTTCAACATGACATGAATCTAAGTTAACCTAATCCTAACTTATGTCCAACCCATATTAGACTTAAGTCAAACCTAACTTAGATTCAACATGACATGAATCTAAACCTATCTTAAGACCAACCCATATTGGGCTTAAGTCAAACTTAACTCAGGTTCAACATGACATGAATCTAAGTCAACCTAAACCTAAGTTAAGTCCAACCCATATTGAACTTAAGTCAAAGCTAACTTAGGTTCAACATGACATGAATCTAAGTCGACCCAAACCTAACTTAAGACCAACCCATATTAGACTTAAATCAAACCTAATTTTTCAAAATGACATGAATCTAAGTAAACCCAACCTAACTTAAGTTCAACCCACATTGGACTTAAGTCAAACTTAAGCTTAGGATTCAACCTAACATAAACCTAAGCCTAAGACAAACCAAACTTAAGTTCAACACAAATTGAACATAAGTCAAACCTAGACATTCGGTTTAACCTAACTTAAACCAAAGTGAAACTAAACGTAAATTTTAGGTTCGACCTAAATTTAACCTAACTTGACATCAACATTAGGTTTGACTTATATTGAATATAACTTAACCAAGATTTAACTTGAGTTAAACCCAATTTGAACCCAAGTTAACCTAAACGTTAGGTTCAATCTATATTGAACCTAACATAACCAAATGAATAAACCAAAAATATTACTCAAATGACATTGAATCTCATTATCAGACTTCTAATCAATTTAAAACTTTTAGATTCAAATAACATCGAATTTATAATAATAAAATCTAACATTTTGTTAGATTTTAAGTTTAATTGACATTAAACATAACATTATCGAACGACATCTAATCTAAAATATTAAAATCTAAACTTTTTAGATTTTAGGTCTAATCAACATTAGAATTAACATTTTTAGATTCAAAAGACATTAAATTTAAAATATTAAAATCTATCTTTTCGTTAGATTTTAAGCCTAATCAACATTAAACTTAAAATGACATTGAAATATAACTTAAGTTTAATCTACATTTTCTTAAATTCTAACACTCTTTTCTTGTAGATCAAGTCTTTGCATATTATAAGGTGTGCTAACTCTATTTTGCAAGACGATCAAGACGAAACGATGACATTAAATTCGTTTTATATTTTCTTTGCATAATATAGGGTGTGCTAAGTCTGTTTTGCAGGACGATATTTCGAAGACAGTACAAACGACAATAAAACAAAATAAAATCACAACAGACATCAAAACAACGACATTGATAGAACAAAACGAAACAAACAACATAAAATGACAAAACTAAGACAAAACAAAACGTAGAACTTTTAGGATAGTCACAAAACCTAAAAAATTTAGGATAGCCACCAAAATAAATAACAATTACAAGACAATAAAATAAAGACATTGACGAAACAATTAAAAATGACAAACAGCAAAACAAAAATAAAAACTGATAAAATCATACTTTTAGGGCAGTACGACATACGATTGAATGTTAACGTTTCTTTTCTTGAAACTTCTTAGAAAACAAGTGATTAACATTAATCAGAAGTTTTTTTAGACAATCATAATTGTCTAAGATGTAATTGACTATAGAAGATTGCTACTATAGGAGATTTAAAGAACTCGGAATAGATATTATATCTAGAAATCTCTGGTTATAAAAATTTCATTATCCTTATATAGAACTTCTAGAATAAGATATTCTAGAATCTTCTTTTGTAGGGATTATCACCGACATCTCTTTTTCTACTGTTTTCTATCTTATTATTCCTTATTTTCTTTGAATTTCTTACTATCTAAGGATCGTTTTATGGGATGCAAAGAAATAAAATTTATTGAAGATTAGGGAAATATTAAGATAAACAGAGTGGCGACTTCTAAAAATGACACTGACATTGACACCGAGAAAATCTATGACACGGCTACGAACGCCAACAAGAGATTTTATTTGGCGACTCCACTGGGGAGTATATTTTCTCTCATCTCTTGTTAAATCTCTTGTTTTCATTTCATACTTTAGGACCACATCTTTTCAAAATCTAACTCTTCCAAATGTTGTTTTTGAAAATAAAATAAATTCTCAGTTTATAAATGAGTCTATAACATTTTGTTCTCCTTAAATTTTTAGAAAGGCTGCAATGGAATCCTTAGATTCAATCTTTTCTTTTTATCAAGATTTCAATACACCAATTGAGGAAGACGTTTGCCTTTATTAGAATGATTTTTTATTATTTAATGAAGTTGAATTTACATTAGAAATTTTGTATCAAACTGATATGCGATCAGTCGAGGAATTTAATATGAAACCTTATGAAGATTTTCTTAACTTTACAGAAGACTTACCTCAATACATGCCTGAAGAACAATATACTTTTGAAGAGATGAAAAGACAAGTAGACAGAAAAGGAAGGAAAATTTGTGTTGAACAAGAAAATGACATTCTACCTCCGTCCATATATGAAGTTGGATCTTGTTCAAAGAATGTTTCAAAAATTCAACGAAGAAATAAAACTCGTTCTCTTAAAATAAGGAAAAAATGCAACGAAAATGATTATTTTGAAGTATCTAAATTTGAATAAAGTGTTTTCGGGAACCCTTCATTTTCGAAAGAAAACTAACATGTTCCGATACCTGTTGAATATGAAGACAATGCTTTCAACCCAAAAATTCTCCGTCAATTCACATCGTATACTCTGTGTTTAAAAGATTATCATGGAAAGACACGTGTTCAATTTCTCAGCTGTTAGATAAAATGGGATGTGCGGTCTTGATCCCCGATAGATATAAGTGCAACGGATGCCAAAAACTTGGTTCCGCTGGATAAATGCGTTGATGATTTTAGATATGAAATAATGATTTTATAATATGGGATACTACGCAAGTATATGTATCGTTTATCAAGTAATATAAGACTTTTTGATTAAGCCCCGAGATATCGAACCCACAGGGAAAATGTGAAATCTTTAAATGAATCAGAGAAATTATCTTTTTACTTTCTTTAATTAATTTCGAAAATGTATGTCTTGATTTTGAAAAGTTTTGAAGGTTGATATGTCTTTTGAAATTTTCTTAATAAAATCCTAAGCAAGAAATTAAAATTACAATAACTAATAACACTGGATGTAAAATACTATTAACTAAAATATCTTTTTTTTTTCATTTCATGAAGTAGTAATAATTCTTAAAGTATTGTTGTGGAAGATTTCAAATTTTTGTTGTGACGGATAGAAGCAAATGTGTTCTTTACCCTTACTTGGTTCTATAAAGAACATAGGTTAATTTGAAATTTATATTATTTTGAACATGGTTAGGCAGGGAAGATACCAGTCTCTCACTCTAGAATTCCCTCAATTCCCACCACCTGGGGCTAACTTCTCATAACAAAACTCAAAACTTCAAACCAAATTAGTGGGTTTTAGTCTGTCACTCTAAAATCCTCTAATTTTACCCCCTTTTATAAAAATATCTTCTAATATTACATTCAATTATATGGACTACAGTTCTCACCCATATAATTTCATGTGATTCTTACTAACTTTTATGCGACAATATCACATTTGATCTTATATAATCTCAAGAAATTTTACAACTTAACAGGCCAAATTAAGAAGTAAACAAAGTTTTTAGAATCAATCTTCACAACTTCTTCCAACTTTTAAACACTTATACTTTCCACAAAAATTCTCTTTAAATTAATTACTTGTCCATTTAAGAAAGAAAAAGATAAAGTAAACTACTCAGAATGCATTGAGAAAATATAAAAACACATTGATTTGAAATTAAAAACAACGATAAGAAAAATAATAAACGAAAACAAGTATTAATAAACTAAACTTATCTGAAAATCCTCTCCACATGACTAAGGAAGTTCCTCTGAAACTTTGAGTCTTTGCTAAACTACTTCTCAGAGCAAGTCTCCCAACTCCGTTGACTCAGAATATAGACTTCAGACTTCAATAAAAACTAAACTAAAAGAAAGAAAAGAAGTGAGAAGAAGAATACTTCACTCCGACTCCTTTCTCCTTTCTACTCTCTACTCCTACTCTAAATAAAAACTTTTAAATGCAGTGGAAGAACAATGGAAGTACTCATCAAAATGAAGTGGAAGGGACTCCTCAAATTGCCTCCTCTAAATCTTTTCTAAAACTCTCTTTAAATAGTAAACCAAAAGGTGCCTTGGTGTCTCTTCAAAATGTGTCCAGATTCGATGTATCTACCAAGTAACGCATCCCTTCATTCAAACTTGCCGCCAAAAGGAAGTTATGGACGTTACCACCAAGAGTTAAATCCCATCCCCTTTGAAATTGGCACCAAATCCATTTGAATCTCGACTTTTAACTGTGGCGGCTAAGCGCCAGCCCAGCAATGCTTAGCCGCCAGTGCCAAATTTTTTATTTTTTATTTTTTTACTCCAAATTTGATCCAATTTTGGTCCTTTCATCATGACCAACCATTTTCATCATACCTTCTAGAAAAACACAAAATACCTTCCATTAAAGTGCAATATCATTAAAAATAGGTATAAAAATGTACATAAAAATCAATATTTCAGGTGTATCAAAATCCCCCAAACTTAAAATGTTACTTGTCATCAAGTGACAGTTAATCTCATAGAACATTTTAGCATGCAAATTATGTAATGAGTTTCTTAGGATAGCAAAATTTTGTTCTAGAAATGGAATAGTCCAATTTAGAAAAAGTTTCAGTAATTAAAACCAACTTAAAGTTTAGAATGTTCTTAAGTAAAATAAAATGATAAATATAAGTCTCTATCTATTTCAGAAATATTTGTAGATTTTTTCAAAATATAGGATTCAAACATTTATTTTTCTCACTTAAAAATCTTTATTTGAAAAATAATTTTACGTACTATATTACAACTTCAAGCTTTAGATTTTCTCTGAACTTATATCTTAAACTTTAGGTATGAAACCAATTTTTGATTAGGCCCTTAAATCCTCAAGCTTCTCCTCCCTTTTCATATACTATATTTTTCACTTGTTTTTTTATTATTTTTTTTATTTTTTATAAGGCAACGATTACTATATCTGGGTAGACCTTTAATGATTTTGAATTCCATCATTGCATTTAAAATAAAGATCAGATATACATCATTCACTTAAAATCATAATAATAATATCTAAAAATTATCTTCAATAAAAGAAATTTAAGCTTTGAAGAATAAAAGTAAAATCTTTTATTTATCCAAAAATACAAAACTTCTTACTAAAGATAGTTTAACTTTATTTAACACCTCTTAATTAAGAAAATTTTAACTTTAAGTTTTTCATGATTACTATAAATTATAACTAAATTCTCTTATTCATTTCTATGTTCAAAATTTTGTTCGCCTAATATAACTTCATGTACATAATTGTTCTCAATCAAAAATAAGATTAATTTTTAAGTATTCTTGAGAATCAAATAAAATTTTAGGTTTTTGAAAATATTTGTTTTTAAAATCCCCCCAAACTTTAAATTTTTAATTAAGATAAAACATTTAAGCATAAGAAATGATACATGGTTGAGAATTAAAAACTGATATATCATGCTTGCATGAATTTTTAATATCCTAATATGCAAGTATAACAATTTAAATACAGGAGTAAAATGAAATCAAATTTAGTTTTTCAAAACATTTTTCATTTTTTTATAATAATAGGAAAAGTAAAAATTTCAGAAGACTTCTACAGTAGTGGAGGTTTTCAAAACAAATACACACCAACTAAAATAACACACTGATACAAATAACATATGATAATGGAATTTGAAGAATTTTAAACATGTAGTTTTCCTAAGTAGAAGTTTCTAATAGTGGTTTATAATTTCCTAACAGTTTTTGAAATTTAAAATACATAATACTAAAAACTCTGACATAACATACACATAAAAACATTTACTATTACACACTACCACACATCAACATATAAATCAACAATAAAACAACAATAATACCTAAATATGCATAACAGATAAACAGTACAACTACAATCTGCATACTATCATGGTTCACATCACAACACAATCATCAAACAAAATACTAGATAAAGTACATAGTGACAGAACACATCAATACAACAACTAAAACAAATAACATACATCTACTCTTCATCCTCATCATCATCATCATCTTGCTCGTTCCAATCTCTAGATGGCACATAAGGTATATAGAATGGATGAGGTGGCATCTCGGCACTCTAATCTCCTCTAATCAGTCTATTCAAATATTGTTGATAATTCTCCTCATATTCATCATGTTTTACAATATATCTCTCAACATTATCCAGCTTACCATCCATATCTCTCACATGCTCTCGAGTAAGACTCACGTTTTTCAAAATCTTTCTTAATAAACCAGTCTGTTAATCAGTAGATGATGAAGCACGTGAAGTAATAGCACGAGAAGCAGAAGCAGCAGATACAGAAGCAGTAGAAGCCCTACCAAATCCTCCTCTCCAACCAAACTCTAAATGTACAGTGTAAGCACCAATGTTTACACTGGTAATTGGTCTCAATGGCTAAAGTACCTCTTCCCAAGTTTCAAATTTCACTCCAGATCTTTCACAAAGTGAATGAATGAAGGAAGGAAATCCCATACCTGCAGTCGTGGTTGATCTAGCATAGTTCAAAACATAATAAAAAATTATGCTTCCAATATCAATAGGCTTCCCATGTTGAATACAATGGTTCAACACCGCTCTTTCTCTCGTCACTTCACTGGTATGACTTGAAGGTAACAACTTAGATGAGATAATAATGCCATGCCTTAGAAATGGCATTCAATTTGGAAGCAGGAAAGTTCACTCTTCTATAATTTGTAATTTTCCATAATCCTCTTCCATCAGTCAGAAACTCCATAATCTCATATAATTCTCCTTCCGAAGGATGATAGTTAGAATAAAAAAGAACATGTCAAGAGGTAGTCCATAAAAGGTAGTGATTGCACCCGAAAAAAAGTTTACTTCATGCCTCCTAACCATCACCTGATTTTCCTCTGTAGTAGGTAAATTTGCATAAAATTCTCTAACCACAGAAACAACAGCAACAGCGGAGAAGCAATATTAATTCTTCCAGTTTCTTCTTGCAATCATATCTTCAATCACCTCTCCTGGCTTACTAAACACTCGCTCAGGAATCAACTTACGTGATTGCAATGCATCGACGTATCATTCCTCAGCCCTCAAACTAACAAATTTATCAGAATCAAACTTCGTCTTTTCTCGTGCATGCTTTGACTTTGGAGCCATCTCTAAAAATTCACGAAAAATTCAACATAAATTCCAAAATCAAACTAAACTTGCTAAATTATCTTCCAAAAGATATTTTCAGTAGATCCAAGCAATTTATCAAGCTTTTCTTCAAAATTTCACCATGAATAGTGATTTTAAGATCTTCCAAAATGTACTCAAAATACATGGTGAAAATAAAAAATTTTTACTTAGGAGTAGTGCTTTTACCTCAAGGAATCTAAATCAAACAATTTTTGTTGAGATCGGCTCTTAAATGATCCACAATATGATACCCTAAGCTCCTCTTTCACGACAAAGCAAAGGTTGAAGACGATGGGGCAGTTGAAAATGACAATTTTCGGGTTTTTAACTTTCGGGAATCAATTTTCGCGAACTGGCGCCTAAGCGTGAACTATCGGTGCTTAGCCGCGAAATCTGGCGCGTAAGCGCCGACACTTTGGCGCTTAGCCGCCAATACCCAAATTTTTATAATTAAGGTATATGCACTAAATCACTTTGTTAATTACCATTAATTACTCCAAAATAATTATTTTTCCCCACATGAATCTTCTAATACTCCAAATCAAAATTTAATAACCATTGATTCCACACAAATTTCACAAAAACAAACATGTATTAAAATAAACGTAACATTCAATACAATACTAGAATGTTATCCAAACATAAAGGATAAAATTCTCAAAATACAGGACACTATAATCTTAAACTGATAAGTGTACATCTCTAAGATCTACCCATCACATCGTCAAGCATATATAAAAATATTAAACACACCAAGCATGAACTCACAAGAACACTAACATGACACATAAGACACTAAACAAAAAGAAACCAAACACTTTTAATTCCACTCTCCATTAGGCGGAATATAACCAGGACCACTATTATTCTTATTTGACCCTTTAGGAATATAAATTTGATAGAACGGGCGATCATTGTTCATTCTTATATCATCTTCTTCAATCCATTTGTTCTTCACAAACATCGCCTTATCTATTTCTTCCGCATACCTTGTATGATTGAATTGCATCTTGAGTTGCCATCCCATGTGATCCAGATGTAAAGTAATATCATTGATCTTTTCTTCCATTGAAGTCACCTGGGCTTCAATTTTTGTAATTGTCTCTGCAATACCTTGAATGCTAACAGCCAAATATCCATTAAATAACTCCTTAGCACTATCACTATTGAACTTTATTTTATCAGAATCTTGTTTCTGCTTCATCTCTTTCTCCCAGGAAGACATGGTGCTCAAAATTCTCTTCTTAGACTTCAGAAATGAAAATAGGACTTGGGGCAAGTGTTTTCCTTAAGTCGGGACCTTTTTATAGACTTGGGAGATGCTAGAATATTCTCTAACTGTTGACCTCATTTTTGATGAGGTCTTTTCTCTTCTCTCTCCTTAGTACTTAAGATCTAGCCTTAGGCTTTCCCTTTGACTATCTTAGAGGACTTGAAATGGAACCCACCACTTAGAAAATCAAACACCTCTTAACTCCCTGCAAACCCCATAAGTTTGATTGTAAACCCCTAAGTCACTTGGAGGGTTAAGATCAAATGTGGAGGTTTAAAGGATGAGGTCCCTATAGGACTCTTTGGCCTTAGGACTACCCTGAGTGGCCTGGTCTGGTGAGAGTTGACCTGCACAGATTACACTTTCACACACATTCCAATCCTAAAACCATTCATACCTAGCTTGACTTCCTAACTCATGTAGGTAATTCATATGGATGATCCTCAACCCCTAAGCCCTTGGCTAAGAGGGTTAGGAACAACATAGTGAATGCCTCAAATGAGTCCTCTCATAGCTCTTATGGGCTTGATATGGCTTCATGGCTCAACCAAAGTGCTTCCATTCTGTTCAAACTTGATCAATCTTCATTTTTCCAAAATTTCAATTTTTGACCCCTAGGGCCCTACACCCACCAAACCTACCAAATGCCCTTGAAATTACCTAAAATTTGCAAAAATTTCCTAAATTACCCAAAATTCCTCAAAACCAATCCTAAACATTTCCAACCATTCAAATTGATCACCCATAGCCAAATATACAAAAAATTCCAAAAATACCCCCCAATACCCTCCAGATACCTAAAATGCCCTTCTTAACCAAAAAATTCATAAATTCCAAAAATTCCCAGAAAATTTCAAAAAATCCCAAATATTCCTAATTTCATTTTGTTCAACTACACCATAGGATAATTTTGTCAATTTAACCCATGTTTACCAAAACCCCCAATTTGACCCATTCTTAACATAAGTGGACCCAATGTCAAACCAAACCAACCCAATTGACCTCAATTTTAATCCAATTCAATTCTAAACTTCAATTCCATATCCCCAATATCAATTTAGACCAAATCTAAGCCCAATTTGATTAACATTTGGATCTGCTTCCAATTTGAAGCTTAAAGCCCAATTTTGGCCCATGACCTAAACCTAGCCCAAACTAACCCAATTCAACCCCAATTAACCCCAAATATTTTCCTAAACCTTCCCAATATCCCCACAAACAAAAAAATAACAAGATTTGCCCCAAATTTGAACCTAAAATCCACCCAAACCTAACCCAAAACCAAAATCCCCATTTTTGGCCTAAACCCAAACCTAACCCAAATGGCCCCAAATCCCAAAATCAAAGCCTAACCAAAGTTGAAAACTCTTTGTGACACTCCCATAAACATTTCTCAACAGTAATTTTACATCAAATCTAACATTAGCCCTCCTTAACCCAAGTTAGCCCAATTTGACCCACTTTGACCCCTTTCCAAAAAAAAGCCCAAATTAAATCCAATTTCACTCTAAATGATACCTAATCTTTTCTAAAATGTTCATGGAACATCCCTAAACTAAACCCAGCATTTTTTTGGCCCAATCCTTCACAAAATTTCTATCCACCAAATTGTTTTCAAACCTAAAGGTCCACTTTCTTAAACCATTCTAAAAGCCCACTTCCACCAAATCCAAAAGCCCAAAAATTCATCCAAAGCCCACATGAAATTTCCACTCATCAACCCTTTGATTTATATCATCCCTAAAGTTCCAAATTAATCATTAATCTTTTTAAATTAAGCCTCATGACAATTCCCCTTAAAATCATAAAAAATGTCAATATCCTTCTTCATGTAAATGACTTGACATTTCCAAAGCCAAATGAAGCCACAATAGAGTCATTCACAAGCCATATGAAGCCATGATAGCTTGGCCTTGTCTTCAATCCATTTATGGCAAGAGAGGGGAACTCTTTAATGATTCCCTTAAAGTTGATTAAACACTCCCATGCTTCCCTTAAACTATGCTTAAACTTAATTGTACTTGGATTGTGACTTGACCCCACTAATCAAGCTGACCCAAGCGACTTTCTCTTCAGTTCAAACCAGCCTTGGGGAGGTGCACCTAGCCTAAACCATGCCTTGGACCAAAATAAGCCAAAAACTAGCCTCCCCCCTTTCCATTTAAATTAAACCTTAGACACTTGTCCAAAGCCATTTGCTTACACCAAATTCAAGCCCTGACCTCCCTGACTCTGAGGGTGACCCATGCCTAGCCGGCCAGCCACCACAGTTGACAGAAAACACCATGGCCGAGAGCACCCATTTGAATCAAAAAATTCAAACTCACTAGCTGAGCTGTCCCAACTCAATTGGACTACATGACTGTTCTTCCCTTGACCAAGGAAGCTGATCCTAAGCCCTAACTTCCCCTGGGAAGCCCTCCAGCCATGCCTATTTAAACCCACCACCTTCTCGGCCAAACAAGGTGATGAACCAGACTTAAATAAAACTCTACTAAAATTGCTCCAGTACCTTCTCCTAACCTAGAGCAATTCATCCCCAGTGTCTCTTTGCCCTAATCCCCATTAACAGAGCTCAATTTCTCAGTCAAAAAACCACCCAAAAACTAGGACAACTCTGAAACCTCCACCAAAATCAAATTAAACTCACCCACACCTGCACAAGACCAAGAGAAGGAGTTCCCCAGTGGAAGCCCCCTCACCAGGCTAGCCATTCTCTCTATCGACCAAGCTTTGAAATTGGGCTTGGTGGAAGTTGTACCTAGGCATTTTCCCAGAGCTAGAGACTTCATCTGGAGCTTCCTTGGGTGCAATCAAAGGTGCCACAACTCTCTGATTGAAGCTTCACTTCTCAGAGCCAAAGGTATAGGCCTCTCCTTTCTCCCTAGCTTCCAGTGATTATCCATTTTGATTTACTTAATTTCATAGCATGTAAACAGTATGGATGTGTTTGTCTCTTCAAGACAAATCTATAGAGCATAAGAACACAAAAATCCGTTGAGAAATGAGAGAGTTCGTAGTGTTTTAGTGTGGACAGTCACAGGTGCACACCAGTCGTAGACGATGACCAGGTGCCATCCGATCGAGCGTGTATCGAGTGGACGGTCCACATTGCGCTGGACCAGAGAACGGTTTGTGAACCGTGGGCCCCTGGAGCGCTGAGTCAGATGGTGGCGTCGAATGGGAGGGCGACACGTGGGCTTTTGGAGCTGCCAAGGATGAGTCGGCGACGCGTGAATAAGTAGGAAAATATAGATTTTTTTATTTATTTAAATACCCAGAACTTCGAAAATCCATATCTTTGTGTAGAAAATTTAAAAAAATAAAATTAAAATACCCAATTGCTCAGTGAATAAAGGAGAATAATGTGGAAAAGAAATCAAGTTATATTGATGAGTATTTTATTTTTAATTAATTATTTACTCATTTCAGTATTTTGACTCTCCTTTTGCATAGACAATTCACCATAGCATGAGACCATAGGGCTTTTGAAGCCTCTGATCTTGGGTACATTCCCTGAATTTTTCAAGCTCAGAGGCCATCTCTATGGCAAGTTATGTATTTTTCAATTTTATGTCACTATTTTTGTTATATTAATAAGCATATTGCTTAAAAAAATATAGGAAAATTTGGTGAAGTTTCTTAGGACTAGTGGACCTTAGGATAATTATATCTTGAGTTAATTCATTAAGAATAACCCTAATTGGCCTAATTACTCAAAACTGAATTTTAATTAATTAGGGTTAACCACACATCAAAAGAACTTTAAAACAATTCTCCACTGATCTTTAGGATCAGAGGGACCTCACATTAAAAGTTGGAATCAATTGGAAATATTTAACCCAACTAAATGGATTAATTAAGGCACTTGAGTAAAATTAAACTTCGAAAATTCATAACTCCAAAAATACATTTTAAAAATTCACCAAACTAGTTTTGGGCCTCTCTGATATCAAAGGAGTCTAAGAAAATTAAAAATGGAATTTTCTAAAAATCTTCATTTTTCCATCATGTTTTAATATTTTAAATAATTAAAAAATAATAAAAATTATAAAAATATTAAAAATAGTAAAAATGTCATATTTTAACTCCTAATCACTTAGGAACAAACCAAATATTTTTCCCAAGTCTCAAAGTAAAGATATTGAATTTTAAATACTTAAAACAATTTTTGTATTAAAAAATGAATTTTCCAACCTTTTCACTAAATTAATTCTAATAAATCAAAGAAAAATTAGAAAATTATAAAATTTGTTTCTCTAAACTCCTTGAGGTAGAGAGATTTAAGACAAATATAAAATCTATTTTTCAACCTTTATTTTATTTTATAATTAATTAACACTCTAAAATTTAAAATAATTATAATAAATAAAATATAATTAAAAAAATCACTATAATTGGTCTAAGTGTTCCTCTGGTCATTAGAAACATCTCATAATTTTCTTAAGGACAGAAACCTTTCCTTGGTCATATTGTTGAATTTCCATTGAAAATCCCTATTTTTTCATTAAAATATTATATAAATTAAATTAAATTCAGAAAAATCATATATTCTCCTCTAATGTCTTAATTGACATATGAGTAAAGTGATATAAAAATTTCAAGTTCATTTGAGCTCAACTTAGTGAGTTATGAAATAAATAAGCTTAAAGGGGCATAAAGGTAATTAAAAGATTTAACCCTAATTAACATTTAGGTTTAATCAAGGGCAGGGTAAAATGTCTGATTTTAAAATATTCCTTAGATGATTGAAACCTAGGGAATTAATGGTTAGAAACCCATTAATCACCTTGAAAATATTTAAAGTAAACCTTAATTAATCGAACAATTTAAATTTTGGAAGAGTAAATTAAAATTTGGATCATTAAAATGGGGATATAATTTAGAGAGACTATAATAACTAACTAAAATCTCCAAATGAATCACTTTAATTATATTTAAATTTTAATTAAACTTAAGATGATAATTGAAATTAATAAATTAATAATAAAGAAAAGATAACCCTTAATTAAATTAAAACTTAAAACATTAAATAACTTAATAATTAAATTGAAATAAATTTAAAATAAAGAAAAATTATTAATTTCAAAACAAAAATCACTTGAAAGCAAATTTAAAGCAAATTTGAAACATTAAAAAATTAATTTCATAGAAATAAATTCTTAATTAAAAAAAATAATAATCAAACCAATTAAAAGTTAATAAAAAATATTGCTATTAAATTAAAATTAAATCATTAAATTAAAATTAAATCATTAAATTAAAATTAAATCATTAAAGTCTAAATTAAATAATTTAAATTCCTCTTTTAATTCAAATGGTTTAAAACACTTAGAATAAAACAACTTGAACACTATTCTGAACTTAAATTTATTAAAATTTTATAACTAAATTAAATCACCTTAAAACATTAATTCTAATTTTAAATCATTAAAACCTTTGACAAATTAAATTGCCCTTAAAGGTTTTCATTATTATAACTCTTAAGTAAAGCATCAAGTGAAATGTCACTTTACTTATATGATAATCAAACATCTTAATTTACTGAGCAAGAAACAAACTAAACTAAATTTTTGAATGATTAATTCACCAATACAATAAAACTCATTTGGACTCAAAATAATCCCAAAAATATTGAAAAGATGTTTTGGACTCGTCCTAAACAGTTCCTCAATATGATGGGGTGTTTTAGAAGAACAATTGAACTTAACTGTCCTTTGATGAAGAAAATCATCCTTAACAAAATACAAGAACCTAGACGTCAGGGGAGATGACTAGTAATAGTATTAGGAATTTGGTAGACAACCAAAACCTTTTCCTTAGGTTTACCTAGGTACTTGTTATAAATATTTAAATGCCTTAACATGTGTTTTAAGTGCAGCTCAGAATGACAAGAAGAACCTCCAGGTAAGCTTTTATTTTATTGCAATTTACTTTATTGTAATTTATTTATATAAGCTGTACTTTACTCTTCTTGCATGATAAAGAAGATTGTTGAATGAAATCTAAAACCTTTAGGATAGACACAAAACTGAAACACAAAACTAAATTAAAAGTCACAACAAGATAAAATTCACCGCCACATTATTCAAAAGATAAAACAACTCAAAATTTAATCACAAACAAAACAACAAAACTAAATTGCAATTAAATTAAAACACCTCGTTGAATGATCTAGAATACCTCAGATGTTGTAACCTACGTGTTGCTAACGAGATTTCCCACGTTCTAAATGAAAGTGTGGAACTCATTCAGTTGAGTTTAGCAAATTCATCTGGACTAAGTGAATCCGATAAAAATAACGAACAAAACTTGAATCTACTTCAACTAAACCATTCCTTAGAATTAAATAACCAAGCCATACGATTTCAAGGTAGTTTGTTTAGTGCAACATAAATCCTCAACCTTTCGTTAGGCATTTGCATAATCATATTGTGCAAATTAAGTCCTAACCCGTCTTAGGATTCCAAGGTAGTCGTTTGGTATGACATAAACCCTCACATCTTCGAGGCTGTTTGTATTATCATATCATACAAATATAAGTCCTAATTAATTAAAATTGACAGGATTACAACACTAAATAAACTGTTAAATTGAAACTAAAGAATAAGATAGTTTGGGAAGTTTCCAGCTTCTCCTACCTCTCTTTCATTGGACTCTTAAAATAAACTGTTCCAAATTTGAGTTAATCCCTTTTGAAATTTCCAAAATCCAATCCTTTGAAAACCTTAAACTTTGAAATTCTTGAGAGAAAAACCACTGATCATTATCGAGAGTTTTCTTAAGTGTCTTCGGACATTTAAGATGTAATTAACTATAGGGGCTTGCCCTTATAGGGAACTTTAAGAACCCAGGTAATATAAACCCTGTTTAATTCATTTATATTAAGCAGGGGAACTTGTCGGCTTATAAAATTGGTTCGCAGACCAAACGGATGTCACAAATCTTCTAGTTTATTTAATCGAGCCCATCATCAAGCAGTGTGTCTATTCTTTGGGATGGATACACTGTTTGTGGTGCGGTGCTCGTTTATATAAACTATTTAGGATGTGAGATCGGATTGATTTCATATCATAAAATTTTTAAACTTAAAATCATTTTCAAAATCAAATGCTACTTTCTAAATTATATATATTTAAATTAAATTTAAAATCTAAAATTTGCCGACAATTTCTGTAGGCGACCCCTTTTCAAAATACAACACACAACCTATAAAAATAAGCCGCACACTAACACGTTTAGAATTTCGTAAATAACTCCCACAACTTCTCCCCCACGATCTAGGCTATAAATTCACATTTTTCACTTTATTTATAACTGTGGCGCCTAAGCACTAACTAGTCGGTGCTTAGCCACCAGTGCACAATTTAGCACAGGTCTGCTAAGTGTCCAAATTATCATTCTGACTTTTCCAAATCATCAATTAAGGTTAAATAAAATCCACTAAATTTTAAAAAAATCCAAATTACTACCACTAAAAACATAAAAACAAACTAAACAAAGTAATCAAAACACACAAAACAAACATAAAGCAAAGCACACTTATAAATATGAGTTACCTCCCACAAAGTGCTTGTTTTAACGTCTTCAGCTTGACATACCCAGAACTCCTTTTGAGTGACCCAACATTAAATTCTCATCAGACTTAGATTTATTGACTAAAAAATATGGTTTAAGTCTATGTCTGTTAATTTTAAATATTTTCGAGTCTTAGGATCTTGAATATCTACAGCTCCATAAGAATAAACTTTTATCACAATGAATGGACCCATCCACCTGGACTTACGTTTTCTAGAAAATATTCTCAATCTAGCATTATACAGCAAAACTTGTTATCCTGGTACAAGATTTTTGGTAAGAATCTTCCGATCATGCCATAACTTCATCTTTTCCTTATAAATCTTAGCATTTTCATAAGATTCATTCCTTATTTCTTCAAGCTCATTCAATTGCAATAATCTTTTTTCAAAGAAGATCTTTCAAATTATAATTGAACTCTTTAATAGCCAAATAAGCCTTATGCTCAAGTTCAAAAGGTAAATGACAAGCTTTTCAAAAAAATAGCCTATATGGGAACATTGCTATAGATGTTCTGTAAGCAGTCCTATAGGCCCACAAAACATAATCCAGTTTAATTGACCAATCCTTTCTATTTGGATTATATGTTTTTTCCAATATTCTTTTAATTTCACGATCGGATAATTCAACCAAACCACTTGTCTCACGGATGATAAGTCGTAGCAATGCGATGATTAATATGATATTTCTTTACTAACTTCCCAATAATCACATTTCTAAAATGACTTCCTCCATCAGTTATAATTACTCTTGATATTCCAAATCTGCAAAATATATTCTTTTCTAAAAACTTTACAACACTTTGAGCATCACATCGAGGTAAAGCAATAGCTTCAATCCATTTGGAAACATAGTCTACTGCTATCAAAATATAGACATTTTCGAAAGATGATGTAAATGGTCCCATAAAATCTAATCCCCAAACATCAAATATTTCAACTTCCAACATATAATTGAGGAGAATCTCATTTCTTCTTGAAATATTTCCTACACGCTGACATCTATCACAATTTTTAATATAACAATTCACATCCTTAAAAATTGTAGGCCAATAAAATCCTGATTGTAATATTTAATATGCAGTTTTATCACTTCCAAAATGTCCCCTATAATCAGAATCATGACATTTTTGAATAATTTCATAAGTCTCTTCCAAAGGTACACATCTTTGAATTATAAGATCCTTTCCTTGTTTATATAAAAATGGGTCATCCCAAAAATAAGTCTTAGCATCAGACAAAAAGTTATTCTTTTCATGATATGTTAAACCATAAGGTATAATATTACTAACAATAAAGTTTACTATGTCTGCATACCACGGAACAATCCAATCTTTAACATGAACAGTTTTTCATCAAGAAAATATTCATTAATTTCTTCAATATCACAAAAAGATTTTTCTATTTCAAGCCTGAACAAATGATCAACAATTTGATTATCAGAACCCTTCCTATCTATTATCTCAAAATCAAATTCTTGCAAAAGAAGAATCCATCTTACAAGTCTCGGTTTTGCTTCATTTTTCTTCATTAAGTATTTGATAGCAGAATGATCAGTATGCACAATACATTTAGTTCCAATTAAATATGATCGAAATTTATCAAAGGTAAATACTATAGCTAATAACTCTTTCTAAGTAGTGATATAATTAATTTGAGCTTCATTAAGAGTTTTACTAGCATAAGAAATTACTTTGAAAATTTTATCATATTTCTAACCCAAAACAGTACCAATAGCATAATCACTAGCATCATACATTAATTCAAAAGGTTTTTCCCAATTTGGTGAAATTATTACCGGTGCAGTGATTAATTTTTCTTTTAATGTTTCAAAGGCTTTATGGCTGTCATCATCAAAATTAAAAATTGCATCCTTTTCCAGTAAACGACATGAAGGTTTTGTAATCTTTGAAAAATCTTTGATGTAACACATGTAGAATCCAGCATGTCCTAAAAAACATCTAATTCCCCTTACATTGGTTGGGCAAGGTAAATTAGATATAACTTAAATTTTTGCAGGATTTACCTCTAAACCTTTTTCTGAAATCCGATGTCCCAAAACAATTCCTCCTGCTACCATAAATTGACATTTTTCCCATTAAGGACCAAATTAGTTTCTTCACAGCGTTTTAGAACTTTAGATAGATGTTCTAAACATGATTCAAATGAAATTCCAAACACTGAAAAGTCATCCATAAAAAAATCAATTCCTTTTTCAATTAAATCACAAAAATAGTCATCATACATCTCTAAAATGTAGCAGGGGCATTACATAAACCAAAGGCCATCTTCTAAAAGCAAATGTACCATAAGGACTGGTAAACGTAGTTTTGTCTTGATCCTCAGGAGCAATTTGAATTTGGTGGTAACCAATATATCCATCCAGAAAATAAAAGTATTTATGCCCGGCCAGTCAATCCAACATTTGATCTAGAAAAGGGAGGGGAAAATAATCTTTCCTTGTGGTAAGATTTAATTTTCTATAATCAATGCATATTCGCCACCCTGTAACTTGTCTTGTTGGTATCATTTCATTCTTTTCATTAACAGTCACAGTTATTCCTCCTTTCTTAGGAACACAATGAGTAGGACTAACCCATGCACTATCTGAAATACGGTAGATAATTCCAGCATCCAACCACTTTAAAATTTCTTTCTTAACAACCTCTTTTATGATAGGATTTAATCTCCTTTTGGGATCAGCCCGCGGTTTGCAATTATTTTCCATAAGAATTCTGTGCATACAAATTGAAGGACTAATTCCTTTAATATCAGCAATTATCCATCCAAAGGCTTTCTTATGCTTCTTCAGAATTTCAAGCAAACTCTCATATTCTTTTTCAGTTAATTGAGAGGAAATTATAATAGGTAAGTTTGAGGATTCACCTAGAAAAATATACTTCAAATGACTAGGAAGCATTTTTAACTCAAGTTCAGGAGGTTTTTCAATTGATGGACCATAAGATTTATCTTTCTCAGTCATATCCAACACTTCAAAACTTTCACAAACATACTTTAAATCTTCTTCTTGAAAATCTTCAGAATCAAATAACTCCTCTTCTTGCTTATATTCAAATTCTTCTCTTTCAGCTTTCTCTTCGTAAGTTGATTTGAAATGACATTCACTTCAATATTCGATAACATCCATCTTAAAACACTCATCTTCTTTACCTCTTGCAGGATATTTCATAGATTTTGAAATATTAAATGTAATAGTCTGATCATTAACCCTCATCGTTAATTCCCCTTTTTGCACATCTATCATGGCTCTGCCTGTAGCTAGAAAAGGTCTCTTCAAAATTATGAGTATCTCTTTATTATCCTCCATATCTAACACAATGAAATCCACAGGAAAAATAAATTGATCCACTTTAACCAAAACATCTTCTATAACTCCTTTAGGATATGTGATTGAACTATCTGCTAATTGTAGAGTTACGGTAGTCGAGGTTATTTCTCCTAGTCCTGACTTTTGAATATTGATAGAGGCATAAGGTTAATGCTTGCACCCAAATCACATAAAACTTTTCCATAGAATCTTTCTCCGATTGCACATTGAATTGTGAAACTACCAGGATCTTTAAGTTTTTCAGGAAGCTTTTTCTGTATTATCGCACTGCACTCCTCACTAAGTGCAACAGTCTTATTTTTTTCAAACTTTCTCTTTTTATTAAGAATATCCTTCATAAATTTTGCATAGCTTGGCATTTGTTCTTGGGCTTCAGCAAATGGAATAATAATTGTATGCTTCTTTAATATCTCCAAGAATTTTGAAAATTGCTTGCCCAACTTTTGTTGACGAAGTTTCTGAGGAAATGGAGGTGGTGGGGTTTCTAAATCAACCTTAGGCGGAGAAATAGGTCTTTCAAAACCTTTTGGAGAGTCCTCTTTAGGTCTTTCAATCTCTTCTTTCTCTACTTCAGTTTCTTTTTGAACTCTACCTTCCATTTCTTTTCCACTTCTCAGTTGAATTGCTTTCACTTGTTCTTTATTCTTTTCTCTTGGATTCACTTCAGTATTACTTGGAAGCATTCCTTGGGATCTATTACTTAAGTCATTTGCAATTTGTCCCAATTAATTTTCAATATTTCTGATGGTTGCTCCTTGAATTTGTAATTGATTTGCCATATGTGATACTACTTCTTCCATAGACAACTTCTTCTCCTTTTTTTTGTAAAGCATTGTTATAACTTGAAGGATAAGTTAATCTATTATTATTATTACCTTGGTTGTTCCAATTCCCCAATGGGTTTACTTGGGTGTTCCTTGACCCGACCCGCAATTATGCAGTAAATTAAATTCCAAAAGATGGCCAAAAACTTGACCCGATTTATAAATAGCGGCTTTTATGCAAAATCTTAAATGATATAAAAATTAGAAAATATTTTACACACTAGGGGTACTACGCAATTATACCTATCGTTTCAAGTAATATAGAGTTTCTTTAAAAACCCCAGTATCGATCCCACTAGGAAGTGAAGTAAGATATCTTTAGTCAAATTCTAGTCTTCTACTAATAGTCCTTAGTTTGGAATGTTTATTAAAATTGTGTTTTATCTAGCAACTAATCCTAAATGTAAGTGTTAAATGTAATAGAAACTATAACTAAATGCAAATAATAATTCTAAAGATAACCCTTTTTGGATGAGTTAGTTTGGAGAATTTTGAGATATTAAAAATTACTATTCTTATGTAATGAAATAGATAATGTATATGAATGAGATGCATTAAATATTGTATGTGCCAAATAGGAACAATCCTATTCTTTACCCTTTGGTCCAGGCATAAAGAACATTGACTGATCCTATGCTTGGTTACTGAATCCATGACTAGGCTGGAAGGATACCGACTCTCACTTCGGAGTTGCCACGTTCCACTCTACTAAGGGCTAACATCTCCTTTTCAACACCCAAACAATAGGACCTAATTGAGGATTTTATCTTGTCACTCTAAAATCTCCAATTCTACGCCCGATTAATATTATGTCCCTATTTATTTGCATTCAATTCCCATGAACTTCACCATCCATGGAATTTGAATGTGGTTCCACTTTGTTGAGAATTACATATGCCCTTTCGGGACTTAACACAATTACAATGAATTTTAACACTACAATGGGCCCTTATTGCAATGTAAATGAAGTGCAAGTAAAAACCATCACATTTATAATTAAAACATCTTTTAGCAACCATCTCAATATCGTAATCATGAACCCTACTCATTGCAAAAGAAAAGTATAATGAAAAGAATGACATAATCTTCTCATGCTACTATTTCTAAAGAAAAAGAAAGAGTAAGATAGATACATCTTAAAACACGAAGAAAACACAAAGGAAACTTCATTTAACAAAAGCAAATCCACTACGCAAGTGTTTACGAAATCATAAGATAATGAAGAACAATACTTAGCATTTTCCCTTTGAAAGAAGAATGAAGATCTCTCCAACAAAGTCTCCCGTCAATCCATGCAATGCTAGCGAAATCCCATACAAATTCTCTCAAAATCTCCTCTCCAATCTCTCCAAAAGGGTAGAAATCTACTCTTATTCTAAAATCCTTAAACATTATCCAAGTTTTTCTCCACTTTTCTCCTCTATTTCTCTACTTATTTCTAACATAAATTTGCCATTTTAAAGAGTATGGATGAATTTCTAAGAGTTCCCTCAAGCACCCCTTCGAAAAAGCGTCCAAATACGTCGAATTTAGGCCCAAAACCGCCAAAAGTCGGTCAAGAACCTTCTGGGCGCCGTCGGTGAGTTCGAGCTCACTGTCGGCAAGCTTTTCTGGCACTTTTCAGTGTTTTCTAGAAAATCTCGCCGTCGGTGAGATCGTGGCCGCCGTCGGCGGGCAGGCTCTGCGCAACTCCACCGTTTTACTCCGTTTGGCTCCATTTTAGTTCCGATTCGCCCCGTTTCAGTTGCGTTGCATTCGTAACAGATAGCCCTACAAAATAAACATAAAAAAAAACCTTTTTTTAAAGTGTAATCTCTTTCAAAAATATGCAAGAAGTGTAAAAGAGATTAAGTATCAAAAGACTTATCGAAAGGTGTCAGGGAAGAATTTCATTTCTTGCTCGTTTTTTCTCCAAATTGCACCGTTTTTACTTCCTTTTGCTCCAATCACCATTTCTTGTACCTAAAACAAAAAAACAAACAAAATACCTTCCTTTAAAGTGTAATATCATAAAAAATAAGTAAAATGATATAGCAAAATGTGTATATATTTTAGGCGTGTCATTCCCCTCATTGTTGATTAACACCACCCTGATTATTCTTATTCCAGTTAAAATTTGGATGATTCTTCCAACCTGGGTTATAATAATTGGAATTTGGGTTGTTAAGTTTGATTATAGCATTCACAGTTTCTGGTGAAGAATAAGAATCAACCATTTGGCCTAATGAATTTTCTTGAATCATGAGATTTAGCTGAGAACAATTCATCCCAAATTGGTCTATCTTCCTTGATACAACAACAACTTTATTTGCTAACATTGTAAAAGCATCATTTTCATAAGCACTGGCTACCTTTTTAGGATTTAACCTTTCAGAAGGCCATTGAAAATTATTAGTAGCCATTTCTTCAATTAAAGCATAAGCATCAGAAAATGGTTTAGATATTAATGATCCATCAGCAGCAGCATCGATGATTGATCTAAGAGATCCAACTAATCCATTATAAAAAGTTTGAATTATTAACCAATCTTGTATCGCATGATGTGGATATTTCCTGAGGAGATCTTTAAATCTTTCTCATGCTTCATATATTATTTCTCCTTCAAACTGACCAAAAGATGTTATATCATTACTCAACTTAGCAGTCTTAGATGGTGGAAAATATTTAGCAAGGAATTTTTGTGACAGTTCACCTCAAGTTCTAATTGATCCAGGTGTTAACGAAATGTAACCACATTTTAGCTTTATCCCTTAGTGAGAAAGAAAAAAGTCTAAGTCTAATAAAGCATCATCCGAAACACCATCATATTTAAAAGTAGCACACAACTCTAGAAAATTAGCAAGGTGCAAATTAGGATCTTCGGCTTTTGCTCCCCCAAACTAATTATTCGACACCATTTGGATAATAGCAGGTTTAAGCTCAAAAGAATTAGCGACTACAATGGGGTTTTGAATACTACCACGAAGTTCATCTACTATGTGGTTAACATAATCTCTTAAAGGTCTTAATTCTTGATGGATGCCAACATTTTGATTTTGATGATTTGCCATTTCTTGAATATTTTTTTCTTTTCTCGTATTTTTAATTTTTTTGATTTTTCTGATAGCTCTTTCTAATTCGAATCTTAAGGCTCAAGTCCTTCAGAACCTGAACTACGCATACAATAATAAAACAAGACAAAATACAACACACTAACAAAAAACAAAGAAAAGTAAAAATTTATAATTTCTTAATTCTCTTTATAATTTCTTAACAAAAAACAACGGTGCTAAAAACTTAATCCCCGATAGAGATAAGTGCAATGGATGCCAGAAACTTGTTTCTGCTGGATAAATGCGCTGATGATTTTAGATATGAAAATAATGATTTTTTAATGTGGGATACTACGCAAATATGCATATCATTTATCAAGTAATATATGACTTCCTGATTAAGCCCGAGATATCGAACCCATAGGGAAAATGTGAAACCTTTAAAGGAATCAGAGAAATTATCCTTTTACTTTCTTTAATTATTTTTGAAAAAGTATGTCTTGATTTTGAAAAGTATTGAAGGTTGATATGTCTTTTGAAATTTTCTTAATAAAATGCTAAACAAGAAATTAAAATTACAATTACTAATTACACTGGATGTAAAATACTATTAACTAGAGTATCTTTTTCTTTCCTTTCATGAAGTAGTAATAATTCTTAAAGTATTGTTGTGGAAGTATTTAAATTTTTGTTGTGACAGATAGAAGCAAATGTGTTCTTTACGCTTACTTGGTTCTATAAAGAACATAGGTTAATTTGAAGTTTATATTATTTTTAACATGGTTAGGCAGGGAAGATACCAGTCTCTCACTCTAGAGTTCCCTTGATTCCCACCACCTGGGGGCTAACTTCTCATAAAAAAACTAAAAAATTCAGACCAAATTAGGGGGTTTTAGCCTGTCACTCTAAAATCCTCTAATTTTACTCCCTTTTATAAAAATATCTTCTAATACTACATTCAATTATATGAACTACAGTTCTCACCCACATAATTTCATGTGATTCTTACTAACTTTTATGAGACAATACCGCATTGGATCTTACATAATCTTAAGAAATTTTACAACTTAATGCAACTATCTCATAATCCCCAAATTTCGTTTTCTTGTTTAATATATCCTTTATAAACTTTGCATAACTTGGCACCTATTCCAAAGCTTTAGTGAAAGGAATATTTATCGTTAACTTCTTAAGTACTTTCATGAACTTTAAAAATTTTTTATCCAACTCATACTGTATAAGTCTTTCATGAAATGGAGGTGGTGGTCTTTCCAAACTGATTTTAGTTGGAGATATTAATTCTTCCAGATCCCTAGAAACATGTTCTTCAGAACTTTTAGTTTCCTTTATTTCTCTCACAACATCTTTCTCTTTTTTAACCACATCCTCTACCTCTCTTCCACTTTTTAATGGGACAGCTTCTACTTGCTCATTAGTGTTCTCTTTAGGGTTGATCTTAATGTTGCTAGGAAGTGTTTCTTGGGGTCTATTGCTAAGTGAATAAGCAATTTGTCCTAGTTGATTCTCTATGTTTATAATTGCAACATTTTGACTTTGCAATTAGAATCATTCTTCACAACTTCTTCCAACTTTTAAACACTTATACTTTCCACAACAATTCTCTTTAAATTAATTACTTCTCCATTTAAGAAAGAAAAATATAAAGTAAACTACTCAGAATGCATTGAGAAAATATAAAAACGCATTGATTCGAAATTAAAAACAATGATAAGAAAAATAATAAACGAAAACTAGTGTTAATAAACTAAATAAAAGTAAACACTTATCTGATAATCCTCTACACAAGACTAATGAAGTTCCTCTGAAAATTTGACACTTCACTAAACTACTTCTTAGAGCAAGTCTCCCAACTCCGTTGACTCAGAATACAGACTTCAGACTTTAATAAAAATTAAACTAAAAGAAAGAAAAGAAGTGGGAAGAAGAATACTTCACTCCGACCCTTTTCTCCTTTCTACTCTCTACTCCTACACTAAATAAAAACTTTTAAAATGCAGTGTAAGAACAATGGAAGTACTCTTCAAAATGCAGTGGAAGAGTCTCCTCAAATTGCCTCCTCTAAATCCTTCCTAAGAGTCTCTTTAAATAGTAAACCAAAAGGTGACTTGGTGTCTCTTCAAATTGTGTCCAGATTTGATGTATCTACCAAGGAACACTGCCCTTCATTCAAACTTGCCGCCCAAAGGAAGTTATGGATGTTACCACCAAGTGATGCATCCCATCTCCTTTGAAATTGATGCCAAATCCATTTGAATCTCGATTTTTAACAGCGGCCCAGTGGCGCTTAGCCGCCAGTGCCAAATTTTTGATTTTTCATGTTTTTGCTCTAAATTTGATCCAAATTTGCTCCTTTCATCATGAACATCCATTTTCATCATACCTGCAAGAAAAACTCAAAATACCTTCCATTAAAGTGCAATATCATTAAAAATAAGTATAAAAATGTGCATAAAAATACTATATATTTTAGGTGTATCAGGACTCTACAATAATGAAAAGAAAGATTTTTTTAATTGAAGATCCTACTTATTTAAAAGGGGATCAATAATTCTCATTCTACAGTCAGAGTACTCGAATACCAAGAAAAATTTCGTCTGGGCCCAAGAATAAAAGATGTGGTTTTCACAAGAAATAGAACTAAGCATAACAAATTAATACCAGAAGCAGAAGTCACATCTGCTAAATTGACTGCTTTGGTCCAAATGCTACAACATGGAGACCCTTCTTATTCACAAAATGATGATACACTTCCCATGATATCTCATTCTATTCTCAAAAATAATTTATGGAGACGAGAATCTTCAGGAGGAATCTCAAATACCATGAGTACCCCTGCAGACAGTTCTCATAAGCAAAGTCATGAAAAGCATCCTATGAAATCATTCAAAGAAAGATTGAAGAAATTGAAAAATGACATTAAAAAATTCTCAAGACGAAAGAGGGATAATTCTTTAAATAGTTCAACTGAGGAAGTCACTGAGATAAATATGGTGGAAACACGATCTACCTCCCTAGCACGAGAATTATTGAAAAAGACACGACATAAGTGTTACGAGTGGTTATTGGACAACGAGATGAACAAATCAATCATCTTAAATAAAAAATGGAAGAATTAATGGCAGCTATACAAAATCCACCAACAAATCCATTGCCTGCTGTTGATATCATTAGGCCAGAGGCAGTACACATTTTGGAGGACAAAAGAGAGCCAATAGAAATTAAAAAAAGCAATCAAAAGAAAAAAGATTCTCCCCAAAGTGGAATTCCATAAAAGGAAATTACACAATTGGTATAACAAAAAATAAAAGGAACAATAGTTCACGTAAAAGCTGGATCATTAATTCCAAAAGGTAGACCCTATTCAGAGGAATTTGATTATGTTCATTACCCTAAAAGTTTTGTTCCTCCTCTCTTCAAAATGTTTGACGGGACCAGTACTCCTCGTCAGCATCCTGCACACTTTAGAGCAAGTTGCTGTAATGGTGGACGAAGTGACACTCTTTTATTCCGTCAATTTGTCAACAGTCTTACAAGAGTTGCCTTTGATTGGTATACGGAACTTGCTAATGGTCTGTTAAGAATTTTGTAGAACTTGAAAGTCTTTTCATTCAACAGTTCACTAGAGAACTACACCATACGATAGTTGGTGATTTGGTAATATAAAAGAAAAATCCAGGAGAGAGTTTAGTGGATTACATTTTGCACTGGAGAAATCTCAGCATGAAATGTGAACTGCAACTCCAAGAACAACACACTGTTGAATTCTTGCTTAAAAGTATCCTTGGTCCTATAGCATTGATTCTCAAAGGATTCACAATAAAAACATTTGAAAAATTACTCAGTAAAGCTGTTAATCTTTAAGAAGAAGCTAAGCAGATGAGTGTAACGGAAAAGACTGAGAAGACAAAGTCTATCAAAACATTTGAAAAGAAACCGGGAAGCGCTGTAAAGAAGGTTAAACATTTAATGAAAGTTCAACCTGAACAAAAGAAACAATGACAGAGCCAATCATTACAACAAACTTCTTCTTAATTACAAATTCAACAACCAATTCCACTACCAACAGACAAGAGAACGATGGATGAAAGAATGAATAAAGAATACCCATTTAAGATAGAGGCCCTAAGTAAATATTTTGTAGCCTGCTGAAAATACTAGAATTTAAGCTGTCCGAGGCTATAAGGCCAGCAGAAGTTAACATGAAGGACAGTCCCAATTATTGTCCTTACCATAGGAATCTCGGGCACAAAATTGAAGAATGCTTCGTCTTCAAAGACTGGTTAGAGCGTAATTTTAAAAAAGGAAACTTAGTAATCCCGAAAGAATATTTGAAAGAGCATGAAAAAGGTTCAGTCAATATGATTTCGATTGATAAGCTTAATTCCGACAATGAAAATAAAGACAACATTGTTCAAGGTAAATCTTCTAAGGAGATCCTTACAGACATTTAAGTCACAAAATCTTCCATAAAAGGAAAGAGAAAGAAGAATAAAAATAAGAAAGGATTTGAGATTTTCCAAACATATGAACTACAATTCCTTTAGTATTTCCTAGCTCGTATGTTCCTCCATCTTCTTCTAGTATAGTTTTCTCATATGAAGGAAGAAAATCCCTTAGGCCGTTGACCTTGTATGAATTCCTTTTTACCACTACTGTGAATAATAATACTTCCAGTTCTGGTTACATTTTGTATATTTTGGGTGATATCTCTTAATATAATCATTCAAATTTTAATTATGTAGACAATACTCAAATCGTACATGATCTTGATCAATCTAATGACAACCAAAACAACAAAAACATCAATGATAATTCTGACAATGATAAAGATGAAAGTGATACTGTCACACTCCAACTAAAAGGAACCCCAATTTCCATAGAGTTGGAATCTTTAGAGTCAAAGAAAAAAGAGTCAGACAATAAACTTGAAGAAATACTTGAAAATTAATTTGTGAAGTGGAAAAGTTCTACCCTCCAGAACGGCTTCCCAAGAAAAGGAAAAACAAATAGTTACACCAGAAAAAGATCGTTCCTCCAATACATCCACAACTCGCTGATAAAAATGAGGAGAATCTTCACAACAAGGTGGCCTATAATTTATTAGCTCACTTGAGAATGTTACTAGTGAAACTGAGTATTTATGACGCTCTTATACTCTCCGAAGAAAAGAGGGAGTCATTTATAAAAGCTCTTTTAGATCCAGATTTGCTTAGCTCAACTTGCTAGCATCACTCAAAATGATGCTTTTCCATTACAAGAATCGAAAAATATTACCTTCTCTGACAATGACTTGTTACTTAGAAAGACGGAGAATAATCATCTGCTATACATCACAGTGAACATAAATGACACAACACTTTCAAGAGTGCTTATCGACCTAGGTTCCTCGATTAAAATAATGAATTTAAGAACTCTTGCGCATTTAGATATTGATGCATCCCAACTATAAAGAGATACAATGATGTTACAGGGTTTTAATCAACAAGGAGAACGAGCTCTAGGATCAATAATTTTGCTCCTAAAGGTAGATGACTTGGTGACAAAGGTAAAGTTCTATATTATCGACTCTGATACCTCTTTTAATGCTTTACTTTACAGACCATGGCTTCATGAGCATAAAATGTTTTCCTCTTCACTACATCAATGCATAAAATATTTACAAAAGTACAATAATGTTGTATTATAAGAGATCTTCAACCATTTTCGACCCATGAAATTGGTATACATAAAGATGAAACATATTATGCTTCTGTAAAGAAAACAATATTCTCCAGAGAGACAATAGTGGATATAAAAAAGAAAGTAAAAAAAAAAGAAAATAAATGAAAAAGTTTATTCTTCATCAAAGGCGAAGGGCAGTGATTCTCATCAAACTCATACTCAAGGCCGAGGCCGGGGACCTGAACGAGGGAAAGAAAACCCAACTGTCACAATGAAAAAACCATTGAAGTTCAAAATTCACCTGGACTCTGAAGAAGATACAAAAGAAGAAACGACATCGGTAATTCTAAAAGAGCCTCAATTCAAAATACCTCTTGAAGAAGAAGATAAAGAAAAACAATTTGAGTCTATGTATGAGAAAATTAATCATTATATACACTGTGTGACTCTAACTCCAATCTCTACTTCTAAGATTAAGAATTTAGTCGTCAAAGAAGTATATGGTGATGAAAAAAAGCCAATTAAGTTTAGACTTGCCTCTACTTCTTCTAGTACTGAAACTGATATAAAATTAGAAGATGAAAATCTTCCAAAATCAATGAAAATTCCTTTTGAGTTGTATTCTCCTTGTGCACAAAAATTTATTCAAAATACTTTAATGCTCAAACAAAGGTCTTTAAAACAACCAAATTTTATTGAGAAAATGTGGGATAATAATAGACAAAATCCTAACTCTAAAGAAGGTATTGGGTTTGGTACTCTTGAATCTCTAGATGATACAAAATTTTGCCTAGTCATCACTGAAGAACATAACTTTGAACCAACATTTGATCTTTCAATCGAAGATGCTCCTGCAGAATTGGAATAGGAAATTAAATCAACAGTTGATGAATTAAAAGAGATAAATCTAGAAACTGATGAAAACCAGAAACTAACTTTCATTAGTTCATTTCTTAACGACATAGATGCAAAAGAAATAATTCAGCTGTTGACAAAATATAAAGACTGCTTTGCCTTAACTTATGAAGAAATGCCTGGGCTAGCCCCAGAAGTTGCACTCCCTAAACTTATGATAAATCAAATTGCAATCCTTATTAACCAAGCTCCAATAAGGATGCGTGTTGAAATAGAAAAACAATTCATTGACGAAGTTAAGAAATTAATTGACTCCAGTTTCATACGAGAAGAAAATTACCCGACATGGTTGGCTAATGTGG
This sequence comes from Papilionanthe hookeriana x Papilionanthe teres, assembly GCA_022702705.1. Taxonomy (NCBI): domain Eukaryota; kingdom Viridiplantae; phylum Streptophyta; class Magnoliopsida; order Asparagales; family Orchidaceae; genus Papilionanthe; species Papilionanthe hookeriana x Papilionanthe teres. The sequence goes on from CM040433.1 coordinate 54,684,332, forward strand.
TGCTAGTTAGAAAGAAAAATGCTTAAATAAGGGTTTGTATAGACTTCAGGGACATGAACAAAGCATGTCCGAAAGATGAATCCCCTTTACCAATCTCAGAATTAATGGTTGATATAGCATCCAAACATGCAATATTTCTTTTATGGATGGATCAACAAGATATAATCAAATAAAAATGTTTTAAAAAGATAAAGCAAATACAGCTTTTAGGACACCCATAGTGATATATTGTTACAAAGTTATGCCATTTGGATTGAAAAATGGTGGTGCAACTTATCAAAGAGCCATGACACGAATTTTTGATGAACTAATAGACAATCAAGTTGAATGTTATGTGGATGAATTTGTTGTTAATAGTAAAAAAGATGATCATGTGTATGATTTGAGAATTTTTTTCGAGCAATTACGCCAATATAATCTTAAAATGAATTCCTTAAAATGCGCTTTCAGAGTTACTTCAGGGAAATTTTTAGGATTTTTCGTTCGACATCGTGGGATTGAAATTTCTCCCTTTAAAATTGAAGCTATCCTAAATATGCCTCCTCTTAAGAATCTAACTCAATTGAGATCATTTCAAGGAAATTAGGGTATATACGATGTTTTATTTCCAATCTGTCATGTAGGTGTCAGCCTCTTACCGCCCTAACCAGAGAAGATACCAAATTTGTGTTGGATGAAAATGCCCACATGACTTTGAAAATATTAAAAAATACTTAACAACACCTCCTGTCTTTGCAGCCCCCGTATTAGGAAGACCTCTAATCCATTACACTGCAACATTGGAAAATTCTCTTAGAGCATTACTAGCACAAGTAAATGATGAAGGAAAAGAAAATGCATTATATTATTTGAGCCACTAATTGGTTCCGACATAAATAAAATACCCAGCTATTGAAAAATACTACTTAGCTTTGATTTTTACAGTTCAAAAACTAAGGCACTATATGCTTTCTCATAAAGTAACTCTTATTTCAATAGTTAACCCACTATGATATCTAATGACACGACCGACACTTTCTGAAAGATTAGCAAGATGGGAAATGATACTGCTCCAGTTCGACATAACATTTGTACCATTACGTGTTGTTGTCAATGGATAAATCTTGACAGATTTCTTAGCAGCGCACCTAAGTCCAACTGGATCACCTCTCAATGATGATTTACTTGATGAAAAATATTAGAAATAAAAATTTCAGTCATGCAACGATAGGAATTATATTTTGATAGAGCATTATCTACTCAAAATGACAAAGACAAAAAAACAATCATACCATGCAAAGCCGGAGTAGGATTATTTTTCATCACACCCGACAAAGCAATGATGCCAATTTCATACCATTTGTCTGAACCATGCATAGATAATGAAGTTGAATATGAAGCGCTCATAACTAGTCTTGAATTGACAATATTAATGAAAATAAAAATTATTGACATCTATGGAGACTCCCAATTGATCATTAATCAAATTTCGGGAAAATGTAAGAATTGAAACCTCGACTTGAACACTATTCCTGTTACACTATAAAACTTCTTCAGCAAATTCCTGATGTAACATTCTTGTTAATCCCTAGATGAGACAGTTCTTTAAAAAATGCTTTGGCAAAACTTGCAAAAGAATTTGCTTGTCCCGAAGAAGATGATGTTTTGTTCTCTATAAAAGGACGACAAGTTCTTTCCCAAATTGACTTAGACAATCTGCATAAAATTAGTGAAAACATGTCAACAACAATTGATGAAGAAAAGGATGATTGGAAACAACCAATTATTCAATATTTACAGACCGGAAGGTTACCTAAAAATAACTCTATTGTGACTCAAATTAAACAAAGAAAATTATCATATGCTCTAGTGAATGATATCCTTTACAAACGATCTTTTGACCAAATGTGGTTAAGATACCTAAACCAAACTAAAGCTCAAGAAATTGTTAATGAAGTTCATTCAGGTATATGTGGTGCACACAAATCTGGGCCTAAAATGAAAATGAAAATAAAAAGAATGGGATATTATTGTCCAACAATGATGACTGATTGTCTGGCGGTCAGAAAGAAATGTCATCAATGTCAAATACATGAAGTGGTCTTACACCAACCACAAAATTTACTACATCTAACTATTGCATCTTGTCCATTTGAATGTTGGGACACAGACATAGTGGGCCCTATAAACCCTCCATCATTAAAAGGCCATAGATTTATTCTGGTAGCCACTGATTACTTCTCCAAATGGGCAGAAGCAATACTGCTCCGAGAAGTCAAAGCATAACAAGTTCTGCACTTCTTCAAGACTCATATTGTTGATAGATTTGGAATACCTCGAAGGGCTATATCAGACAACGGACTAGCCTTTAAAAATACAAAAATGAATAATTTTATTCAAAGACATGGGATATATTTAAGGTATTCCACAATCTATTATCCTAAAGCCAATGATTTAGCTGAAGCTTTCAATAAAACATTGGTACAAATTTTGAAAAAGAGATTAATCTACAGTCCAAGACAGTGGCATGAACGATCAATAGAAGATCTATGAGCCTATATGACTACATACCGAACACCAACACAATCGACAACATTTACATTGGTATATGGTTCTGAGGTCATTTTACCACTTGAAGTGAAAATTCCTTCTCTCAGTGTTGTTGTTGCAAACAAAATAACTGAGGAAGAAAATGCTAAATTATGACTTAAAGAACTTGAAAATTTAGAAGGCAAAAGTCTTCAAGCTCAACAAAGTATGGAACTCTATCAAGCAAAAATGATACGAGCCCCTGAAAAATTGGTTTGTCCTAGAACCTTTCGAATCGGTGAACTAGATTTAGTTCTTCGAAGACCTATACTTGCACATCAAAAAATAGGTGCAAAGTTTGAACCAATATGGGAGGGCCCATATGTAATTGAAAAAACATATTCAGGAGGATTTTACAAATTTGTAGATTATCAAAGAGAAAGAATCTTGCCCTCAATCAACGAGATTTTTTTTTAAAATATTATACGACATTAACATTATGAACCATGAATTGTTTATAAACTAGGAAAATAATAAAAATGGTTTGCCTTATTTATGTAAATTTCACTTTGTCTCTTGAAATCTCTTTTATGCTTACTGAGTAGGTACTTATAAGCATAATCTCTCAAAATAAAATAAAAAAATTTTTAAAATAAAAAAACTCTTAATTGACAAAACATTTTGAAGATGAAATTTAGTCTGACATGCTATATCATCCTGTCACTTACATGAAAATGTCTAACAATAAACTTCTTTTCACTTTTCAAAATGGTGTGACCTTGGCATTAGACCGCCGACACATGGATAGAGGGGCGAGAATTCATTTTGACCTTGATCTGCTGCAACTTGAACTCATATATCAATGATCATAGCTATACCTTGTTAATCAAGATGAAGTTAAAGACAAGACACCCGTAATAGAGTTAAAAGTTCGAGAATAATATGACATCATGGAAGAACAAAAATAAGTCATTCACAAACAAAAATTCAATACTGGGAAACTGAAATCAGTACTAGTGGCTACAGCTCAAGGAATCACGAGGGCATCTATTGCTGGTATAAACAAACTAAAGTCAGGACTTACTCGCTTTCAAAGGCGAAATCGCAATAAGCGATTAAAACGACAGGAAGAAATGAAATTAAAGGACAGGAGATGTATGGAGGACGATACAAACCATTTTGAATTTCCCGTCCATAAAATTCCACCCAGTGAAACCTATCCCATTTTGGGGGTACAAAATTTGGAGCCCGAGGAAGAAGACCCAATTGAAAGGAACACTTTTATCACGACCCCATACATACCGACTCTGGACTTCACAATGTTAGAAAGACAGACTGATAAAAGTGATATTTCTGATGAATAATTACAACAAATTCGAAACATCAGACGATACTCTTTTGAGCAATTTAAACATATCAATGGACAGACTATCAACATACTAGAAGGCATTAAATAGTTCACTATAGTATTCGAAGAAGATGAACAAGCGGCTATTATTGAGCATGTTATGGAAGCTCAAGATTTGGGTCGGGCTGGTTGCCTTAAGAAGAGAACCTATTCTGAGCCAAACAAGTGGATACACAGCATAGGATGGTTGAAAATTCAGTATGGGTGCTACTATAACTATGCTAAGGACAAAGAAGGAAACCCTCTGGGGATTCTACGACACAAACAGGTGGATCCGATGCCTACTGTGATCATCGAAAACATTAGGCGACTTGTCATTTAGGGGATAATGCCAGCAAGTTGCATCCCAGATAGTTGTATTATCAACATTTATGATGAGGGAGACTGTATCCCGCCTCATATCGACAGTCACGATTTCGAAAAGCTATTTTGCACATTATTGTTAATGAATAGGTGTTCTATCCTCTTTGGGAGAGATACAAATTCTCGGACCAGAAGAATTTCATGGGACATATCAAATCCCTTTGACTCGAGGATTAGTTCTTCTATTGCAAGGGACAGTGCTGACGCTGCAAAACATTACATACCGAGTGTCAGTAGACATCATATCTCGATCCCTTTACGACGAATGCGTTCAGAAAAATGACCCATCAGATATCAGGCCATTCCAGAGCTTGAGGGATTGAAACCTCTGAAATTACCATGACCCAATGATTGTCAAAACACCTAAGACATATTTAACAGACAATTTCTTGGAGTGTTAGATATTTGAGGTTGGTCTAATAGTACCCGAGGTTGCAATAACAACAAAAGAATAATATGATAATACCTAATGTGATAAATACTGGTAGTTTGTGGCATGTGTGCTATGTGACATATGTACTGTTGAATTTTATTCTCAACGTATATTATCCTTGATGATGGAAGAAAATATTGAAAAAAATTCCCTAGTTGACAATAACAAATCGGCAGATCCAACAATGCCAAAACAAACATTTTAAATAAAAATGACATGATGAAAACTTTTGATAATTAACATGAGATTTATCTTTTGATCTATAAAGGTCAAAATCCTCAGTAGATACACTTTTTTTGTGTTTTTCAAACATAACTTCCAGTTATTGGATATAAGTCCCTTCCTGACACGGAAACATGGAATTCCTCTAACTTTTTATTTGAGAAAGGATATAAGTCGTATAGCATTCCTTCTCAAAATCAACATATTGACATTTGACATTTTTTAGAAATAGAATATGACATCCATTTTCTCTCTCCAGTTATTGGATATAAGTACCTTTCTGACACAGAAACATGACATTCCTCTAGCTTTATCTTTGAGAAAGGATATAAGTCATATAGCATTCCTTCTCCAAATCGACATATCGACATTTGACTTTTTTTAGAAATGGAATATGACATCCATTTTCTCTCTCCAGTTATTAGATATAAGTCCCTTCCTGACACCAAAACATGGCATTCCTTTAGCTTTTTCTTTGAGAAAGGATATAAGTCATATAACATTCCTTCTCAAAATCGACATATCGACATTTGAAATTTTTGAGAAATGGAATATGACATCCTTTTTCTCTCTCTAGTTAATGGATATAAGTCCCTTCCTGACACCGAAACATGGCATTCATCTAGCTCTATCATTGAGAAAGGATATAAGTCATATAACATTCCTCCTCAAAATCGACATATCGACATTTAACATTTTTATGAAATGGAATATGACATCCATTTTCACTCTCCAATTGTTGGACATAAGTCCCTTCCTGACATAGAAACATGGCATTTCTCTAGCTTTATCTTTGAGGAAGAATATAAGCCGTATAACATTCCTTCTCAAAATTGATATATCGACATTTGACATTTTCGAGAAATGGAATATGACATCTATTTTCTCTCTCAGTTATTGGATATAAGTCCCTTCCTAACATCGAAATTCAACATTGCTCTAGCTTTATCTTTGAGAAAGGATATAAGTCGTATAGCATTCCTTCTCAAAATCGATATATCGACATTTGACATTTTTGAAAAATGGAATATGACATCCATTTTCTCTCTCCAGTTATTAGATATAAGTCCCTTCCTGATACGAAAACATGACATTCCTCTAACTTCTTCTTTGAGATAGGATATCAGTTGCATAACATTCCTTCTCAAAACCGACATACAGACATCTGATATTTTCTTGGGATGGTATGAGATCCATCCTCTTTCCTAATAATTATAAGACTTTTCCTGATAAACTGAGAATGAATATTATAAAATCATGACCGTTTCAGACAACACCAATATGTGGGGCCTACTTGTGCAGTATTCCACACATATTGAGGGCTCATTTGTTGACCTCACTTTTGTGAGGATCATTTCTAAACCTTGTTGAGATAGGAAGTTTACCAATATTGACTCCCTAAATCTCAATAAGAGTCACTAAACCCTATTGACCCAATAGGTTAACTTTTGACCAAAAAGTCAACTTTGGTCATACTAGTCAATCCTTGACCCAATGACCAACCCATTAATCTAATAGGTCAACATTTGGCCAAAAATTCAATATTGGTCAAATGATCAATCCTTGACCCAATGACCAACCATTAACCCAATAGGCCAGCCTTTGACAAAAAAATCAATTTTGGTCAAAATAGTCAATCCTTGACCCAATAACCAACCCATTGACCTAATAGGTCAACCTTTGACTAAAAAGTAAATTTTGGTCAAAATGATCAATTCTTGACCCAATGACCAACCAATTGACCCTATAGTTCAACTTTTGACCTAAAAAGTCAACTTTAGTCAAACTGATCAATTTCTTATCCAATGACCACCCCATTGACCCCACAGGTCAACCTTTAACTCAAGAAGTCAACTTTGGTCAAACTGGTCAATTTTTTACCTAATGGCTACCACATTGGTCAAATCGTGACCTAATCAGTCAATCCATGACCTGAAAATCATCACATTGACATCATAGGTCAAACCTTGACCTAAACAAACCCAATTAATTAAATTGGCCAACGTAAGATCTAAAAGATTACCACATTGAAATCTTTGGTCAACTATTGACCTAATCAACTCAACTGTGGTCAAGAATACCAATACAAAACCCAAAAGTCACCACATTGATCCTTGGATTGACCTAAACCTTAAAATTAGTCAACATAAAAAAATTAAACCCTAAATGACAAAATCTCTGGACCTAATGACCAATCAATCCATGAAAAGGTTAAGAAAATCAAAATTTCTCACCTTTTGACCAAAATGGATCAACCTTGGTCAACATGGGTCAACCATGGTCAACTTTAACCAATATTAATCAAATTTGATCAAAATGCCTACTTTTGAACCAAGAATGACGAAATTAATCAAATAATTAATTCTAAAATTATTTTTATTAATTTATTGGCCAAAAATATAATTTCAATTATTTTTAATTAATTACTTAAATTAATTAAAAATGGAAATACAATTAAAAAGCCGTAAAATGATATTTTGACACATTACAACATATGTTACATAAAAATCCCATAATTTATTTTAAAATCAAAATTATATTATGGAGAAACACTAGTGAGTCACCTATATCTCATTAATACCCATTATGACATAAATTAACCATGGGAAAAATCAATTAACCATCATGGTTAACCTTGGGTTAAGGGTCATCATTAAACAAATATGAAGTGGCATCTCCCCTCCATTTCAAATCCATGACTCACCTCTCCTTGACAATGAGGTGGCTGGCCACCTTGAGGATGATATTCTATGCCTCATGGACTACCCAATGAGAAGAAAACACCATCTTCAATTGTCTTTTTACCATGGTTAACCAAAATGGATATTCATCATGATACCATGATGAGAGAGCTTCAAAGGTAGAAATCAAAGATAATGTCCATGGGAGATCATTTGGGTGAGTCACCATGCACCTCTACCATCACTCAATCAAGGAAAAAGCTTAGCTACACCACCCTTTGAGCCATGGTTAACTCATCATGATAATACATAAAAAAATGAAGAAGATGAAGACTTATGTGGCATCCTCCCCAAACTTCACTAAGAGTATAACAAAACTCACTTGTGGAAAGTTCATTCAATAGGATATAATCAGCCGTAGCCACCGCACAAGGAAACCAAATAAGGAAAAGCCAAATCCATGAATTAAAATCTCACCCCGAATGAACTTGATGTGGATATGTCTAGAAAAGCTGAAGTGTGATAACTCTCAGTCAAAGAACTTATCCATAGACATTATTAACATGATAAAAGCTTCCCCAAATGAACCTATGCTCCTCCCATAGCCATCTGTGGCTATATAAGGACCCAACCTGAAAGCTAAAAGAGAGAGAACAAAAATTGGGAGATACCTCTACACTGCCTAATTCCCATAGCCCTGAACAACAAAAATGTTCCCTAGGACCTAGGCAAATGATCCCTCATGAAATCATGCCATGAAATCCACCCAATCTCCTCAATTTGGCTGCCCAAAAGGACCCAAAATAGGACATTTTGGGGAGTGTGAAACCAAACTCTTCAAATCTTCAAATTGACCTTCCTAATTCTATTTAGGGACTAAACGAGTAGGATCCCAATCGACATTGGCCATCCCCATAGCCTCTAAGACGTCAATCAGTCACATCCACTTAAACTGAGCCTCTTTTGACCAAAATCATACAAAGGCTCGATTCGAACTTCAATTGAGTTGAGGGAAAGCCTTCTCAGGACCAAGTGAAGCTTCCAATCCATCCAATCCAAAGCTAGACTCACTGAGTCCAAGTTATGCATTTTCCAATTTAATGGCATTCGGGTTTCACACTTTGTGAAATAAACCATTTCAAAACCCAAACATCACCATATGGATGGGTTCATCATCTCAAAATAATCATATAGAAACAAATTTCACACGATTTCATCAAGAATTGAGAGAGATCTTGTTCCTAGATCATGGACGGACCGCAGGATCGAAGAGAATGAACAGGATGAACGGATGTCATCCGTTTCTGTGTTTTGGAAACGAACGACTGTGATTAAAATCCGCCATCTCTGCTGTTCGGATTCTCACATAGAATCTACCGTGTTTCAACCAGTTTGAGGACATGCGATAGCTAAATTACATATCTTGACATAGAAAAATCCTAAAAATGTGAAAATAATATCCTTGAACTCAGCTTGAAAGGGGAAAATTATGAGACCAAAATTTTAATTTTATTATCTATATTTAATTTATAAATAATTAAATACTTTCTGAAGTACTTTAATTATTAAAAAATTTTTACAAAACAAAAAAAAAATGAAATTTTTAGGGGTTTATCTCTAGGTCCTTAGGAACCTTCCCAGATTTTTCCTAGGCTAGAAAAATCCTCTAAGGCATGATTTCTTAATTTTCAGGACACTTTGTAATTATTTTTAACAATAATTTTAAAAATGAAAATTAAGGAATATAAAATTGAAAAATGGTTAAGAAGTTTAAGGTGGCAGACAATAACCTTAAAATGAAAATTCTTAAGCAACTAGATAATTTTAAATGACACTTTAAACTTAGGGCTAAAAACTATAATTTTAAATTAATATTCTAGAACCCTAAAAATCTACTTCTCACCCAACTTTGCCCATTTCACAATGGACTAAGTCAAAATTGAGTCTAACCCTAAAAAGATTCAAGACAAGACTTAATTAGGTCTAATACATCAAATTAGATCTAATTAAAACCTTAATTAACTCTTTAAACCTTGATTACATTAGGTTTAATACAAAATTAAACTTTAATTAAGTTTAAGGACATATTAAACTTAATTCACTCGTTAAAACTTAATTACATTAGGTTTAATCCAAAATTAGACCTAAATTAAATTTAAGGACTTATTATGCTTAATTAATCAATTAAATTTTAATTAAATTAGTTTTAAGACAAATCAAATCTTAATTAGGTCTAACCCTTAATTAGACCTAATTAAATACCTTAAAGCTTAATTGCATTTGGTTTAAGATAAAGTAAACCCTAATTAGGTCTAACCTTTAATTAAACCTAATTAAACACCTTAAACCTTAATGACATTATGTTTAAGACAACTAAAGCCATAATTAGGTTGAACTCATATTAAATCTAATTAATCAACTTAAACCTTACTTACATTAGATTTAAGTAACTCTTAAACCCTAATGACTTTTAATCCATATTAACCCTAATTAATCAACTTAAACCTTACTTATATTAGGTTTAAAAAACTCTTAAACCCTAATTAGGTTTAACCCATATTAAACCTAATTAATCAACTTAAACCTGACTTACATTAGGTTTAAGAAACTCTTAAACCCAAATTAGGTTTAACCCATATTAAACCTAATTAATCAACTTAAACCTTACTTACATTAAGTTTAGATAACTCTTAAACCCTAATTAGGTTTAACCTGTATCAAACCTAATTAATCAAATTAGACCTTACTTACATTAGGTTTAATTAACTCTTAAACCCTAATTAGGTTTAACCCATATTAAACCTAAGTAATCAACTTAAACCTTACTTACTTTAGGTTCAAATAACTCTCAAACACAAATTAGGTTTAACTCATATTAAAACAAATTAATCAACTTAAACCTTATTTAAATAACTCTTAAACCCTAACTAGGTTTAACCCATATTAAACCTAATTAATCAACTTAAACCTTACTTATATTTGGTATAAGTAACTCTTAAACCCTAATAAGGTTTAACCCATATTAAACCTAATTAATTAACATAAACCTTACTTACATTAGGTTTAAATAATTCTTAAACCCTAATTAGGTTTAAATAATTCTTAAACCCTTATTAGGTTTAACCCATATTAAACCTAATTAATCAACTTAAACCTTACTTACATTAGGTTTAAATAACTCTTAAACCCTAATTAGGTTTGAACCATACTAAACCTAATTAATCAACGTAAACCTTACTTACATTAAATTTAAATAACTCTTAAGCCCTAATTAGGTTTAATTTAATTAACTTAAACCTTACTTTCATTAGGTTTAAATAACTCTTAAACCCTTATTAGGTTTAACCCATATTAAACCTAATTAATTAACGTAAACCTTACTTACATTAGGTTTAAATAACTCTTAAACCCTAGGTAGGTTTAATCCATTTTAAACCTAATTAATCAACTTAAACCTTACTTACATTAGGTTTAAGTAATTCTTAAACCCTAATTAGGTTTAACCCATATTAAACCTAACTTATCAACTTAAACCTTACTTACATTAGGCCTAAGTAACTATTAAAACCAAATTAAGTCTAACACATTAGACTTAATTAAATTATTAAACCTTAACCAACTAAGATTTAATTAAACTTAAACCCTAACACATTATATTTAATTAAACTATTAATCCTTAACAAACTAAGATTTAATCAAACCTAAACACTAATTAAGTCTAACACATTAGACTTAATTAAATTATTAAAACTTAAACTTTAATTAATTCAAACACAATAGACTTAATTAAACTAGTAAACCTGAACCAACCAAGTTTTAATCAAACTTAAACTTTAATTAATTCAAACACATTAGACTTAATTAAACTATTAAAGCATAACCATCCAAGGTTTAATTAAACTTAAACCCTAATTAAGTCTAACATATTAGACTTAATTAAACTATTAAACCTTAATCAACCAATGTTTAATCAAGTCAAAACCCTAATTAGGTCTAACACATTGACTTAATTAAACTATTAAACCTTAACCATTTAAAGCTTAATTATACCTAGACATAAACCTAAATTAAGTCGAACCCATATTGGACATAAGTCAAACCTAACTTCGCTTCAACATGACGTGAATCTAAGTCAACCAAAACCAAATTTATGTCCAACTCATATTAGAGTTAAGTCAAACCTAACTTAGGTTCAACATGACATGAATCTAAACCTAACTTAAGTCCAACCCAGATTGGACTCAAGTCAAACCTAACTTAGGTTCAACATGACATGAATCTAAGTCAACCTAAACATAACTTAAGTCCAACCCATATTGAACTTAAGTCAAACCTAACTTAGATTCAACATTACATGAATCTAAGTCAATCCAAACCTAACTGAAGTGAAACCCATATTAAACTTAAGTCAAACCAAATTTAGGTTCAACATGACATGAATCTAAGTCAATCCAACCTAACTTAAGTTCAACCCACATTGGACTTAAGTCAAACTTAAGCTTATTATTCAACCAAACATAAACCTAAGCCAAACACAAACCTAACTTAACTTTTAAACAAATTGAGCTTAAGTTAAACCTAAACCTTATGTTTAACCTAACTTAAACCTAAGTCAAACTCAACATAAATTTTAGGTTCAACCCAAATTGAACCTAACTTGACATCAACATTTGACTTATATTGAACCTAACGTAACCAAAATTTAACTTGAGTTCAACCCAACTTGAACCCAAGTTAACCTAAACGTTAGGTTCAATATATATTGAACCTAACTTAACCAAATGATTAAACCAAAAATATTAGATTCAAATGAAATTAAAACTATTTATCAGACTTTTAATCAATTTAAAACTTTGAGATTCAAATAACATTGAATCTAAAATAATAAAATCTAACTTTTTGTTAGATTTTAAGTTTAATTGACATTAAACATAACATTTTCGAACAACATCGAATCTAAAATATTAAATCGAAACTATTTAGATTTTAAGTCTAATCTACATTAGACTTAACAATTTTAGATTCAAGAGACATTAAATCTAAAATATTAAAATCAAACTTTTTTTATTTTAAGCCTAATCAACGTTAAACATAAAATAAAATTGAAATATAACTTAAGTTTAATCTACATTTTCTTAAATTCCAACACCATTTTTCTTGTAGGTTAAGTCTTTACATATTATAGAGTGTGCTAACTCTATTATTTAGGACAACCAAGTCGGAACAATGACATTAAATTCATTTTAGATTTTCTTTACATGTTATAGGATGTACTAACTCTACTTTGAAGGACGACATTCTGAAAACGGGACAAACAAAAACAAAACAAAACAAAATCACAATGATATCAAAACGACGACATTGATAAAACAAAACGAAACAAACAACATTAAAATGACAAAACCAAGACAAAACTAAACCTAGAACTTTTAGGTTAGTCACAAAACCTAAAACTTTTAGGATAGCCACCAAAATAAATAACAAATTACAAGATAATAAAATAATGACATTGAAAAAACAATTACAAATGTGAAACAACAAAACAATAACAAAAACTGACGAAATCAAACTTTTAGGGTAGTACAACATAGGATTAAACGTTAAAATTTCTTTTCTTGAAACTTCTTAGAAAACAAGTGATTAACATTAATCAGAAGTTTCTTAGCCATCATAATTTTCTAAGATGTAATTAACTATAGAAGCTTTCTTCTATAGGAGACTTAAAGAACTCAGGATAGATATTATATCTAGAAATCTCTAATAACCAAAATTTTATTATCCTTTATAAAATTTCTAGAATAAGCCATTCTAAAATCTTTTTTTATAGGGATTATCATAGACATCTCTTTTTCTACTATTTTTCTGTCTTACTACCCTTTATTTTTTTTTTCAAATTTCTTACTATTTGAGGATTTTTTTATGGGATCCAAAGAAATAAGATTTATTGAAGATTAGGGCAATATTATACATAAACAGAGTGGCGAGTCCAAAAAATGACACTGACATAGACACCAAGAAAATCTCCGACACGGCTACGAACGCCGACAACAATCTCGTCAAAAGTAAAGCCAAACCATAGGATAGTTTCGGAAGTCACAAAGGCTTGTCCCAGGATTCCCAACTTCCCTACCTTTCTTCCATTGGATTTCAAAAATAATTATTTCAATTTTATCCCTTCTCATTTGAATTTAATGTGTCTGACCTTGGAAATCCTAAACTTTGAATAAAGGACTTCTCTTCAGCCAACGGTGATGAACCACAAAAATAAGGATTTAGTTTCGAATTATAATTAGTAGAAGGACATTAGAAAGATTGTGGAACAACAAGCGAGGCAAGACATAGCCTAGTCGAAGGAGGGTGCATCAATTACGAAGGGTAGACCTTGACCATAGGAGCTCTATGCCATACCATATCTGAAGGGTTTGTGGCACTAAACTTCAAGACAATTGATATCACTGGAAATCTTCGTCAGCACATTACACATTTTTGGGCTAGTTGCTGCAACACAGAGGTAATGAAGTACTTCTCTTCCACTAGTTTGTAAGCAGTTTGTCAGGGATCACATTCAATTGGTATGTAGAATTACATGGCTGATCAGTCAAGGCATTCACATAGTTGGAAGATTTGTTTGTGAAGATATTTTCCAGGGCACAACATCATATAAACACAAGGGATCTCTTCGTGGAGTAACAGAAGCCTAATGAGACTCTAGTTGACTACATTTTGAGATGGAGAAACCTTAGCATGAAGTACTAGCCCTGACTACAGGCGCAACATGCTATTAATTTTCTACTCAAGAGCATCCACGATCAAGTGGGTTTCTTCCTTAAGATACTCACTATTAATTCATTTGAAGATATGTTGAGCAAAGCCAACAGTCTTCAAGAAAAGTTATGCACATGGAGTCCATAAAAAAGCATGAAAACCCAAGATGATGAAGGCATGTAAGAAAAAAGTTTGGAACAGTGGCAATGGTAGACAAATGCTATTAGCCAATGAGAGGTTAGCACCAGTCGCCACCATAATATACTTAGCGGCCGGTGCAATATATTTAGCCTCAGTAGCTACTGAAGTGTAGTTCACAGCCCGCCCAGTACGGTTAGCCTTCACCATAGTATAGTCCACAGCCGCCGTAGTACAGTTCCCAGCCAATGCAATACGGTCAGCAGTATGGCCAGCCCTGATAGTAGTCATTCCAGCAGAGGTCTTACCAGACAGATGGGAGACAAAGTCTGTTAATAACAGATAGGTTAAATAAGGTGTATCTCTTTAAGGATGAAGCTGTAGCAAAGTTGTTCCAAAATATGATGAGGAAGCTGGAGTTCAAACGAGCCTAAGAAACTCGAAGAAGTGGAAATGAAGGGTCATTTTAACTACTACCCTTATCACAGACAACTCAGGCATAACATAGAGGGCAGTTTTAGTATAAGGAATGGCTTGAGAGAATCTTCAGAAATGAAAATATAACCATTCTAAAAGAATATTTAAGAGAAGCTGAAAACAGTTTCGTGAATATGATTTTGATTGAGCCAATAAGTCTGATAAACCCGTATACAGAAGAGGATGGATGGAGCACGTGTTGAACCAGATCCTCGAAGAAGATCCTGGATCAGATTCAGTCCGCTTCGGTGCAAGCTGTCGTTCAGAGTCTGCAACCCGCTAAGCTGAAAAATGAGATCACACTGGAGAAGCCACCACAATAGAAGACAAAAAGGAGAACATAGATGAGATGAAGATTGATAGTGTGAAGGTTATGATGGAGGCTACCCCCATTAGATTGGTTGTCTTCATTTTGGGAGAGAGATTCCTGAAACTGCTGACCTTGTACGATTATCTTTACGTCCATTCGAGGTCTCGTTATACTAAGATTTGCGATTTTGATTACGTTCTTACTATTTCTGCTAATGATGTAACTAACCACAACCAAATTAATCTGGAGTTTGATTCTCAAAGTGATCCTCAAATCATACGAAACCCTGATGAATACATGAGCGAAGATGAAAGAGACCTCAAAAATACTAGATACATAGTTCAAGGAGCGAGGAGTCGGTCCTCAAATGCAAAGGAACACTGATTACTATCAAACTTGGACTTCTCTGATTCAGAGCCAATATCAGAAGAGTCAGCTACGACGACAAGGAAGGAAGAGCTACCAGAGCTTAATCTAAGAAGAGGAACATTGTTACCCCCTGCAAATGGCTCAAATGGAAAAAGGAAACTAAGTTATTACTCAAGAAAGACCACCTCCCTCAGTGGAAGAGACACATACCCAGAAAGAAATCGGAGGTTCAAACAATGTGTATTATAACATGCTAGCTCATATTAATAAGATGCCAGACAAACTAAGCATCTATGATGCTTTGATCTTGTAAAAGGAGATGAGTGAAACATTGATCAAGGCTTTACTTGATCCAGAAAATTCCTTAGCTAAGTTTGCTAGCACATCCTCGGATGAAGTTTGTTCTTTAATAAGATAACTTGAGGTAACTTTCAACGATGAAGATTTAGTACTTGGCACCCACGATCACAACTGATCACTCTACATTTCAGTCAGCATTACAAATTAGTTATTTCCTAAGTTTTGGTAGACCCTGGGACGTCGCTCAACTTAATGAGTCTATGCATGTTAGCATACTAGGACATTGACGCTCGAGAGGTTACCACTGACAAGAAAATGCTCAGGGGATTTATTTAAAAAAGAGAAAGATCACTTGGATCTATGATGTTGTTGATGAAGGTTAGAGACCTATTGACAACCACAAAATTCCATATCATCTACGTGGAGACTTCATTTGACGCTCTACTTGGATGACTGTGGATTCACAAGAAAAATACGGTTTCATCATCGCTGCATCAGTGTAGCAAGTACTACAATGAGGGACATGATCATTGTATAAAAGGGATTTACAACTGTTCTCGATACATGGAGTAGGCATCCACGAAGATGTTGCTTACTACACTCCCCCGAGGAAGACCTCCTTTTCCAGAGACGTCATGCTCAACAAGATTAAAGATTTATAGAGAGTAGAAGATTGGGATCATTCAGCTCTACTTAAATAATCTCTCGCCATTTCTTTTCAACGAGTCGGTGGAGATTCTCTTAGCCCACACATCTGAAATCAAGGCAGGGGACGTGGGAGAGGAAGAACTAATAGAATTGTTGAACGAAAGAATCCAACCATCAGTATCAACATAGAAGGGAGCTTTGAGGAAGATAAGTCTAATTAAGATAAGATAATAATATGCCAGGAGAAGCGTCACTTTGAACTCTTCTAGAAGAATGATGAAAAGAGTGAGTATGCGTCGATGTATGATTGGATCAACCACTACATGAAAGCCATGATCTTTAATCTGATCCACCTTCACAAGGTAGAGAGTTTGGAGGTCAAGGAAGTTTGGAATGTTGATTTAAAACTGATCAAGTTTTATCGTGCTTCTTCTTCATCAAGATCAGAAACTCATGTAAAACTCAAGGAAGATGATTCTCATGAATTAATGGAATTACAATTTAGATACTATTCTCCGTGTGTAAAAAAGTTGACTTAGCAGGGATATGTGCCGAAAAAATGTTGTATATAAGCTACAACTCTTCGAGAATTATGGAATGTTAAAAGATGAACTCTCAACTCAAGAAAAGGTATCAGATTCAGTACAATAGGATCTGTCGATGATTCAGAATTTTGCATGGTTATTACTAGCAGATCGAAAGAAGAGTGCCTTGACATAGAAGGTGATTTCAAAAAGTAGGCGATAGAGGCTGCTTTGTGAGAGTTCAAACAAGAGATCAAGACAACATTGGAAAAATTAAAGGAAATCAACCTCAGGACTGAGGAGCAGCCCCGACCTAATTTTATTAGTTCTCTACTCAATCAAAAGAAATTTACAAATTTGATTAAGTTACTATCGGAATTCAGAAATTACTTTTCTTGGAGCTATGAAATGCCAGGATTGTCAACAGAAGTCTGAATTATAGTGGATCAGAGTATGACACAAGTGAAACAAACTCCTGGAAGAATGCACCTTAAAATAGAACAACAAATCATTAGCGATTTGAAGAAACTAATTGATGTTAAATTTGTTCGGGACGAATAATGCCCGACATGGTTAGCCAACATCATGTCGGATAAGAAAAGGAATGGATAAATACGAGTGTGTCTCGACTTTAGAAACGTAAACAAAGCATATTCAAAGGACAAGTTCCCACTACTCACACTAGAACTAATGATGTAGATCGCGTCATCAAATGAGATTTTCTCTTTCATGGATGGATCATATGGGTATAATTAAATAAAGATGACACCCAAAGGCGCATGCTTACAACATTCACAACATTGATCAGGAAACGTCATGATGCCATTTGGGCTGAAGAACACCGGAGCAACTTACTGAAGTGCTATGAAGAGGATCTTCGATGTCCTTATCCATAACCAAGTGGAGTGCTACGTGGATGATTTGTTCATCAAGATCAAGCAAAGAGATAATCGTTTGTATGATTTAAGGATCGTGATCAAATTATTACGGCAATAGAATCTCAAGTTGAATCCCTTAAAGTGCGCCTTCGACATTACCTTATAGAAATTCCTAGGATTCGTTGTCTGTCATCCGAGAATCAAAATTAACCTAAGGAAGATTAAAGCCATCTTGGAAATGCCACCACCCAAAACCTTGAAACAACTATGATCTTTTTAAGGGAAGTTGGCATATTTGAGACATTTTATATCTAATTTGTCATGTAGGTGTCAGCCCTTCTTTGCATTAATTAAAAAGAACGGTAGGTTTTGATGGTATCAGAAATACCAATGGGCCTTTGAGGGTGTTAAAAAATATCTAATGACATCTCCTGTGCTAGTAGCCCTTTAACCAGATTGACCTTTGATACTTTATACCACAGTCTTAGACGGCTCCCTCAGAGTTTTACTAGCCCAAGTTAATTATGAGTATAAAGAAAAGCACTTTATTACTTGAGTCAATGTCTAATACCGACGAAGGTAAAGTATACTCCTATCAAGAAGCATTGTCTAGCTTTGATTATTTCCGTCCAAAAGCATAAAAATAACATATTATCTCATAAGGTTAACCTGATCTCAAGGGTTAATCGATTGCAATATTTGATGACACTTCCAATGCTTTCCTGACAGTTAGCTAGGTGGTCAATGATTTTGTTGCAATTCGACATAACTTTCGTAGGATAGATTTCAGCGGACTTTCTTGCAGTGCACCCACTACCAGCTGGGTCCTCTCTCAATGACAACCTGCAAGACAATTAGATAATGCATGTGGAACAGTCTAATAACAAATCTTGGGAAATGTACTTTGATGAGCTTCGTCGACCAGGAAAGATAAGGGATCACGAACAATCATACCAGACAATGCAAGGATTGGTTTGATTTTTATTACACCAAATTAGAGGATGTTAAGGTCTTCCTACCATTTAACAGAGCCATGTACCAATAATGAGAAGAGTATGAAGCTTTGATAACCAGTTTGGAATTGGCAATATTAATGGAAATAAAGGACATTGCAATCTATGGAGACTCATAACTCATCATTCAGCATGTGGCGGAAAAGTACAAAATTCAGAAATTGAGGTTAGAAGAGTATCATCGGTACACAATGAAATTATTGGAGCAAATTCCAAATATGACATTGTATAGGATTCCTCGAGGAGATAAAACTCATGCAGAAGCTTTAGCAAAGCTTTCCAAAGAATTTACATGTCTTCCATAAGACTCCATAGACATCACAATATAAGGATGTCGGGTTCTATTGCAGATTGATCTGGACAGTTTGCATAAGTTGAGAAAAGAAGAGATGGCAGCTATAGTAACTGAGGATATTGAGGAATGGCACCAGCCATTTGTCGAGTATTTATGGGCTTGGAAACTGTCAGAAGATAAGTAGTAGCGCATCAAATCAACAAGGGAGCACTGTCATACACTTTGATCGATAACATTTTGTACAGAAGGTCATTTGATCAGATGTGGTTGAGTAGCCTAAGAAGAAAAGAAGCATAAAATGTTGTCAAAGAGGTACATGTCAAACTGTGTGGCACCCATCAGTCAGGGGAAAAATGAAAATGATATCAATCAACTCATACATTAATGGCTGGCAATGATACCGACTGCATGGAAACCTCTAAAAGATGTCAACAGTGCCAAGTGCATGGAGTAGTTTTACACCAACCACCACTTGTGCTACACCCCATGACTGCCTCGTGACCATTCGAGTGTTGGGGTACGGACATAGTAGGACCTATAGACCCTCCATTGTTAATGGGAAAAAATATCATAACTACGTATTACTTATCTAATTGGGTTGGAGCAGTGCCTCTACGAGAAGTTACAACACATCACGTTCAACAATTTTTTAGGACCAACATCGTTCATTGTTTTGGCATACAGTGAAAAATTATTTCAGACAATGGGTCTGCTTCCAAGAGTATTAAGATTGAAAACTTCATCAGATGCCATGGAATTGTGTGATGTATTCTTCGATGAACTTCCCCAAAGCGAATGGCTTGTTAGAATCCTTTAACAAGCTGTTCGTGAAAATTTTAAAGATAATTTTAGACAATAATAAAAGAGGATGGTAGGAGAATTTGATGAAAGCTTTATGAGCATACAAGATGACAGTTAGAAATTCAACGAAGTCTACACCATTTTTGCTTGTATATGGGTCCGAGGCAATGCTTCTGTTAGAAGTTCAACTACCTTCTCTTAGAGCCGCCATTGCCAGCCAGATCACAATAAAAGATAATGCCAAACTCTGACTTGAAGAATTGAAGTGTCTCAAAGGGAAGTGATTGCAGGTACACTAGAATTTGGAGCATTACCAGAAAAGGATTATCCAGGCTCATGACAAGCTGGTCCACCCGAAGATGTTCAAAGTTGGTGACCTCGTTCTTTTTCTTAAGAGGACTGTTCTTACACACCGCAGGATAGGTGATTTAAACCAACTTTGGAGGAACCATTCATGATAAAAAAGGTAAACACTAGAGGATTGTACCAGCTAGTTGATTTTCAAGGCAAGAGGCCTAGGTTACTAATTAATGGACTATACCCGAAGAAGTACGACATGACATGATATTTTAAAGCAGAGATTGAATGACGAGACTTGTTCTGAATCTTCTTTATGGCCAATGTCGATGACTGGGTCCTAAAAATAGTTCGTAACAAAAAAAATTTCAATGTAATAAAATGAAATTTTCTTGAAATAAAATATATGAGAATCTTCAATTTTGTTAAAACTTAAAAATTTGTCCAAAATTAAGTCAAATAAAACTCCTACATAAGATCTAAAACCCATGTAACAATAAATTGTTACTGTTCTTGTTCATTCAAATGTCAACAAGCTGATTTTTCTCTTATCTTATGCAGGAAAATGTTGGGACAAAAGTTGACCTTTGCCTTTAAAGACCACTTAAGTCTCGCACGTGATGGGGAGAATGTGGCAAAAGGAGGAGTTATAAAGTTTTATTTTGACTAGGAACAGGTCAACGTCGATTACGACTGCCGCCTATTGAATATAGTTAGCTTCATAGAGAAAGAAGGACTAAATTTAATACTAAGAATCAGTTCTAAGGATGGGGAGTCCTCAAAGAGAAAGAAAGCGGTGGAAGCCTCAGTTACATATGACCTAATGGACATGATCAGACAGATAGTATCCATGGTCATGACGCTGACTGGGGAGCTAGTTGGTGCTTCCAAAGAGAAAGCAATACTAAGACATACTTAGCATGGAAATGCTAACTGTTGACCTCATTTTTGGTGAGGTCTGATCTCTTTCTCCTTAGTGCTCAGGATCTAGCCATAGATTTTCCCTTTGACTATCCTAGAGGATTAGAAGTGGGACCCACCACTTAGAAATTCAAACACTTCCTAACTCGTCTTGAACCCCACAGATGATCATAAACCTCCAAGTCTCCTTGGAGGATTAAAAGTCAAATGTGGAGGTTCAATGATGAATTCCTATAGGATGTTCAAGCCTTAGGACAACCCTGGGTGGCCTGGTCTTGGTGAGGTTCAGCTTGCACACACCACACTTCCACACACATTCCAAACCCTAAAACCACTCTTACCCAACTTGGCTTTCTGTCTCATGTAGGAAACTCATATGGATGGACCTCAACCCCTAAGCCCCTGGCTAAGAGGGTTAGGAAGAACATATTGAGTACCTAAAATGAGTCCTCTCATGGCTCTTGTGAGCTTAACATGGATTTATGGCTCAACCAAAATAGTTTCATTCTACTCACATCTAATCAATCTTAATTTTTCCCAAATTTCAATTTTTGACCCCCGGTGCCCTAAATCCACCAAACCTACCAAATACCCTTGAAATTGCCTAAAATTCTCAAAAAATTGCCCAAATTACCAAAATTCCTCAAAATCAATCCTAAACACTCCCCACCACTCAAATTGATCATCCATGGCCAAATATACCAAAATTTCCAAAAATACCCCCCAATACCCTCCAAATACCCAAAATACCCTTTTTGGCCCAAAAATCCAAAAATTCCAAAAAAATTCTCAAAAAAATTCAGAAAATCCCAAATATTCCCAATTTCATTTGTTTCAACTTCCAAATACCCTGTTTTTGTCAATTTAACCCAATTTGATAAAAAAATTCCAAATGGGCCCTTAAGGCCCAAAATGACCAACAAACCCACTCCATTCCAAATTCAACCTAAATGTCACCCAATTTTCCCCAAATTTGTTTTGAAACCTTCCTAGCATCCCCAAAAACAAAAATCTAACTTAATTTGGCCCAAATTTGAACCCAAACTCCACCCAAACCTAACTCAAACCAAAATTTCCCTAAATTGGCCTAAACCAGTCATGAACCCAAACATGCCCAAATCCCAAAGTCAAGACCCAACCAATATTGGAAACTATTTGTAACTCTCTCATAAACATTTTGCAACATTAATTTTACATTAAACCCAACTTTAGCCCAACTTTAGCCCATGTTAGCCCAATATGACCCACTTTGGCCCTATTATTAAAAGATCGAAATTAAACCCAATTCAACTCCAAATGACCCCAAATCTTTTCTAAAACCTTCATAACAGATTCCTAAACCAATAGAAAACATTTATTTGGCACAACCTTTTACCAATTTTTTATCCAAAAGACTATTTTAAAACTTAATAGCCCACCTCTTTGGATTTCAAAAGCCCATCCAAAACAATTTCAAAAG
Source organism: Papilionanthe hookeriana x Papilionanthe teres (assembly GCA_022702705.1). Classification (NCBI taxonomy): domain Eukaryota; kingdom Viridiplantae; phylum Streptophyta; class Magnoliopsida; order Asparagales; family Orchidaceae; genus Papilionanthe; species Papilionanthe hookeriana x Papilionanthe teres. The sequence goes on from CM040433.1 coordinate 54,707,142, forward strand.
CCCAAAATCTATCCTAAAGCCCACATGACATTTTCATTTGTCATACCTTCAATCAAAATAAACCCCTAAGTTTTAAATCCATGATCAAATGATTCCAAATCAAGCCTCATGCCAAATTACCCCTAAATGCCAAAAATTTCAAAAACCCATTTTAATGAAACTTAGCCAAGCCATTCCCAAGCCACATGGAGCCATCAAGCCATGGGCAAGCCATATGCAAGCCTTGGGAGCCACTTTACACATCACCATGCCATTAATTACAAAAGGATGAGCCTCTTTTAAACCCCCTTAAAAAGTTTTAACCCTTTTAATGCTTCACCTTAACCCATGATTAATCCAAATATTCATGGATGGGGACCTCACCACCTTCTCTTGGATGAACCCACTGATTTCCCTCAGCCTAAAATCAGGCCTTGGTGGGTGCACCAAACCCCTTTCCATGGCTTGACCAAATTGAGCCCAAAATACCTCCACCCCCCTTTGAATTTCCATCAAGCTCTTTACACATGGCCAACCTCCATTGATTGCACAAAACTCAATCCCTGGACTCACTGAGTCAGATGGTGACCCATGCCTGCCTGCCAGCCACCTGGGTCACCGGAAAACACCACACCTGAGAGCTCCATGTGAGCCAAAATTTCAAATTTGAGCTTGTTAAGTTGTCCCAACCCAGTGGAAACCAGGGCTCTTCTTCTCCTCCCATGAGCAGCTGATCCAAGCCTTCAATTGCATCTGGGAAGCCCCATAGCCATGGCTATTTAAACTCCTCACCTCCACAGCCAAAAGATTGGATGCACTGGACCTTAACAAAACTCTGTCAAATTGGTTCTAAATTCCTCTCCTAACATAGAGCAGTTGATCCCAACTGAAATACAGCCCTATAGTCCTCTCTGTGAGCTCAATTCCTGAGCTCAATTTTAAGCCCAAAAATAGGACACTTCACCACAGTGAGTCAATCTTCAAATTGTATGACTCTACACCATCACCAGACCAGGAGAAGAAGTCCCCCAGTGGAAGCCCCCTCACCAGGCCAGCCATTCCTTCTATCGGTCAGAGCTCAAAATCGGTCTTGGTGGATATCAGGTCTAGGCATTTCACCACAGCTTCAGGCTTCATCCCTAGCTTCCTTGGACTCCGATGAACGTGCAGAGCCTCTCTGATTGAAGCTTTACTTCTCACAGCTAAGGTATTAAACCCTTCCTTCTCGAGAGCTTCTTTCAATTCTCCATTTTGTTTGAGTTAATTTCATAGCATCATAGCTGTGTAGATGTGTTTGTCTTGTCGAGACGAGTTCATAGAGCCCAAGATCATGCAATTTAGTTGAGAGATGAGGGAGATCTTAGGGTTAGAACATGGACGGCTCTCGGGACGCACCAGTCGTAGATGATGACCAGCCACCGTCGGATGGTGCGTGTAATGAATGAACGGTGGAGATCAAGCCGGACGAGGAGATGAAACGGAGCAGCGGGCCGCGTGTCATCCCAGTCAGATGGCAGCGTCGAATAAGAAAGCGCCGCATGGGACTTCGGAGCTGCCGAGGATGACGAGGCGCCGCACTGGATAAGTAGGAAATTAGGGCATTTTTGATTTATTTAAATGCTCAGAACCTTAAAAATTCATATCTTTGCATAGAAAAATCCTACAAATAAAATAAAAATACACTCTTGCTCAGTGAACAGAGGAGAATAACATGGAAAAATAATTAAGTTAATTTGTTGAGTCTATGATTTTTAATGATTTAAATACTCTCTGTGATGTTTTAATTCTCTACTTGCATACATAATTCATCATGACATGAGACAATAGGGCTTTTGTAGCCACTGTTCTTAGGAACATTCCCTGAATTTTCCAAGACCAGAGGTCATCTCTATGGAGAGTTATCTATTTTTCAAGTTTAAGTGTTTGTTTTGGCATTTTAATTCCAATAATTTGCATGTTACTTAGAAAATTCTAGAAAAATTAGGAGAGGTGGCTTATGACTAGAGGACCCTAGGAAAATTATGGTTTGATTTAATTTTTTAAAAATAACCCTAATTAGACTAAACACTCAAAACTGAACTTTAATTAATTGGAAGTAACCACACATCAAAATTACTTGAAATCAATTCTCCACTGCTACTTAGGAGACAGAGAACCTAACATAAACATTTCAAGTCAATTAAAATTAGTTTAATTTATTAAATGAATTAATTAATTTACATGGCTCTTTTTGAAATTAGAAAATTCATAAAACCCAAAATACATTTCAAAAATTCACCAAACTTGTTTTGTGGGCTCTCTGGTATGAGAGGAGTCCATGAAAATTAAAATTGGAATTTTCTAAAAATTTTCATTTCTAACTCTATTTTAAATATTTTAATAATTAAAAAATTATAAAAATCACAAAAAAAATAGAAATCATAAAAAAGTCATATTTTATTCCCTAATCACTTAGGAACCAACCAAATATTTTTCCTAAGTCTCTAGGCTAAGATATTGAATTTTAAAAGTTTAATGTAAGCTTTAATGTTAAAAAAATGAATTTTTAAACCTTTCCACTAAAATAATTCTAACAAATAAAAAAAATAAAAAAAATATAAAATTTGCTTCTTTGACTTCCTTGATGTCAGAGGGACTTAAGAAAAATGAAAAATCTATTTTTCAACTTTAATTTTATTTTATAATTAATTAAAACCACAAAATTAAAAATAATTATAATAAATTAAATATAATTCAAAAAATCACCAAAATTGGTCCAAGTGATCCTCTAGTCAGTAGGAACATCCCATAATTTTCCTAAGGTTAGAAACCTTACCTTGGTCATGTTGTTGAATTTTCATTGAAAATCCTTATTTTCACTAAAATAATTATATAAATTAAATTAAAATTGAAAAAAATCACTTTTTCTCCTCTAATGACTTAATTGACATGTGAGTAAGGTGACATAAAAATTTCAAGTTTATTTGAGCTTAATTTAGTGAGTTATAAAATGAATATGCTTAAGAGGGCATAAAAGTAATTAAGGATTTTTAACCCTAATTAATACTTTAGGCCTAATCAAAGGGAGGGTAAAATATTTGATCTTAATTTTTTCTCCTGGATGATTGAAACTTAGGGAAATTAAGATGTAGAAACCCATTAATCAATTTGAAAATATCAAAATGGAACATTAATTAATTAAATCATTTAAATTTTGGGAGAATAATTAACATTTAGATTATTAAGATTAGGAATATAACTTAAGAAGGTATATATTCTTTAATCTAAAAATTCCTAGATGGATCAATTCAATAAAATTCAACTCTTAATTAATTCTAAAAAAATGATGATGATTGAAATGAATAATTAAAAAAGAAACAATCCTTAATTAAATTAAAACTTAAAACATTAAATGATTTAATAATCAAATTAAAATAAATTTAAAATATTTAAAACTAATTTGAAAACTCTTAACAACAAACTTAAAACAAATTTGAAACATTAAATAATCTTAAAACTATTCAAAATTAAACATGTGAAAATCAAACTAATTAAAGCCAACCTAAAGTATTATAATTAATCCAAATCAAATCATCAAAATTTAATGAAATTAAATAATTTAAACACCCATTTCAACCTAAGTAATTTTAAAACATTTAAAAATCAACCTGAAACCTTACTTTTAAATTGGATTGTTTTAAATCATCAACTCAACTTTAATAAGTTAAATTCCTCAATCAACTAATCTGCCCCTGAATGCTCTCACATTTATAATCTTTAAATGGAACATCAAGTGAAATGTCACTTTACTCATCGGGTAATCAAATGTCCAAGTTCACTGAGCAAGAAATGAAAATTAATTAAATTCTTGGATGACTAGGTCACCTGTACAATGACATTCATTTGGACTCGAAATAATCTCAGAAGCGTTGAAAAAAATTTTAGGACTCGTACTGAGCACTTTCTCAATATGATGAGGTGTTTGAGAAGAACAATTGAACTTAATTGTTCTTTGGTGAAGAAAATCATCCATAAAACACAAGAACCTAGACATATTAGGAATTGACTAGCAATAGGATTATGATTTTGGTAGATAATGAGAACCTTCCTTTAGCTTTACCTAAGTATTTCTTGTAAGTATTTAAATACTCTGACATGTGTTTTAAGTGCAGTTGGGAATGACGAGAAGACCCACCAGATACGCTTTTATTTTATTGCAATTTACTTGCCTGCACTGTACTTTACTTCTCTTGCATGTTAAACAACAATGTCACCCTACTTGAATACTGAAACTTTTAGGATAGCCACAAAACTGAAACCCAAAACTAAATTAAAATCAACACAAGATAAAATTCACCGCCACAACATTCAAAAGATAAAACAACTTAAAATTTAATCACAAACAGAATAATAAAACTTTAACTACAACTAAATTAAAACGTCTCGTTGGATAATAGGGAATCCCTCAGATGATGTAACTCACGCGTTGCTAACAAGATTTCCCACGGTCTAAATGAAAGTGTGAAACTCATTCAGTTGAGTGAAGCAAATTCATTTAGACTAAGTGAATTTGATGAAAATAGTGGTGTCGGGATGACGAAACTGTGGGATCTTAATCGGTTCTGCTTTATCAACTTTAAGATTTGTTTTAATTAAAACATTTAGTCATCTCAATTTTCAATTCTCTAAACAAAAACACTTCTCTAATCTCTTGATTGCCACTTCTAAAACCAAACAACTTCACCAACGAGGAGCTTGGAGCACGATGGGCAACACGGTCATCTTCATCAGCAAAAGTTGTGTCTACTTCAGCAAAACCTTTCTTAGCATTAAATAACCAAGCCATAGGATTCCGAGGTAGTTTACCTAGTGCAACATAAATCCTCAAATTTTTGTTAGGCATTTATATAACCATGTTATGTAAAATAAGCCCTAACCAGTCTTAGAACTCTGAGGTAGTCTTTTGGTATGACATAAACCCTCACATCTTCGAGGCTATTTGTGTGATTATGTCATATAAATATAAGTCCTAATTAATTAAAATTGGCAGAATTGAAATATTATATAAACTCTCAAATTGAAGCTGAATCATAGAATAGTTTGGAAGTCACCGAAGTTCACTTCAGGTCTGTGACATCCCCTACTTCTCTTCTTTTGGACTTCTGAAATAAACTGTTCCAAATTTGAGCTAATCCCTTTTGAAACTCCGAAATTCAATCCTTTGAAACCTTAAACTTTGAAATTATTGAGAGCAAAACCACTGATCATTATCGAGAATTTTCTTAAATGATTCCCGTAATTTAAGATGTAATTAACTATAGGGGCTTGCCCTTATAGGGAACTTTAAGAACCCAGGTAATATAAACCCTGCTAAATTCTTTCATATTAAGCAGGGGAACTTGTCGGCTTATAAAATTGGTTCGCAGACCAAATGGATGTCACGAATCTTCTAGTTTATTTAATCGAGCCCCATCATCAAGTAGTGTGTCTATTCCTCGGAATAGATACACGGTTTGTGATGCGGTGCTCGTTTATATAAACTATTTGGGATGTGAGATCGGTTTGATTTCATATCTTGAAATTTTCAAACTTAAAATTATTTTTAAAAAAACCAAATGTTACTTTTCAAATTATATATATATATTTAAATTAATTTTAAAATCTGAAAATTAGCCGACAACTTCTATTGGCGACCTATTTTTAAAAATACAACACACAACCTAAAAATATGCCGACAATTTCTGGCGACTCCGCTGGGGACAAGTTCTTCTCTCCATTTTGATCAGATGGTTTTGCTTTCATAAATCGGTAGTGAGTCCTTGCCCCTTGTGGACCAAAACACCATTCTTTCCATTGGCATACCACGTTCATTTATGTCTTGAACGGGTATAGTGAACTCCTTTTGGATTCTGGGGCCACTGTTTAGACACCCCTAAACAGAAAGGTTTCATAATCCTCCCACCTCCCTGAAGAGCCGAGGTAGACCCCCAATATGTGTTAGCTTAGGAGCGGTTCCTCGGGTTGAGAAGTCTTGTGAGACTCTCTCTTCCTTTCCAGTTTCTGGATGGGGTCCCTTACCTTTCTCTTAACCTTTACCCTTTTAATTCGTTTCATTCTTAATGAACAAACCTTCTAATAAACGAACCCTTTAATAAATGAACTTTCTGTTAAACCACAAATACAAAAATAAATAATAAAAAAAATGAGAATCTAAAATACTTTATAAAGAAAATGAAAAGATAAATGGAAATGTGTTCGGACTCGTTTGGAGAAATTCCTCTCCTTTTCGTCCCAACGAAAGGAAGCATAATTTGGAACTGACGCTTAGAATCTACCCTGCAGAAAATTTCTGCACCAAAACTGATTTTCTCCTTTACCAACGGGATAGTCATAGCTGTCTACAAGAACGAGCTGCCTAATAATGCGGTCATTCACTTTGGACAACGGTTCGACAATACGGACATTAAGTTCACCGATGTTACTCTTTTCGGATTGATGAACAAAGTACCGGAAACTGAGGAGCTCATAATGGAGTTCAACCTGAAATCGACTCAAGAGTTCCCTCCCCTGCAAAGGGTCCCAACAAAAAGAAACACTGATGTTCATAAGAGGTTAGATGCTATCCCTAGAACTGTCATCTCTACCCCTACCGGTCTGGTCATTACTGCACCTACCCCAGCTCCCGCCAAACTGAAAGGAAAAGAAGTCCAAGTCGGTGATGAGCCTATTACTGTGGAGGGTTCAAATTTTGCTACAATACCATCTGTCTTCGAGATAGGGTCCAACTCTAAAGTTACAACCTTAACCCAGAATCAAAGAAGAAATAGGAGCAGAAAGATCGCCAGGATCAATAAGACCAAGGCTGCTGAAGTTGCTTTCCTGGAAGAGATTCCTAAGGAAGAAGAAGAATTGGCTGAGATCTCACTGCTGTTAGGAGGGAGTAGGTTTCACCCTCTCTTTGATGCATCTGATGAAGAAGATGCTCAAAGGATCGCCGCTGCGTTACCCCAACCTGCATACTGCAGTGACAGTAAGAAGAAAGAGATCAAGCTTACTCTGATAACCCTTTTGCGAGCAGTAGTAGAGAAATTAGCTAAGAAAGAAGGTTGCCCCATGTTAGAAATTTTAAGAAGAATGAGACGAGTACCAGCTAGATCCCGCCTCAGACCATGAGTAGATCCTGTCACTACTTCATAGAGGCCAAGGAAGAAAGTGCGAGCTAGCGAGAGAAGTGCGCCTGTTGTTATATCAGGTCACCATATTAGGGAGGACACCACCTACCGACGTACAACCGACATACCATCTAGTCCTAGGCCTTCTACTACAAGAAGGATTGTGTGGCAACCTATTATTGTTGAACCGATATCGACAGAACGCTCTGGGAAGAGGAGTCTTGTCAGAGAGCCCGAATATGAAGAAAGTGCTACTGCATTAAAGGAAACTCCTGAAAAAGAAATTCAACAGTCATCGCCTGACAACCGCGAGACCGTTTGGAAAAGACCACTAGAGGATGCTATAGGAAAGCTAAGGACGGACATTCGACGGTTGGCAAGGGAAAAAAGAGGAGCGAGAAATGAAGTGGATTCGTTAGAGTTTATGGATGAAGAATGTATCGAGATCAACATGGTCGAGACCCGAGCGTCGTCAGCTCTGTAGGGAGCTCCGTCAACTTCAGAAAGAGATGAACCAGAAGCGATAAGAGCACATCTTTAAGAAAAGGAGGAGACAATTTCTCAGATGGCAAAGAGGATAGAGGAGATAACGCTGCCTTAATCACTCTCCAGAGTTAGCTTCAACCTCAGAAGGAAACACCCCCAGAGATCATTCACATTGCCGATAGAGGAAAAGAAATTACATCCGTCAATGGAGATGAACAACCAAAGAAGGATTCTATGCAAAGTATGATTCCCAAAAAAGATATTATGAACATGGTGGAACATCAGGTGAGAGAAGCCTTAGCCCAGTCTAAGAATGGAGCATCTATTCAGATGGGTAGACCTTACCCCGAAGAATTTGATGCAGTCCAATACCCGAAGGGCTTCGTACCACCTCTGTTTAAGACTTTCGACGGTACGGGAAACCCCCGGCAACATGTCGCACATTTTCGTGCTAGTTGCTGCAATGCCGGTGGGAGCGACGCCTTGCTCTATTCGTCAGTTCGTCAGCAGTTTATCAGGGATTTCCTTCGATTGGTATGCAGGATTACCGACTGGTTCAGTCAAGACCTTTGCAGAATTAGAGAAACCCTTCGTTAAGCAGTTTACCGGGGCTCAGCACCACATCACTATCGGTGATCTAGTAGTGGAGCAACATAAACCGAACGAAACTTTAGTGGACTACATACTTCGATGGAAGAACTTAAGCATGAAGTGTGAACCACAGCTTCAGGAACTGCATGCACTCGGTATCCTATTGAAAAGTATCAAAGACCCGATAACACTTCTCCTCAAAGGATTCACAATTAAGACTTTCGAGAAGTTTCTTAGCAAGGCCGGGAGGTTACAGGAGGAGGCAAAAATGTTGAGTTTCATTGATAAGACTGATAAGCAGAAGCCCGTAAAGGCATTTGAAAAGAAATCTGGGATCGTCGCAGCAGTGGATATAGGTAAACAGCCAGTGCAAATACAGCCAGAGCGGCCACAACCAAGTTATCAACCACCAAAATGGATTTATCAGCAACCTCAGCAGATTTATCAGCAACCTCAGCAGATTTATCAACAACCTCAACACAACTATCAACAGCCTCGACCGAGCTATCAATCATGGTAGCATGATCAATCGCCGCCTCGTCCATCACGTGCCCTGAAGGAACTTTTGAATAAGGAATAACCCTTCAAGATTGAGGGAGTAGCTAAGTTGTTTCGCAGTTTGATGAAGACGCCTGAATTTCAACTACCAGAGCCTGGGAGGCCAAAAGAAGTCGACAAGATGGATCGCCGAAATTACTGTCCCTACCATAGGATGCTCCGACATAAGATAGAAGACTGCTTCACCTTCAAGAATTGGCTCAAGGATAATCTCCGGAAAGGGAACATAACGATCCCGAAGGAATACATGAATGAACCCCAAAAAGGAGGTTCCCTCAATGTTATTTCAACGGATCCTATTGTTCCGATAGACCAGTACACGACCAATGATGGATGGAGTACTGTCTGGACAAAGTCGTCGAAGAAAATTTTGGATCACATCCAGACCGCTTCGGTACGCGCTTCAACTCAGAGTTTGAAACCTGCCGAGCCGGCACTATCGCTTGCGATCAAAGAACCGACCTAGAAGGAGGAGAAGATCGTGAAAGAAGAGAAGGCCGAGGCTCCGAAGCATAGTCTAGGGGCTGCTTTTCCTAGGATGGTTGTTTCAGATTCGGGGGAGAAATCCCTCGGACCTCTTACTCTGTATGATTATTTGCTCGCCACGGCGGGATCTTATAATGATAAGAGTTTTGGTGTTGGCTACGTTTTGACTATTTCTAACGATTACGTAACTAACGACAACCAACCTAATTCGGATCTCGATTTCGATACGAATAACGATTCTCAAATCATACTAAACCTCAATAACCATGATGAAGGAAAAGACGTTCACATGGATGACTACGGATGCGCAAGAAGTGATGAGTCCATTTGTTAAGTCTAAGGAGTTCCAATTGTAATAGAATTAGAGCCGTCAGACACCGAAGCAACTTTAGAAGAGCCAGTCGTTCTGATTCAAGAGGAGACACCGGCAGATTCAACACCAGATGTAGAAGAGATAACAGAAGTTAATTTAAGAAGCAGAAAAGTTCTACCCCCAAGAATGGGTCCAAAGGATAAAGGAAAGCAGGTGGTTGCTCAGGAAGAGCCAACCCAAGCATAGGAATTGCTCATTTGGGAAGAAATTGAAGAACATGGTAATAAAGTGGATTATAACGTGCTAGCCCATCTTAGGAAGTTACCAGCCAAACTAAGCATCTGCGACACTCTGATCCTGTCAAAGGAGATGAGAGAAACTTTGATCATGGATTTACTTGATCTAGAAATTTGCTTAGCTCAAATGGCCAGTAATTCCTTAGGTGAGGTTTGCTCGTTAAGAGAACAGCATGGTGTTACCTTCACGGACAATGATCTGCTACTTGGAATAGCTGATCACAATCGACGATTGTACATTTCAGTCACTATCAGAAAGTTCACGCTCTCTAGAGTGTTAGTTGATCTGAGAGTATCAATCAATATAATGAACCTTTAGATGTTAGCCTACTTGCAAATTGATGCCCGCGACCTTGAAATAGACAAAATGTTACTAAGAAGACTTAATCAGAAAGGAGAAAGAGCTCTTGGATCAACAACACTATTAATGAAGATCGGTGATTTGGCAAAGACAACCGCAAAATTCCATATAATTAATTTTGAAACATCGTTCAACGCTCTACTGGGTCGGCCGTGGATCCATGAAAATCGAATTGTACCATCGTCTCTGCACCAGTGCATAAAGTATTATGAAGGAGGAGAACAATGTATCAAAGGTGACTTGCAACCATTCAACATGCATGAAATCGGAATCCACGAAGATGCAGCCTACTACGCGCCTCCAAAGAAAACTGTCTTCTCCAGAAATACCATACCAAATGAAGTAAAAGAAGTTCAAGATGTTGAAGAACCTGAAATTCTAGTTCAACAGTTAATCACCACTCCCTTACGGCGAGATGGTGAAGGTTTCTCTAGAACTCGCACTCAAGGTCGAGGCTGGGGACGAGGCTGAGGAAGAAATGGTGGAACAGAACAGAAGAAACCAGTCATCGATGTTGATTGGGAGAACAGTTTTGAAGGACAAGAAACCAGGAAATAAGTAATGAAGATAAATCAATAGAAACCCCAGTTTAAGATCTCTCTCGAAGATGAAAAGTATGAAGAATACAAATCAATGTACGAGAAGATTAATCACTATGTACATACTATGACCCTGACCGCGATCTATCCTAATAAGGGCGAGGGTATGGTGGTCAAAGAAGTGCATGGTGGCGGTGCTAAGCCGATCAAGTTTTACCGTGGTGCTTCTTCTTCCAAAATTGAAAATGATGTACAATTTGAAGATGTTACTTCATCTGAATTAATGGAATTGCCTTTTGAGTGGTACTCTCCCTGTGTTCAGAATTTAATTCAACGTGGCGTCTTACCAAAACAGTGGTCAAAAGGTTAATCACAGCTCTTTGAAAAATGATGGAATAACGCCAGTCGACCTCCCAATTCAAAGCATGGTCTTAGATTCGGCACAATAGGATCAGTTGATGATACAGGATTTTACTTGGTTGTCACTTGCGAGCCTAATGAAGATTGCATGGAAGCTTCAGATGATCTCGAGGATCTACCAATTGGAGACGCTCCACCAGAATTTGAAGAAGAAATTAAATCTAAAATAGACGAGTTAATGGAAGTTAACTTAGGTACTAACAAAGAGACAAGGCCGACCTTTGTTAGCTCCTTACTCAACAAAGAAGACTGTTTTGCTTGAAGTTATGATGAAATGCTTGGATTAGCTCCAGAGGTTGCAGTTTACAGGCTAAGACAAGATCCCACTACTAATCCAGTCAGACAAGCTCCCAGAAGAATGCATCTAGAAATAGAACAACAAGTTATAGCTGAAGTTAAGATGCTAATCGACGCTAAATTTGTCTGTGAAGAACAATATCCAACTTGGTTAGCCAACGTGGTACTAGTTAGAAAGAAGAACGGTCAGATCAGAATCTTTGTGGACTTCAGATATTTGAATAAAGCGTGCCCAAAAGATGAACTTCCACTTCCAATTCCAGAATTAATGATCGATATCACTTTGACACACGAAGTCTTCTCTTTTATGGATGGATCATGAGAATACAACCATATAAAGATGGCACCAGAAGGCAAAAAGCTCACAGCTTCAGAATGCCAATCAGAGTATACTGCTACACAGTGATGCCTTTCGGATTGAAGAACACAGGGGCAACCTACCAAAGAGCAATAACAAGGATTTTTGATGATCTTATTCACAACCAAGTCGAGTGCTACGTGTAAGAAAATAAGAACAAATTTAGGAATTAAAAGTTTAAACTCTTTTAAGTTTAGAAAACTTAAAATAAGTTTACAAACTCAAAGAAATCTCTAAAAATCAAAATTTTTTTTCAAAAATTTGGTTCTTAGAAAAACCTAGGTAAATCAATAGTGAAAATTGAAAATAAATGGTTTAATGTGTAGATCTGACCTTGAGAAGAAGAAATCAAGTGGTTTCACGCCCAAATCCTTGATGTTTTGCCCTCAAAATGGATTCTAAAGGTTGATTTTTGCAAAAAATGGAGGAAGAAGAAGGCTTAGGCGTCGATAATGGCTTTTGGGGGTATTTAAGGAATTTTTCGGGTACAGGCTGAACCGGCGCTTAGGCGCCGAATTCTGGCGCCTAGGCGTCAGACTCGCCTTTCACAAAAAAATATTTTTAAATTTAATTTTCCACAAAAATTCATAAATTCAACTTCCAATTACACACATTAGAGTAGGGGTTCAGTTTCTAACTTCCAAAATATTTTCCAAAAATTTTAAAAATTAAATATTAAATCCACCAATCAAACATAAAGTTTAAATCAAACTTCACTAAATTCCATTTATAATCTTCAATATTGGCTCAATATATTCCAAATAAGTATCTTACTTGATTCAAGTTCCAAATACACAATCAAACACAATAATTTCTAAGCAAAAACAACACACATTGAACATGAAAGCAAATACACAAACAAACACAATCGATTCACTACATCAATACAACGACTCAACAAACTTGATAATAACGATCTCATTACCATAATACTCTAATCTTCACAAGGGAAATTGTGTATTCCACTTGGGAAGAACACTAACGCTCTCGGGAAATCAGTAGCCGTCTTTTTGTCAATCCACTTGTTGCATACATTTCAACTTGAGCATCTTGATAAGCTGCAAAATAATCAAATTAAAGTTTCATCTGCCATTCTAGATGTTCAATCTGATGAAACATCTCATGAAGGCGATCTCCAATGCTTTTAAAATCCACTTGAAACTTATCCAAATGACTAGAAATTTTCTGTAAACTTACCGTGATGAAACCATTGAAGTAGGGTTGAGGATCCTTTGAGACCTTGTCCCTAGGCTCCTCTCCATGATTTCTTCCTTCCATTTCTTTAAAAATTTCTCAAATCTCTCAAGAATGAAGTGTAATGGATGTAACTTTGATTGCTTGATGGTTAGAGATGAAGATGGGTTGATTTAAAGGTGAAAATTGTGTGAAAACTGAAAATTTTCGGTTTTTGCCCGACCCAGTAACCGTGGCGCTTAGGCGCCAAATCTGGCTCCTAGGCACTGGACCTATTGATACATAGTTTAACTTGGGTGCTTAGGCGCCGAATCTTGGCACCTAGGCGCGGAACTATGTTCAACTCCGTTTCGCCTAATCATCAAATTTCAAAGTTTCGTTCTCCAAGATAGGTAAATTATACTAGTAAGAGTAATCTAAACTCAATAACAAAAATTATAAGCAATCAAAATGAAGGTTAACTTGATCTCCTTTTTACTCATATTTAGAATAGAGTGATCCAATTTCTAAATCTTACATACTTCAAAATAATCTTCAGCTTAAGTCTACAAAGACTTATAAGCATCAAATTTTTCTAAAGTAATATACAATTAGTCAAGATCGAGGCATAACATTACATTAAAAACGTAAAAGCACTCAAAACAAAAGATAATTATGGGTTGCATCCCACAAAGCGCTTGGTTTAACATCGTTAGTCTGACTTAAGTAAATCTTTAATCAGGTTGACTCAATTCATAAGCCTCTTTATAAATCATTTTAATATCTCCCAAATAAGGCTTCAATCTTAATCCATTTACTTTAAATTTTTTTTCCTATTTTGGGGTCTTTAATATCCACAGCTCCATAATGGTATACTTTTTCAATTATATATGGTCCAATCCATTTAGATCTTAATTTTCCAGGAAAAAGTTTTAAACGAGAATTAAACAGTAATACTTCTTGTCCAGGCTCAAAAATTTTTCCTAAAATTTTCTTATCACGTAACATCTTCATTTTCTCTTTACAAATTCTTGCATTTTCATATGATTCATTTCTTATCTCTTTCATCTCATTCAATTGCAATAATCGCTTTTCTCCTGCTTCATTCAAGTTAAAATTAAACTCCTTTATCGCCCAATAAGCTTTATGTTCAAGTTTAATGGGTAAGTGACAATGTTTACCATAAATTAACCGGTAAGGTGACATTCCGATTGGTGTCTTATAAGCTGTTCTATAAGCTCATAATGCGAGAATCAAGTCTATCAACCCAATCAGTTCTTTTAGGATTAACGATCTTCTCTAAATTTTTTTAATTTTTCTGTTTGATACTTCAGCCATTCCACTTGTTTGTGGGTGATAAGCGATTGCAATTCTATGTTTGATTCCAAATTTTTATAGTAATGATTGAATTCTTACATTCCTGAAATGACTTCCACCATCAGTGATAATTACCTTAGGCATTCCAAATCTTGAAAATATCATTTTCTTTAAGAATTTAGAAACACTTTTGGAATCACAGTTTGGTAAAGCAACAGCTTCAATCCACTTTGAAACATAATCAACTGCTAATAAAATATAAATTTTTCTAGATGATGGAACAAGTTGTCCCATAAAGTCTAAACCCCATATATAAAAAATTTCAACTTCCAATATATATTTTAAAGGCATTTCATCCTTCCTAGATATATTTCACATCCTTTGACATCGGTCACATGTTATCACATAATGTCTCACATCTTTAAATAAGGTTGGCCAATAAAATCCAGAATTTAAAAATTTAAATGCAGTTTTATTTATGCCAAAGTGTCCTCCAAAATCGGAATCATGACATTTTTTAATAATAGCAAAAGTTTCCTCATAAGGTACACATCTTCGAATTATAGAATCTCTTCCAATTTTAAATAAATGAGGATCTTTCCAAATATAAGATTTAGCATCATATTTAAATTTTTTAATAAATAAGGTAAAATAGTTAACAATATCAGCATACCAAGGTGTTTTGCATCCTTGAATAACATATAAAGATTCATCAGGAAATTTCTCATTTATATTTTCTTCTGAAATAATATCATTTTTAATTCTAGATAAATGATCAGCAATTTGGTTTTCGGTTCCTTTTCTATCTACTAATTGAAAATCCAATTCTTGTAGAAGTAAAACCCATCTTATCGATCTAGGTTTAGAATCCTTCTTAGATATTAGATATTTAAAAGCGGAATGATCGGTATGAACTATGCATTTATTACCAAGAAGATAAGGTCTAAATCTATCAAAGGCATATACTATAGCTAGAAGCTCCTTCTCAGTGGTAGTGTAATTTTTTTGTGTTTCAGTGAGAGTTTATAATATATAACTTTGAAAACTTTATCATATTTTGTCCTAATACAGCTCCAATTGCAAAATCACTTGCATCACACATTAATTCAAAAGATTTATTCCAATTAGGTGCAACAATGATAGGTGTAGTTATTAGTTTTTCTTTTAGAGTATTTAAAGCATTGATACATTCTTTGTTAAATTCAAATTTTGTATCTTTTTCTAATAAATGACAAAGAGGTTTAGCAATTTTAAAAAAATCCTTTATGTATCTTCTATAAAATCCAGCATGACCTAGAAAACTTCTCACATCGATACATGATAGTAGGTGGTTGCAATTCAGCAATAATTTTCACTTTCGCTTGATCTACTTCATCCCTTTTTGTGAAACTTTGTGACCAATTATAATGCCTTCTGTGACCATGAATCAACATTTTCCTAGTTAAGAACTAAGTTTGTTTCTTCACATCTTTTCAGAAATTTGGAAATGTTTTCCAAACAAGATTCAAAAGAAATTCCAAAAACTGAAAAATCGTCCATGAATATTTCAATTCCTTTATCAATCAAATCACAAAATATTGACATCATACATCTTTAAAACGTTGCAGGTGCAATAAATAAACCAAAAAGCATTCTTCTAAAAGCAAAGATTCCATAAGGGCTTGTAAATGTTGTTTTCTCTTGGTCCTCAGGAGTAATAAGTAATTGATGATAACCAGAATATCCATCCAAAAAACAGAAATATGGTTGTCCAGCTAATTTATCGAGCATTTGATCCAAGAAAGGTAAAGGAAAATGATCCTTTCTAGTGGCATTATTTAATTTCCTATAATCAAAATAAATTCACCATCTAGTAACTTGTCTTGTAGGAATTAATTCATTTTTATCATTAACAATGACAGTTACACCTCCTTTCTTCGGAACACAATGAATAGGACTTACCTATTGACTATCCGAAATAGCATAAATAATACAAGCATCTAACCACTTAACAATTTGTTTTTTAACAACCTCTTTCATGATAGGATTTAATCTTCTTTGCTGTTCAATAGTAGGTTTAAAATTTACTTCCATTAAAATTCTATGCATACAAATGGAAGGGCTTATTCCTCTTATATCAGCAATAGTCCAACCAAAAGCTTTCTTATAATTCTTTAGCATACCTAGTAGTTTTTCTTCTCAATCTTTACTTAGTTCAGAAGAAATAATAATAGGTAAAGTTAACGAATTTCTAAGAAACGCATATTTTAAATGTGAAGGTAACATTGTTAATTCCAGTTCAGGGGCTTTTTTAATTGATGGTAAAAGTATATCATTTTGAGTTATGTCTATAGTTTCCCAGTTATCTTTAATAAAACGAGTCTCTTCTTCTTCTACTTCTTCATTTTCATTAGTTAAAAATTCAAATTTCTCTTCAGAAATGACTTTACATTTTTCTTGATAATGTTTCTCAATTAAATAATAAATTATATCCATTCGATAACATTCCTCTTTATCAGGGTACTTCATTGATTTAAGAACATTGAATTTAATTTCTTGATCATTAACTCTCATGGTTAATTCTCCCTTTTGCACATCAATCATGGCTCGTCCGGTAGCTAGAAAAGGTCTCCCTAAAATAATAGGTATCTCTTTATCTTTTTCCATATCAAGTACGATAAAATCTATAGGGAAGATAACATTATCCACTTTAACAAGGACATCCTCTATAACTCTTTTAGGATAAGTGATAGATCTATCAGCTAACTGAAGGATTACGGTGGTTGGAGTAATCTCTCCTAAATTCAATCTTCGAATGATAGAAATTGGCATGAGATTAATACTTGCTCCTAAATCACATAAAGCTTTTCCACAAAATTTTTCTCCAATAGCACAGGGTATAGTGAAACTTCCAGGTTCCTTAAGCTTTTTAGGTAATTTCTTTTGAATTATTGCACTACATTCTTCACTTAATGCAACAGTTTCCAAAGATTCAAATTTTGGTTTCTTGCTTAAAACATCCTTCATAAATTTTGCATAAGTTGGCATTTGTTCCAAAGCTTCAGCAAAAGGTATGTTAATAGTAAGTTTCTTAAAAATTTCAAAGAACTTAGAAAATTGATGATCGAGTTTCTGTTGTTTATGTCTTTGAGGAAAAGGTGTTGGTGGTTTTTAAACTTCCATATTAATAGGCATATCAATCTGATCTTGACTAGGAGAGAGAGTTTCTTTAAGTTTTTTAATCTCTTCAACCTCAATCTCTTTTTTAATTTCATTCTGCATTCTTTCTTTTAATTCCTTTCCACTTCTAAGTTGCACAGCCTTAACATGTTCATGTTCTTTTCCAGTTTCCTTTGGATTAATTTCAACATTACTAGGAATTGTTCCTACAGGTCTGTTATTAATTAAAGTAACAATTTGCCCTATTTGATTTTCAATATTACGAATAACAGTATTTTGATTTTGTAATTGATTATTCATTAGTAAAATTAATTCTTCTATTGATAACTTTTTTTGTTGATTATTAAATCCAAGAGGTTTATAATTTAGATCACTTTGATTATTCCAATTTCTAGTGGGATGAGATTGATTATTACCCCATTGTTGTTGTGAATTATTCCAGTTAAAATTAGGATGATTTTTCCACCCAGGATTATAATAATTTGAATAAGGTTTATTTTTACTTGCAATAGCTTATAAAGTTTCAATAGTTTGAGAATCTTTAATATTAGCAGAGTTATTATGTGAAATATTAATTGCAAAATTATCTAATTTTTTAGACATTGCTGCTACTTGTGAAGCTAGCATAGAAAAGGCATCATTATCGTGAATACTTGCCATCTTTTTAGGATTAATCCTTTCGGAAGGCCATTGAAAATTTTTATTAGCCATTTCTTCAATTAAAGTGTAAGCTTCTTCAATAAAGAACCTCCAGCAGCAGCATCAATAATTGATTTTAAAGATACACTTAATCCATTGTAAAATGTTTGAATAATTAACCTATCAGGTAAAGCATGATGAGGACATTTTCTTAATAGTTCTTTAAATCTTTCTCAAGTTTCATATATTGTCTCCCCATCAAATTGACTAAACGAAGTAATTTCATTTCTTAATTTAGCATTTTTATAAGGAGGAAAATATTTAGCAAGGAATTTTTGTGCCATTTCAGCCCATGTTTTAATAGAACCAATTGCTAATGAGTTTAACCACATCTTTTCTTTATCTCTTAAAGAAAAAGGAAAGAGTTTAAGTCTAATAGCATCATCAAAAACATTGTTATATTTAAAGATAGCACAAAGTTCTAAAAAACTAACAAGGTGTAAATTTGGATCCTCATTTGGTGTTCCACCAAATTGATTGTTTTGCACCATTTGAATAATAAACAGTTTAAGTTCAAAAGAATTAGCATCTACAGTGGGTATTTGAATACTACTATAAAGTTCATCAATTGTAGGGTTAGCATAATTCCTTAATGGTTTATAAATATTTTGATCATTAAGTTCAATTGAATTTTGTAAAGTAGCCATTTCTTGAAATTTTTGAATTTGTTTTCCCTTTTTAATTTTTCTAATTATTCTTTCTTGTTCAGAATCTAAAGGTATTAATCCTTCAGAACCAAAACTATGCATAAAAAAATAAAGCAAGGAAAAATTTTTTATTTATTTATTTTATTTTTATATTTTTTATATTTTTTATATATATTTTTTTATGTTTTTGGAAATATAATACTTAAAAATCTATAAATTGTACCTCTTATCCCCGGCAACGGTGCCAAAAACTTGACCCGATTTTTGTATTTCCAAATACAAGAATTTGTTACCATCTTCAGAAAATTTAATTTCGGCTAAAGTGCGAAACGATTGACTCGGAATAACTTGCTATATAGATGTGTACCAAATATAAATCTACGGCAATAACATTAAATAAAACTTGATTGCTACTGAATGCTAGGCCGTTAGTGATTAATACTTTTTTTTAAATGAAATTTTATATATCAAAATATAATTTTAAAGGAAAATATATTATATACTTTTTTTTTGGTACTACGCGAGTATTCCTATTCTTTTCAAGTAATAAAGGGCTTTAAAACAAAGACCCCAATATCGATCCCACGGGGAAAAAATGGTAATAATTTTTTAAATATTGTAGTTCAAAATCTTTTTGTATTTTAATCTAACTATAAATTACTTTTAATTTACTAGATGTAGATAAAGAATACAATAATAAGAAAATGATTTTGTGAAAACTATATAAAATAAACAACTTTCTTCCTTTCAATTAATCCAAGATTTTTAAGATAATTTAATATTCATTGGAGAATCTATTTTATGGTATTGTGCCAAATAGAAGCATTTCTATTCTTTATCCTTTGATCCAGGCGCAAAGAACATTGGCTAATCTACAGATCAGGTTTGGATGTATTGTTAGTAGAATGGGTTAATCTAGGCTCTCACTACTAGATGTCCAAGGTGGCTATAGTCGGCCCTACTAGTGACCTTTTCCTTATCTATAAATCAAATTATAAGAATTTAGTCTGTCAGTCTAAAAACTTATCAATTCTATGCCCTTTAAATCTGATCTTCCTATTTATTTGCACTTCACCTTGAATAGCCCGTGCATGGCCTTCGACTACCCAAGGATTCATGTAACATCTACAAGTTAAGAGTTCTTCTCCTTCTAGGTCTCAAAACTCTTCAATAGGTTTTAACAATTTAAATGACCAATTTAAAAAGTAAAGTAAGATCAGGTAATAATATCATCACAATGTTTTGAAAATATTTTGATTTTCTATTCTCCATCGAATTTTATATTATCTTATTTATCTTTTCATAATTGAAGGAAGAAAGTAAACTAACTACTCAGAACACATTGAATATAAACAGCAAAACATAATAAATAAATATTGAATCAAAAATAAAATACTTATCTCAAATATTCCTTCTACAGGTCTTCTGAATCCTACTGATTCCACAGTGTAATGAACTTCAGATGCAACAACTTGAAAATAAACTCACTAAACTAAATAAAAGTGGCCATAAATTTCTCTCTCTATTTCTCTCTCTAAGGATGAGAGATCCTAAAGTGGCTAAGAGATAGGGATTACAATGGGGGGCACGTTTTTTTTGAAGGAGTGGACTCCTATTTATAGGCTTCAAGGGTTGCCTTGAGGCACCTCTTCAAAACATGTCCACATTCAATGAATCTTCTAGAAGGTCTGTCTAGCGCCTAGCGCTTGAATCTGGTCCCTAGGCACCGGACACCGCGTCCAGTTCTTCGCACCTCTTCGCTTTGGCTCGCACTACTTCGCGATTAAAACCGTTTTGGAGCTTCCAAATGCAATGTATCACATGTCCTATTATCAAGGAACAACTGCTAGTCTTCTAGAATGTCAAATAACCGCTCACTCCGTCAAAATAACCGTCCAAAAGTCGTCAAAAACTTGATAGTTTATGTATCGAGTCTGGCGCTTAGGCTCCAACTTCTGGCGCCTAGGTGCCAGACCATAATTTTTTATAATTCTTGTATTTTGCTTCATTTTTGCTCCTTTTTGCTCCTTTTTGCTCCTTTTTCACCCATTTTCCTTTTTTGGACCTTTTTACATCATCTACATCTAAAAACACAAAAATACCTTTCATTAAAGCATAATATCCTTAGAAATTGATAAAAATCAAGGCATAAAAATTAGGTATTTTTTTCATGGATCAGCTATATCCGACAATCGCCTCGTGGCCGTTTGAGTGTTGGGGCACAGATATAGTGGGTCCGATAGAACCGCCTTCTTCAAGAGGACATCGCTTTATCCTTGCAGCTACATATTACTTTTCAAAGTGGGCAGAAGCAGCACCGCTCGGAGAAGTGAAAGCACATCACATGTTACAATTCTTCGAGAATCAAGTCGTCTACCGTTTCAGGGTATCTCGCAGAATTATCTCAGATAACGGGTCCGCATTCAGAAGCATGAAAAACAACAGTTTCGTCAGAAGGCATGGTATTGATTGACGCTATTCGACGATCTACTACCTAAGAGCAAACGGCTTAGCCGAGGCTTTTAATAAAACTCTCGTCCAAATCCTAAAGAAAACTTTGGATGACAACAAAAGAAATTGGCACGAGAAGTTGTTAGAAGCCTTATGGGCCTGCAGAACAACTTTCACAACTCTTACTTAGTCTACGCCCTACGCTCTAGTGTACGGGTCCGAGGCTATCTTACCCTTGGAAGTTCAGCTTCCATCTCTCAGAATTGTGATTGCGAACAAGATTACTACAGAAGAGAATGCCAAACTACGAGTAGAGGAATTAGAAAGCTTGGATAAAAATGACTTTCAGCACAGTAAAATCTAGAATTGTATCAAGCCAAGATAATCCAGGCCCACGATAAACTGGTCCGCCCAAGGACATTCAAAGTCGGTGACTTGGTTCTAGTTCTCGAGAGACCTATCCTTGCACACCGCAAGAGGAGAGGTAAATTTGAATCCACTTGGGAGGGGCCGTTCGTGGTCGAGACAGCCTCCTAAGGAGGTTCTTACCAACTCGTGAATTGTCGTGGAGAACAATCTATGCTTCCAGTTAATGGACAATACCTAAAGAAGTATTACACAACCTTATGTTTCGAAGAATGAGGTCTCATTCCTAGAAGCACGGGTAGAGTAAGCACTTTTAACTGGGACAGAACCCAAAACATAAAAATGAATGATAAAAAAAATTCATTAACAAAAAAAGTGTGTTAAAAAGAAATTATGTGGAATCATAATAATAATATTTTAATCCTTCCTTCCGAATCAAGCTCAATCCTGATCTTTCCTCATCTTTTCCTACTCTTATAAAAATTTGAAAGAAATGAATTAGAATTTTCCATTGATAATTGATCTTTCTTATTTTTCTTGTTCTTAGTACAGCCCCTGATCCTTTCCTTGTTGTTCGCAGGGAAATGTCAAACGGGCGGTTGGTTTTGAACTTTAAGAATGGCGTGAGTCTAGCACTCGACGAAAAGAGGATGAAAGATAGGGCCGTGATTGAGATCGACTCTAATTTCACACCGGCCGGGCTACAGTACAAGGAAACAGATTGAACCATGATTGATCGGGAAGAGTTTAGCAGTCAGATAATGATGAAATTAGGTGTCCCAAGTCAGAAATCCACCAGGAAGAAAAGAAAAGCAAACGCCACTCATGCAATTGGAGAAGATAAGAAAATCAAGTCCGTCGTTGCTACAGCAGAGGGCAGGCAGGTCAGCGCCATGCCCACAGAAGTTCAAGAGGTAAGGAGAGCTACTCTCACTCCGACCCAGCGAAGAAACAAGAACCACTGCATTCGCAAGATGCTGAGCAAGCTAGCAGCATATCAACATGAAGAGACAGTTGCTGCCGTTAGTACATATACTTCAAAGAAATCAGTTCATCATGAACCAGAAAAGAGGAGATCAACTCCAAGAACAACAGGAAAGATGAAAGAAATTCCAAGTAAAATAGAAATAGAATCAGCATAGCGACGCCAAACAGATGCACCAGTTTTGAAGAGCCTTGTTGCGAAAGCAACCCCGGGGAATGTCCTGACAGAGATTATCCCCGAGGAGCCGAGACATGCAAGAGAACGTGCTGGGGTTGAACCATACATCCCACAGTACATTACCAGACCTCGCCGATTGCAGATAATCCCAGAATACGAGCTGGAGAAAATGCAGAAGGTTGAAAATAAAACTTTTGAATATGTTGAAAGAATTCAAGGTAAGAGGATCAACATCTTGGAAGGCCTTGAGTTGCATACGGATGTGTTCTCAGACTACGAGCAGATGGACTGTGTCATTGAGCTTCATAAGATGGGTCGAGCTGGTCGTTTGAGAGAGAAGACCTACTCAGAACCTCAAAGATGGATGAAAGGAAAAGGAAGAGTTACAATCTAGTGCGGGTGTTGCTACAACTTCATCGAGGACCGAAAGATAAATCCACCAGCGATACTCCATCGTAGTGAGGTGGATTCAATGCCAAGAATTATCAAGAGGATGGTAAAAAGGAAGGTGACATGGAGGGTATTGCCTACAGATTGCATACCCAACAGCTGCATCATTAACATATACAGGGAGGGCGACTGCATACCCCAACACATAGATCATCATGACTTCGCCATACCTTTCTGCACAGTGTCTTTCATCAACCAGTGTAATATCATGTTTGGTTCTGACCTCCAGATAGCAGGCCCTAGAGAATTCTGAGGGCCGGTGGAGATACCTCTACCGGTAGGTTCCGTCTTGGTGCTAAATGAAAATGGAGCAGACATATCAAAACACTGCATTCCAGATGTACTTGTTGAGCGTATCTCCATCACTTTCAGGAGGATGGATGACAGTAAAATGCCTTTCCACTTTCAGCCAGATCTAGAGTTAGAGAGCCTTCGGCCCTACGAGCTATGAGCTACATGGGAGATAGCACACCTCCAATGCACATCCGAATGACATTTCCTGCCAAAGATGGCCTGGAAGGTGATGTTATTGTCCATGTGTCTCACTATTCAGACATGGATTTCGACAGATGCTTTTGGAAGAAACTTGCAAGATTCTTACACAATCCGTTTTGGATTTATTTGGATTGTATGAGATACTGAATTTGAAGGAAAATATCATCATATTTTAGATCAAGCTATATGATGTGTTTTCAACAAAATGGAATGGAAATGACCATGTCTTGTTTTGCCTTCACCTGTTTTGTGCAAATTGACTGGGAACCGCCATTAAGTTAAATGAACTTCGAACAAAGAACGAAAAGAAAAGAAAATGAATAAAGAACTCTTTTTAAGAATCCAAATGTCAAAAAAAAAATTCGAATGTCAAAACGAACTCCAAATTAACACGAATTCTAAATAAAAAAAATGAAATTGAATCACTAAAACAAACGAAATGAATCTAAATATCGAATTGAATTATGATCCGAATCCGTTGGTTTGATTCATTCAACTGAAATCCATTGTCAAACTTCTAAAAATTTCAGCTTCATTGTCAAACTTCTAAAAATTTTTTCGTCGTCTTGAAATCCTTTCGACTCTTCGCGGTCTCTTTCCTCTTTTGAGAAGGTCGACTGAGTCTACTGACACAGAACCATGAAATTTTCGATTTGGTTCTGATGGCATGGATTCAAATCCTTCGTCAAACATTCAAACTTTGATAAACTCTATCGGGATATGAGACACTTTCATGTCTCATTCCAACCTTCTACTAAACTAAAATTTTCAACATAATCTTCCAAAACAAATCAAAAAACAAACTTTTGGGATTGGTACCTAACATTCATTTCCCATCCTTCTGAGGCTAGTACTTAACTTCTAGTTCTCATTTCAAGATCAACACTTGAATTTCGATTCTCGTCTTTGAATTTCAGCCAATCCCGCATCCTTTCGAGAAACTTTTCCGCATTCTAATCATCCGACTTGGGTATAAGACCGACAAGGCATCCTAATCTCGGTGTCTGCTAATCTCGCATTCTTTCCAAAAAACTTTCCCGCATTCTATTCCTCCAAATTGGGTATAAGACCAACAAGGCATCCTAATCTTGGTGTCTGCTAATGTCGAATTCCTTCCGAGAAACATTTTCGCACTCTAATCCTCCGACTTGGGTATAAGACCGACAAGGCATCCTAATCTCGGTGTCCGCTAATCTCATACTCTGTTCGAGAAACTTTTTTGTATTTTAATCCTTCGACTTGGGTATAAGACCGACAAGGCATCCTGATCTCAGTGTCCGCTAATCCCACACTCTGTCCGGGAAACTTTTTCGCATTCTAATCCTTTAACTTGGGTATAAGACTGACAAGGCATCATGATCTTGGTGTCCGCTAATCTCGCACTCTTTCTGAGAAACTTTTACGCATTCTAATCCTCCGACTTGGGTATAAGACTGTCAAGGCATCCTAATCTCGGTGTCCGCCAAATTCACACTCTTCCGAGACTGGTACCTAACTTCCATTTCTCACCCTTTTCGAGGTCGGTACCTAACACGCCAAAAATATATACGCTTTTTGCTATATTATTTTACTTATTTTTTATGATATTACACTTTAAAGGATGGTATTTTGTATATTATTTGGTTTTAGGTACAAAAAATGGTGATTAAAGCAAAAGGAAGCAAAAACGGTACAATTTGGAGCAAAAACGAGCAGGAAATGAAATTCTACCCTGACACCTTTCGTTAAGTCTTTCGATGCTTAATCTCTTTTACACTTCTTGCATATTTTTGAAAGAGATTACACTTTAAAGAAATGTTGTTTTTATGCTTATTTTGTAGGGCTATCTGTTACGAACACAACACAACTGAAATGGGGCGAAACGGAGCCAAACGGAGCGAAACCGTGGAGCAGCACAGTAGCCTGCTCGCCGACTGCGAGATTTTCCCAAGACCACAGAAATATGGCCAAAAAGGCCGCCGACAGTGGCCCGGACTACCATGAACCGACATTTGGCGGTTTTGGGCCAATATTTGACGTATTTGGACGCTTTTTTGTAGGGGTGCTTAAGGAAACTCTTCGGAATTCGTCCATGCTCTTTAAAAATGGCAAATTTGTGTTAGAAATGTGTAGATTAGAGAAGAGAAACAATAGAGGAAAGGAGAGAAAAACATAGAGGAATGTTTAGGATTCTTAGATTAAGAGTAGAAATGTAGATTTCTACCCTTTTGGAGAGATTGGAGAGGAGATTTTGAGAGAATTTGTAAGGGATTTCGCTAGCATTGCATGGATCACCGGAGACTTTATGGGAGAGATCTTCGTCTTTCTTTCAAGGGGAAAAAGCTAAGTATTGTTCTTCATTATCTTATAATTTTGTAAACATTTATTTAGTGGATTTTCTTTTGTTAAATAAAGTTTCCTTTATGTTTTCTTCGTGCTTTGTGACGTATCTCTCTAACTCTTTCTTCTTCTTTGAAAATAGTGGCATAAGAAGATTATGCCATTGTTTTCATTTTACTTTTCTTTTGCAATGAGTAGAAATCATGTTTAGGATTTTGTGATGCATGGTAGAAGTAAATTTAATTATAAATGTGATGGTTTTTACTTGCACTTCATTTACATTGCAATAAGGGCCCATTGTAGTGTTAAAATTCATTGTAATTGCATCGACCCGAAAGGGCGGTGTAATACTCAACAAAGTGGAACCACATTCAAATTCCATGGATGGTGAAGTTCATGGGAATTAAATGCAAATATATAGGAAAATATAATTATCGGGCGTAGAATTGGAGATTTTAGAGTGATAGACTAAAATCCTCAATTCGGTTCTATCGTTTGGGTGCTGAAGTGTAGATGTTAGCCCTCAGGTGAGGGGAATGTGGGAGCTCCGAAGTGGCAGCCGGTATCCTTCTAGCCTAGCTGCAGATTCAGTAACCAAGCATAAGATTAGTCAATGTTCTTTATGCCTGGACCAAAGGGTAAAGAATAGGATTGCTCCTATTTGGCACATACAATATTTAATGCATCTCAATCCTATACATTATCTATTTCATTACATAAGAATAGTAGTTTTTAATTCTCAAAATTCTCCAAACCAATTCATCCAAAAAGGGTTATATTTAGAATTATTATTTGCATTTAGTTATAGTTACTATTACATTTAACACTTGCATTTAGGAGTAGTTGCTAGATAAAACACAATTTTAATCGACATTCCAACCTAAGGAGTAATTGTAGTAAACTAGAATTTCACTAAAGACCTCTTACTTCACTTCCTCGTGGGATAGATACTGAGGTTTTTAAAGAAAACTCTATATTACTTGAAACGATACGTATACTTGCGTAGTACCCCCTAGCGTGTAAAATATTTTCTAATTTTTATATCATTTAAGATTTTGCACACTAGCCGCTATTTATATATCAGCTCAAGTTTTTGGCCATCTTTTGGAAGTTAATTTACTGCGTAATTGCGGGTCGGGTCAGTACCTAACTTCTGACTCTCTCTTCGGAGGCTGGTACCTAACTTCCAGTTCTCACCCTTTTCGAGGTCGGTACCTAACTTCCGACTCTCTTCCGAGACTGGTACCTAACTTTCAGTTCTCATTTCGACATCAATACCTAAATGTTATTTAAAAAATTATTAAAAATAAAATAAAAATAAAATTAATATTAAATAAATATCTCTGAGTTTATTGAAGTTAGAGGGATTTACGAAAAATACAGAAATAAACTTTTGAAATAAAAATTTATTTTCTATTAATTTATGACCTAAATGCTATATATATGCGTAATAAAATTCAATCCCTAGCAACGGCGCCAAAAACGACCCGCAATCCGCTGATGAAAAATATAATAATTAATGCTTTGAAATATATGTAATAGATAATAATAGCAACTAGTGTATACAAATATAATTTTATCGAAAAAATTTTACACACTAGGGGTACTATGCAAGTATACGTATCGTATCAAGTAATATAGAACTTTGAAAAAAAGACCCCAGTATCGATCCCATGAGGAGTGAGTTATTGATTTTAAATATTTTAATTTTATTTTTATTTATTTCTTTTATAGTTTATAAATATGATATTTTTAATTTACTAGATGCAATAATAAAGAAGTAATGAAAGATGCAATAAAAGCAGTAATGAAATGATTGATGTAAATAGCAATAAGAACACAACTTTCTTCATTTCAATTAATCCAAGATTTTCTAAGATAATCATAATATTCGTGAAGAATATAAATTTATGGTATTGTGGCAAATAGAAACATTCAATTTCTTTACCCTTTGATCCAGGTGTAATGAACATTGGCTAGCCTATAGATCAGGTCCGGATGTATTGTTAGTAGAATGAGTTAATCTAGGCTCACACTACTAGATGTCCAAGGGTGGCTATGGTCGGCCCTACTAGTGACCCTTTCCTTCTCTATAAATTAAATCACAAGAATTTAGTCTGTCACTTTAAAAACTTATTAATTCTACGCCTAATATGTAATATCTTTCTATTTATTTGCACTTCATCTTGAATAACCCGCACAAGGCCTTCGACAACCCAATGATTCATGTGATATCTACTAGTTAAGAATTCATCTCCTTCTAGGTATCAAAACTCTTCAACAGATTTTAACAATATAAGTGATCAATTTGTAAAGTAAATGAAGATCCGGTATTAATATCATCACAATGTTTTTAAAATATAAATAGTTTTTAATTCTCCATCGAATATTATATAATCTTATTTATCTTTTCATAATTGAAAGGAGAAAGTAAACTAACTGCTCAGAACACATTGAATTTAAACAAGAAAACAAGATAATAAAACTTTGAATAAAATTACAAATACTTATTTCAAGTGTTTCTTCTACTAAACCTCTGAATTCTTCTAACTCCAAAGCAAATAAACTTCAAAAGCACCAACTCTTTAAACTCTCAATACAAACTATAAATAAACTTACTAATTAATAAAAATAGCCCTAAAATATTTATCTAATTTATCTTTCTAAAGGGACGTATGGGGCTTGGAGCTAAGTTGGGCGTTATTCTCTGAAGGAGTACCCTCCTATTTATAGGCTTCAAGGGTTTCCTTGAGGCACCTCTTCAAAATGTGTCCACATTCAATGAATCTTCTAGAAGGTGTGTCTGGCGCCTAGGCGTCGGACTCTACGTCTAGTTCTTCGCACCTCTTCACTTTGAATCGCACCTATTCGCAATAAAAACTGTTTCCAAGCATCCAAATACATTGTATCACATGTCCTATAAACCAGGAAAAACTGCCAGTTTTATAGAAGATCCAATAATCGCTAACACTGTCAAAATTACCGTCCAAAAGTCATCAAAAATCTTGATAGATCCCGTATAGACCTGGCGCCTAGGTGCCGGATTCGGGCGCCTAGGTGCCGAATTCGACAAGTTTGCATTTTGGCTCGATTTTTGCTCCTTTTTGCTCCTTTTTGCTTCTTTTTCACTTTTTTTTCTTTTTGAATATTGTTCCA
Source organism: Papilionanthe hookeriana x Papilionanthe teres (assembly GCA_022702705.1). Classification (NCBI taxonomy): domain Eukaryota; kingdom Viridiplantae; phylum Streptophyta; class Magnoliopsida; order Asparagales; family Orchidaceae; genus Papilionanthe; species Papilionanthe hookeriana x Papilionanthe teres. Next base: position 54,736,371 of record CM040433.1, read on the forward strand.
TCACCTATATCCAAAAACACAAAAATACCTTTCATTAAAGCATAATATCCTTAAAAATTTGATAAAAATCAAGGCATAAAAATGGTTATTTTTTTCATGGATCAATTTATTCCTTAAAAATATCATAAAATAATTATCAATTCTAAAGTACAATTCAAAATTTTACAAAAATTTTTGTTATGGGTCCTCTAACCTAAATGAACCTCTAACAATTTCTTAAAGATAGAAACCTTATTTTTCTTAATTATTTTAATCATCATAAAAATTCCTATTTTAAATTAAAATAATTATAAAAGATTAAATAAGAATTAGAAGATCACATATTCTCGTTTGTTGTTCCATTTGACCCATGAGTGGGGTAATAGTAAAATTTTGATGTCATTTGAATTAAATTTAACAAATAATGAAGTTGGAGGCCCTTATGACAAAATGGTAATTTTGGAAATCCCTCACCCAAACTAAAATTTAGGATTAAGCCGAGTGGGAAATGGGCAAGTGAGATCATTATTAGCTTGCTTGGATGATTACAACACAAAAGGCTAAGTGGCAGGAACCAGTTCACCTTATTTTCCATCAAATGATATAATTGTAATTAATCAACTAATTAAGTTTTGGAATACAACTAAATTTGGATGATCCTAATGTGAGGGGTTTGTGCTAAGAGGTTGTAAATTTACTAATTAGATTCCCTAAATTAATGGTTAAGTGATAATTTAATTTCTTTGATGAGAATTTGTACATCACATGAAATTTTCTCAAAATTACAGATCCACCCATAGAAAATTTAAGAGCTTAGTAGTGAGTTAGGTTAGAGCCAAAAAAATCATTCATTAAGGCTTAGAAAAGAAGAACATAATCAATCACAAGATTGGAAAACACTACAACTCAACCCCTGTTAAGAGGGGGTGGGGGGGGAGTGTAAGGACTCCTTAGTGACATAAGTTGCCCTTAAGGATGTCCACCCCCATAATTCTCAAATTTAATGTCAAGTGAACGATTAGTTACCCCACTCATGGGATAATTAAAACATCAGGATCTTCAATGAGCATATACCAAAATATTACAATTAAATTATTTTTGGATGAATGATTTAATAAGATAATAAGCTTGAATAAACTCGAAACGATTTGAAAGATTCTAATAGATGTTCAGGGTTATACCCCAAGCACTTTTTAATCATTCGGATTTTTTTGATGATATTTGTACCTTTTATTTTGTTTTGAATGAAATCATCCTCAAAATGTCTAAGGACCCAACAAGTTATGCCCCTCAAGACACATTAATTCATTAAATTAATGGAAATACCCCGAAACTATTTATCCAACATTAATAACCCAATGCTTAAGGATTTAAGTCTTTCTTAAGGTATTTAAATCCTTATGAGTAGTTGGGGATATTTGGTTTTTGCTACATGGGGATCACGAGTCTTGTGTAAGTCTGAGGTCTAGGTGGATAGGGCGATGACAATAATGCTAATGTGTGCTAAAACGAGGGATCTCTTACCTCAAGGACTTTCAATAACGGAGAGGACAAAGGCTGATGATATTATTGGCCGACTCTTAGTAGGATTGTTGCTCCCAACACTCTTAGGTTGTTGGTAGTCCTAGCTTGATTACAATGATTAGTCTGTGAACCACACTACTTTACATAATATTTTAAATTAAAAAAAAAACAAAATTTCTATTGCATGTTAAAGATAACTCTGCATAAAAACTCAAACAAAAACTTTATGAAAAATTAAATAATTTTGTTGAGAAGCTTATAAAGGTTCACGGTTAATCGCTTGAATCAAGGTTAGGAATGCCTTCTGTTAATTGTCGGGTTGGTAGCTTCTACCTAAGGTTGGGAAGCACACAGTCAAGCTCGGAGCCTCTTACACCAAGTCCTGATCTTTCCTATGTGACAACAGATTTTCTTTTACCCACATGTGTTTTAGTACATTTCACCTTTTAAATTTCTTTGTACTCGACTTTCCTGCTTTCTTTTTTGTAATTTATTTAAATTTCCTGCAAATTATATTATGTTTTATGAACTAATCATGCAACAGTAACGGAAGCTTAGGTATGCATTTTATTTTATGTACTACAGTTCTTTTATTTACTTAAGCGCATTTCTTACTTGTACTTACATACTCTGCATGAAATACTACACTTGCAAAACAAAAACAATAAAACACAATTTCAAAATTAAAGCTACACTTTCAAAAATAAAAAATAAAAAACAAAATACACCCCTTTTGGTTTACAAGGATCTCAAGGATTAGGTAACCTGGGATTGTTAACGAGAAATCTCTGGTCTAGACGAGCCTAACAACTCATTTAGACTAAGTAAAATTAAAAGAAAATAATGATGCTGGAATGAGGGACAATAGATCCTAACTGGTGTTGCTCTATTTAAATTAAAATTCTTCCATATAAGACATTTAAACAACAACAACAACAACAACAACAAAACCAAAACCAAAATATTGAAACATAAATAGTAAAACGTTTTGAATCTTAGACCTTAGGATTGCTACTTCAACAAGGATCTTGAAGCTAACTCCGTGGGCAGCTCGACGAGGACCTGCAGGAGAAGATTTTCGAGAGAGAAAACGAGTCTACAGCAGCGACACTTTTCTTTAGAATCAAACAACAAGCCATAGGACTTAGAGTTAGACCGTCTAGCATGGTGTAAATTCTCAACTTATCTTTTAGGATTTTGTACAACCTTGTTGTGCAAGATAAGCCCTAACTCGTCATAAGTCTTTGAGGTTGTTGTTCGGTACGACGTAAGCCTTTCTATCTTCCAGACTTTTTGTATGACCGATATCATGTAAATATATGTCCTAAGTAATAAAATTGGAAGGATGTGACATCTAATAATCTCCACACAATTGAAGACAACCCATAGGATAGTTTGGAAAGTCACCGAGGCTTGTCTCAAGATCCATAACTACCCGTACCTTTCTTTCGTTCGATTCTGAAAATAATTATTCCAATTTGATCCCTTCCCATTTGAAGTTTCAATGTCTAACCTTGGGAACCCTAAACTTTGAATTCATAAAAATAAATACTTCTGATCTACATCGAGAGTTTTCTTAAGTGACTTCGGTCGTCTAAGATGTAAGTAACTATATGGGCTTGCCTTTTAAGGAATCTTTAAGAACCCAACTTAATATAAACCATGTCCAATATTTTTTATTAGATAGGGGAACTTGTCGGTCAACATAAAAGTTTCACATACTAAACGTATATCATAAAATTCTTAGTTTATTTAATCGAGCCTCTCTATCAAGCAATATGTATATTCTTCGGGATAGGTGCATGGCTTGTGGTGTAGTGCTCTTTTATTTAACTATCAAATATATGAGATTAGTTCGGTCTTGTATTTTCAAAATTAAAATGCTACCTTTCACAATTATATATATTATATTAAATATATCTTCAAAACAACCGACAACTTTCCATTTGGCGACCGACAAATATATCTTAATCTTTCTAGGTCTACCTCTACCTTTCCTAAGTCCACCTTTAGATTAGTTCCCTAAAACAAAATTACTATTATTAAAAAATAACAGATTTTATTTATAACAATTTAATCAACTGAAATATGTCACTAATATTCTCTTTTCATTAAATATATAGCATAATATAAGATTAGTCATTTCTTTGTTATCTTGTCTCTTATGTTTACAAGTCATTAAAGTTTCTTTATTATTTTGCACATATTTATCATTCATTTTTTACTTTTAAAATCACACTCCATAATAATTTATCTTTTATAATTTTAATGAAGAATTTTTTTTTTTAAAGTTTATCGTTGTAGCACATAAATAATATTTGATTATCGATTATTATTTTTTGTTATCTTTGTATATTGATTATCGCTTTTATCTTTTTAAAATTTATCATGTCTCTTAAGTTTACTTAATTATATTTTAGTTATCTTTGTATATTGGTTATCGATTTACTCAAATCCTAATACTTCTCACTCTATGAAATTTAGTAACCGTTGTGGTTGCCAGCACTCTGGCTCAGTTCAATTAATCTTGTGCTCTCATATCTAAATGATTGTTGTTAAAATTTGTTTACAATTGATCCTCTATATGAGCCGAAGTCAGTCATACATGATAAATAATATTAGACTTAGACTTCCATGAGGGCAATCTGTCATGAAAACCAAATATTCATCTCCCTTATTGTGACAACTTAGGATTTATACTAACAGTATGTCAGTTTGTTCGCTCTTTCTATTTTTATTTTCTTCTAAGAAGGTGCTTCATTTGTAGGAGTAATATTAAAAAGAAAACGGAAGACATTTTTTTTTTATTATAAGGAGATCAGTATTCCAGTTGTTATTTTTGAAGTGGTTTTATGCAAAAATGGCTTGACCATCAGTATTGACCTAAACTCATGTTGAGCACGTTGGAAGGCTCTAAATGTAAAGATAGTGTTTCATAATAATTCTCACTGGGCAATTATATAAATAAACTTAGAAGATAATGTAATTATATTAAGAATAAATATAACTAAGGTGGTGCGTTACAGGTGGTCGGCAAAAATTTGGCAGCACGTTGCATAATTAAAGTGGTCTGGCTACAAAATTTGGCCATGATATTCCCGTTATTATCGTATGCTTCGGGTGTCAGTTCTTTTTTTTTGTTTTTTTGTTTTTTTTTTCTTTTACAACAAGACAGAAAACCAAAAATGAAAGCAAAAAAGAAAAAATACTAAGCTATAAACATCAAATAGCCCTGAAGATCGGGAACTCTAAGGACCAAAGGTGAATATTCAACTTGAACGACATCGAATAATGGACAATCAAAAATGTCCCCCACAAATGTCTCCTAACCAAAATTATTACACAAACTATCTTTCATGTGCAAAACAAATAAACAAAAGAAGAAGAGAGAAAATAAAAAAAAATTGCTGAAATAAATTTAAAATAGAAATGATCAAGTAAAACTACCTAATTAGTAGAATCTAGAACCACCGATGACCTTAAGCTCAGAACTTAACTGCACAAGTATTAAAATGCCTTACAAGACCTAACGAATATAAATATTCAAAAGAACAATTCAATTTTAATATAAAATTGGAAATCATTATAGTGCAACCAATTCGAAACATTAAAAAAAATCAAATATAAACCTGTTCATATTCAAAAGAGAGATGATCAAAATAGATCAAAACTAACGATAAGTTGTTTAGCCACAAAAAGCAAATCAACACTTGGCATAAAAATGTTGCCACAAAGTCACAAATCAACCATACTAGGGGCACAAATATAAAAAAAAGGCTTCACCACAAAACTAAAAATAAAATCTTTGCCAACCAAAGTTGAGCACAAACCAACTAATATAGATAAAGGATGGGCAAGGAAAGAATTTCCGTAAGGAGAAAAATAATACAACCTAAGCTTATATGAAATCAAATGAACTCAAAAAATAATGAGCCTCCAATCAGAAGAAACAAAATAAATTAACTACAATTTATAAAAATCTGCAATAAGGTTTGGAATCTCATACATTATCAAGACCTCCAAGACCTTCAACCTCTTTAGGAAGAGAGGCAGTTTTCTAAGAAATAATAGTCATTTTGAGTATCACAATTCATTTAAAAAATACTAATCAAGGAAATATTTTTTTTTCTCGATACATTTAGGCAAAGAAGTTCAATGAAACCAAAAAGTAAGATAACTTCTAAAAGGTAAATGAAAATGAGTAGCAAAAAGTAGAACTTTCTTCATCCAACCATTCTTATGAAGTTTATCAATCCATTTTGAGCTTGGAATAAGTATACTAATTCAAAGGAATTTATAAGGTAGAGGTTTGGTATTCATGCCAGTAATGTTTAAAAACTCTGCAGCTATTATCATAAACATTCTCAAATTAATAAATAACAGACTTAGAAATGCTAACAACTAAATTAGAATCATGACTAAATAAAGATTAAGAAGGAATGACATTTGCACGAGACATTGAATTTAGATATAGAAGGAATTCTTACCCTTGTGGTTCTACCTCTATAGATATACCACTTTGGATGAGAAAAAACATCATAGGACAACTAGAGGCTAGGGTTCGCTACAAAGGAGATTTTCTTGGAGTTACTAGAAGCACTTTTTCTTCTACTTCGAGGGAGAAAGCTTCTAGGTGCATTTTCTTAGTTTTCTTTGAGAGCAGCTTGTATGAGAGAGGGATTAGCTACTTTAGTAGAGTAAAAATTCTTGGTTGTAAGTTATTTTTAATTTGTACTACTACTTGTATAATTGCTTTCAATGGAATTCCTTAAGTTGATTTTTCTTTTGGCATGAGTAGATAAATCTCTTTCGTGCCTTTAAAATTTAGGGATAGTAGCATTTCATGATTTTTCTCTGATGTTTCCCCATTAACATTTTCTATGTTTTCATATATGAAAGTTCTTGAGTTAGCCTTCTAATCTTCTTTTGCTCTTGATTTAGCCAATTATGATGTTAAAAATTTACGTAAATTATGATTTCTACCCGTGTGTAGTAGAACAAAAGGTTAACCTAAAAATATAGTGGAATAGGAATTATCTAATTAAAGTTTTAGAACCTAGATAGAGTATTGAATAAATCCCGGGAAACACAGTAAGGTTAAAAAAAACTTAACTTCATAGATTTTTCATTTTTCTTATGACCAAGATATAGGCTATGGAAAAAACTTTATCCTTGGTCGACAACTATCATGTTGGGGAATACTTAGGAAAACCATAGACTTGCACTAATCAAGGTCACAAAAGTATGAGCCTCATCCTTTTGAATAACACTAAGAATATTATATTTTCTATTCAATATATTACTTTTTCTTGATGCTTGTTGCCTAAAGTTTTATTATTTAACTTCTACTACTGTGAGCATGCTATGCTAGGTGACTAAAGTTAGTAAATTATATATTTCTCTATCATTATAGATGTTAGACCTTTTTTCGTGGGATTGATATGTTGATTTAAGATTACCTCTTAGTTGATATGCATGCTTATGTGCTTGGCACTTGCCTCATGACAAGTTTCAACATCATGTTTTTGGCATTATTGTAAGGGAAATACAATAAGATTTTGTTGATCTTAGTAGAACATTTATATTGCCCACGTCTCTAATCCCCTTTTGAAAAGGGTGAGAGAAAATGAACAAAATAGACAATCATAGGAAAAGGTAATGTGAAATCTTTATAGAGAGAACACTAGAATGTTCTTATCTTACTAGGAAAAATCACAGGTCTAGTAACCAGAGTTTTTTAGGTTATTAACCAATTTTGAGTTCTTTTTACTTCTCCTATAGAAGCAAGCTTCTATAGTTAATTACATCGTAGACAATTCTAGTTTTACCTAAAAAACTCTTGATTAATGTTAAAAACTCATTTTTTTTAATAAACATATGAATGTTTTATTTCTAATGTTTATTTCATTTTGTCATGCAATATTATATCATGAGGTATCTTCTATAGATATTTTATTATTTTTTTTACGATTTTTATTTTGTCTTGTTAAATGTCATATCAATGTCAATGTTTTTGTTTTGTCGTTGTTTTAATGTCATTTTGTTATTTCTTCTTCTTTAAGTTTGGCGACTATCCTAACAGTTCCAGTTTTCTTCTGTTGATGACTATTCTAAAAGTCCAAATTGTTTTGTTAACAACTATCCTAATAGTCTAGCTTTGTTTTTTTTGTCATGTCATTTTTGTTGTTTGCTTAGATTTCGTGGCTAACCTAAAAGTTCGAGATTTGTTGTTTTTATTATTTTATTATCTTTTTATTGTCGATTTTTTATATATTTTAATGTCGTCGATCGTTAATGCACTAAAAATATATACTGTTTCTGCTATATAATTTTACCCATTTTTGGTGATATTACACTTTAAAGAATGATATTTTTCATGATTTGTTGTAGGTATGATGATTTTAGGTTATTAGAGTAAAAAGAAGCAAAAAAAGCAAAAAGGAACAAATTCGTAGCGAAAAGGAGCAAAATGGAAGAAAACTGCTTTTGGCGCCGCCGGTGCAAAATTCCAGAGACTCCAGAATTAAATGGGCGATAGAGCACCGTCGGCGCTCAATAATGAATGGTTTTGGTGGCTTTTTGAAGGGATGTTTAAGGAAACCCTTGGGAATTCATTTTTAACATATATGTAACTGTTTTTTTACAAAATTAAAGAGAAGAAGGAGAGGGAGAGAAGAGTGTAGAAGTAGAGAGAGTGTGAGTTTAGAGTTAGGGTTTGGAAGAGTGAGTGTAGAAGTGAAGATTTGAGAGGGATTCTTCTCTAAGAAGTGTAGGAGAAGGAGTAAAGTGAGAGATTGCTTCTTCCTTTCCATTCTAAAGAAGGAATTGAGTATTGCAAAGAAGAGAGAAAAGGATTCAAAGGAACTTCGAGGGATTTGCTTGGGGAAGAGAAAGAGATAAGTTGTATTTGCTATTGTGGCTTCTATGAATTTTCTTTTATATATAAAATCCATGTTTTATTTTGTCTTCTCTATGAATTCTGTGTAGTCTCATTTGTCTTTCTTCTTGCATAGAGATGTGATGATGTTATGATATGGATTTGAAGTGTTTTTAAAGTATTGAAGAAATTGTGATGGTTTCTCATTTTGAACTGGCCAATTGAATTGTTAAAATCTATTGTTGTACATTAACTCCGAAAGGATTGAGTGTACTACAACAATAATGAAGAATCCATTCAATGTACATGAATGAATTGCGTAGTTCATGGGAATTAAGTGCAAATAAATAGGGAAATGTGTTTTGATGGGCTTCAAATTGGAGGTTTCAGGGTGACAGGCTGAGATCCCCAATTTGGTAATAAGATTGGTAACTTAAGTCGAAGTTTAGCCTTCAGGTGAAGGTTGAGTGGGAGCTCCATAGTGACAGCCGGTATCCTCCCAGCCTAGCCTTAGATGTAGTGATTGAACTTAGGATATGTCAATGTTCTTTACATTCTTGGATGAGGGGGTACTCTTTTGAGGGTAAAGAAATATTTATGCTTTTATTTGGCACAATACAATAAATAATCATTCTATATCATTCACACATCATATACTCATTGCAAGAGGAAAGACACTTTTCATATATATCAAAACCTTTTAAATACAAAGCTTAGTGTGTGTTAGTTAATTCTGCTCAAAGATATTAGAAGTAATTGTGGTTTGCTTAACTGTTACTATTTTCTGCACCCTGTTAGTAGAAGTAAACTTAAACATTAATTACGATTTGAGTATTGGATTTCAGTATTACACTATTTATTGTAAGGAACGTGCCTTCCCTGTGGGATCGATAACCAAGACTCCATTTGAGCCCTCTATTACTTGATGCGATACGTATACTTGCATTGAAGTTTAGAATTTACAAAATCATTATAAATATATAAATTTGGGTTCATAAGATCTTGCATAATTACAAGTTTGCAACAAGTTTTTGGCGCTGTTGCCGGGGAGGTATAAACGGTATTTATTGATAATATAGTAATTGAAAACCTTTACTTTGTTGTGTGTAATTGTGTGTTTGTTTACTTTTTAGAGTATTTGTGTGATGTTATATGCATAGTAGTGGAACTATAGGTTTAGTACCTTAAGATTCAGAGTTACAGCGTATTGTTAGAAAAATTAGAAAACAACAAAAACAAACTGAGAATCCTTACAAAATGGGGACCAAGATAATCAGAGAAATGATATTGGAAATTTGCTGAGACCTTTAAGAGATTATGCTAACCCAATAGTAGATGAAATTTATGTTACTATTTAAAATCTTGATGTTGTTGCTAATTCTTATGAGCTTAAACCTACTATTATCCAAAGTGGTACAAAATAATCAATTTGGAGTAAAACTAATGGGGATTCAAATTTACATCTCGCTAGTTTTCTAGAACTGTGTGTTACTTTTAAATATGACGGAGTGTCGAGTGATGCTGTCAGGCTTAGACTTTTTCCTTTTTTATTAAGAGATAAAGCTAAGGCGTGGTTAAATTCGTTAGCACCTGGATCTATTAGAACTTGGGGAGAACTTTCTCAAAAGTTTCTATCAAAATATTTCTCTCCATCAAAAACTGCTAAGCTAAGAAATGATATCACATCCTTTGGTCGGTTTGAAGGGGAATCAATATATGAAGCTTGGAAAAGATTTAAAGATCTTCTTAGGAAGTGCCCATATCATGCTTTACCAGACTGGTTAATAATTTAAAAATTTTACAATGGATTAGTGAGATCATTGAGATCGATTATAAATGCTGCTACTGGTGAATCGTTAATGTCAAAACCTTTTGATGAAGCATACTCATTAATAGAAGAAATGGCTACTAATAATTTTCAATGGCCCTCTGAACGGGTAAATCCTAAGAGAGTAGCAAGTGTTCATGATTCAGATATGACGACTATGATAGTTTCTTAAATTACAGCCCTTTCTAAGAAAATAGATCGGTATGGAATGAATTATTCTCAACCACCCCAAGTATTAGAGGAAAATTTATTTGGATAGATAACAGAATCTCAAATACCTTATGAGACTTTAAATGCTATTAATAGACCTAATAATCCTTATTTGAATTATTATAATCCTGGTTGGAAGAATCACCTAAATTTCAACTGAAATAATAGCAATGCCAATGTTAACCCACAATGGGGGACAATTCTATAAATCCAGTTGGAAATTCAAACAATCAAGGAAATACCAATTTTAGACCTTCTTATCCTCCTGGATTTAGTAGTAACCCGCAATTTAAGGATAAAATTGTCTACTGAAGAAATGATTCTGAATATAGGAAATCAACTACAAGCTCAAGGTGTTGCGATGAAAAATATTAAAAAATCAATTGGGGCATATTTTTACTGCACTTAATAATAGACCTTCTGGAACACTTTCAAGTAATTTTGAGATCAATCCAAAAGATCAAAACAAGGAACAACTTAAGGCTATTTAATTAAGGAGTGGAAAGGAATTGGAAACAATAGTACAAAAAGAAGTTGAAGTAGAGAAAGAGAAGGTGGATATTAAAAAAGGTTCAAACAAGATTTATCTAGACATGGAATATCCTCTTAAACCAATGAAGATTATTATTGAAAAACCACCACCTCCATTTCCTCAAAGGTTGAAGCAACAAAATAAGGATAACAGATTTGGAAATTTTTTGGAGATCCTTAAGAAATTAATGATAAATATTCATTTTGTTGAAGCATTAGAACAGATGCCTAACTATGACAAGTTTATGAAGGATATTCTCAAAAAGAAAAGAAAGTTTACAGATCATGAAACTGTTGCACTTACCGGAGAGTGTAGTGCATTTATTCAGAAGAATCTTCAGGAAAAACTTAATGATTAGTTTCACTATCCCGTGTGCTATAGGTGAAAAATATTTTGGAAGAGCCTTATGTGATCTGGGAGTTAATATTAATCTTATGCCTTCATCAACTTTCAAAAATTTGGGAATAGGAGAAATTTCTCCTACATCTGTGACTCTTCAATTGGCCGATCGTTCCATTACTTACCCTGAAGGAGTGGGGGAAGATGTGTTAGTGAAAGTGGATAAATTTATCTTTCATGTGGATTTTATTGTTTTTGATATGGAGGAAGATAAAGAGATTCCAATCATTTTGGGAAGAACATTCCTTGCTACAGTGAGAGTAGTGATTGATGTTCAAAAAGGAGATTAACTATGAGGGTTAATGATCAAGAGGTGACCATTAATATTTTGAAATCTATGAATTATCCCTCAATGACAAAAGATGATGAATGTTTTAGGATGGAGGTCTGTGAATATTTGAGAAATAATCATTTTGGAAATATATTTGAAGAAAAAGCAGAGTATGAAAATATGTTTGATGAAGGAATTGAAAATGAAGAAAATTCAGATAATAAGAAGAATGATGATTTGGAGTATGTTAAGGAGAGATTTGGAGTATTAAACACTATGGAAGGTGGAGATAAAACTTAATTCCATCTATAATAAAACCTCATAAACTTCAGATGAAAATTCTCCCTAATCATTTGAAGTATATGTTTTTAGGAGAATCATCTACCCTACCAGTTATTGTATCTTCAGAGTTAAATGAATATCAAGAACAAAAATTGTTGGAAATTTTAAAAAGATATAAAAAGGCTTTTGGATGGACTTTAGAGGAAATTAAAGGAATCAGTCCTTCAATTTGTATGCACAAGATTTTATTAGATGAAAAACATAAACCGAGAGTTGATCCGCAAAGGAGATAGAATCCAATAATGAAAGAAGTAGTTAAGAAGGAGATTTTAAAAAGGCTGGATGTTGAAAGTATTTATCCTATTTTGGATAGTGCTTGGGTGAGTTCAATACATTGTGTACCAAAAAAAGGAGGAGTGACTGTTGAAATGAATGAATGGAATGAAATTATTCCCACAAGACAAATTAATAGGTGGTGAATACGTATTGACTATAGCAAATTAACCCGAAAAGAACACTTTCCTCTTCGTTTTCTCGATCAAATGCTGGATAGACTTGCTAGAGACAAGTACTACTTTTTGGATGGATATACTGGATATTATTAAATACCTATTGCTCCAGAGGATCAAGAAAAGACAACATTTACTCGCCCTTACGGAACCTTTGCTTTTCGAAGAATGCCTTTTGGACTGTGTAATGCACCTGTAACGTTCCAGAGATGTATGATGTCTATCTTTAGTAGTATGATAGATAATAGAATAGAACTTTTCATGGATAATTTCTTTGTATTCGGGACTTCATTTGAAATCTGTTTGGAAAACATAGCAAAAGTTTTTGAGCTTTGCGAGAAAACAAATTTAGTTCTGAATTGGGAGAAATGTCTTTATGGTTGCAGGAGGAATTGTGCTTGGGCATAAAATTTCTAAATTTGGTATGGAGGTCGACCCTGCTAAAATTTAAGTTATTAAGAGATTGCCACCACCCACTAACGTGAGAGAGGTGAGTAGTTTCTTAGGACACGCTGGATTTTACAGACGATATATTAAATATTTTTCAAAAATTTCCAAACCTTTGGGTTGACTTCTAGAAAATGATAGAAAATTTGTTCTTTTGAATTATTGAAAGAGAAATTAATCACTGCACCTAAAATTGTTTCACCTTATTGGGAGAAACAATTTTTCATGTGAAACAATTTGAACTTATGTGTGATGCTAGTGATTATGCGATCAGAGTAGCGTTGGGGCAGAGGCATGATAAAGTTTTCAAAGTCATTTACTATACTAGTAAGACTCTTAATGAAGCTCAGATTAATTATAGCACTAATGAAAGAGAGTTATTAACTATAGCATTTGCTTTTGAAAAGTTTAGACCTTATTTATTTGGAGCTAAAAGTATTGTGCATACATATCATTCAACTATCAAATAATTAAAGCAAACGAATGATGCAAAACCTAGATTGATTAGATGGATACTTCTTTCGCAAGAATTTAATTTTATGATAGTTGATAGGAATGGATCTGATAACCAAATGGTTGATCATTTGTCGAGATTAGAGTATGATAAATTATCTGAATTTTAGAAAGAAGTTACAGAAACTTTTCTTGATGAACAACTTTATACTATGATGGGAAGAAAATTGCCTTGGTATGTTGATAATGTGAATTATATTGTGAGTGATATTGTACCACTTGATTTAATAAGGCAACAACAAAAATGTTTAAATATGATGCAAGATTTTATTTTTTGGGATGAGCCCTATTTATATAAACAGTGTAAGGATCTGATTATTCGGAGATGTGTGCCATAAGAAGAAACTAAATTAATTATTCAACGATGTCATGATTCTGAATTTAGAGGTCATTTTGGTGTTGATAAAACTGCTTTTACGATTTTACAATCTGAATTTCATTGGCCTACTCTTTTTAAGGATGTATACAAATATATGAAATTATGTGATAGATGTCAGAGAGTAGGTAATATCTCTAGAAGAAATGAAATGCCTCTAAACTATAATTTGGAAGTTGAAATTTTTTATGTATGGAGATTACATTTTATGGGACCATTTACTCCTTCATTTGAGAATTTATATATACTGGTTGCAGTTGATTATGTCTCAAAATGAATTGAAGCTATTGATTTACCTAGATGTGATGCTCGGAGTGTTTCAAAATTTTTAAAGAAAAATATATTTGTGAGATATGGAATGCCGAGAGTGATTATAACTAAATATGAAAATTTGATTATTTTAAGATTAGCCCGAGTTTATTTAAATCCAAGTTATCCTTAAATTCCTGGGTGGAGACACATGTTCTCGTATGCGTGAAAACGTGTTGAATCCCCTGCGAGGCTCCTTGCAGTGGATCCGCAGGGACTTAATTTCAACCATCCATTTCTAAAACACAAAAAATGGACGGTATCAGAGCATCTCCTTAATCCTGGTTCAATCAGTGCACTGTCCAAGTCCAAGAAGCAAATTCTCGCTTAAATCTTAATGGATTTAAGTGATTTTTATTTTATAGGATCGTCTTGAGAAAACGAACCTATCCATATGGTGATTGAACCACTCCGCGCACTTTGCGTAAACTTCATATTGCTAGAATTTGATATAAAAGTGTATAAAGATATTCAATATTCGTAGAGTTACTTTTATCAACGCAAGTATATGTATCACTCAAGTAATACAGGGCTCTAATGGAGTATTAGATATCTATCCCACAAGGATATTTCAGAGGCTCTGAACTAGGATTATAGAAACCAATTCGCAATCACAACCTTGTAAATCGAATTGCATATCTGTCACTAATATGCAATCGTAAATAAGATGGATTTTTAATAAACTAATTCTATTAACAATTAACTATTTCTACTAATAAAGTGAGGTTCAATAGATAAGCAAGTATCCTTCTCCTTGTTAAGAAATTTAAGTGAATGGATAATTAAAATTATTTTAAAACAATATTGAATAGGAGCATACCTATTCTTTACCCTTTGGTCCAGTCATAAAGAACATTGACTAATCCTATGCTTGGTTACTGAATCTGCGGCTAGGCTGGGAGGATACCGACTCTCACTTCGGAGCTCCAACGTTCCCTTCTCATGAGGGCTAACATCTACACTTTAGCACCCAAACGATAGGACCGAATTGAGGAATCTAGTCTGTCACTCTAAAATCTCCAATTCTACGCCCGATAAATAATATTTCTCTATTTATTTGCACCCTACTTTCAAGGATTTTGACCTCCCTGAATCTTGGATGTAATCTTCACTTTTGTTGTAAAAATCAACATATTTTAACAAATCAATTGGTCAGACTAAAAGTAAATTAAGATTGAACTGAAAAGGTTATCACAACTTCTTTAAGATTCTCTTAGCACACTAATTCAAATCACCAATTCACAAAAATCTCAAAACAAGGAGAAAGACAGAGAATCTACTCAGATTTCATGGAGAAGATACGACAAAACTTGGATTTCATATATAAAATCAAAGTTATACAAACTAAAATAAGTAAATACAACTTATCTCGAATTCCTCCCTAAGTAAACACCTTGAAGTTCATCTGAATCTCTTCCTTTCTTTACAATACACAAAATTCTCCTTCGAAGCGGCAAGGAGGAAGAAATCTCTCACTTTCCTTCCACTCTTACAATCTCTCGAAGAATACCTCACAATTAACACTAATTAAACTAACTCTCTAATACTCTAATGGCACCACCAAAACTTATAGACATAGTGGACCCCCTATATTCAGCCCCCAAGTGTTTCTTATAAAGTGGTAGAAGAGTTTCCAAGAGTTACCCAAGCATCCCTTCAAAAATCGTCCACATTCAATGTACCTCATGAGAGAACCGACTTACTCGCCGTCGGCGGCCTCGATCTCGCCGTCGGTGGCCTTCTAGAATACTTGGCTTTGGCCCTCTCTAATAAGGTCTGCTGTCAGCGGGCCGTCGGCGACCTTCCTTGTAATACATTTTTTGAACTCTCGGGAAAAATCCGTTGTCGGTGCCGTCAATCTCGCTGTCGGCGTTCTAGATCAAATCTTCATATTTTGGTCTTTTTTGCTCCAAATTCGCTCATTTTTGCATCTTTTTGCTCCAATGTCCATAAATCAATATACCTGCAACAAAACATCAAAAATACCTTTCTTTAAAGTGCAATATCATCAAAATCAATATAAAATAGGCATGAAAATCTCAACATATTTTCAGTGGGTCAAAATACCCCAAACTTAACAATTTCTTGTCCTCAAGTAATTTTTAGTACTACATAAAAGTTATGATTCATTGTGGTAAAGTTTTAATCCAGGAATACTATAATTTTGATTTAAATAAATATCATAGTAAGACTTCTTAGAATGATTTTCAAGTAATTAGATTAACTTCGCAGATATAAGGTTATCTAATCATCAAGTCTAAGAGTTCTAGTCTTCTATTCATTTCAAGAATGACTATATGTTGCAATATTAATTCACTTAGAATATTCAGATGATAAGAAATTCATGACAACACTACTAGTAAAGAAACTAGTCCATAAATATAAGTTCATAAATGTATTTAGTTTTCCCTTTAGCTTAATTCAAGTGAAGCCAATTTTTGATAAGGCATCTCCTCAAGCTTCTCCTCACTTACTTTTTCTTTTCTTTTCATTTGGATTAGTTTTCAATCCTTTATATATTTTTCTTTTCTTTTCAGGGATTATTTTTTTAATCCTTTCTTTTTCTTTTTCAAGTGACGATTACTATATCTGGATAGCTTGTTAATAATTTTGAACTTCACTATTCTTTTCCTAAATTTGAAACTTAAAGCATTCATTTACCTTATATGTAATTCATAGTCTTTACATCATTGAACCCCAATCTTTTCTTTCTCATCTAAATTCCTAAGATTCTTAATATTTCAAAATATAGTTTTCTTTACTTTAAATAGTTAACTATAGTCTTATCCTCTTTTACTAAATATCTTAACCTACAAAATTAATTTTCATTACTAAAAATATTTCTTTGAATCTTCTACAATTTTTAAATAAAATCTAAATATAGTTTACTGAATTAAATTTTATCACAAAAAATCATATTATAAATTTTGAAAATATTTTAATTTGAGAACGCATAAGAGTTAATATTTTTCTTCCCCCAAACTTAAAGTTTTCAGTAATAGACATAATACGGGTGGAAAAAAAATTCTAATTATAAATCATACCTTTGCACTTTAGGAATTTTCATCTCTCTAAAATTTCTGAAGGTTCTTCTCAAAAAATTTTTAAGTTCAACTGACTTGTAATATTAGAAACTTTTCTACACATATAACAAATTAGAGAATTTGCTGAGGTAATGAAATTTTGAAATAAGTGCATAAAACAAAACATTTAACAACAACAATTATACTAAACAGTACAATACCAAATAGCATTTACATTACACCGCACAATAACAAACAGTCTACTATTTTATCTTAGAGTCCATAATTACAATTATATTATGCACATCACAATCCATCCAGAAATGAAATACAAACTACAAACAAAATACATATCTCAGAAAATAATACACTACACCAAATACAAATAATAAAATAAAAATTACTACAACAAAACACACACACATAGATCACAATCATCAAATTTAAAGATCACACATCAAAATCCCATACTATGTCTTCATCTCCCTGGTCAGCAGGTGGATTGGGATGATAGCGAGTATAATGGGGGCATTCAAGAAAAGTAACATCTAGCTCACCTCTATAGTATCTAGCCTGAGCATCATAATAAGTAATCTCAAAATCAGAATGCCTTCAAAGATACTCACTATCATGATCGTGTCTCCGTTCTAATCCTTCAATCCTTCAATCCTTCAATCCTTTGATTTATTCTCTTAAGTCTTTCATCTATCTTTTCAAAACTTTTCCGCTGCAGGGTCATCTCATTCATCAAATCATAAAGAGTAGGGGAGCTAGAGGCAGGAGGTTCATAACTAGTAGAGGGATATCTCTATTGGTAGAAGGTGTCTTACTCCTACTCCCAGATCTCCATTCTTCATGGGATTTATAATTTCTTCAAATTAGCTTTACTAATGGGTTTCATAGTGTACACCCATTCTTCATCATCTTTAGCTTCCACTCCAGATAATTGGCAAATGCATAAATGAGGCCAGGATGTCCTAGTCCTCCACTTAATTCACTCTTTGTCGTGGCCAAAATATTCTTATAAATTATACTCCCCACATTTATACTTCTATTATTCTGAATACAGAAATTCAGAACCACTTTAATTCTCGATAATTCACTATGGTGATAGGTAGGTAGCAAAGTAGAACAAATGAAATAATGTCATGCCTTAGCTGTGGCATTCATCATGGAAAGAGGAAATTTATCCATTCACGTTGCTTAATTTTCGAAGTTCCTTTCCCATCAGTGAGAAAGTCAATGACATCATCTAACGGACCTTCCATAGTTTCAAATGTTTCATACTCACTAGAGTAAAAATCGTGAAGTTCATAAAAATAATTAATGCGTGTAGCATTAAAATCAACAGAAAACCCTCTTACTTTTACAGGCTCGTCCTCAAGCTGAGTCAGATTGGTATAAAACTCTTTCACAACTTCAACAGAAGCCTTGTTTGTGGAGTAACAGAAGTTTTCTCACTTTCTCTCTCTAATAACTCGTTCCACTACTCCTTCAGGATTATCAAAAACTTGATCTTGAATACATTTTTTTTTTGGAAGATTGAAATGAATCTTGACTGGGCTTTAACATTTACAAATCGAGCCTTGTTAAACTCAAGTCACCTCTTTTTATTGGGAACCATTTTTTGTTCTATCAAATTTTACAAAAATCTAAACTAAACTCCCAAAATAATGATAAAATGGCTTCCAAAGGTGAATTTAAGGATTATAAATTAAGTTCCATGAATTTCATCAAGTATTTTCTCCACATGTTCAATTTTTCTGAAATTCCCAAATGTGGAATAAATCCATTGTGAAAATAAAAATTTTTTACCTATGAGGGAAGCTCTTACCGAGTGATGATCAAATCCGGTGTCAAAATGAGTTAAAATCGCCCCAAATCCAAGATCTCTCAAGCCCTAAGTCAAAATTTTCGGTAAATAAGAGAAGAAGAGGATGAATAGTAGCAGTTGACTAGCCAAAATCTCGGTTAAAAGGTAATTTTTAGGATCTCACCGTCGACAAGGTCGTTCGCTCTGTCGGCGAGCTCAATTGAATTAAATTTCAGTAGTCTCAGGGAAAACACGCCATCGGCGGCTTCGAGCGCGCCGTCGGCGAGATTCTTAAATTTTGATCATTTTTCTGATTTTTGCGATTTTGATCAATTTTAAGCGTCGTCGTCATCCATTTAATCATTTTAAACATATATTTTTAACTGATTAAGTGCTGTATTAACACAAATAAACATTCACAACATAAAACATCACAATTCTATATAAAATCCAACTGTTACAATACACATTACATAGCACACATAAGTTAGGTATTTTCTTAACCTAAATTGATCAAATCAACATCACAATCTAAGTCACAACACTCTAAACGCTGAAAACAAAATTTTCAAACATAATCTCAACTATACTAAGATAAAAAAGCAAACTAAGAAAGTAAACAAACAAATATAGTTTAAATCAAGTCCAACATAAGAAAAACATACAAAGTAAAGCAATTCTACTACTCCTCTGATTCAGTGCTAGTTTCTCCTCTAATATCACCCATCGCTTGAGCATGAACATAAAGGTTATAGAAGGGTCGGAATAGAAATTCTTCAGTTGAATCTTCTTCTATCCACCCCATCTTTCTCATTAATCATATTAATCTTCCTTCGAAATGTCTAGTATGATCAAAGTGTTCTTTCATCCTCCAATCGATATGATCAAAGAAATGAGACATATTATTAATTGAATTCATTAAATTTTGTACATTTTTCTCCAGTTTCTTCATTCTGTGTAAGATCCTCGATGTCCTGTTCGCTACTGGAGGTCGAATTGGAATAGATTTCTACATTGATTGATCCATAATCACGCCCATATCATTCTCTTCTTCATTTGCTGGGAACATTCTGGTTGGGTCTAAAGGTTTCCAAGGTAGAAGTAACTTTTCCCAAATCTCGTATGAAACTTAGAACAAACTGCATAATGAGAAAATTTTTGAAGGATGTCCAAGCCCCTAAGATGATCCTTGAACGATCAAGCCCATAATAGACTTCACAATTATCAATCAAATATCAATTGGCCAACCCATTTGAATGTAGCAATTCAATATAGCACTTTCTTTGGTAACTTTACCAATCTTTATCATCGGTAACAACTTTGCAGAAATGAAAAAGTGCCAATGTTTCGATACTAGATTTAAAAGTGTAGCACAAAAGTAACATACATGTTTTCTCTAACTTCCCAGTCTTCAGTTTCATCCATCAAATATTGGTAGGTTTCATTCATCTTATTTCTCGTCGGGACGAAGTTGGAATAATGGAAGACAGGAACATTCTCGATCATATACAATTCATTAATTCGTCCAAAATTAAATGTTATCCACCTACCTCGCACATAGACACTTCCTAGGTTGATTCCCAATAAATTGGTGTAAAACTCCTTCACCACAGGAACGACTACTGCGGCAGTAGTGTAGCAAAATACTTTCCATCGTCGCCGCACAATCATTTCTCCAATTGCTATCGAAGGATTGTTTAATCCTCGACTCACAAAACCCCTTTTTTTGATTAGCCTCCTCTTTAACAACACCTTGTTGAAGATTTGTTGTGCCTTAGCACTGAAGAACTTTCTCCGGTTGAACACTTGAAATCTAGAGTAATCTATTGAATTAGAAGCCATTATAGAAGAATTCAAGGGAGTTTCCATTTGTTTTTGAGAAATGGAGAGTTTAGGAACCATCCGTATAAGTTTATAGGGAAAAAAATTCGCTTAAAACCGCCAAAAACCCGCCTTTACAAACTCAAAAAACTATGCACTCACCGATCTCATTGTCGGAGGCCTCGATGGCGCCGTCAGCGAGCTTTGTGCAATTAAATGTCAGGGCCCTTAGGAAAAACCCGCGACCGGCATCATCGAGAGTGCCGTCGGTGGCGTCAAGCGTGCCTTCGGCGCCCTGTGTAAAATTGTGCACAAAAATGTTGTTGTCAAATACGTTCCAAATATTATCTATGAATCCAAATTCTATGATGACCAAAGGGTAAATATGAGCAGTAGAATTCAATACTACCACACAAAATGATAAATTCAAGAAAACATTCAATAAATAAAGATAATTATGGGTTGCCTCCTATTAAGCGCTTCGTTTAATGTCGTCATCCCGACCTATTTAGGTGTTATTCAGGTTGACCGAGCATTAAAACCTCTTTAAAGTTTGGTCTTTTACCCTCAAAATAAGGTTTTAATCTATGTCCATTTACTTTAAATCTATTCCCAGTCTTTGGATCTTCAATTTCAACAGCTCCATAAGTATAAACTTGAGTCACAGTAAAGGGTTCTAACCAATGAGACTTCAATTTCCTATGAAATAACTTCAGCCTTGTATTGTAAAGCAACACTTCTTATCCTGGTTCAAAGTTCTTCTGGTTAATCTTCCAGTCATGCCTTAACTTTAGCTTTTCCTTATAAATTATGTCATTATCATAATATTCATTTCTTAATTATTCCAATTCATTCAATTGCAACAATCTCTTCTCACCAGTATTTTTCAAATTATAATTAAATTCTTTAATCGCTCAATATGTTTTATGCTCCAATGCTACTGGTAATTGGCAAGTTTTTCTAAAAACGAGTTTGTAAGGAGACGTACCAATATGGGTTTTATAAGCAGTCCTGTATGCTTATAATGCAGTATCCAGTCTCGCGGATCAATCTAATCTACTAAGATTTACAATATTTCTAAAATTTGTTTAATCTCATGATTAGAAACTTCAGCTAATCTACTGTTCCGAGGATGATAAGTAGTAGAGAATCGATGAATAATATTAAACTTTTTAACTAATCTCTGAATGTCTTTATTCCTAAAATGAGATCCTTCGTCAGTGATAATCACTCTCGGCATACCATATCTTGTGAAAATATTTTTCATTAAGAATCTTGAAACACTTTTAGCATCACAACGAGGTAAAGCTTGTGCTTCAATCCACTTTGATACACAATCAACCGCAATCAAAATATATATGTTCCCAAATGAAGGAAAATGATCCCATAAAATCTAATCCCCAAACATCAAAAATCTCAACTTCTAACATGAAATTCAGAGGCATTTCATTTATTCTAAATATATAACCTACTCATTCGCATCTATCACAAGTTTTAATATTTCTGTATACATCTTTAAAGAGAGTAGAACAATAAAATCAAGCTTGTTAAATTTTATGTGCGGTTTTGTCAATCCCAATATGTGCTCCAAATTCAGAATCATGACATTTTTGAATAATCAGTTCAGTTTCTTCATAAGGCACACATATCCTAATAATAAGATCGTTACATTGCTTATATAAGTATGGTTCATCCCAAAAGTTTACTTTTGCATCATGAATGAATTTTTTTCTCTTGCTGTAGTGTTAGCATATGTGGCAAAATATCACTTACTATATAGTTAACTATATCAGCATACCAAGGCATTTTACACTCATTAACATTATAAAGTTGTTCTGCAGAGAAATTTTCTGTAATTTCATTATTGGTGTCAGATAATTCATGATATTCTAGTCTTGACAAATGATCGGCAATTTGATTATCAGTTCCCTTTCTATCAATTACCACAAAATTGAATTCTTGCATCAAAAGTATCCATCTAATTAATCTTAGTTTGGTATCCTTCTTTTGCATAAGATATTTAATAGCAGAGTGATCAGTATCCACAATACATTTAGTCCCAATTAAATAAGATCTAAATTTGTCAAAAGCATATACAATAGCTAGTAACTCTTTTTCAGTAACCATATAATTAATTTGAACATCGTTAAGAGTTCTACTAGCATAGTATATAACTTTAAAAATATTCTCATATCTTTGTCCAAGAACAGCTCCAATAGCATAATCACTTGCATCACACATTAATTCAAATGGTTTCTCCCAGTCAGGTGAAACTATTACAGGTGCTCTGATTAGTTTATCCTTTAATAACTCAAAGGCATTTAAACTGTCCTCAGTAAATTCAAATTTCTTGTCCTTTTTAAAAGTTGGCATAGAGGTTTGGTAATTTTTGAAAAATCAATAATATAACACCTGTAAAATCCAGCATGTCCAAGAAAACTTCTTACCCCTCTCACTGTAATAGGAGGTGGTAATTTAGCTATAACTTAAATTTTTGTAGGGTCTACTGCCATGTCATTAAAAAATTTTATGTCCTAATACAATTCCTCCTACAACCATAAATTGACATTTCTCCCAATTTAGAACTAAATTAGTTATTTCGCATAACTCTAAAAATTTTTCAAGATAATTTAAGCATGCGTCAAATGATGTTCCAAATACAGAGAAATCATCCATAAATACTTCTATTCCATCATCAATTAACTTACTAAATATAGACATCATACATCTCTGGAATGTTGCAGGTGTATTACATAATCCGAAAGACATTCTTCAAAAAGCAAAAGTTCCATAAGGACTAGTAACAGTTGTTTTCTCTAGATCCTTAGGAGAAATAGGAATTTGATGGTAACCGGTATATCCATCCAGAAAGCAGTAATACTTGTGTACAGTAAGCCTATCCAACATTTGTTCTAGAAAAGGAAGAGGAAAATGATCTTTTCTAGTGGCAGCATTTAATTTTCTATAATCAATACATATACGACATCCAATAACTTGTCTGATAGGTATTAACTCATTATTCTCGTTTGCTTCAATAGTCACTCCTCCTTTCTTAGGAACACAATGAATTAGACTTACCCAAGTATTATCCAAAATATGATTTATAATTCCAGCATCTAACAATTTTAAAATCTCTTTTTTAACTACTTCTTTCATAATAGGGTTTAGTCTCCTTTGTGGATCAATTCTTGGTTTATGTTCATCGTTCAATAAAATTCTGTGCATACAAATCGAAGGACTAATTCCCTTTATATCATCCAGAGTCCAACTAAAAGCTTTTTTGTATTTTTTCAATGTATTCATTAAATTATGTTCCTGAATTTCATTTAAGTCTGAGGATACAATTACCGATAATTTTGAAAAGAGTCCTAAAAATACATACTTTAAATGATTTGGAAGATTCTTCAATTCAAGTTCAGAGGGTTTTAAAATAGATGGAATTAAAATTTCATTCTCTGGTGCTGTTGACTGGAGCATTTCAAATTGTTTCTGAATATAATCAGCTTCTTTGTTATCAATTTCATCATATTTATCATTTTACATGTCTTCATTTTCTTCAAATTTTTCATTGAAATATTCTTTTCTTAAATAATCGCATATATCCATTTGAAAACATTTATCATCTTTTTCTATTGAAGGATATCTCATTGACTTTGAGATGTTAAAGGTCACTTCTTAGTCATTTACTCTTATAGTTAACTCTCCTTTTTGAACATCTATCATGGCTCTTCCTGTACCTAGGAATGGTCTTCCTAAAATAATAGGTATTTCTTTGTCTTCATCTATATCTAAAATGATAAAGTCTACATGAAAGATAAATTTGTCAACCTTTACCATAATATCATCTACAACTCGTTTAGGATGTGTAATGGATCGATCAGCTAACTGTAAAGTGACAGAAGTTGGTGCAATCTCTCCTATTCCTAACCTTTTAAAAGTTGATAGAGATATCAGATTATGCTAGCTCCCAAATCACATAATGCTCGTCCATAAAATTTTTCACCAATAGCACATGGGATAGTAAAACTACTAGGATCTTTAAATTTTTCATGAAGCTTTTTCTGAATTATAACACTACACTCTTCACTGAGTGCAACAGTCTCATGATCTAGTAACTTCCTCCTTTTGTTGAGTATATCCTTCATAAATTTAACATAATCAAGAATTTGTTCTAAAGCTTCAACAAAAGGAATATTTATTTTCAATTTTTTTAAAATGTCTAAGAATTTAGAAAATCTTTTTCCCATGTCTTGTTGCTTTAGCCTTTAAGGAAATGGTGGTGGTGGTCTTTCAACAGTTATTTTCAAAGGTTTAAGAGGAAAATCAGGATATAAACTTTCATTTTCTCCTTCAGTTTATGTTAGATACGCTAACTATCTAACATAAACTTGACTCTTAACACTAATCACACCCTCCAACAACAACCCTTTTTCTGATCTTGAAGTCTTCTTTTAAAAATGTTTCAAAAGGTGCCTTGGTTTCTCTTCAAAAATATGTCCATATTCAATGTATTCACCAAGAATGTATCCATCCATTCAAATTTTAAATGAGTTTTGGCACTGATGGGAAGTTAGTGAAGTTTAAACCAAAGGATGCTTCAAAACCCCCTTCAAATTCATGCCAAAATCAAATAAATTTTTCACTTTGATTGTGTCGCCTATGCGCCAGCCATCCGGCGCTTAGGAGCTAGAGGAAAATTTTTTACATCTATTAATTTTTGCTCCAAAATCGATCCTCTTTTGCTCCTTTCATCATTATCACTCATTTTAATCATATATGCAAGAAAAAACACAAAAATATCTTCCATTAAAGTGTCATATCATTAAAAATAGGTATAAAAATGAGCTTAAAAACACTATATATTTTAGGTATATCAAAATCCCCCAAACTTAAAATGTTACTTGTCCTCAACTGACACTTAATCACTTAGAAAATCTTAACATGCAAATTATGTAAATGAGTTTCTTTAGAAATGTTTCAAAATTTTGTTCTAGAAATGAAATAGTTCAATTTAGAAAAAATTTTAGTAAATGAGACCAACTTAAAGTTTAGAAGGTTCTTAAGTAAAGGATAATGAAAAATATTAGTTCCTATCTAATTCAGAAATAATTGTGGATTTTTCAAAATATAAGATTCAAACATTTCATCTTTCTCACTTAAAAATTTTTTATTTTGAAATAGTTTTACTTACTATATTATAACCTTAAGCTTTAGATTTTCTCAAAACTTATATTTTAAACTTTTGGTATGGAACCAATTTTTGGTTAGGCCCTTAAATACTTAAGCTTCTCATTCCTTTTTACATACTATTTTTCTTTCTTTTTCTTTCTTCTTTTTTTCCTTCTTTTCTTTGTTTTTTATGAGGCAATGATTACTATATCTGGATAGGCCTTTAATGATTTTGAATTCTACCCTTTCATTTACAATAAATGTCTGACATATATCCTTCACTTAAAAATCATAACAGTAGTGTTGAAAATTATTTCTCAATAAAATAAATTTAAGCTTTGAAAAATAAAAGTCAAATCTTCTATTTATCCAAAAATACAACACTTCTTACTAAAGATAGTTTAACTATATTTAGCATTTCTTTACTAAGAGAATTTTAGCTTTAAATTTTTCATCATTACTATAAATTTTAACTAAATTCTCTTACACATTTCTATATTCAAAATTTGGCTTCCCTAATATAACTTCATATGCATAATTGTTTTCAATCAAAAATTAAATTTTATTTAAGTATTCTTGAGAACAGATAAAATTTTAGTTTTTTTTTTAAATTTGATTGTAAATGGCCCCCCAAACTTTAATTTTTTAGTAGGATAAAACATTTAAGCATAAAAATGATACATGGGTAAGAATTTGAAACTAGAATAACATGCTTGCAGGAATCATAATATTCTCACTATACAAGTATAACAGTTTAAAAAAAAGGAGTAAAAAAAATCAAATTCAGTTTTTCATAAAATAGAAATTTCAAAATTTCAAAGGACTTCTACAATAGTGGAGGTTTTCAAAGCAAATACACACCACAAATCACAACATAATAGAAAATAAATGGTAGTAAATTTTGAAAAGTTTAAACATGCTACATAAATAGTGGTTTCTAATAGTGTTCTAAAATTTTCTAATATTTATAGAAATTAAATTAGACACCACTAAAAACTTAAAACACTAGAAACACATAAAAACATTTACTACCACAAGTATATCACATAATACATCATAAAACCTCAATCGAACACATAAACATCTGATTGTGCATAATAGAAATAGTCCAACTATAATCTACATAACATCAGAGTTCATAACAAAATAAGTCACATCACATATAAAAACATTAAAATAAAAGCATCACACCACATAAGAAAAAAAATCACAACAAAACATCACAAACTCAACACAATAATCCTAATCATCATCCTCGTCATCATCATCTTCATTCTAGTCTCTGGATGGCACATAAGGTATATGAAAATGATGAGGGGACATTTCAACACTGTGATCTCCTCTAATCACTCTATCCATGTACTGTTGATAATTCTCCTCATATTCATCATGTTTTACAATATACCTTTCAATATTTTTAATTTTACCATCCATATCTCTAACATGCTCTCGGGTAAGACTCACCTTCTTTAAGATCTTCTATAATAATCCAGTTTGTGAATCTCTGGAAGATGATGCATGTGCAGTAGAAGCATGAGAAGTAGAAGCAACAGAAGCAGAAGCATTAGAAGCTCTAACAAATCCTCCTTTCCAACCAAATACTGAATGTACAGTGTAAGTGTTCACATTTACACTGGTAATAAGTCTAAGTAGCTGAAAAACCTCTTCTCATGATTCAGACTTAACAGTAGATTGCTTACAAAGTGAATAAATCAAGGATGGATATCCCATACCTGCAGTAGTAGCAACTTTGGCACAGTTTAGAATATAATAAAAAATCATAGCCCCAATGTCTAAAGGCTTTCCCTGCTGAATACAATGGTTCAAAACAACTCTCTCCCTTGTAACTTCACTGACATGACTTGAAGGCAAAAGCTAAGATGAGATAAAATAATATCATGTCTTTGAAGTGACATTCAACTTAGAGGCTTGAAAATTCATTCTTCTGTCATTTGTAATCTTCCACAAACCTCTTCCATCAGTAAGAATGGCCATAAAATCATCTAACTCTCCCTGAAAAGGATGAAAATTTGCATAAAAACAAAACATTACAGGAGATAATCGGTAAAAAGTATTAATTAACACAGATGAAAAATCCACTTGTTGCCCCCTAACCATCACCAAATTGTCTTCTACTGCAGGCAAGTTAGCATAAAACTCTCTCACCATAGTAACAACTACAACAGCGGAGAAGCAACAGTATCTTTCCCAATCCTTTCGTGTAATCATCTCCTCAATTTCTCCTCCTGGCTTACTAAAAAATAGCTCTGGAATCAATTTCCATGATGCAATTGCATCGATGTAACGATTCTCCGCTTTAGAACTGACAAATTTATCAGAATCAAATTTTATTTTTCCTTTCGAACGTGTTGACTTTGGAGCCATCTCAAAAATTTCACAAAAAATTCATCATAAATTATAAATTTAAACTAAACTTGTTAACTCAGCTTCCAAAGGCAAACTCCACTAAATCCAAGTAATTTCTAACGCTTTTCTCAATTTTTCACCATGAATAGTAATTCTTAAATTTTTCAATAATGTACTTAAAATACATGGTGAAAATAAAAAAAAAATTTACTTAGGAGTAGTGATCATACTTTAAGGTACTCAAATCCAATAAATTTCGACGAAATCGGCTCTAAAATGATCCAAATAGTGATGCCCTATGCACCTATTTTGTGAAACTGAGAGGTTGAAGGTGATGTGGATGTTAAAAATGGCAAATTTCAGGTTTTTAACTGCCGAAAATCAATTTTCGCAAACCAGCGCCTATGCGCGAGGCATACGGCGCTTAGCCGTGAAATCTGGCACTTATGCGCCTTGGTTTGGCGCTTAGGCGCCAGTGCCACAAATTTGACACTTAAGTTAATTCCATAAAAAATCCGAGTTAATCACATTTAATCACTTCAAATAATTATTTCTCCCCATAAAATCTTCTAATACTCCAAAAGTACACATTAATTTCCAATGATTCCACACAAATTTCACACAAACACAAACTTATATTTCATTAAATATTAAAACACACTTAATACAAACTACAAATTTCTATCCAAACACTTTGGATGAAATTCTCCAAATACATAAGTTCAAACACATGTAATTAAACACTATCATACACGATTAAGATGTAACAAACATATGTAAAGTGCAAAAAACACCAACATTAATTAAATCACACTTAAAACACTAACCACATAAAATCAAAGCACAAGACCATACATAGTATAATTCCAATCTCCATTAGGTGGAATATATTCAGAACCACCATTAGTTCCATTTGAACCATATGGAATGTAAATCTAATAAAACGAGCGATGATTAAAAGCTCTTACATCTTCTTCTATCCATTTGTTCTTTAGATACATCGCTCTAGTCGCTTCTTCCACATGACTTATATGAATGAATTACATTTTGACTTTCCATCCAATGGGTGCTAAATGAGCATTAATTTCATTTACTTTTGCATCGATAGACTCCACATCGGCCTCGATCTTTTTAATCCTTTATGCTATTCCTTGGATACACATAGCCAAAAATCCATTATATAACTCTTGCACATTATCACAAATAAACTTCTTCTTCTTGGCCTCCTTTTTCTTCTTAACTTCGCTTTCCCAAGAAGACATTTTCGCACTCAAAATACTCTTTCAGAAGACTCAGAAATGAAAATAAGAACTAGGGAAAGTATTTCACAAATTCAGAACCTTTTTATAGACTTGGGAAGGCACAATAATGACTCTAGACGTGTTAAAACTCATTAATAACTCCAAAAACTACTCCCCCACAATTTTGTCTTCTAGAACCTCATTTTTCACATTTTTATAACCGTGGCACCTATACGCCAACCAGCGGTGCATAGCCACCAGTGCACATTTTTGCACAGTTCAGCCAAATGTCAAAATCTTCATTCTGATTCCTTTAAGTCATTAAATAAGGTTAAATAAACACCACTATAGCATAAAAAATTCCAAAATGCTACAATATTTCTCAAATGAAACTAAATAAAAGCACACAAAGTAAACATAAAGCAAAGAAAGCTGATAAATATGGGATGCCTCCCACAAAGCGCTTGGTTTTACGTCATCAGCCTGACATACCCAGAGCTTATTCTGAGTAACCCAACATCAGATTCTCATCAAATTTAGATTGATTAACTGAAAAGTAAGGTTTAACTCTATGACCATTCACTTTAAATATTTTTCCGGTCTTAGGATCTTGAATATCCACAGCTCCATAGGAATAAACTTTCGTCACAATAAATGAACATGTCCACCTGGACTTAAGTTTTCCAGCAAAAGTTCTCAATCTAGCATTATATAACAAAACTTTTTTCCCTGACTCAAGATTTTTAATAAGAATCTTCCGATCATGCCACAACTTCATCTTTTCTTTATAAATCTTAGCATTTTCATAGGATTCATTCCTTATCACTTCAAGCTCATTTAATTGCAACGATCTCTTTTCTCCAGCATCTTTCAAATTATAATTGAACTCTTTAATAGCCCAATATGCTTTATGCACAAGTTTAACTGATAAATGACAAGCATTACTATAAATTAGCCTATATGAGGACATTCTTATATGAGTTCTGTAGGCAGTCCTTTAGGCCCACAAAGCATAATCCAGTTTGATTGACCAATCTTTTCTATTTGGATTAACAGTCTTTTCCAATATTCTTCTAATTTTACGATTGGATAATTCAATCAAACTACTTGTCTGCTAATAATAAGCAGTAGCAATGCGATGGTTAATATTATATTTCTTTACTAACTTTTCCATATTCGCATTTCTAAAATGACTTCTCCCATCAGTTATGATTACTCTTGGTATTTGTCGGCATATTTTTAGGTTGTGTGTTTTATTTTGAAAAGAAGTCACCTACAGAAATTGTCGGCGAATTTTTAATTTAATTTAAATAAATAATTTGAAAAGTTGTATTTGATTTTTTGAAATAATTTTAAATTTGAACATTTTAAGATATGAAATCAAACCGATCTCACATCCCAAATAGTTTATACAAACGAGCACCGCACCACAAGCCGTATATCTACCCCGAAGAATAGACACACTGCTTGGTAATGGGGCTCGATTAAGTAAACTAGAAAGGTTTGTGACATCCGTTTGGCCTGCAAACCAATTTTATAAGCCGACAAATTCCCCTACTTAATATGAATGCATTAAACAGGGTTTATATTACCTGGGTTCTTAAAATTCCCTATAAGGGCAAGCCCCTATAGTTAATTACATCTTAGGTGACGGGAATCACCTAAGAAAACTCTCGATGATAATCAATAATTCTGCTCTCAAGAACTTCAAAGTTTAAGTTTTCAAAGGATTGAATTTTGGAATTTTAATAGGGAATGGATCAAATTTGGAACATTTTATTTTGGGAATTCAAAGGAAGAAAGGTAGGAGAAATCACAGATTCGAAGCGAACTTCGGTAATTTCCCGACTATCCTATCGTTAGGCTTTGAATTTAGGAAAGTCCTAATGTGATCTAACATTTCTGTCTCGCCAATTTTAATTAATTAGGACTTATATTTGCATAACACAGTCATGCAAACAGCCTCGAAGATGTGAGGGTTTATGTCGTATCGGACGACTACCTCAGAGTCCTAAGACCGGTTAGGGCTTAATTTACATGAGAAGATCATGCAAATGCCTAACAAAAGGTTGAGGATTTATGTTGCACTAGGCAAACTACCTCGAGGTCCTATGGCTCGGTTATTTAATTCTAAGAAAGTTTTGTCGAAGTAAGCTCGAGTTTTGCCGATGACGATGGCCGTGCTGCCCACCATGCTCCGAGCTCCTTGTTGTTGCAGAGGTTTAGTTTTAGAAGTCATAAATCAGGAGATGAGAAAAGTGTTTTGGTTTAGAGGAATTCTTAATTTCCAAGTGTTTTTTATGTTTTAATTAAAACAAATCTTAAAGTTGATTATAACAACACCTGGTTAAGATCCCACGGTTCCATCCTTCCGGCATCGTTATTTTTATCGTATTCACTTAGTCCGGATGAATTTGCTAAACTCAACTGAATGAGTTCCACACTTTCATTTAGACCGTGGGAAATCCTGTTAAGCAACACGTAGGTTGCATCATCCGAGGTATTCCCGATCATCCAACAAGACGTTTTAATTTAGTTGTAGTTATAGTTTTGTATTCGTTTTGTGATTAAATTTTGAGTTGTTTTATATTTTGAAATGTTGTGGCGGTGAATTTTATCTTGCAATGACTTTTAATTTAGTTTTGCTTTCAGTTTTAGGGACTATCCTAAAGGTGTGGGTTTTCATGCAACAGTTGTTTATCATGCAAGACAAGTAAGTGCGATGCGATTAAATAAATTGCAATAAGGTAAATTGCAAGAAAGTTAATTGCAATAAAATAAAAGCGTACCTCGAGGGTCTTCCCGTCATCCCAGGCTGCACTTAAACACAATTAGAACATTTAAGCAAGCTCCTAGGTAAAGCTAAGGGAAAGGTTATGGTTTTCTACCAAATTCCTAATCCTATAGCTAGTCATCTCCTATGACATCTAGGTTCTTGTGTTTTGGTTTGAGGACGATTTTCTTCATCAAAGAACAATTAAATTCAATTGTTCTTACAAACATCCTATCATTTTGAGGAAGTGCTTAAGAAGAATCTTAAACATCTTTTCAATATTTCTAGGATTATTTTAAGTCCAAATGAATTCAATTATATAAATGAATTAATCGTCCAGGCATTCAAGTTTTGTTATCTTGCTCAGTGAACTAGGACATTTGAATATCCTATAAGTGAAGTAACACTTCATTTAACATTCTGTTTAGGGGTTATGACAACAAAAGCTTTCGAGGGCAAATTTATGTTCAAATGGTTTGTGATTTAATTTAATTTCAGTTAACGGGTTTAAATTTGGAATAGTGTTCAAGTTGCTCTATTTTGAATTTCTTTATGTCTTAGGTGATGTCACTTTTAATTCAATTTAATTTAACTTTAATTTAATTTAATTTGGTTTAGTTTTAATTTTAACTTCATTTAATTTGATTTGATTTTAATTTTAACTTGATTCTATTATTTAATTTAATTCAATTTAGTTTGATTTGATATGATTTAATTTAATTTAATTTAATTTGATTTAACTTACTTTAATTTAATTTAATTTAATTTAATTTAAATTTAAATTTAATTTTATTTAATTTGACTTAATTTAATTTAATTTTAATTTAATTTAATTTGATTTAATTTAATTTAATTTGTTTTAATTTAATTTTATTTAATTCAATTTAATTTTATTTTTAATTTTAATTTAATTGAAATTTTAAAAGGGTTTAATTTAAATAATTTAACTTTAATTTAATTTAATGATTAAGTCTTTTAACATTTTAAATCTTAAATTTGATTTATCATTTTAATTAGGAATTAAATATTATTGAGATGATTAATTTAGGGATTCTTAAATTAAAGAACAAATCTCTTCCTAATAATATCCCTATTTTAATAATTCCAATTTTATTATTCTTCCAAATTTAATCAATTATTTAATTAAGGTTTATTTCAATTATTTTTAAATTGTTTAGTAGGTTTCTACCCTTTAATTATTTAAATTTCAATCATCCAAATCAGATTAGGATCAAATATTTTACTCTTTAATTTTATTAAGCCTAAAGTTTTAATTAAAGATTAAAATTTTAATTACCATTTTACCCTTCAAGCTTAATAATTTTATAACTCACTAAATTGAGCTTAAATGAACTTGAAATTTTTATGTGACTTCACTCATATGTCAATAAAGACATGAGAGGAGAAAATGTTATTTTTCTGTATTTAATTTATTTATGTAATTATTTTAGGTGGAAAATAGAGATTTTCAAGGAAAATTTAATAATATAACCAAGGGAAAGTTTCTGATCTTAAGAAAATTATGGGACATTCCTAATGACCAGAGGACCACTTGGACCAATTTTGGTAATTTTTTGAATTATATTATTTTTATTATGATTATTTTGTGTTTTGGAGTATTAATTAATTTTAAAATAAAATAAAGATTGAAAAATGAATTTTATCTTTTTGAAAAATCTCTCTAATATCAAGGAAATCAGAGAATCAATTTTTACAATTTTCTAATTTTTCTTTGATTTATTAAAATTATTTTAGTGGAAATGCTAAAAAAATACATTTTTTTATTTAAAATTACCTTAGGGCTATAAAATTTAATATCTCACCAAATAGACCTAAGAAAAATATGGGGTTTGTTCCTAAGTGATTAAAATTCAAAATGTGACATTTTGGTGAATTTTATTATTTTTATGATTTTTATTATTTTTTAATTATTAAAATATTAAAATAATGCAAATAATTAAATTTTTTAGAAAATTGACATTTTAATTTTCTTAAATTCCCCTGATATCAGAGAGGCTCCAAAACCAATTTGGTGAATTTTTGAAAAGCATTTTGAAAGTTATGAATTTTTAAAGTTCAAATTGAGTAAATGGTTTAATCAACCCATTTAGTAGGGCTAACCAAGTCCAATTGACTTCAAATTTTTATGGTGGGTTCCTCTGATCCTAAAGGTCAGTGGAGAATTAATTTCAAGTCAATTTGATGTATGATTAGCTCTAATTAATTAAAACTCCATTTTCGGTGTTTAAGCCAATTAGGGTTATTCCAAGTGAGTTAACTTAAAACCTTTTTTTCTTGGGTCCTCTGGTCATAATAAACATCACCAAATTTTCCTAGAATTTATTTCACAACATGCTAATTATTGGATTTAAAATACTCAAAACAGTAACATGAATTTGAAAAATCAATAACTTCTCATAGGGATGACCTCTGACTTTGGAAAATTCAGAGAATTTTCCCAAATTCAGAGGCTTCAAAAGCCCTATGGTCTCATGCCATGGTGAATTTCCTATATGCATGGAGAATTAAAACAATACAGAGGGTAAATAAATCATTAAAAATAAAATACTTGATGAAATTAAATGATTTCTTTTCCACATTATTCTCCTCTCGTTCACTCGAGCAAGAGGGTATTTTTATTTTATTTTTCTGATTTTTCTACACAAAGTTATGGATTTTTGAAGTTTAGGGAATTAAATAAATCAGAAAATCCCTATTTTTCTATTTATCTGAGTCGGCGCCGCGTCAACCTTAACATCTCCGAAATGCTGCGTGGCGCTTTCTGATTCGACGCCGCCATCCGACTCAGCTCTCCGGGGGCCCGCTGTGTCGTTTCGTCTCCTCATCCGGAGCGATCCTGGCCGTCCGTCCGTGCGTGTACGGAATGAACGGCATCCATTCATCGTCCCCAAGTGTCCTCACCCGAGAGCCGTCCACACTAAAACCCTAAGAACTCACTCATTTCTCAACGGATTTTCGTGTTCTTATGCTCTATGGATTCGTCTTGAAGAGATGAATACATCTATACGGTGATCATGTATTGAAATTAAAGCATTTGAAATGGAGAATCTCCAGAAGCTCGGGATAAAGAATTAGCTCATACCTTTGCTCAGAGAAGTGTGGCTTCGGTCTGAGGGTTGTGTCACCTTCGATTGCGTCCCAGCAAGCTCCAGATGAAGTCTCCTGGTCTGGTGAATTGCCTAGCTATGAAAGTGACCACAGCCAATCACAAAGCTTGGAGGCTGGAACAAGCGGGTGGCTCGGAGATGGGGCTTTCGGTGGGAAACTTCTCCTCTTGGTCTAGTGAAGGTGTAGGGCCAGTCAATTTGAAGATTGGCTCACTGTGGCAAAGTGTCCTGGTTTTTGGGTGAAATTTCAGTTGAGAAATTAGGTTCTGTTGGTGGGGATTAGGGCAAATTCACACTGGGGATCAACAGCTCTAAGTATGGAGTAGGGCCTGGAACAATTTTGGCAGAGTTTCAGCAAGTTTTGTGCAACTCTCTTCCATGGCCGTGAGGGGGTGGGTTTAAATAGAGGTGGCTGGAGAGCCTCACAGGGATGGCCAAGGGTTGGGATCAGCTGCTTAGGTCGAGGGAAGAACAACTGCAATGGCCATTGGGGATGAGGCGGCTCGGCGAGTGAGAATTCCAAGTTTGGGCTCACATGTGAGCTCTCGGCCCGGTGGTTTCCGGCGGCCGTGGTGGCTGGCCGGCCAGGTCGGGTCACCCTCGAGGTCGTGGAGGTCGGGGTCGGGGTTTAGTGTAGGCGATTGGCAAATGCCATGTGTCAAAAGCTTGATTTAAAATGGAATGGGAGAAGGCCAATTTTGGCTTGATTTGGTCAAGTCCACCCTTTGGGCTTGGTTCACCCTTCGAGGTGGCTTTGGGTGCTGTGAGGAGTCAAAGGAATCAGCTGGTTTGACATGGAGAAGTCCTTATCCAAATATATTTGGATTAAATTTGGGTTAAGGGGAATCATGGTTAAGGCTAATGACATTAGGAGATTAAGGAAAGAGTCTCCTCCTTTTGCCCAAAATGGCATGGTGACATGTAAAGAGGCTCTCATGGCTTCCATGTGGCTCATGCATGGCTTCATGGCTCATCTTTGGCTTGGGAAAAGTTAAGTCGATTTCATGGAAATAGGTTTAAGAAAATTTTGGTATTTTGATGGGAATTTGTATGGGGCTTAATTTGGAATGGCTTCATGATGAGTTTTGAAACTTAGGGATTGATTTAATTGAAAATATGGTGTAGAGCAATTGTCATATGGGTTTTGGATTGATTTTGGCCCTTTGGATTTTGGTGGAGATGGGCTTTAGGAAGGTTTCATGTAAGTGGGCTTTTAAGTTTAAGAATGAATTCATGGATGGGAATTTTGTAGAATTTTGGACCAAAAAATTGTTGGGTTTGGTTTAGGGATATGTCATGAGTGATTTGAAATGAGTTTGGAGTGATTTGGGTTTGAATTGGGTTGGATTTGGGCCTCTTTGGTAAATGGGCCAATGGAGGTTAAATTGGGCTAACTTGGGCCAATGTTGGGCTAGGGTTGAATTTGATGTAAAATAAATGTTGGGAAATGTTTATGGGAGTGTTTCAAAGAGGTTTTGGCTTTGGTTGGGTTTTGATTTTGGGGTTTGGGCTTATTTGGGTTAGGTTTGGGTTTAGCTCAAAATTGGGCTTTTTGGCTTTGGGTTGAATTTGAGTGGGGTTTGGGTCTAAATTTTGGGCAAATCATGTTAGTATTTTGTTTGTGGGAATGCTAAGGAAGGTTTAGAAAAGATTTGGGGTTAATTGGAGTTGAATTGGGTTAGTTTGGATTAGGTTTGGGTCATGGGTCCAAATTGGGCTTTAAGGCCAAAAGTGAAATTGGATTCAAATGTCAATCAAATTGGATTCAAATGTCAATCAAATTGGATTTGGATTTGGTCTAGATTGGTGTTGGGAATATTGAATTGAAGTTCAGAATTGAATTGGACCAGAATTTGGGTCAATTGGGTAGGTTTGGTTTGACATTGGGTTCACTTTGGGTTAAAATGGGTCAAATTGGGGGTTTTGACAAAACTGGGGTAAATTGAAAAATTTGGCCCATAGTATAGTTGAATAAAATGAAATTGGGAATATTTGGGATTTTTTAGATTTTTCTGGGAATTTTCTGAATTTTTGGATTTTTGGGTCAAGAGGGGTTTTTTGGGTATTTGGAGGGTATTGGGAGGTATTTTTGGAATTTTTGGTATTTTTGGCTATGGATGATCAACTTGATTAGTGAAGAAGTGTTCAAGGTTAATTTTGGGGAATTTTGGGTGATTTGGAAATTTTGAAAAATTTGGGTAATTTCGAGGCTTTGGGTAAGCTAGCGGGTGTAGAGCCCAGGGGTCGAAAATTGAAAATTTGGAAAATTGAAGATTAGGTGAATGTAAGTGGAATAAAATCATTTTGGTTGAGCCATGAAGCCATATCAAGACCACATGAGCCATGAAGGGATTCATTTGAGGCATCCACAATGTTGTTCCTAACCCTCTTAGCCAAGGGCTTAGGGGTTAAGGACCATCCATGTGAATCACCTTTATGAGTCAGGAGGTCAAGTTAGGTATGGGTTTGTTTTTTAGGATGTGTGTGAAAGTGTAGTGTATAGGTGTAGTGTGTGTGTAAGTCGGCCCTTCACTGCACCGGTCACCTGGGGTAGTCCTAAGGCCAAAGAGTCCTATAGGAACTCATCCTTTAAACTTTCACATTTGATTTCAACCCTCTAGGTGATTAGGGGTCTATAGTCAAGTTTGTGGAGTTTGCAGGGAGTTAAGAAGTGGTTTGAATTTCTAAGTGGTGGGTCCCAATTCTAATCCTCTAGGATAGTCAAAGGAAAAGCCTAAGGCTAGATCTTAAGTACTATAGAGAGAAGAGGAGACCTCATCAAAAATGAGGTCAACAGTATTCCAAATCTTCAAAATATATTCTTGTTTAAAAGTTTTGCAACACTTTAAGCATCACATCGAGGTAAAGCAACAACTTCTATAAATTTGGATACATAGTCTACCGCTATCAAAATGTATGTATTTCTGAAAGATGGTATAAATGGCCCTATGAAATCTTATCCCCAAACGTCAAATATTTCAACTTCCAACATATAATTGAGGGGTATCTCATTTCTTCTAGAAATATTGCCTACACGTTAACATTGATCACAATTTTTAATATAAACCTTAACATCCTTAAAAATTGTAGGCCAATAAAGTGTAGATTGTAAGATTTTATATGCAGTTTTACCAACTACAAATTGTCCCCCATAAATAGAATTATGACATTTTTGAATAATTTCATAAGTTTGTTCTAAATGCACACATCTTCAAATAATCAAATCAGTTCCTTGTTTATATAAAAATGGGTCATCCCAAAAATAAGTTATGGCTTCTGATATATATTTCTTCCTCTCTTGGTATTTGAAATCACAGGGTAAAATATCGCTGACAATAAAGTTTACAATGTCAGTATACCACGGAACATGCCACTCATTAACAATGAACAATTTTTCATCAGGAAAATTTTCATTAATTTCTTCATCATCACAGAGACATTTTTCAGTTTCAAGCCTGGACAGATGATTAGCAATTTGATTATCAGCACCCATTCCTATCTATTATCTCGAAATCAAATTTTGCAAAAGAAGAATCCATCTAATCAATCTTGGTTTTGCATTCTTCTTCTTCATTAAATACTTAATAGTAGAATGATCAATATGCACCATACATTTAGTTCCAACTAAATATGATCTAAATTTATTAAAGGCAAATACTATAGGTAATAACTCTTTCTCAAAAGTGGTATAATTAATTTGAGCTTTATTAAGGGTTTTACTAGAATAGTAAATAACTTTTAAAATCTTAGCATATTTCTGACCTAAAACAGCTTCAATAGCATAATAACTAGCATCACATTTTAATTCAAAAGGTTTCTCCCAGTTTGGTGAAACTATAATAGGTGCAGTGATTAATTTTTCTTTAAATGTTTCAAAATCTTTTAGACAATCATCATCAAAATTAAAAATTACATTTTTTACCAGTAATTGACATAAAGGCTTAAAAATTTTTGAAAAGTCTTTAATATAACGCCTGTAAAATCCAGCATGTCCCAGAAAAATTCTAATTCCCCTTACATTAGTTGGGTAAGGTAAATTGGAGATCAATTGAATTTTTGCAGGATCTACTTCCATACCATTTTCTGATATACGATGTCCCAAAACTACTACTCCTGCTACCATAAATTGGCATTTCTCCCAGTAAAGAACCAAATTAGTTTCTTCACAGAGTTTTAGAATTTTAGATAAATGTTCTAGACATGGTGCAAATGAAATTCCAAACACTAAAAAGTCATCTATAAAAACTTCAATTCCTTTTTCTATTAAATCACAAAAAATTGCCATCATACATCTCCGAAATATAACAGGGGCATTATTAAACCAAAGAGCATTCTTTTAAAAGCAAATGTACCATCATAAGGACTGGCAAATGTTGTTTTCTCTTGATCCTAAGGAGCAATTTGAATTTGGTGGTAACCAATAAATCCATTCAGAAAACAGAAGTATTTATCTCCAGCTAGTTTATCCGACATCTGATCTAGAAAAGGAAGTGAAAAATGATCTTTCCTGGTGGCAAGGTTTAATTTTCTATAATCAATGCATATTCACCATCCTATAACTTGTCTTACATGTATTATTTCATTTTTTCGTTAACAGTCACAGTAACTCCTCCTTTCTTAGGAATACAGTGAATATGACTAACACATGCACTATCTAAAATAGGGTAGATAATTTCAGCATCCAACCACTTTAAAATTTCTTTCTTAATAACTTTTTTCATGATAGGATTTAACCTCCTTTGAGGATCAGCCTGAGGTTTGTAGTTATCCTCCATAAGGATTCTTTGCATACAAATTGAAGGACTGATTCCTTTAATATCAGCGATTGTCCATTCAAAGGCTTTCTTATATTTCTTTAAAATTTCATGCAAAATCTCTTCATCTCTTTCAGTTAATTGAGAGGAAATTATAACTGGCAATGTTGAGGAATCACCTAAAAGGGCATACTTTAAAGGATTAGGAAGCATCTTTAAATCAAGTTCAGGAGATTTTTCAATTGATGAACCAAAAGTTTCATCTTTTTCAGTCATGTCCAAAATTTCAAAATTTTCATGAACATAGTTTTAATCTTCCTCATGAAAATCTTTAGAATCTTGTAATTCCTCTTCTTGCTTATGTTCCAATTCTTTACTTTCAGATTTCTCTTCAAAAGTTGACTTGAAACGACATTCACTCAAATATTTGATAACATCTATTCTATAACAATTATCATCTTTACCTATTGCAGGATATTTCATTGACTTTAAAATGAATGTAATAGTTTGATCATTAACTCGCATCGTTAATTCCCCTTTTTGCACATCTATCATCACTGTATCTGTGGCTAGGAAAATTCTCCCTAAAGTCATTGTATCTCTTTATCTTCCTTCATATCCAACAGAATGAAATTAATAGAAAAAATAAATTGATCCATTTTCACCAAAACATCATCGATAACTCCTTTAGGATATGTGATTGAATGATCAGCTAATTGCAAAGTTACAGTGGTAGGGGTTATTTCTCCTAATCCCAGTCTTTTGAATATTGATAATAACTTAAGGTTAATGCTTACACCCAAATCACACAAAGGTTTTCTAAAAAATCTGTCTCCAATTGCACTTGGAATTGTGAAACTTCTAGGATCTTTAAGCTTTTTAGGAAACTTTTTCTGAATTATTGCACTGCACTCTTCACTAAGGGCAACAGTCTCATTATCTTCAAACTTACTCTTTTTATTAAGAATATCCTTCATAAATTTCATATAGCTTGGCATTTATTCTAAGGCTTCAGCAAATAGAATGTCAATTGTAAGCTTCTTAAATATCTCCAAGAATTTTGAAAATTGCTTATACAATTTTTGTTGTCAATGTCTCTGAGGAAATGGAGGTGGTGGCTTTTCTAAATCAACTTTAGGTAGAGAAAAAGGTTTTTCCAAAACTTTCGGAGCTTCCTCTTTTGGTTTTTTAATTTCTTCTTTCTCTACTCCAGTCTCTTTTTGAACTCTACCATCCAACTTTGTTTCACTTCTCAACTGAATATCTTGTACTTGCTCTTTAGTCTTGTCTTTTGGATTTACTACTGTATTACTAAGAAGTGTTCCTTAGGATTTATTACTTAGTGAATTGGCGATCTGTCCCAATTGATTCTCAATATTTTTGATTGTAGCTCCTTGACTTTGTAATTGATTTCCCATTTGTAACACCACTTCTTCTATCAAAAACTTCTTCTCATTAATTTGTGAAGTATTCTAAAAACCTGGAGGATAGGTTGGTCTATAATTATTATTCCCTTGGTTGTTCCAGTTTCCCAATGGGTTTACTTGGTTGTTCCCCCATTGTTGATTACTACCATCCTGATTATTGGTATTCCAGTTAAAGTTTGGATGATTTTTCCAACCTGGGTTATAATAATTGGAATATGGATTATTAGGCTTACTTATAGCATTCAAAGTTTCTGGTGAAGTTTGAGAATCAACGATTTAGCTTAATAAATTTTATTCAATCATGGAACTTGGCTAAGAAAAATTCATCCCAAATTGATCTATCTTCCTTGAAATTGTAGCAACTTGATTTGCTAGCATGCAAAAGCATCATTTTCATGAATGTTGGCTACCCTTTTAGGATTTAAACTTTCAGAAAGCCATTAAAAATTATTAGTAGCTATTTCTTCAATTAAAGCATAAGCATCAGCAAACTGTTTAAACATCAATGAACCACCAGCAGTGGCATCGATAATAGATCTAAGAGATCCAACTAATCCATTATAAAAGGTCTGAATTATTAACCAATCTGGTATAGAATGATGTGGACACTTTCTTAAGAGATCTTTAAAATGTTCACATGCTTCATATATAGATTCCCCTTCAAACTGACAAAAAGGTGTGATATCATTTCTACGCCTCGCAGTCTTACATGGTGGAAAATATTTAGTATGGAATTTTTGTACTAAATCACCCCAAGTTCTGATAGATCCAGGTGCTAATGAATTTAACCAAATCTTAGCTTTATCCCTCAGTGAAAAAGGAAAAAAGTCTAAGTCTAATAGTATCATCTGAAACACCGTTTTATTTAGAAGTAGCACACAATTCTAGAAAATTGACAAGATGTAAATTAGGATCTTCAGTTGGTGCTCCCCCAAACTGATTATTAGATATGATCTGGATAATAGTAGGTTTAAGTTCAAATGAATTAGTACCTACAGCAGGGTGTTGAATACTACCATGAAGTTCATCCACTATAGGGTTACCATAATCTCTTAAAGGTCTAAACTCTTGATGGATTTCATTATTTTGATGGTCTTGATTTACAATTTCTTGAATAGTCTTATCTCTTTCTAAATTTTTAATTCTTTTGATTTTTCTTATAGTTCTCTCCAATTTAGAATTGTAAGGCACAAGTCCTTCAGAACCTGAACTACACATACAAAATTAACAAAATAAAATAAAACACACTAACAAAAACAATGAAAAGTAAAAACTTAATTTTTCTTGAATTTCCTTTAAAAAAAATTTAATTGATTTCTCTGGCAACGATGTCAAAAACTTGATCCCCGAATATTTATGCTTATGATTTAGATATGAAATTATACTTTAATTATTTATAAAATGGGATACTACGCAAGTATATGTATCGTTTATCAAGTAATATAGGACTTTTTAATTAAGCCCTGATATATCGAACCCACAGGGAAATGTCTAAAAATTTAAAGAAATAAAAAAGATAACTTTTCACTTTTTAAAATGATTTTGTAAAGTATGTTTTAAGATATAAAGTTTTAGAAATTTGATTTGGTGTTTTCTGAATAAAAAGTAAAACAAACAACTAAAGTTAACACAACTTTAAAATAGTATGAAAGCAGATGAGAATAAAATATCTTTTTCCTCTTTCAATGAATATGTAATAATTATGAAATTTCGTTGTCGAAGTATCTAAAATGTGTTGTGCCAAATAGAAGCAATTATATTTTTTACCATTACTTGGTTCTATAAAGAACATTGGTTAATTTAATAATTTGAAATCTTGTAGATGGGTTAGGTAGGAAAGATACTAGCTCTCACTCTAGAGTTCTCTCGATTCCCTCCACCTAGGGGCTAACATCTCATAAAAAAATTTTTTACATCAAACTAAATTAAGGGGCTTTATCCTGTCACTCTAAAGTCCTATAGTTTTAGTTTTACTCCTCATTATAAGCATATCTTCCTATTTATTTGCATCTAATCATATGGATTACAATTCTCATCCATATAATTGTATGTGATTCTTTCCAATTTTTGATTGAGACAATACCGCAATGGATCTTACATAATCTCTCAACAAATTTTAACATCTTTATTGGCCAAATCAAGAAGTACACAAAGTAAAAGGTAGTGAATCATCACAACTCCTCCCAACATTGAAATCTTATATTTCACACAACTTCCTTCCATAATTTAATTACTTCATCATTTAAAAGAAAAAAAAACTTCTCAGAATCCATAAAGAAAACACAATCATAAATTGATTTGAAAGTAGAAATCATAGTGAAAATACAATAAGTTTTACTTAAAAAACCAAATCTAAACAAAGTTAAACACTTATCTGAAAATCCTATCAACAAGACTCTTGAAGTTCCTTCGAAACTTTGCTTTCCCATTACAAGACACAATAGAGATTGGCGCCCAACTCAGTAGACTCCAAATCTCTATTCTACTCTTAATAAAAACTAGATTTAATTGATAATAAAAGTGGTGAAGTTGACAAGTGTACTCTCAATAAGTCTCTAACATAAACTTGACTCTTAACACTAATCACACCCTTCAACAATAACCCTTTTTCTGATCTTCAAGTCCTCTTTTTAAAGTTTTCTAAAAAGTGTCTTGGTGACTCTTCAAAAGTATGTCCGCATTCTATGTATCCACCAAGAATGCATTTACCCATTCAAATTTTAAATGAGTTTTGGCGCTGATGGGAAGTTAGTGAGTTTAAACTAGAGGATGCTTCAAAAATCCCTTCAAATTCGCACCAAAATAAAATAAATTCATCACTTTAACTGTGCTGCTAATGCGCTAGCCATCCGGCACTTAAGCACCAGAGGCCAATTTTGCACATCTTTCAATTTTTGCTCCAAATTCGATCCTCTTTTGCTCCTTTCATCATAATCACTCATTTTAATCATACCTGCAAGAAAAATAGAAAAATACCTTCCATTAAAGCACAATATCATCAAAAATAAGTATAAAAATGTTCTTAAAAACACTATATTTTTTAGGTATATCAGTCAAACTTTAACGAAAAAGTCATTTTTGGTTAAAATGGTCAATTTTTGACCCAATGACCACCCAATTGACCCAATAGGTCAACCTATGACTAAAAAGTCAATTTTGGTCAAAATAGTTAATTTCTGACCAAATGACCAACCCATTGGCCTAATAGGTCAACTTTTAACCAAAGAAGTTAATTTTGGTAAAAATAGTCAATTTCTGAACCAATGACCAACCCTTTGACCCAATAGGACAACCATGACT
The DNA here is from genome assembly GCA_022702705.1 of Papilionanthe hookeriana x Papilionanthe teres. Classification (NCBI taxonomy): domain Eukaryota; kingdom Viridiplantae; phylum Streptophyta; class Magnoliopsida; order Asparagales; family Orchidaceae; genus Papilionanthe; species Papilionanthe hookeriana x Papilionanthe teres. The sequence goes on from CM040433.1 coordinate 54,781,243, forward strand.
AAAAACCCAATTTTGGTCAAAATAGTCAATTCCTGATTCAATGACCACCCTACTAACCCAAATGGTCAACTGTTGACCCAAAAATTCAAAATTGGCCAAAATCATCAACCCAAGGCCTAAAGACCACCACATTCACCTCATTGGTCACCTCATGACCTAAAAGTGCAAATTAGGTCAAAATGGTCAAACCATGACCCAAAGATTATTACATTGGCCTTATTAGTCATTCTTTGACATAAGTAATTGAAATTTGATCAAAACAATCCACACATGACACAAAGACAACCACTCAAGCCCCATTGGTCAACTCTTAACCTAAAAGTGTTAAAATATGTCAAAATTGCTAACCCATGTCTCTTTACCACAAAAATTGATTTCAAGGTCAGACATTGACCTAATCAACTTGACATTGGTCAAAGTGACCAAAGAATAATCCAAAAGTCACCACATTGACCCTTGGATTGACTTAAACCCTAAAATTGATCAACATGACCAAATCAAACACTTAATGACAAAACCCATGGACTTTATGACCAAACCAACCATGACAAGGTTGGGTGGGTCACATTGGACATCCTTGGACTAGAATTGGTCAACCTGGGTCAACATTGGTCAACCCTAGTCAACATGTATCAAATTTGGTCAAAACACCCAATTTTGAACCAAAGGTGATGAAATTAATCAAATAATTAATCCCAAAATTATTTTGATAAATTTATTATCTAATAATATAATTTCTAATATTTTTGATTAATTACATAATTAATTTAAAATGGAAATAAAATTAAAAGTTATAAAAATAAAATTTGAACATGTGACACCATTTATGACATAATAAATGGTTTTTAATTTTTCAAATTCATTAATAACATCATGATGACCTCACATGGGTTACACAAAATCCATAAGACCCATTAAAAATAAATCAAACCATTGGGTGACTCAAGAGATGTCACCTTAACTATGGTTAAAAAACATGATGATACTTTAATCATGAAGGAAAATGAGGTGTCATCCTCACCCAAACGCAAACCCTGATTCATTCCCTTGCATGAGATAAGTTGGCCAACTCTTACAAAGAGGTTTCGATCACCCCATAGGCATTCCAATGGTGAATATACATCATTTAAACTTTTCTTTCACCGTGGTTAGAAACCATCATAACCATGATGAGAAGGCATGCTTAAGTTCTCCATACACTCAAAAGAGGAGATAATTAAATCACCACACACCTCTCCTTTCATCCAATGGAAGACGAAAGTTAGTTAAACCACCCTTTACACCATGGTTAACTTCATCATGACATTATATGTGAAATGGGAAAGAGAAAAGGCTATGTGGCATTCTCTCCAAGTTTCATCAAGAGCATGATAAAATTCACTTGGGGAAGGTTGATCTACATCATTTGAACTAATCTACAATCCCCCGAAGTCATCCAATGGAAGCAAGGCAAGCCTTGGGTTAAAACTTCACCATAATTGGAATCCAACATGGTTGACCTTGGGAGATGAGATAAATCCTATCCTCAATCAAAATTCTATCTTCAAAACATTAATGATGGAGTTACCAACTTCCCCAAGAAATTCCAAATCAAATTGAGCTCATCCATGGCTATAAATAAGCCTAACCCGAGAGCTCCCTATAAAGGAGAAGACACACTTACACTGCCTAAGCCCTGAAACATCCAACACAAAAAGATTGCCCTAGGACCTAAGCAATTGATTCCCCATGCATCCAAGCCTTTAAATCCACTCAATCCTCCTAATTAAACTAACCTGAAAACCCCAAAACAGGATAATTTTTGGGTTTGAAATGATGTTATCCAAAACTTCAAATTAACCATCCCTGAAGCTTCCTATGACCCTACGAAGACAAGCCCAATCAAAATTGACCATCCCTATAGATCCTAACCCACTGTATGACCTCCCCCTCTCAAATAGAGATACCTCGAGGACAAAGTCATATACATACCTGATTTCAGCTTAAATTGACTTGGGGAAAAGCTTCTTGAGGTCGAAATGAAGCTTCCAAGCCATCCAATTTGAGTCTATACTCACTGAGGCCAAGGTATGGTTCTTCACACCCAACCCGGGCTTGGGCTTGGTCTAGAGTAGGTTTAGCCAATTCAAAACCCATACAAATCTGTATGGATATGTTCATCTTCTCTAGATGAAGCTCTAGAAATAAAAATCGCTCGATTCCATCAAGAATCAAGCGAGATCTTGTGTCTAGAACATAGACAATTTTCGGGTTAAGATGAAGAGGATGAACGGATGTCGTCCATTTCCGTATTTTGGAAATGGACGACTGTGATTCATTCTAGCTTGATCCGTTGTTTGGATCCCCACAGCGGATCAGCGGCGTTTCAACGCATAGGAGGACATGTGGCGTCATCTGATAATTTAGAGCAAAATTCTAGTTAACCTTAAAATAATCAAAAAATCATATCTTTGCAAAAAAATCATAAAAATGAAACAAAAATACTCTCTGACTCAGCATGATGAGGAGAAAATTATGAGATCAAAATCATAATTTTATTCTTTGTATTTAATTATTTAATATTTAATAATTAAATACTCTATGGAGTATTTTAATTATTAAATATTATTTTCAAAAAAGAAAATCTAAAACTTTAGGAGTATTATCTCTAGGCCCTTAGGAATATTCCCTGATTTTTCCTAGGCTAGGAAAATCCTCTAAGACATCATTTCCTAATTTTCAGGATACTTTGTAATTATTTTAAATAATAATTATAAAAAGGAAAATTAAGGAAAATAAAACTGGAAAATGTTTAGGAAATTTAAGGTGACAAACAATAACCTTAAAATGACAATTCTTAAGCCATTAAACAATTTTAAATGACAATTTCAAATTTAGGGTTAAAGTTTATTATAACTTAATAATCTAAAACCCTAAAAATTCTATTTTCACTCAACTTAGCCTATTCAACAATAGACTAAGTCAAAATTGACTATAACCCAAAATAGACTCAAGACCAACTTAAATTAAGTCTAAAACATCAAATTATACCTAATTAAAACCTTAATTAAACTATTATACCTTAATTACATTAGGATAAATATAAAATTAACACTTTAATTAAGTTTATAAACATATTAAACTTAATTAACTTAATTAAACCTTAATGGCATTAAGTTTAATTTAAAATTAGACTTTAATTAAGTTTTAAGAAATATTAAGCTTAATTAATTCAAAATTAAAACTTTAATTAAGTTTAAGGACATATTAAACTAAATTAACTTAATTAAACATTAATTACAATATGTTTAATTAAAAATCAGACTTTAATAAAGTTTAAAAACATATTAAACTTAATCAAACTTTAATTAAGTTTAAGGACATATTAAACTTAATTAACCCATTGAACCTTAATTACATTAGGTTTAATACAAAATCACCACTTTAATTAAGTTTAAGAGTATATTAAACTTATTTAACTTAATTAAACCTTAATGACAATAGGTTTAATCCAAAATCAAATCTTAATTAAGTTTAAGGACATATTAAACTTAATTAACCCATTAAGACCTTAATTACATTAGGTTTAAATAATTCTTAAAACATAATTAATTCTAAAACATTAGACTTAATTAAACTATTAAACCTTAACCAATTAAGTTTTAATCAAAATTAAACCTCAATAAAGTCTAACACTTTAGACTTAATTAAAATATTAAGCCTTAACCAACTAAAGTTTAATCAAACTTAACCCTAATTAATTCCAACATATTAGACTTAATTAAAATATTAAACCTTAACTAACTAAGGATTAATCAAAATTAAACCCTAATTAAGTCTAACACATTAGACTTAATTAAACTATTAAACCTTAACCAACTAAGGTTTAATTAAACTTAAACCCTAATTAATTCTAGCACATTAGACTTAATTAAACTATTAAACCTTAACCTACTAAGGTTTAATCGAAATTAAACCCTAATTAAGTCTAACACATTAGACTTAATTAAAGTATTAAACCTTAACCAAGTTAGGTTTAATCAAACTTAAATCCTAATTAAGTCTAATACATTAGAGTTAATTAAACTATTAAACCTTAACCAACTAAGGTTTAATTATACTTAAACTCTAATTAAGTCTAACACTTTAGACTTAATCAAACTATTAAACCTTAACCAACTAAGGATTAATCAAACTTAAACCTTAATTAAGTCTAATACATTAGACCTAATTAAATAATTAAACCTTAACCAACTAAGGTTTAATCAAACTTTAAACCCTAATTAAGTCTAACATATTAGACTTAATTAAACTATGAATCCTTAACCAACTAAGGTTTAATCAAAACTAAACCCTAATTAAGTCTAAAATGTTAGACTTAATTAATCTATTTAACCTTAACCAATTAAGGTTTAATCAAAATTAAACCCTAATTAAGTCTAACACATTAGACTTAATTAAACTATTAAACCTTAACCAACTAAGGTTTAATCAAACTTAAACCCTAATTAAGTCTAAAACATTAAACTTTATTAAACTATTAAACCTTAACCAACTAAGGTTTAATCAAAGTTAAACCCTAATTAAGTCTAACACATTAAACAAAATTAAACTATTAAACCTTAACCAATTAAGGTTTAATCAAACTCAAAACATAATTAAGTCTAACACATTAGACTTAATTAAACTATTAAACCTTAACCAACTAAGGTTAATAAAATTTAAACCCTAATTAATTCTAACACATTATACTTTATTAAACTATTAAACCTTAACCAACTAAGGTTTAATCAAAACTAAACCCTAATTAAGTCTAACAGATTAGACTTAATTAAACTATTAAACCTTAACCAACTAAGGTTTAATTAAACTTAAACCCTAATTAAGTCTAACACATTAGACTTAATTAAACTATTAAACCTTAACCAATGAAGGTCTATTCAAACTTAAACCTAATTAATTCTAACACATTAGACTTAATTAAACTACTAAGTCTTAACCAACAAAAGCCACCTAGACCTAAAACCTAACTTAAGTCCAACCCATGTTGGACTTAAGTCAAATCTAACTTAGGTTCAACATGACATGAATCTAAGTTTAATAAAAAACCTAACTAAAAATTCAACCCATATTGTACTTAAGACAAACCTAACATAGATTCAACAAGACATGAATCTATGTCAACCCAAACCTAACTTAAAATCCGACCCATATTGGACTTAAGACAAACCTAACCTAGATTCAACGTGACGTGAATCTAAGTAAACCTAAACCTAGCTTAAGTTCAACCCATATTAGGCTTATGTAAAACCTAACTTAAGTCCAACCCATATTGGACTTAAAGTCAAATCTAACTTATGTTTAACATGACATGAATCTAAGTTAACTTAAAACCTAACTTAAGTCCAACCCATAATCTAAGTTAATCAAAACCTAACTTAGAATCAAAATGACATAAATCTAAGTTAAACAAAACCTAACTTAGGTTCAACTTGACATGAATCTAAATTAAACAAATATGACATGAATCTAAGTTAAACAAAACCTAACTTAGATTCAACATGACATGAATCTAAGTTAAACAAAACCTAACTTCAGTACAACTCGACATAAATCTAAGTAAACCTCAACTCAAGTCTAACCTATATTGGACTTGAATCAAACCTAAACTTAGGTGTAACATAACTTAAACCTAAGTCAAACTCAACATAAATTTTAGGTTTAGCCTTATTGAACTTAACTTAACTTAGGTTTAATCTAAATTAAACCTGAGTTAGCCAACATGATGAAAATAAAAATATTTGATTCAAATGACGTGGAATCTAATTATCAGACTTCTAATCGACTTAATATTTTTAGATTCAAACAACATTGAATCTAAAATATTAGAATCTAACTTTTTGTTAGATTTTAAGTCTAATCACAATTAGACTTAATATATTTAGATTCAAACAAAATTGAATCTAAAATATTAAAATCTAATCTGTTGTTAGATTTTAAGTCTAATTAAAATTAGACTTAATATATTTAGATTCAAATGGCATTGAATAAAAAATATTAAAATCTAACTTTTTGTTAGATTTTAAGTCTAATCAACATTAGACTGAATATATTCAGATTCGAAATGACATTGAATCTAAAATATTAAAATCTAACCTTTTGTTAGATTCTAAGTCTAATCAACAAATAATTTAACACTTTTAGATTCAAATGACATAGAATCTAAAATATTAAAAATCAAACTTTTAAGTCTAATCAATATTAGACTTAACATTTTAAATTCAAATGACATAGAATCTAAAATAAATTTTTGATTAAACTTATCATTGTTAGATTCCAATGACATCAAATCTAAAAATCTATCTTTTTGACATTAAAATACAACTTAAACTAAGAATAAGTGTTAGATTTTCTTTACATATTATAGGGTGTGCTAACTTTATTTTGCAGGACGATCAAGATGAAACGACGACATTAATTTCTTTTTAGATTTTCTTTACATATTATAAGTTGTACCAACTCTATTTTGCAAGACGACAATATGAAAATGGGACAAATGACAACAAAACAAAACAATACCATAATGACATCAAAACAACGACATTGACAAAACAAAAGAGAACAAATAACATTAAAATGACAAAACTAAGACAAACAAAACCAAAACTTTTAGGATAGTCACTAAATCAAATAACAAACTACAAAACAATAAAATAATGACATTGACAAAAAAATTAAAAATGAGAAACAACAAAACAAAAATAAAAATTGACAAAATCAAACTTTTAGGGTAGTGCCTCACATTACCCTTAGGATTAAACGTTGACGTTTCTTTCCATGAAACTTTTTAGAAAACAAGTGATTAACATTGATCAAAAGTTTTCTTAGGCAACTATAATTGTCTAAGAAGTAATTAACTATAGGAGCTTGCTTATATAGGTGATTTTAAGAACTCAGGATAAATATTATATCTAAAATATCTCTTGTTACCAAAACTTCATTATCCTTATATAAGACTTCTATACATTCTAGAATTTTCTTTTATAAGGATTATTACCGACATCTCTTTTTCTACTGTTTTTTATCTTATTAACCCTTATTTTCTTCAAATTTCTTACAATCTAAGGATTCTTTTATGGAATCCAAAGAAATAACATTTATTAAAGATTAGGGCAATATTATAGATAAACAGAGTGGCGACTCCAAAACAATATCGACTTCGACACCGAAAAAATCTCTGACACAGCTACGAACGCCGACAGACCTATAGTAGAATATCTTCGAAAGAACAAACTAGTCTACAATAGTAAATCTTTTCCTTAATTTAAACAACAAGTTATAGGGCTTCAAAGTAGTCCGCCTACTGCGACATAAATCCTTAACTTATCTTTTAAGCCTTTGTACAACCATGTTGTGCAATTTAAGCCCTAACTCGTCTTAGGATTCCATGATCGTCTTTTGATACGACATAAATTCTCATATCTTCTAGGCTATTTGTATGATTGGTATCATGCAAGTGTAAGCCCTACAATACAAAATTTTCATGATGAAACATTAAATAATTTCTCTTTGAAACTGAAGCCATACTATAGGATAGTTTGGGAAGTCACCTAGGTCCTCTTCAGGATTTGTGACATCCCCTACCTTTATTCCTTTTTGATTCCATAGAAACTATTCCCATTTATCCTTTCTCATTTAAATTTCCTATGTCTAACCTTGAAAAACCTAAAATTGAAATTTATGAAGACATTTTCTTTTATCTAAATCAAGAGTTTTCTTAGGCGAATTCGTTTGTCTAAGATGTAATTAACTATAAGGGCTTGCTCTTATAGGAAACTTTAAGAACCCAGCTTTATTTTAAACCTTATCTAATCGTTTATATTAGATATGAGAACTTGTCAGTCAACATAAAGGTTTTTGCATATCAAAATGGATGTTAAAACTTCTACAGTTTATTTAATCGAGCCTCAATATCAAACAATGTGTCTATTGTTTGGGTAGATGCATGGCTAGTAATGTATTGCTCGTTTATTTAAACAATCAAACACACGGGATCGGTTCTGTTTTGTATTTTTTAATTCTAAAATATTACTTATCAAAACAATATATATATATATTAAATTAAATATTATTAAATTGGGTGACGTGATTTCTATTTGGCGACCGATAACTTCTAATTTGACAACTTACAATAGCTTCACAGAATATTTTAACACCCTGGTTGGCCATACTAGGAGTAAATGAATTTTATAGGTTAACAAATAACATAGGTCAAGAATGCAAAGAAAAAGTACTATAGGAGCAATACTTAAAAAAATCAAAATTGAATCCACAACCCGTATATCATAGAGACATGGTGAAAAAACTAGGCACACATCATCAAGAAAGCCATAACAAAGAAAACTATGCATGATTTCTGTGCAAGAATAAGAAACATGTTAAAGTTATAATATACTCTCTTCTCCACAACAACAACAAGTCATTCCTCTCACACAATATTCTCTCACAACCCATAAGACAAGAAGATGGAATAATCCTTTCTCAACCTAAGGAAGGAGAAAGCCTCAAGGGGAAGCACTCTAAAAACTCCCTAATCTCTACCTCCAGTCGTCTCTAATTCTCCTTGGATCTTAAAGTTGTTGAAAGAAGAATATAAACCATTCCTATATAAAAATCACAAGTTTAACAAGTAATTATCCTCCTGAAGGATTTCATCTTTTATCGACATAGTTACACCTACCCTCCAAAAAATGCGGCATGGTCACACCTGTTATTAGTGTGTTCATGTTGTCGGTCTGAAATTGTAGTGTGATAACGCCACATTCTGATGTTATCACACAACTACTATTGAGCATATGGTGTGATCACACCACCTCTAGACAGGATCACATCGCTTCAAGCCACTTTTACATTGGTTTTCATCATTCTATATTGCTCGTATTAAATACATGTAACATGCACAACATTGAGAAAAGTCTTTCTCAAGTGTAAAGCATTGATAAATAAGTAAAAATACTATGTAAAATGTAGGTAAATGGACAGGTAAAATCATGTATAGTTGTGGCATGTCACGTGTAAACCACATTTCCAATATGTGAGTCTCTGTGCTTTCTAGTCTAAATATGATCAGTCGTTTTCTAATACTTCCTATCTCTAAGGTAGTGATTCTCAAACTTAACATTGCTCATACTTTTCCACAAGACTCCTAGAACTTTGGATCCATCGGTGCTGGAGGAATTCCCTTTGGGCATCATGATGATGTGGCCTGGTATGAGTGGATTGGGTTAGTCAACATTAATTTTCAACTCAACCCTTTGAGTCAATAGATCTAGGAAAGGATAACTTCTATTTTTAGTTGACGATATATTTATAAATTATACATGATGTGTCTCTTTATTTGCTACTTTGAATGATATTATAATGCTTTCAATAATGTTTTAGTGTTCATCTATAAGAATCAATTAAGGGGAGCAACCTGAATTCAAAATAAGGTAAAAATGAGTAAAATTGTGTTTTGAGCTTCTAGATGCAGGACCGAAACCCTAGCACCAATACCAGTTTAGAGAAAAGCGAAAACCAAGAGCTTAGAAACTTCATGACACAAAGGTGGCACTAGGCCTCTCCAAATTGGGCGTGTAGGTGTCAGGAAATGCAGAACGTTGTTTATTTTTTTTTCTAGCACTTGGAATGTTGGTGCTAAACATGTGGTGCCTAAGCATTATTGTTCAAAGCCTAGGCTCCACGACAATAGCACCTAGGTGCTGCAATGAACATTATATTTACAACTCCTAGGCACCAACTATGGGCACCTAAGCACCAACACTCTTAAATAGATGGCTCCAACAATTTTGCACATCTTTTTTTCGGGAGAACTTATGTAATTGATGAAAATGATGTTATGAGCGCTTTTTCTTCTTTACTTATACAAATTGGAGAAGGTTAAACAACTTACAAGGTGTATTGGAGATTTGTAAAGTGAGAGTTTGAGAGGATTGAGAGAGTGTAATACTTATTGTTAGCGACTACATCTTAATGCTTTGTGTTGGGAAGGAGATAAGTACATGTAAGTGATATTTTTCTTAAGATTTCATGTTAGTACTTATCGTATGATAGATTTTCATAATTTAAAGTTTGATTTGATGTGTTTTGTCATGAGTAGTGAGAAGTAATTTTTCTTACTCTATTGAAATGGACAATTGATAGGATAGAATTGGGATTTCTTGGATAATTTTTCTTAAGTTCTCATATTAGTGTTATGTTATCCCTTGATCATAATTTACATTCTACATGGACAATAAATTAGTAAAAATCTGTTGTTAACTCTGAGATCCAGAAGAATTAAGTGTAGAATGAAAATGGATAACCACATAAACTCAATGGAAATGGAATATATCCTTTGAGTTTATGCAATCAATAAGGAGATGATGTTGATTGTCTTAAACATAAGATTTAGAGAACTAAACTCATGAAAACCAATCTTTCTTTAACCATTGAATGGTGATAATAAAGTCGATGCTCTTGATTGACGTTAGACCTTAATCACTTTCTCAATTCTATATGTCATTGGACAAGCTCAAGGGGAAAATCGTTCTAAAACACAACTTCTTTGAATTGGCTCTTACTTTCAAGGATAGTTACTTTCTAAAAAATAGGATACATATTTATTTAAAATTGCTGACTAAATCTTTTTATGCTAGGACAAGTATTAGTAAACTAGAATTTCTAAATGTATTTTTTTTCTCGTTCGTCGTGGAACCAATAATAGAAACTCTATACTGGTACAAGTAGTATGCCATGTATACTTGCGTGAGTCGTTATTATTTTGCAACACTTAAAGTGTGTCAAGTCTTTTGGTGTTATCGTCGGGGTATAATGATGAAATCCAATTTTTAGTTGAACATTTAGGATTTATACTTGAAAGTTGTTGTGTTAATTTGTAATTGTCAATTATTTCAAGTTTCTTTTACACAAAAATACAAAATTATTTGTTTGATCCCTGTTTTATATGTGCTTTTGTATCCTGCTTTTAATTATTTCAAAATCCTTGTTGATTGATTGTTGATAGCCTGTTTGAATTTCCTCTCACTTGTTAGAATGGTCTTACTTTCTAAAATTTAGGATAGAGGTTTATTTAAAAATGTGTGTTAGGACAAATATTAGTAAAATTGAATTTCTAAAAATTTGTTTTTTTCTCGTTCTCTATTTGGTCGACAACCGAAACTTTTAATTGGTACTACTGATATGTCACGTATATTTTTGTGAGTCGTTATAGCACTTAAAGCAAGTCAATATTTTGGCGCCATTGTCAGGCAACGACGGTGAAATCCAATTAAGAGAATTTTAGTTGAACTTTTAGGTCTTAGACTTGAAACTTATTGTATTAATTTGTACTTGTCCATAATTTCAAAAATCCAAAAATATTTTGTTTGATCAATGTTTAATATCCTCTTTTGTATCCTACTTTTAATTATTGCAAAATACTTGTTGATTGATTGTTGACTTTGTGTTTAATTTGATATTGTATGAACTTATTTGGTTTGTTTCTTTTTCTTGCTAGTTTGAGTGTTACCATGTTAGTGTATGTGTAGTTTAAGATCTTCCGAACTAAAAGGAACAATAAAAAAAATCAGAAAATTTAAAAGAATTCAAAAAGAACTCGAAGAGACGGCATGCATACCTTAGAACAACATTGATGCTATGGACAAAATGACATGCCTAGGCCATTTAGGGATTTTGCAAACCCTTCATTATAAGAAATCCACTTAAGCATCAATGCTCTTGTCATAGAGACCAACTAGTTTGAATTAAAGCCTGCCATTAGCTGGACGGTGGAGAACAATCTGTTTGGGGGGACACCTTTAGAACACCTAATTCACACTTAGCGAGCTTTCATGAATTGTGTGCCACATTTTGATATAACGGTGTCTCCAACGAAGTTGTAAGGCTAATACTTTTTCTTTCTTTATTGAGGGATAAAGCTAAAATGTAGCTTAATTCCTTAGCACTTAGATCTATTAGAACATGATATGATTTAGTCAAAACATTTTTAGAAAAATATTTTCCAACATAAAAAATGACCAAACTTAAGAACGATATTACCACTTTTATCTAGTTTAATAGAAAATCCATTTATGAACCCTGAAAATGATTTAAAGTAGGGGTGAGCATTTGGTTGGTTCGGATGAATCAGTTTTAAAATTGGACAAACCAATTATAACTGATATCCATTATATGGAAACTCGAACCAATCTAGATTTAGATAAAACTGAATTAACCAAACAAAAATTTTATTTGGTATAAACAATTTGATTATGAAAAAAATCAAAATTTAATTGTTTGTTGAAATTTGGCTATGAACAGACATTATGAATCACATGTCTTATTCACCTAATATCGATTTGATTTGATGAATCCTTTTATTTATTTTGATCAAACATTATAGATAAAATTTTTTTTAATTTGTTAGTTTATTCAACGTTAAATTAAAATCTAATAAAATTTTCAGCGTTTTAGTCACTTTGTTTAAAGGAATTAAAACTGAACTGAAAATCGAAAACCCTGTATTGAAGTTTTAAAAGCCGAAAATCAAAATTTAGTTTTGAAACCGAACTGAACCAACCAAACTTGATTAGTTCAGTTCAATTTTTCAGTTTTCAACAAATAAATGCACACCTCCTACTAATGATTATTTGATTAATATTAATACCTTGGAATAAATAATCATTTAGGGCCCGTTTGGGACAACTTATATGTGCGCAGCGTTCTAAAAAACGCCGTCTAACCGTTTGTTTCGAGCATTTTTGAAAACGCTGTCTGTCGCGTTTGGGTTTTTTACACTAAACGCAAGCCGCGAGTCGACCCCTGCGGTCGACCCCTTAGCCGCGTTTCAGAATAAACAGTTTATCCTGAAATGCACAAACTACTCCAATCATATTTAAAAACAAAAAAAAAAACTAAAAAAATTATATCTTAGAAATGTGGCCACTTTCTTACAAAAAAAATTTTAAAATAATTAGAAAAAACATAATCAACGAAAAGAAGTTTAACAGTCAGTGTGCTGATCCCTAAGGCATCTAAATTCGCAGAATGTCACATTTCACCAGTACACCTTCAAAATTGCTGAAGTCTTCAGCTTTCAAGCCCGTTTTATTTTTTGGATGCTCTTAAATATGCTCCTTTTTTATATGCTTTTATATATATATATATATATATATATATATATATATATATATATATATATATATATATATATATATTAGATAAAGGAGACTATTGCTCCCTACGCGTTTCATCAGAAAAAATCGAAATACAGCCCGCGAAAGAAGTCCTATCTAAACACAAAAAAAAAAAAAAGAAAACAAAACAACACACTCAAGAAAACTAGAAAAAATGTCTTCTTTCAAAAAAAAGTAAAAAATACATCAGAAAAGTAAAAAAAAACAAACAGAACAACACGAAAAAACCAAACTAATAAGATAAACAATCAGATAAAACAATTTGCCATAAAATAGGAGGAACAAGATGAAAAATTCGAGCATCAAAAAGATTAAGACCCCATTTGGCTGACCAGTGAGCAGCCATGTTGTCATTTCTCCTAATATGAGACCATTTGATGACCAAATGTCTGGAAAAGTAATGAATCAATTTCATTTCAGTAGTAATACTCCAATGGTACGATTCCCGCAAATAACAACACTTCCAAAGAATTAAAGAATCGGTTTCAACTCAATAAATTTCCAACCTTTAAAACGGGCTATAAGTAGACCATAAACAATAAGCATCAGCTTCAGTAACAAGAGAGGAGATAGGAAAAGATCTAGCAGCGAACCAGCAGATAATAAGACCAAAAGAATCACGGCAAATACAACCAATGCTAGCAGCATTATCTTTCCAACAACCATCAACATTAATTTTTATAAAAGGGGGGCAAGGCTTGCACCAATGCACAATAGGATCCATATTAACGTGATGCTAGGATTAAGATCCAGAGAATGCAACATACAGAAAAGAAAAGAAGAAATACCTTTTTTCGAAATAGATAAAAATTTCAAACTTTTGAAAAGATAACTAAGAATAAGGTGAAAAATATGATTCAGGTTAGGAGCAACATTAGAGAATTTAGCATTATTACGAGTGATCCAAACGAACCAAAGAATGACAGCAGACATCGAGGCAATAAAACCCTTATCAACCGTCCTCCAATGATTCAATAACTCAAGAATATAGTTGTACTCTAAAAAGGTAATGTTGAGATTAAAAAACTCAATGCATCTGATCCACACATTAAGAACAAAAGGAAAATGTAAAAAAGATGATTTAAAGTTTCAGAGTTGGAATTGCATAAGATACATTTAGATGCCATTCTTATCCCTTTCAATTTAGAATATCATCGGTAGGGATGATAATATGCAGAAGCCTCCAATTAAAGAAATTAATAGAAGGCTTCAACCAAGTACTCCAAAGCCAACAACAACTCATGCCCTGAGAGCAAAAAATAGTTTTAACAAAGCACTTAGAAATAGAATCACCTAACTTACTTTTAATCATAGCCTTATCAGGCATATGATTAAGAATATGAATGCTGCTAATAATGGCAGCATCATGAGAATTCACCAAGGATAAAAGTCTCCTTAAACACCAAGCATTATCCAGCCACAGATCCTTAACTTGAACAGTAATGTCAGCTGGCCCACCATAAAGGTTAGCCAAACAGCCTTTACCCATCCAGTCATCAAACCAAAAAGAGCAGTTACCATTAACAATATCCCAAAAATAAACTCTTCAGTAATCTGGGCCACATTAAGCATAGAGCGCCAAGTATGAGAGTCACCCTTTTTAAAAGTAATAGCTAAAGGATGAGAATTACCACAATACTTAGAAATCATAAAGGTGGCCCATAAAGAATTATTCTGACGAAAACGATACCAAAGTTTCATTTTTACTAATAGTAATGGAGTCAGAAAGACTTCTAACTCCCAAGCCACCTTGATCAGTGGGCTTACATAATCTTTTCCAGCACATCCAGTGAATTCTAGAATGGTTTTTACCTTCCCATAAAAACGTATTAAAAAGACATTCAATCTTTTTAATAATGGATATGGGCATATTCATAATCTGAAGAGAGTAGAGAGGAAGAGAAGTAAGAATGCTTTTAAGAATAGTAATGCGCCCCCAAAGGAGAGAAAACGATTCTCCCAAGAAAACAACTTATCCTTGATCTTGTCAACAAAATTTAAGAAAAGAGAAGAACGTCCCTTTCCTTTATTTAAATTTAATCCCAAATAGGATAAAGGAAGGGAAGCTGAATGGCAGCCAGTATAGTCAGTAATCCATAATTTGGAAGAGATGGAAACTTTCTTAGAACAATAAAAAGAACATTTCGAAGCATTAAATTGTAAACCAGAAACCTCTTGAAAATGATGAAGTAAACTCCAAACTTTTTTAATAGAAGAATTGTAGGCATTTGGAAAAATGATTAAGTCATTTGCAAAACAAAGATGATTTATCAGTAAATTACCTTTATGTATAAATCTCAGAGAAGGAGAAGTAATAAAAAGGCAATTCATACATCTAGAGAGGTAGTCAAAAGCTATAATAAAGATGTAAGGAGAAAGAGGATCACCTTGTTTAATACCTTTAGAAGAACTAAAAAAACCATGTTTATTACCATTTATGAGAAGAGAATAGAAATTGCCACTGAGAATTCTGTAAACCAGCTGACAAAAGGAATTATTAAAACCAATAGCAATGAGAATGTCCACGATAAATTCCCATCTAATCGAGTCAAAAGCTTTCTAAATATCCATCTTAAACAAAATATTACCACCTCTTTTATTTCTATCAATATCAAGTAAATGTTCTTGCACAATGAGAGCATTATTACAAATACTTCTACCTTTTAGGAAGGCAGATTGATTAGGACTAATAATCGAATCATGCATAGGTTGTAAACGATTAACCACAATTTCGAAATAATCTTAGAGAGCACAAAATTAAGACAAATAGGCCGGAAAGCATCCCAAGTATGAGCATTATACATCTTGGGAATAAGGACAATATTAGAAGATTTAAAATACTTAGGTAAATCATTACCTTTAAAGAAATCTTTAACAGTATCACAAACCTCTTGATGAATAAAATTCCAACCCTTCTTGTAAAATTCCACATTAAAACCGTCAGGCCCAGCAGCTTTACCATCTTCCATGAGATCAATAACCTGTTTAATTTCAAGAGTACTAGGAACACAAGTGAGGCAGGAGTTGTTAATAATAGGAGAATTCATATAAACCGTGGAATAAATAGTTGAAAGAGAACCATTTTTCTCATTGATGAAATTTGTAAAATAAGAAATTCCATCTTGTACAATCTCATCAGGATTAGTTAGGAAAGATCCATTATCTTTACAGATCTTGGATATCCAATTAGCTTGAGTTTTGTTCTTGATACAAGCATGAAAGACTTTATTATTTCTATCACCATTTAAAAAATTAAGCTTAGAAGCTTTTTGAGCATAAAAGGATTCTTCTATAGCAATAGCATCCAACGAGCTTTGTTGGCCCTGAAGAAGGGAAAACTCATCAATATCATTGTTAGCATAAGCAGTTTCATGTTTTTTAACATTTATTTCCTCAGTTTCAATATTCTTATGGAGATTACCAAAGGTATGCCAATTCCAGAATTTAAGAACTCTAGCAAAATTCTTATGTAACATCCACAACTTATACCCCACAAGCTCAACAATATCAAGCTTCCAATTTTCACGAAGCAAATCATTGTAAGTAGGGTGAAGAAGCCACATGTTAAAAAACTTAAAATGATATTTAATAATAGAACTAGGATTGCTGACTTTCAACAGAATAGGAGCATGATCGAAGCGATAATAGATAAATGATTTACTCTATAAGGAATAAAAATACTCAGCCAATTAGAATTAGCAACAAATCTGTCTAAACGTTCGAAAACTTTCCCACGGTGCCAAGTAAAAGGATTACCATTGAAACCTAAATCAAACAAACTTAAATCAAAAAGTAAATCATTAAAATTATTAATAAGTCTCAAATTGCGTTTACAACCCCCACGCTTTTCAGAAACAGAAGAAAGCATATTAAAATCACCACCCATGAGCCAAGCTTCATTAACAGGGTTAATAGACGTCAGAACATGCCAAAGATCAGCACGGGTCATCTTGTTACAACCAGCATAAACAATGGTAAACAGGAAAGAATCATTAAGAAAATGAATCCTTAAGTGAAGTAGTTGCTGATGATTAATAAGAATATCGATTTGAATAGAATCCTTCCAAAGAAACTAGATCTTATTATTAATATTAGCACAGTAATTGAAATTGCTGAAATTTCTTAAGTAAAAAGCATTATTCAATTTAGCAACAAGAGGTTCCAAAATACCAAAAAATTTAAGTTGAAGAAAGAACAAGATTTTTAAGACGATTAGAGGCGCTAGCTTTAGCTATACCTCTAACATTCCAGATCAAAGTATTAAACTTCATAAGAAACAGATTTACCCCGTGTAGTGAGAATACCTTTAGGATGACTGTCTGCATCGTTATCCATAGTAGCTAAAGCATTGGCAATAGGGTTGACATAGCTTAGCTCTCGATTACCTCTAAACTTTCTTTTCTTAGAAGATTTTTTAATCATCCAACCTTCATCAAGCTCAAGAAGGTTAGGGCCATGAGTTTCCAGAAACGAGTTTTTAGAATAAACAACCAATTGATTATCACGTTCTTGAACATCGGTATCATGATGAATAGGCTGCTGAACATACATTTGGGGCGTATTATCAAAAGAATTGAAACCATTAGAATTCAGAGATAAAGAGACAGTTAGATTTTTAGAATCTAAAACAAAGGGATCCATCGTAATGTTATTATTCATCGCATAAGAAGAATCTTTATTCGGAGCGATTCAGAAATTAACATAAGAGAGTTATCCATCATGTTTTTTTAGCAGAATTGGACTGAGGAGAAACATGCGTAAGAGAGACATTCAAATTAGAAGTATCATCCTTTTTGGAAGAAAGTAAAGAATTCCTAGTTCCAATATCTGATTGTGTATGAAGATTATTAGCCTAAGGAATGTTTTTATTTTGACGTAATTCAGGGTGAGCATGAAAGCAGTGGGAGACTAAATGTCCAAAAATTTTACAATGTGAACAATAATGGGGAATAAACTCCGCCTCGATTTTTTGACAGTAACCATCATAGGAATCCTCTAGCCATATCGAGTTAGGAAGGGTCAAGGTGACATCGCGTTCAACCAAGATTCTTGCCAGACCAGGCCTAGAATGATCATTAGAAGGAGCATCGATGGAAAGGGGCTTCCCAAAAATGTCACCTACAGAATAAAGAACTTTAGGATTAAAGAATTGAAGCTTTAGCCCTGGTAATCGAATCCCTATGGAAACAATAGGAGATTCCACCAAAGGATTGAAACCGGGAGTCCATTTCAAAAGTTTCATATAAAATTTTTCGATCATCAAGACTTTCTTCATGAATAAGGAGGTGTAATCCTCTTCATGTTGTAATTTTATCATGAAGTTCCAATTATCAATCAATCCCAAGGTCCAATCACCCTAAAGATGTAAATCAGAAAAGAAAATTACGAATTAGATCAAACTTGGGATGATCATACAAAAATTTACCGATCTAGGTGTACCGTAAGGGTTCTAGCAGGATCTCAGTATCCTCCTTAGTAAAAATAAGAGTGGGTTTACCATTTTTGTGAGAAGCCCTTTTAAGTAAGCCAGAAGCATCACAATCCACCAGTTGATCTTGGAAGTCCGCCGGGAAACGAAAATCTCCCACCGTCTTCGATTTACTAAAGATAACGTCGCGAAAAGAAGGTGCCATCGAAGCCATGAATCAGGCAAGATTAAGAAAATCCGCCACAAGAGACGAAATGGAAGGAGAAAGGGAAAACCGAAAACCCTAGAAAGGCAGGGGCGCTCTCAACGAAGCCTCCACTTCAAGAACCGCATGGCTCTTCACTCTCGGCTCCATTGAGAAGTCCATATATCGCTTATATATATATATATATATATCTGTGTGTGCGCGCGCGAGCTTGGGTGAGTCCGCGGTCTTTGACGTAAGACTCTCGGGTCAAAGGTTCGAATCTTACCCCTTTTGGGAGGATTCGAATAGCACACGGGATTGGAATGGGGGGTCCGCCCCTTGGTCAATTCAACCTATAGGGGTTGATCGTCGGTTGTGGACTGTCGATCAATCTTTGAAAAAAAAAAATGTGTGTCTGTGTGTGTGTAAAAGTAATGGTCGTTCATATATGAAGAAAACATATGAAATATATAATTAATTTTAGTTACCCTAATGAGGTGCAAAGTGAGTCTCCTTTTTGACAAGGGACAAACCGCTTCTCCATACCTAGCATGAGAGGGGTTAAGACAACGAAAGAGCAATAAAAATTCTTGGAGGGCAGAAAGCTAAATTGTTCTCTCAAATAAGTAAATATCTGACTTTGAGAGGGGAAGCAATTGACTCCTTTGAATCGGAAAAATTATTGCATATAGTATGCAGAAATGTATCCGGTGTCTGATCTCCTCCACCCATCACACCAAAGGTGTATAAAAAGGGCCCTATTTTTATTATGTTTTTTAATTAAAAAAATGATGAATCTGTGATGAACGTAAATGACCACGCACGCGATATGCAATATTTTTTCTTTGAACTGCTGCAAATGCCGCGTGGAGAATAAAAGGTTAAAAAACATAACAATTTTGATTTCTCTTTTCTCAGGAATTTCAATTGACTTTAAAATCAGTTACCGACGAAATTTAAAATCATTAATATAGCGCTAAAAGCAGCAGGTTGACAATTCCTAATTAAAAATTATTTCAGTTAAGTATTTTCTTAAAATGTCGCTTATTCATATGAAAGGTAAATATTTCAAATCAAGCTGTCATTTTAAGATAAATAAATAATTTAAAAATTTTAAACTAAGTTGTTAGCTGTAATTATATGTAATCAACGCGGTTGGAATAAGCCTCGTAGAAATCATAATAGTTTGTTTCATAGCGTGTTTCTAATAGAATTTATATTGGATTTTTAATGTGAATGCAGCATAAATTCTGCCAAACGACCAAATAATTGCACAATACATTCAACTAGCGGTTAAATTCAAGTTTGATATGTTTTGGACGTAAATTCCGGGTTATTAAGGGTCCGTTTGGGTAGCTTATAAGTTCAGCTGTGTTTTCAGGTGTATTTGAAAACGCCACCAACTGTGGTCTAGTTTTTTACATTACACGCAGGCCGCAAGTCCACGGTCCACCAACGGACCGTATTTCACGATAAATTATTTATTCTAAAATACACAAACTGCCCAAAATATAACTTAAATTACGTTGAATT
Organism: Papilionanthe hookeriana x Papilionanthe teres; assembly: GCA_022702705.1. NCBI lineage: Eukaryota > Viridiplantae > Streptophyta > Magnoliopsida > Asparagales > Orchidaceae > Papilionanthe > Papilionanthe hookeriana x Papilionanthe teres. Next base: position 54,801,605 of record CM040433.1, read on the forward strand.
TATGTAATTTAAAGAAGGACAATGCCCGGATCAAATTTACGGAAGAGACAATACATTACAGTTAATGGACCAGAATGAATCCACTGATATGAATAAATAAATTTCATTATGGACGAATAAATACAACATAGCAGTTAGACTTGGACTTCATTTGATCAGGTTTGTTTTTTTCTATCTATTTTAATGATAAGAAAAAGAAAAATATTTATTAATAAATATTTGAATAAGTTTTTAATTATGCTTGATGGTGCTTTAAAAAATAATTTACCAAAGAAAATAGATAAAAAATGTCGTAGCAGATATATGAAGTCATGCGTAAGAAACAATTAGTATATGATTTCTTTGTATTTTTTTCATTAGTTATTGCGCTCCAACGAACTTGCTTGAATTATGCCAAATAATTTTGGGGGAAAATTTTTATAAACTGAGCTTTTTTTATTTTTTGTAAAAATTTGATGACTATAGATAACAGAATAATAATTTGCAAATTAGGGTGATGGTAAATAGCTTAATTTCATGTGATGTGTTTAAATTTGTTGAATTTGCCGTTAGAGGGCATATGCTTTTCCTTGTCGTGAAACTCATAGATGAGAACAATCTGATAAAAGTCATCATCAACAAATAATTTTGATTGTTTCGCAATTTGATAAGATGCTCAATATGATATAATTGTGATGGTTCGGAAACTCAGTCCATCATGATTAGGTCGATGTTGATGCAAGTTTCCTGTTGTCATGTGAAGTATGCGAACAACACATCATTCAACACATGCTTTTCAAGATTGAAGATCTTTTTTTCATGTGTTGTTGATACGCCAAAAATGTTGTGAAGCACCGACAATCATTGATGAATGCATGTCGCACAAGTAATATGTAGATCTACGTCAGTGTGTCCATCCCATGAGGAGCCTGTCCATTTACAAATCCTAAAAAGTCCTTGCCTACTAGTATAAAGTCTAGTATGAAGTGTTCGAAATTTTTGTGAATTTTACTAATCCTAATTTTACAAAATGTAAAATCTAAATGAAACTAGTGAGAATATGGTGATTTTCTCTATGTTTTAAAAAATTTTCCACTAAATTGGACTTTTAGGAATGTTTAACAATGTTCTAAAATTTATGTGTAGCAATTAGGAACATATCACCTCCTTATCCACTCCTGGGATTCTAAAAAGGTTTGGAATCATACAGCATTAGTTTTCTAAATCAAGTGAATTTCACAAGGTTCAATATTTCCCTTTGCTATTGCACTAACCTATAAGAAATATCCCCACTCTTCTAAGTTTGTGTGGGTTAACCTATTGTTCGACAAGTGTGCCCCAGTACGGCTAGATCACAACATACTTTAACTATTCAATTGATCAAATTGATTGAAAATGAATAGTATTATGTTAACGCAACACCACTTCAAAATTCCAATTAAAACTCAATATAAAGGTTAAACACAACAAACTACCAATCCAAAAAAAAAAAACAATCTACATGCTAATCATGCTTTGAAACAAAAAAATAAATACTTTATTATGATGGAAAAAACAATCTACAAGCTGTACCTTCTGTCTAGGATGGAATAATTCTGGTATAATTGGTACGTTCGTCTTTATATTTTAACATATGTATTCTACCGGCTTCAAGTTTTAGATGTATTTCTTTGATTGTCTCTTTTTTCTGACAGTACATACATCTGTGTATTTTCTCTTTTTGTAATTTCTAATAAATTATTTCTTTGGCTTCTTTGCTTACAGCAACATTTTTTTGACTGAGTGTGGCTACCCATTTTTTTTGCATAACTTCGTGTTTCTTCTTTGTAAGTTGTTTTCTACGACTGTAAATAAATATTTTGTAAGAGGAGTAATACACTCAAATATTGGTGCATCTATTTTCTTTGTTTCTACCCATATCTGGTATAAATCTTCTGCGATAGATCATTGAGATAATAACTCCATTGTTCTGTACTTAGGAGTGTAAGGTTCACTGCTAATTCTGAGTTACACAAGAGATACAACTCCACTTTTTAACTTGGGAAAAGTTTGATATATTTTAACATATAAATTCCAATGCTTAAATACATGATGGAAATCATTAATGGCTTCAATTATAAGTTTAGGTAGTTCCTTGAGAAGATTTTCATTATCTAGATATATCATTATCGGTCGCCAAATTAGAATTTGTCGGTTGCAGAAAAGGATATCCCAACACCCGATTTTAAAAGTATTTAATTTAATATATATATATATATATATATATATATATATATAATTTGGAAAAAAGACATTTTTAATTTGGAAATATGAGATCAGACCGATCATACATCCTCATTAGTTTAAATAAACGGGCACTAAACCACAAGCTATGCATCTATCCTAAGGAATAGACACATTACTTGATAGTGCGGCTCGATTAAATAAACTAATAAATTTGTGACATCCGTTTTGGTCTGCGAACCTTTTATGTTGACCGATAAATTCCCCTATCTGATATGAAAGGATCAAATAGGGTTTATGCTAATATTGGGTTCGTTTAAGTTTCTTATAAGGGTAAGCTCATATAGTTAATTACATCTTAAATAACCGAAGTCACCTAAAAAACTCTCGATTTATATTAGGAAATAGATTTTCATGACTTCCAAAAAGTTGGGATTTTCAAGGTATGTGAGGTAATAAAAATTTCAAAATGTGAGTGGCTCAAGTTTCAGAACAATTATTGCAAGAATCCAAATGAAGAGAAACTAGGGGAAGACATAGGCCCAAGAAGAATATCGGTGACTTCCCAAGCTATCCTATGATTTGGCATCAATTTTAGGAAATTCTTTAATGTTTCATCCTACCAATTTTATTTAGTTAGGTCTTACATTGACATGATACCAATCGTGTGAGTAGCCTGGAAGATAGGAGGATTTATGTCATATCGGATGACAACCACAAAATCCTAAGACGAGTTCAGGCTTATATTGTATTAGGTGCAAAGTCCTAAAGGGATAAGGTGAGGGTTTATATTTGCACTAGACAAACTACATTGAATTCTTATGGCTTGTTGAGGATGGCCGTGCTGCCCACAATTGTTTGCTTCAATCGCCTCGTCGTAGCAAGTTTAGTTTTAGAAATTTCAAATGTAGAAGTTTGAGAGTAGTAACATGTTTTAAATTGAGGTATCTTAATGTCTTATTAAGAGAATATTTAAGTTGATTATATCGAAACATGTTAGGATCTAACGGCTCCCTCATTCTGGCACAACTATTTTCTTTGGATTAACTTAGTCTATATGAATTACCAAATTCAACTAAATTTATTTCATTACTTTATTTTAAACCTTGGGAAATCTCGTTAGCAGCAGTAGGTTGCTTTCTCCAAGGTATTTTCAATCATCTGATAAAGACGTTTTAATTTAGTTGTAATTATGATTTTGTCTTGTTTGTGATTAAATTTTGAGTTGCTTTATATTTTGGTTTATTTTGGCAGTGGATTTGATTTTTGTTTTGTTTTAGTTCTGTGGCTATCCTAAAAGTTTTGGTTTTGACATACAGGATGTCCTTATTTTTTAGCATGCAATTTCAAAAGTAGAAAATGTATGAGAAAGTAAATGAAAGTAAATTGTAGTGCAATAAAATAAAGGCGTACCTGACATTTCTTCTCTATTCCAGCTGATGGTCTAGTATTTGCAGCAAAACATATGTATATTACAGGGAATTAAATTTGCATGCTAGAAAGCAGGAAAGCAGGTTCAAAGTGCACCTAACAAATCTTATGTCGTAACTTGGTGAATTCCTATTTGTTTATTTGAATGATGTCTTTTTCCCTAGCAAAGTATAATAGGTTCGGTCTTCCTCTCAGACATCCAGAAAACTTGTGAAAAGACTCGGGGAACACCATAGATATTTCACAACCCTTTTGAATTGTCTCGATTTCGTTTGAACTTATTATACTTGCTTAATAATTCAAACACAATATACCCTTATGCTTAATGAATCTTGATGTTTCTATTATCCCAATGAATTCGGTAACCATCATTTGATATTTTATTTATAAATTATGTGGATAAAGACCCTCATGGGCAAATTGCTTTATTAAGAATTTAACCAATTTGATTTAGAGTTTGGCTTGTAGTGTTCCAAAGCGTTCAATGTTAATTATATTTCATTTTTTATAATCCTTATTAAGTCAAGTTATATTAAGTCTAGCTCAATACTAATCCCTTAAGACTTAATGGGTATATTTGCAATTTTAGAAAAAAATGACTTATGTGATTTTGATTCTCATCAAAGATCTGAATTATCATTAAACCACTGACTAGGGATTTTTTATCATTAGATACTATCCTCCAAGGATGAAACTCCTAACTTAAGATCTTTTAATTTTGATTATCTTCCAAATTATAATAATTAAAGAAATTACAAATTTATCTTTTTTGTGACAATAGTGAGATTAGTTTCTACCATTTATCCCTTTATATTTCACTTATTTAGGTTTATCAATTTATGATCATTAATTGCTCTTTTTCCCTTTTCATTTTGCTTAAATTCTTTAATTATAACTTTGCACTTAGGGGCCTATCACCTCATAATTACTTAAATTTAACTCAAATGACTTTAAAATTTTTATGTTACCCCACTTATGCGTCAGTTAAAACATCAGAGGAGAAAATGTGATTTTTCTATTTTAATTTAATTTATATAATTATTTTAATGCAAAAATAAGGGTTTTCAAAGTAAATTCAATAACTTAACAAATACACAACTTATGTCCTTAAGAAAATTAGTAGAGGTTTACGTAGACTAGAGAATCACTTAGACCAATTTTCATGATATTTTTAATTTAATTAGTATCAGTTTTTTAAATTCTAAAGTATTAAATAAATATAAAATATTATTTTGGTTAAAAATTAAGTTTTATATTTTTCATAAATCTCTCAGAGAACAGGGAGCCTAAAGAAATACATTTAACATTTTTGCATATTATGTTTTAATTATGAGAATTATTTTAGTGATAAACTAGGAAAAATCTATTTTAAAGCTTTTAAAAATTAATATAGTTATTTAAAAATTTAATAAATGTATTTTAATTTCTCCCAAGTGATGAGGAGACCAAATTTGACAATTTAATGTATTTTTGTATTTTAGTGATCTTTGTGATTTTAATTAATTTTAATAATTTTAAATAATCTTTAAAATTCAATAATAAGCCTAAAAATGAAGTGTTCATTTTAATTACCATTTTGATTTTATTAAATTCTCCCGGTCTCAAGGAACTCCTAAACCTATTTCATAGTTTTTCAAACTATATTTAAATATATAATTATTCTAATGTCAAAAATGATATTTAACTTAGAAAATCAATTTAGGTGGCCAAATTAACTCCAAATGACTTAAAATTTTTTATGAGAGCTCCTCAAACCCTAGTCCACTGACAGAGCGGATGCGTAACTATATAAGTGTTAACAAGTGTAAAGATAATAATATTCAATAATAGCAAAGTTACCCCTTATCAACGCAAGTATACATATCATTCAAGTAATACAGGGCTCTAATGGAGTCCTAGATATCGATCCTACAGAGAAGTTAGAGATTATGAACTAATTACAACAGTTGAAATTACTATCTAATAAACATAAATAAAGAACACTTCTACTAAATTCTACTACTAATTTTTGAATGGGAAATTGCAATATAGAAAAGTATCTTTCCCCTTGTTAAGACAATTAAGTGAATGAATAATTAAATTAGTTAAAATTATATTGTGCCAAATAGGAGTATTCCTATTCATTACCCTTTGGTCCAGACATAAAGAATATTGACTAATCCTATGCTTGGTTACTGAATCTGCGGCTAAGCTGAGAGGATACCAGCTCTCACTTCCGAGCTCTCACATTCCCCTCGCCTGAGGGCTAACATGTACACTTCAGCACCCAAACGTAGAACAGAATTGAAGATTTTAGTCTGTCTCTCTAAAAGATTCAATTCTACGCTTGATAAATAATATTTCCCTATTTATTTGCACCCTCCTTTCAAGGACTTTGATTTCCCTTCTTGGATGTAATCTTTACTTTAGTTGTGAAATCAACATATTTTAACAGTTCAATTGGACAAATTGAAAGTAAATTAAGATTTAAGTAGAAAGATTATCACAATTTTTATTGAATATTTTAGGCACGACTAATTCAATTTTCCATTTCACAAAATCTCAAAAACAAGGAGAAAGACAGAGAAGACTACTCAGAATGCATAGGAAGAATAACGCAAAACTTGGATTTCATATAAAATCAAAGTTATAAAATAATAAACAAGAGGTATCTCGAATTTTCTCCTCAAGGAGACTCCTTGAAGTTCCTCTGACTCTTCCTTCTTGTACAACACACTCAACTAAACTCACTATTATACTCTCCAGAACACACTTACACACACTAATGACACTTTAGAGACACTAAAGACACTAAATAGACACTCAAAAAGGATACACTTTCGGCCTAAATTTGTCTCTTTTTGAAGAGGGAGAAATATTTTTAAAGGTTGCTTAAGCACATCTTTAAAAAGCGTCCAGAATCAATGATTCTTGCTTGAACCAACCTTCTCGCCGTGAGCGGGCTCGTTGGCGCCGTCGGCGGGCTTCTAGACATAGGCCAACTGTTCAAGCTCACTCTCATCGTCGGCGGGCTCCTTTATAATATATTTGAATGCTCTCAGGAAAAACACGCCGTCGGCGACCTATTCCTCGCCGTCGGCGACCTAGTTCAACTTTTGTCTCTTTTGGTCCATTTTTTTCAGATTCGCTTCTTTTCTCATTTTTTTTGCTTCATTATCCATAAATCTTCATACCTGTAATAAAATATAGAAAATACATTTCTTTAAAGTGCAATATCATCAAAAATTAATATAAAATCAGTATGAATTTCTTAATACATTTTTCTTTGGTCAAAATACCCTAAACTTAACTATTACTTGTCCTCAAGTAGTCTTGATACTACATAAAAGTAATGATTATTTGTAGTAAAACTTTAATTCAGAAATACTATGAATTGAATTTAAATAAATATTATAGTAAAGCTTATTAGAAAGATTTTTAGATAATTAAATTAATTCTATAAATGTAAGGTTATTTAGTCATCAAGTTTAAGATTTCTAGTCTTCTATTCATTTCAGGAATGACTATATGTTACAATATTAAATTACTTAGGATATTCAGATGATAGGAAATTTATGAAAACAAAACTTAGTAAAAATACTAATCCATATATATAAGTTCAGAAATGTAACTGAGTTTACCCTTTAGGTTGATTCAAATGAAGCCAATTTTTGATAAGGCATTTCCTCAAGCTTCTCCTCACTTACTTATTTTCTTTTTATTTGAATTGCATTTCAATCATATATATTTTTTTCTTTTCTTTTCAGGGATTATTTTTCATCCTTCTTTTTCTTTTTCAAGTGAAGATTACTGTATCTGGATAGCCTGTTAATAATTTTGAACTTCACTGTCCTCTTCCTAAATTTGAAACTTGAAACATTTCCTTACTTTATATGTATTTCATAGTTTTTACATCATTGAGTTTCAATCTTTTCTTTCTCAACTAAACACTTAAGAATTTAATATTTTAAAATATAATTTTCCTTACTTTAAATAGTTAACTATATTCTTATTCTTTTATTCCAAATATCTTAATCTACAAAATTTGTTTAATTACTAAAAATATTTCTTTTGACCTTCTATAATAGTTAAATAAATTAATTCTAGTTTACTGAATTAAATTCACTACAAAAAATCATTTTTATAATAATTTTTAAAAATATTTTAATTGAGAACATTTAATAGTTAAGTTTGGTTTTTCCCTTCCCCAAACTTAAATTTTTCTATCTAATCATATAGGTGGAAAGAAAAAAATACTGTAAATTTAAATCATACCTTCATGCTTTAGGTAATTGTTTTTGAAGTTCTGCAGGTTCCTCTCATCACTTTAACCTGTACTTTTAAGACTTTCTACACACATATAACATTAGAGAATTTGGTGGGTAAGGAAATTTTGAAATAAGCACACAATACTAACACAATTTCCTACTAAATTTAATTGCTTTACCTATTAAAGTTCTAAGCACAATTATCACAACATCTACATACAGTTTACTAATTTAATTTTAGAGTTACAATTACAGTCTGAAATAAGAAACTCAACATCTATACTGATGTAAATAACTTACCCAACATAGTTTAAATGACTTGCATAACATAATAATCAAAATACATAAACTAAACAACAATACTAAATTGAAGAAAACAAACAAACACATAACACTAGTATCTAGTCACAGAATCTAATCTTCAGCATCAAAATTCCAAACTATATCCTCATCTCCCTATTCAGCAGGTGGAGTAGGCTGGTAGTGAGTATAACGAGGGCACTCAGGAAATATAACATCAAGCTCTCCTCTTCTATAGTGATTTTCAGCATCATAGTAAGCTATCTCAAACTCAGAATGCCTCTGGAGATATTCACTATCATATTCGTGCCTCCGCTCTAATCCTCTAATCCTCTGATCTATTTGCTCCAACCTTTCATCAATTTTCTCAAAACTTTTTCGCTGTAGAGTCAGTTCATTCATCAAGTCATAAAGTATAAGAGAACTATAGGTAGGAGGGTCATAACTAGTAGAGGGAATATCCCTATTAGTCGAAGGTGCAGAGCTCCTAGTCCCAGATCTCCATCCTTCGTGGGATTCAAAAGTCTTTATATTAGCCTTTGTAATGGGTTTCATAGGTTCAACCCATTCCTCATCATCTCCAGCCTCTACTCCAGACAACTGGCAGAGTGCATAAATCAGACCTGGACGTCATAATCCTCCTCTTGTTTCACTTCTTGCAATGGAAAATATGTTTCTATAAATAATATTTCCCACATTTATACTTGTGTTGTTCTAAATACAAAATTTTAGAACTGCTCTATCCCTTGAAACTTCACTATGATGATAAGTGGGTAGAAAAGTAGCACAAATAAAATAATGCCAAGCTTTAAAGGTTGCATTTAACATAGAAAGAGGGAAGTTTACCCGTTCACGCTGCTTCATTTTCCAAGTCCCTTTCCCATCAGTGAGAAAGTTAATCACTTCCTCCAGCGGTCCTTCCATTGTTCTAAAGGTATCATAATCGCTGGTATGAAGATCTTGCACCTCATAGAAAGAATTTATCCGAGTGGCATTAAAATTAACTAAAAATCCTCTAACCTTTATAGGTTAATCCTCTATCTGGGTCAAGTTGGCATAAAATTCCTTTACAATATCAACTGCAGCTCTGTTCGTCGAATAACAAAAATTTTCCCATCTTCGCTCTTTGATTATCTATTCCACTTCTCCTCCCGGATTCCTGAAAACTTTGTCCTGGATGCATTTTTTTTTACTTTGATGCTAAAGTTGTACCTTGACTGAGCCTTAGCGTTCACAAATCGTGTCTCGTCAAAATCAAGTCGCCTCTTTTGTGGTGGAGTCATTTCTCGATCTATCAAATTACAAAAATCTCAACTAAACTCCAAAATAACACTAGAATGGCTTCCAAAGGTGACTTAAAGTAATCTGAAATGAATTCCATGAATTTCTTCCAACTATTTTCTCCATATTTCGATTTTTCCAAAATTTCTAAATGTTGAAGAAGTACATGGTGAAAATCAAAAATTTTTCCATGGGAGTGAAGCTCTTACCAAGGGAAGATAAAATCTGGCATCAAAATGTGTTAAAGCTACTCCAAATCTAATGTCTCTCAAGCCCTAGGTCAGTTTTTTCGAAGTTTAGAGGAAGGGGACGATGAATAGTGGCGGTTGACAGGTCAAATAGTCCTCACCGTCAGCGGACAAAATTTCGCCGTCGACGGGCTAATTAATTTTAATAGGCTTAAGTCTCTGGAAAAAGCCACCGTCGGTGGCATCGAAAGTGCTGTCGGCGAGCTTTTTCAAAAATTAATTTTTTTTAATATTTTTGTAATATTAATTCATTTTAAGCCTCGTTAACGTCCGATCAATTGATTTAAACATATTTTACTATGATTGGATATTATTTTAACTCAAATAAATTCACACAACACAAAACATCACGATTTTTATATAAAATTCAAGCGTTTACAATATTCGTACATAACATTATAACAAGGTATTTTATCATTCTTAATACATAAAATTCAGCGTCGCAATCCAAACCACAATACTCAAAATGTTGAAAAAAAAACAAATGATGCATAATCTCATCTATACTGAGATCAAATATCGAAATCTAAAACAAAAATGCAGATTACACAAAATTAAATTCAAACTAATTCAACACATAAGTAAATATGACCGTCTTCTAGTCGTCAGGATCACTGCTAAACTCATCTCTGATATCACCCATAGAATGTAAATGAACGAAAAGATTGTAGAAGGGTCTGTAAGGAAACTCTTCAGTAGAATCTTCTTCTATCCATCCTTTCTTTCTCATAAGTCGTATGAAACTAGCCTCAAGATGTCTAGAATGATCGAAGTGTTCTTTTATCCTCCAGTAAATATGATCAAATAAGTCAGAGATATTATTAATTGAAGTCATCACGTTTTGTACCTTTTTTTTCAGTCCTTTGAGTTTCCGTAAGATCAGATCATTTTTATCAGTCAAGGGCCTGATTGAAACAGAACTCTGAGATGTTTGATCCATAATAATGGCTCCATCATTATCATCATCCAGTGTAGGAAACATATCAGTTGGATCTAAAGGTTTCCAAGGCAGAAGCACCTTCTCCCGGGCTTCATATGAAACTTGGTACTGACTGCAGAGTGAAAAAATTGTAGAAGAATGTCCAAGCCCATAAATTGATCCAAGAACAATCAGGCCTAAAACAGACTTCACAATAATAGAACCAACATCATTAGGTAGTCCAGCTTGAATACAATAATTCAGAATCGCACACTTCTTAGAAACTTTATTGTCCCTCATAGTGCGCAAAAGTTTTGAAGAAATAAAGAAGTGCGAGTGTTTAGAAACGAGGTTTAGAAGTGATGCAGAAAAATTAACATACCCGTTTTCTCTTGTTTCCCAATCTTCCGCTTCATAAGTCAAGTAACGATAGATTTCATTCATATTACTCCTTGTAGGGATAAAGTTGGAGTAGTGGCAAACGGGTGTGTTCTCTATTGAATATTACTCATTAATTTTAGGAGTAAAAGTTACCTATCTTCCTCGCACATAGACGACTCCGTTGTTAATTCCCTGTAGATTGGAATAGAATTCTTTTACCACAAGGATGACTACTGCTGAAGTGGTATTGCATAATACTTCCCAACATCGTCACAAAATCATCTCCTCGATAGGCATCGTCGAATTTTCCAATCCTCGATTCATGAATCCTCGTTCCTTGATCAATCTCTTTTTAATCATTACCTTATTGAAGATTCGCTAGGCCTCGCAACTCATAAATTTTCTGCTATTGAACACTCGAGATCTAGGGATTTCATGGTGATTGGATGCCATAATGATGAGTTTTGGTGGAGTTTCAATTCATTTTTAGGAAGTAGATAGTTTAGAATTCAAGTTCTATGAGTTTTTAAAGAGTTAAAACCACTTAGAATCGCCAGAAACCGTCAAAATAACTCCCTAAACCGTCCACTCGCCGAACTCTCCGTCGGTGGCGTCGATCTCGCCTTCAGCGGGATTCTTAAATAACACAAACTGAGTTTGGTGGGAAAAACTCGCCGTCGGCGGGCAAGGCAAAAATTGCCCAGTTTCGCTCTGGTCCAAATGCGTTCCAAATTTTTTTATGGATACAATATCATGATGATTATAAGGGTAAATTCAAATAGTATAATTCATTCATACCACAAACTATCAATAAATTTAACAAATATACTATTATCGCACATAAATAAAGATAATTATGGGTTGCCTCCCATAAAGCGCTTGGTTTAATGTCATCAGCCCGACCTATTCAGGGTGTTAATTAGGTTGACTGAGCATTAAAACCTCTTTAAAATTTGGTCTTTTGCCCTCAAAATATGGTTTTAATCTGTGTCCATTTACTTTGAATCGGTTTTCAGTCTTTGGATCTTCAATTTCAACAGTTCCGTATGTAAATACTTGAGTTATAGTGAAAGGTCCTAACCATCGAGATTTCAATTTCCCGGGAAATAATTTTAGCCTTGTATTATACAACAATACTTCTTGTCCTGGTTCAAAATTCTTTTGGTTAATCTTTCAATCATGCCATATCTTCAATTTCTCTTTATAAATTCCATCATAATTATATGATTCATTCCTTAATTCCTTTAATTCATTCATCTGCAGCAATCTTTTTTCACCAGCATCTATCAAATTATAATTAAATTCTTTAATCGCCCAATATGCTTTATGCTCTAATTCAACTGGTACGTGGCAAGTCTTTCCATAAATAAGTCTGTAAGGAGTCATTCCAATCAGAGTTTTATAAGCAGTCCTGTATGCCCATAATGCAGTGTATAGTCTTGTGGACCAATCTAATCTACTAGGGTTTATAGTCTTTTCTAAAATTTGTTTAATTTCTCGATTAGAAACTTCAGCTAATCCAGTGGTTACGTGGATGATAAGCAGTAGATATTTTATAAATAATATTGAATTTTTCTGCTAATTTTTGAATATATTTATTCCTAAAATGAGATCCTCCGTCAGTGATAATCACTCTCGGCATTTTGTATCTTGTGAAAATGTTTTTCATTAAAAATTTTGAAACACTCTTAGAATCACAATGAGGTAAGGCCTGTGCTTCTATCCACTTAGAAACATAATCAACATCAATTAATATATATGAGTTTCCAAAGGAAGGAATAAATGGTCCCATGAAATCTAATCCCCAAACATAAAAAATTTCAACTTCTAATATGAAATTTAAAGGCATTTCATTTCTTCTAGATATATTACCTACTCGTTGACATTTATCACAATTCTTGGTATATCTATAAACATCTCTAAAGAGAGTAGGCCAATAAAATCCAGATTGTAAAATTTTATAAACAGTTTTGTCAGTCCCGAAATGTCCTCCAAACTCAGAATTGTGACATTTTTGAATAATCTATTCAGTTTCTTGATAAGGCATACATCTTCTAATAATAAGATCCTTACATTGCTTATCTAAATATGGTTCATCTCAAAAATACACTTTAGCATCATGAATGAATTTTTTCTGATGTTGCAGAGTTAGCATGAGTGGTAAAATATCACTTACAATATAATTAACTATATCAGCAAACCAATGTATTTTCCACTCATTTATATTATAGAGTTGTTTGTCAGGGAAAATGTTTGTAATTTCATTGTTAGTGTCAGATAATTCGCAATATTCTAATCTTGACAAATGATCCGCAATTTGATTATCAGTTCCCTTTCTATTAATTATTTCAAAATCAAATTCTTGCATAAATAATATCCATCTAATTAGTCTTGGTTTAGTATCCTTCTTTTATATTAAATATTTAATAGTAGAGTGATCAGTATGCACAATACATTTAGTTCCAATTAAACAAGATCTAAATTTATCAAAAGCATATACAATTGCTAATAATTCTTTTTCTATAACTGTATAGTTAATTTCATCATTATTAAGAGTTTTACTAGCATAGTTTATAACTTTAAAAATTTTATTATATCTTTGTCCATGAACAGCTCCTATAGCATAATCACTAGCATCGCACATAAGTTCAAATGGCTTCTCCCAATTAAGTGAAACTATTATAGGTGATGTGATTAATTTATCCATTAATAATTCAACAACATTTAAGCATTCCTTAGTAAATTCAAATTCCTTGTCCTTTTCTAAAAGTTGGCCTAGAGGTTAGGTAATTTTTGAAAAATCTTTTATATAGCGTCTGTAAAATCCAGCATGTCCAAGAAAACTTCTTACCCCTCTCACTGTGGTAGGAGGTGAAAATTTAATTACAACTTAAATTTTTGTAGGGTTTACTTCCATGGCATTTTCTGAAATTTTATGCCCTAATACAATTCCTCCTGCAACCATAAATTGACATTTCTTCCAATTTAAAACTAAATTAGTTTTTTCGCATAGCTCCAAGACTTTTTCAAGATGATTCAAGCATGTGTCAGATGATGTTCCAAATAGGGAGAAATCATCCATAAATATTTATATTCCATCATCAATTAATTTACTAAATATAGATCATACATCTCTGGAATGTTGCAGGTGCATTACATAGTCCAAAAGGCATCCTTCGAAAAGCAAACGTTCCCTAAGGACTAGTAAATGTAGTTTTCTCTTGATCCTCAGGAGCAATAGGAATTTGATGGTAGCCAGTATATCTATCTAAAACACAAAAGTATTTGTGCCCAGCAAGTCTATCCAACATTTGGTCTAGGAATGATAAAGGGAAGTGATCTCTCCTGGTGGCCGCATTTAATTTTCTATAATCAATACATATATACCATCCAGTAACTTGTCTGATAGGTATCAAATCATTATTTTCATTAGCTTCAACAATCACTCCTCCTTTCTTAGGAACACAATGAATTGGGCTTACCTGTCGGCATATTTTTAGGTTGTTTGTTGTATTTTGAAAAGGGGTCGCCTAACAGAAATTATCGGTGAATTTTAAATTTTAAATTTAATTTAAATATATTTAATTTGGAAAGTAGCATTTGATTTTGAAAATAATTTTAAGTTTGAAAATTTTAAGATATGAAATCAAACTGATGTCACATCCCGAATAGTTTATATAAACGAGCACCGCACCACAATCTGTATATCTATCCCGGAGAATAGACACACTGCTTGATGATGGGGCACGATTAAATAAACTAGAAGATTTGTGACATCCGTTTGGTTCGCGAACCAATTTTATAAGCCGAAAAGTTCCCCTGCTTAATATAAAGGAATTAAGCAGAGTTTATATTACCTGGGTTCTTAAAGTTCCCTATAAGGGCAAGCCCCTATAGTTAATTACATCTTAAATGACGGGAGTCATTTAAGAAAACTCTCGATAATGATCAGTGGTTTTGCTCTCAAGAATTTCAAAGTTTAAGGTTTTCAAAGGATTGGATTTTGGAAATTTCAATAGGGATCAGCTCAAATTTGGAACAAGTTTATTTTAGGAGTTCAAAGGAAGAAAAGTAGGAGAAGCCGAGGATCCAAGAAGAATCTTGGCAACTTCCTAAACTATTCTATTATTTGGCTTCGAGTTTGAGGAAATTATTTAATGTTACAATCCTACCAAATTTATTTAATTAGGACTTATATTTGTATGACATGATCATACAAATAGCCTCGAAGATGTGAGGGTTTATGTCGTACCGAACGACTACCTCGGAGTCCTAAGACCGGTTAGGGCTTAATTTACATGACATGATCATGAAAAAGCCTAACGAAGAGGTTGAGGATTTATGTTGTACTAAGCAAACTACCTTGAAATCCTATGGCTTGGTTATTTAATTCTAAGGAAAGTTTTGCTGAAGTAGATCCGAGTTTTGCTGATGACGATGGCCGTGCTGCCCACCATGCTCCGAGCTCCTTATTCTTTCAGAGGTTTAGTTTTAGAAGTCATAAATCTGGAGATGAGAGAAGTGTTTTGGTTTAGAGAGAATCTTAAAACCCAAGTGTTTTTAATATTTTAATTAAAACAAATCTTAAAGTTATTTAAACAGAACCGATTAAGATCCCACGGTTCCGTCATCCCGACATCGTTATTTTCATTGAATTCACTTAGTCCAGATGAATTTGCTAAACTCAACTGAATGAGTTCCATACTTTCATTTAGACCGTGGGAAATCCCGTTAGCAACACATGGGTTACATCATCCGAGGTATTCCCGATCATTCAACGAGACGTTTTAATTTAGTTGCAATAGTAGTTTTGTTGTTCTGTTTGTGATTAAATTTTGAGTTATTTTATATTTTGAAATGTTGTGGCGGTGAATTTTATCTTGCAGTGACTTTTAATTTAGTTTTTGTTTCAGTTTAGGGACTATCCTAAAGGTTTTGGTTTTCATGCAACAGTCTTGTTTAACATGCAAGAAAAGTAAAGTACAATGCATGTAAGTAAATTGCAATAAATTAAATTGCAATAAAATAAAAGCGTACCTGGAAGGTCTTCCCGTCATCCCAAGCTGCACTTAAAACACATATTAAGACATTTAAATATTTAAACAGATACCTAGGTAAAGCTAAGGGTAGAGTTTTGGTTGTCTACCAAATTCCTGATCCTACAACTAGTCGTCTCCTATGACGTCTAGGTTCTCGTGTTTTGGTTTAAGGATGATTTTCTTCATCAAAGAACAATTAAGTTCAATTGTTCTCATAAACATCTCATCATATTGAGGAAGTGCTTAGGACGAGTCCTAAACATCTTTTCAATACCTCTAGGATTTTTTTAAGTCCAAGAGAATTTAATTATACAAGTGAATTAATCATCCAGGAGTTTAAGTTTTGTTCTCTTGCTCAGTGAACTAGGACATTTGAATATCATATAAGTGAAGTAACACTTCACTTGATACTTCATTTAAGAGTTATAATAATAAGAGCTTTAAAAGGGCAAATCAACTTATTAAGTATTTTAATGATTTAAACTTAATGATTTAATTTTAATTTTAACTTAATTAAAAAAATTAGTTTAAGTTTGGAATAGTGTTCAAGTTATTTTAGATTTAATTCTTAATTATTTCATTTAGGTTCAACTTAATCTTAATTTAATTTATTTTAATTTTAACTTAATTTGATTTGATTTTGATTTTAATTTAATTTGGTTTAATTTAATTTAATTTAATTTTTGTTTAATTTTAATTTTAATTTAATTTGATTTAATTTAATTTAATTTTAATTTAATTTTAATTTAATTTAATTAAATTAAATTTTATTTAAATTTTAATTTAAATTTAATTTTAATTTAATTTAATTTAATTTTAGTTTAATTTTAATTTGGATTATTATTTTTGATTTTTTTAATTAAGAATTAAGTATTATTGAAGTGATTTATTTAGAGATTTTTTTAAAATTAAAGAATAAATATCCTCTTAATAATATCCCTACTTTAGTAATTCCAATTTCTATTATTCTTCCAAAATTTCAATTAATTAATTAATTAAAGTTTTATTTTAATTATTTTTGAAATGGTTAGTAGGTTTCTACCCTCAATCATTTAAGTTTCAATCATCCAAAATTAGTTTAAAATCAAATATTTTACCCTCCCTTTTTGATTAATCCTAAAATTTTAATTAAGGGTTGAAATTTTTAATTACCCTTTTGCCCTTCAAGCTTAATAATTCTAAAACTCACTAAATTAAGCTCAAATGAATTTAAAATTTTTATGTCACCTCACTCACATGTCAATTAAGACATTAGAGGAGAAAATGTGATTTTTCTGAATTTAATTTATTTATATAATTATTTTTAGTAAAAAATATTGGTTTTCAAAGAAAATTCAACAACATGACCAAGGAGAGGTTTTTATCCTTAAGAAAATTATGGGATGTTTCTATTGACAAGAGGACCACTTGAACCAATTTTGGTGATTTTTTTAGTTATATTTTATTTATTATAATTATTTTGAGTTTTAGAGTATTAATTAATTATAAAATAAAATTAAAGTTGAAAAATGGATTTTATATTTTTTTTAAATCTCTTTGACCTCAAGGAGTTGAGAGAAACAAATTTTATAATTTTTTGATTTTTCTTTGATTTATTAGAATTATTTTAGTGGAAATTTTAAAGAAAATCATTTTTAATTCAAAAATTGTTTTAGGCGTTTAAAATTCAATATCTTTTCCTAGAGACTTAGGAAAAATATTTGGTTTGTTCCTAAGTGATTAAGAGTTAAAATGTGACATTTTTATGAATTTAAATATTTTTGTGATTTTTATTATTTTTAATTGTTAAAAATATTAAAATAATGATAAAATCAACTTTTTTAGAAAATTACAATTTTAATTTTCCTAAGTTCCTCTAATATCAAAGAAATCCCAAAACCATTTTTTGTGAATTTTTGAAAAGTATTTTGTAAGTTATGAATTTTTAAAGTTTAATTTTGGTTATGTGACTTAATCAATCCATTTAGTGGAGTTAAATATTTCCAATTGATTTCAAATTTTTATGTGATGTTCCTCTGATCCTAAAGATCAGTGGAGAATTGTTTTCAAGTAAATTTAATGTGTGGTTAACCCTAATTAATTAAAGTTCAATTTTGGGTATTTAGGCCAATTATGGTTGTTACATGTGAATTAACTCAAAACCCATTTTTCCTAGGTTCCTCTGGTCATAAGAAACATCACCAAATTTTCCTAGAATTTATTTCTCAACATGCTAATTATTGGAATTAAAATATTCAAAACAATAACATGCAATTGAAAAATCAATAACTTCTCATAGGGATGGCCTTTGACCTTGGAAAATTCAAGGAATGTTCCCAAGTTCAGAGGCTTTAAAAGCCCTATGGTCTCATGCCATGGTGAATTGCCTATGTAAATGGAGAATTAAAACAATGCAGGGATTAAATAAATCATTAAAAATAAAATACTCAATGAAATTACTTGATTTCTTTTCCACATTATTATCCTATGTTCACTGAGTAAGAGGGTATTTTTATTTTATTTTTAGGATTTTTCTACACAAAGTTATGCATTTTTGAAGTTCTGGGTATTTAATAAATAAGAAAATTCCCTATTTATCTACTTATCCACGCGGCGGCGCGTCAACCTTAGCCTCCCCGAACGGCCACGCGGCGTCTTCGCAGTTCAGCGCCGCCATCTGACTGGGATGCCACGCGGCCGTTGTATCGTCCCGTCTCCTCATACAGCTCAATCTGGACAGTCCACCTGCTCGTGTATCAAATGGACGACATCCGTTCATCGTCCGAATGACTTCACCCGAGAGCCGTCCATCTTCTAGGATTAATATCTCCCTCGATACTTAATCGATTTTTACGTTCTTATACTCTATGGATTCGTCCTGAAGAGACGAACACATCCATACGGTTTATGTGGCATGAAATTAAGGCTATAGAAATGGAGAATTCATGGAAGCTCAGGAAGAGGAGAGAGCTCATACCTTTGCTCAGAGAAGTGTGGCTTCAATCTGTGAGTTGTGTCACTGTCGGCGAATTTTTAATTTAATTAAAATAAATAATTTGAAAAGTAGTATTTGATTTCGAAAATAATTTTAAATTTGAAGGTTTTTAGATATGAGACTAAACCAATCTCACATCTCAAATAGTTTATATAAAAGAGCACCACACCACAAACTGTGTATCTATCCCTAAGGATAGACACACTGCTTGACGGTGGGGCTCGATTAAATAAACTAGAAGATTTGTGACATCCATTTGGTCTGCGAACCAATTTTATAAGCCGACAAAATTCCCCGCTTAATATGAAAACATTAAACGGGGTTTATATTACACGGGTTCTTTAAAATTCCCTATAAGGGCAAGCCCCTATAGTTAATTACATCTTAAGTGATGGGAATCACCTAAGAAAACTCTCGATAATAATCAATAATTCTGCTCTCAAGGATTTCAAAGTTTAAGTTTTCAGGGATTGAATTTTGGAATTTCAATAGGGAATGGATCAAACTTGGAACATTTTGTTTTGTGAATCCAAAGGAAGAAAAGTAGGAGAAATCACTGATTCGAAGTGAACTTCGGTAATTTCCCGACTATCCTATTGTTTGGCTTGAATTCGGGAAAGTCCTAATGTTTATTTAGTATTTCAATCTTGCCAATTTTAATTAATTAGGGCTTATATTTGTATGATAAAATCAAACAAATAGCACTAGAAGATGTGAGGGTTTATTGTCGTATCGGACGACTACCTCGGAATCCTAAGACCGGTTAGGGCTTAATTTGCAATGCAAATGCCTAACGAAGAGTTGAGGATTTATGTTGCACTAGTGCAAGCTACCTCGAAATCCTATGGCTTTGTTGTTTTAATTCTAAGAAGATTTTGTCGAAGTAGGTTCAAGTTTTGTTGATGACGATGGCCGTGCTGCCCACCATGCTCCAAGCTCCTTGTTGTTGCAGAGGTTTAGTTTTAGAAATTATGAATCAAGAGATGAGAAAAGTGTTTTGGTCTAGAGAAGTCTTAATTTCCAAGTGTTTTGTATTTTGATTAAAACAAATCTTAAAGTTGATTATAACGACACCGGTTAAGATCCCACGGTTCCATCCTTCCGGCATCATTATTTTTTATCGGATTCACTTAGTCCAGATGAATTTGCTAAACTCAACTGAATGAGTTCCACACTTTCATTTAGACCGTGGGAAATCCCGTTAGCAACACGTAGGTTACATCATCCGACGTATTCCCGATCATCCAACAGGACGTTTTAATTTAGTTGCAATTGTAGTTTTGTGTTCTATTTGTGATTAAATTTTGAGTTGTTTTATATTTTGAAATGTTGTGGCGGTGAATTTTATCTTGCAATGACTTTTAACTTAGTTTTGGTTTCAGTTTTAGGGACTATCCTAAAGGTGTGGGTTTTCATGCAACAATTGTTTTATCATGCAAGAAAAGTAAAGTGCATCTGCAATAAAGTAAATTGCAAGAAAGTAAATTGCAAGAAAGTAAATTGCAATAAAATAAAAGCGTACCTGGAGGGTCTTCCCATCATCCCAAGCTACACTTAAAACACAATTAGAATATTTAAGCAAGTTCCTAGGTAAAGCTAAGGGAAAGGTTATGGTTTTCTACCAAATTCCTAATCATATAGCTAGTCATCTCCTATGACGTCTAGGTTCTTTGTGTTTTTGTTTGAGGACGATTTTCTTCATCAAAGAACAATTAAGTCCAATTGTTCTTATAAATATCCTATCATATTGAGGAAGTGCTTAAGAAGAATCTTAAACATCTTTTCAATATTTCTAGGATTGTTTTAAGTCCAAATGAATTTAATTATATAAATGAATCGATCGTCCGAGGTTTTCAAGTTTTGTTAACTTGCTCGGTGAACTAGGACATTTGAATATCCTATGAGTGAGGTAACACTTCATTTGATGTTCCATTTAGGAGTTATAATACTCAAAGCTTTCAAGGGTAAATTAGTATTTAAATGATTTGATTTAAGTTAAAGGGTTTAAATTTGGAATAGTGTTCAAGTTGCTTTATATTTAATTTCTTTTATGTCTTAGATGATGTTATATTTAATTCAATTTAATTTGATTGAGTTTTAATTTAATTTAATTTAATTTAATTTAATTTGATGTTTAATTAATTTGATTTGATTTAATTTAATTTAATTATTTAATTTAATTTAATTTAATTTAATTTAATTTAATTATTTAATTTAGTTTAATTTAATTTAATTTAATTTAATTTAATTGTTTAATTTAATTTAATTTAATTATTTAATTTAATTTTAATTTAATTTAATTTAATTTAATTTTAATTTAATTGTTTAATTTAATTTAATTTAATTATTTAATTTAATTTTAATTTAATTTAATTTATAATTTTAATTGAGATTTTAAAAGAGTTTAATGATTTAATTAAGTCTTTTAATATTTTAAATTTGAGTTATCATTTTAATTAAGAGTTAAATGTTAATGAGATAATTAATTTAGGGATTTTAAATTAAAGAATAAATCTCTTCCTAATAAATATCCCTTATTTTAATAATTCCAATTTTATTATTCTTCCAAATTTAATTTATTATTTAATTAAAGTTTAATTATTTTAAAATTATTTAATGGGTTTCTATCCTTTAATTATTTAAATTTCAATCATCCAAACCAGATTAAGATCAAATATTTTACTTGTTGATTTTTTTTATTAAACCTAAAGTTTTAATTAAGGGTTGAAAGTTTAATTACCATTTTACCCCTTTAGCTTAATAATTTCATAACTCACTAAATTGAACTTAAATGAACTTGAAATTTTTATGTGACTTCACTCATATGTCAATAAAGACATGAGAGGAGAAAATGTGATTTTTCTGTATTTAATTTATTTATATAATTATTTTTAGTGGAAAATAGAGATTTTCAAGGAAAATTTGATAACATGACCAAAGGAAAGTTTCTGTCCTTAAGAAAATTAGGGGACATTCCTAATGACCAGAGAAGCACTTGGACCAATTTTGGTGATTTTTTGAATTATATTATTTTTATTATAATTATTTTGAGTTTTGGAGTGTTAATTAATTTAAAAAAAAAATAAATGTTGAAAAATGGATTTTTTATTTTTCAAAAATCTCTCTAATATCAAGGAAACCAGAGAAACAAATTTTGCAATTTTCTGATTTTTTTATGATTTATTATAATTATTTTAGTGAAAATGCTAGAAAATACATTTTTTTAATTTTAAAATTACCTTAAAACTTTAAAATTCAATATCTCACTAAATAGACCTAGGAAAAATGTGGGATTTGTTCCTAAGTGATTAAAATTCAAAATGTGACATTTTGGTGAACTTTATTATTTTTGTGATTTTTATTATTTTTTAATTATTAAAAATATTAAAATATTATTAAAAATCAACTTTTTCAGAAAATTGAAATTTTAATTTTCTTAGATTCCCCTGATATCAGAGAGGCTCCAAAACCAATTTGGTGAATTTTTGAAAAGTATTTTAAAAGTTATGAATTTTTAAAGTTTAAAATGGCTAAGTGGCTTAATTAACCCAATTAGTGGGGCTAACCAAGTCCAATTGACCTCAAATTTTTATGGTGAATTCCTCTGATCCTAAAGGTCAGTGGAGAATTGATTTCAAGTCAATTTGATGCTTGGTTAACTCTAATTAATTAAAGACCTATTTTGGGTGTTTAAGCCAATTAGAGTTGTTCTGAGTGAATTAACTCAAGTTCCATTTTTCCTAGAGTTCTATGGTCATAAGGAACATCACCAAATTTTTCTAGAATTTATTTCACAACATGCTAATTTTTGGAATTAAAATACTCAAAACAGCAACATGCATTTGAAAAATAAATAACTTTTCACGAGAGATGGCCTCTCGACCTTGGAAAATTCAGGGAATGTTCCCAAGTTCGGAGGCTTCAAAAGCCCTATGGTCTCATGCCATGGTGAATTGTATACATGCATGGAGAATTAAATGTATGCAGAGAGTAAATAAATTATAAAAAATAAAATACTTGATGAAATTAAATGATTTCTTTTCCACATTATTCTCCTCCGTTCACCGAGCAAGAGGGTATTTTTATTTTATTTTTGTGATTTTTCTATACAAAGATATGGATTTTTAAAGTTTCTGATATTTAATAAATACATTAAATACCCTATTTATCTACTTATCCACGCGGCGCCGCCGAAACATCGGCGACTCCGAAGGGGTACGTGTCGCGCCGCGATTGGGCGCCGCCATCCGAGTCATCCGTCCCGGGCCCCGCGGTTCACGTAACATTCCCCGGTCCGGCGCAATCCGAATCGTCCGCTCGATACACGCGCGATCCAACGGCTCCCGGTCATCGTCTACGACCGGTGTGCACCCGTGACCGTCAACCTTCTAACCCTAATTTCTCACTCGATTCTCAACGGATTTTCGTGTTCTTATGCTCTATGGATTCGTCTCGAAGAGACGAACACATCCATACGGTAAACATGCATTTAAATTGACTCAAATTAAAATGAGAATCTCCGGAAGCTCGGGAAGAAGAGGGAGTCCATACCTTTGCTCGCAGAAGTGAAGCTTCGATCCGAGAGTTGTTACACCTTCGATCGGATCCTAGTAAGCTCCGGATGAAGTCTCCTAGTCCGGTGAATCGTCTAGGTTGGACTTCGACCACGCCCGATCACAAAGCTTGGAGGCCGGAACAACCGGGTGGCCTAGAGATGGGGCTTTCGGTGGGGAACTTCTTCTCTTGGTCCAGGTGAAGGTGTAGGACCAATCAATTTGGGAATTGGCTCACTTGTGAAGAAGTGTCCTAGTTTTCGGGCTAAAGTTCGAGCTCAAAATCGGGCTCGCCTAGAGGAATCGGGGTCGGAATTCGGTGGGGATCGTGTGCTCTATGTATGGAGAGTGATCCGGAGTGATTTTGGCGAGTTTTGGCAAGGTTTGTGCTTAGCCCCTCCTTTGGCCGAGAGGGTGAGGGGTTTAAATAGGCATGGTCGGAGGCTCTCCGGGGGAGTTTAATGGTTGGGATCACTGCTGCGGTGAGGAGAAGAACGTACTGCAATGGCCATTTGGAGTGAGGCGGCTCGAGCAAGGTGGAATTCCAAAATTCGGCTCCTCCTAAGGTTTCGGGCATGGTGTTTTCCGGCGATCGGGTGGCCGTCGGCCGAGGTCAGGTCACCCTCAAGCTCAGGTGGGTCGTGGCTGGAGGCTTGTGCGATCAATCGAGGTTTGACATGTGTAAAGGAGTTTGATTTAAATGGAATGGGAGAAGGCTCACTTTGGCTTGGTTTGGGTCAACCCACCATTTTGGGCTTGGTGCACCCTTTCAAGCTCTGATTTTGAGCTGAGGGAATCATTTAGGTCAGCTTAGAAGGAGTGGTGAAGTCTCCATCCATGATGAGGTGGCTAAACATGGTTTAGTGTGTGACATGATTAAGGTAAAAAAGGTTAAAGGAGGTTTAAGAAAGATCCCCCTCTTCTTGCCATAAATGGACTAATGACAAGTCAAAGCCCTCATGGCTTCATGTGGCTTCGAGAATGGCTTGTTCATGGCTTCATTTGGCTTGGGAAAAGGTTGATTTGTTTCATGAAAAGGGTTTTAGAAATTTTTGACATTTAGGGGTAATTTGACATGTGGCTTGATTTGGAATGGTTTAATTGATGATTTTGAAACTTAGGGGTGATTTTGATCAAATGGATGATGAGGGGAAGTGTCATGTGGGCTTTAGGATGATTTGGGCTTTTAAAATTTAATGAAGATGGGCTTTTAAGAAGGTTTAAGGGAAGTGGGCTTTTAAGTTTAAGGATGTGTTCATGGATGGGAATTTTTGTAGAAGTTTGGGCCAAATAGTTGTTGGTTTTGGTTTAGGGATGTTTCATGGATAATTTGAAATAGATTTAAGGTGGTTTGGGTTCGAATTGGGTTGAATTTGGGTTTATTTGGTAAATGGGCCAATGTAGGTCAAATTGGGCTAACTTGGGCCAATGTTGGGCTAGGGTTGAAATTGATGTAAAATAAATGTTGAGAAATGTTTATGGGAGTGTTTCAAAGAGGTTTTGGTTTTGTTTGGGTTTTGATTTTGAGGTTTAGGCCTATTTGGGTTAGGTTTGGGTTTAGGTCAAAATTGGGCTTTTTGATTTTGGGTTGAATTTGAGTGGGGTTTGGGTCAAAATCTTGGGCAAATCATGTTAGTGTTTTGTTTATGGGGATGTTAAGGAAGGTTTAGAAAAGATTTGGGGTTAATTGGAGTTGAATTGGGTTAGTTTGGGCTAAGTTTGGGTCATGGGTCCAAATTTGGGCTTTAAGGCCCAAAGTGAAATTGGATCCAAATGTCAATCAAATTGGACTTGGATTTGGTTTAAATTGGTATTGGGAATGTTGAATTGAAGTTTAGAATTGAATTGGGCCAGAATTTGGGTCAATTGGATAGGTTTGGTTTAACATTGGGTTCACTTTGGGTTAAAATGGGTCAATTTGGGGGTTTTGACAAAATTAGGGTAAATTGACAAAATTGGCCCATGGTGTAGTTGGACAAAATGAAATTGGGAATATTTAGGATTTTCTGAAATTTTCTGGGAATTTTCTGAATTTTTGGATTTTTAGGCCAAGAAGGGTATTTTGGGTATCTGGAGGGTATTGGGAGGTTTTCTTGGAATTTTTGGTATTTTTGGGTATGAATGATCAATTTGAGTGATGTGGAGATGTTTGGGATTGATTTTGGAAAATTTTGGGTAATTTGGAAATTTTGCAAAAATTTGGGTAATTTCAAGAGTTTTGGGTAGGTTTAGTAGGTGTAGGGTCTCGGGGTCAAAAATCGAAAATTTGAGAAATTAAAAATTGGGTGAATCTAGGTGGAAAGAAATCATTTTGGTTGAGCCATGAAGCCATATCAAGCCCATATGAGCCATGAAAGGACTCATTTGAGGCATTCACTATGTTGTTCCTAACCCTCTTAGCCAAGGGCTTAGGGGTTAAGGACCATCCATGTGAATCGCCTACATGAGTCAGGAGGTTAAGTTGGGTATGGGTGTGGTTTTAGGAAGTGTGTGGAAATGTAGTGTGTAAGTGTAGTGTAAGTCAGCCCCTTCACTGCGACCGGGTCACCTGTGGCGGTCCTAAGGCCAAAGAGTCCTATAGGAACTCATCCTTTAAACTTCCACATTTGATTTCAACCCTCTAGGTGATTAGGGGTCTATAGTCAAGTTTGTGGAGTTTGCGGGGAGTTTAGAAGTGGTTTGAATTTCTAAAAGGCGGGTCCCAATTCTAGTCCTCTAAGATAGTCGAAAGGAAAAGCCTAAGGCTAGATCCTAAGCACTAAAACGAAGAAGGGAAGACCTCCTCAAAAATGAGGTCAACAAATGAACCCTCAATAGGTGTGGTGAGCCGACGGAGCACACCGCGCGTATTGGTGTTGACCGAAGCGATCAACGAAACCAACACGTGATGTCCAAGTGACGAACTTAGGACGAAGTAGAAGAGTTTCTGCTGGGGAGTGTCAAGTATATCTCTGGAACCGGAGATTCTTGAACTCTCGCTGGGGAAAGGAAAAGGAGGTGAATCCCAAATCACATGATCTGGGGGAATTTCGATTTTATTTTGTTTTAGATTTTTATGTGTGAGTTTAGATTTCAACTTGGAGAGTTTTTTTTTAGATTGAAGTTTTGTCAAAATTAATTTGAGGGATTTGATTTGAAATGAAAATTGGAGTTCTGAGGTTTTAGATGTAACATCTCCAACCTCGAAAGAAAATTGAATTGATTAGATTGAATCGTTGCAATGAGAAGAGATCTCAGAGCAAAGTGGTGTTGGATGTAAAATCCTTAACCCCAAGAGTTTGATTTTTTTTTTGATGTATTTCATCGCAATAGGGAAAGAATCCTAAAGCAATGCAGTCTCGGATGTAAATCCTCAACCCAAAAGTTTGAATTTTGATGTATTTCATTGCAATAGGAAAAGAATCCTAAAGCAGTGCAGTCTTGGATGTGAAATCCTAGACCCAAAAGTTTGAATTTTGATGTATTTCATTGCAATAGGGAAAGAATCCTAAAGCAGTGCAGCCTTGGATGTAAAATACTCGGCCCAAAAGATTTGAATTTGATGTATTTCAGTGCAATAGGAAAAGAATCCTAAAGCAGTGCGGTCTTGGATGTAAAATCCTCGACCCAAAAGGTTTGAATTTGATGTATTTCAGTGCAATAGGAAAAGAATCCTAAAGCAGTGCAGTCTTGGACGTAAAATCCTCGACCCAAAAGGTTTGAATTTGATGTATTTCAGTGCAATAGGAAAAGGATCCTAAAGCAGTGCAGTCTTGGATGTGAAATCCTCGACCCAAAAGTGTTTGATTTGATGTATTTCAGTGCAATAGGAAAAGAATCCTAAAGCAGTGCAGTCTTGGATGTAAAATCCTCGACCCAAAAGGTTTGAATTTGATGTATTTCAGTGCAATAGGAAAAGAATCCTAAAGCAAACGGTCTTGGGCGTAAAATCCTCGACCCAAAAGGTTTGAATTGATGTATTTCAGTGCAATAGGAAAAGAATCCTAAAGCAAGTGCAATCTTGGATGTAAAATCCTCGACCCAAAAGTTTGAATTTGATGTATTTCAAGTGCAATAGGAAAGAATCCTAAAGCGAGTGCGATCTTGGATGTAAAATCCTTGACCCAAAAGGTTTGAATTTGATGTATTTCAGTGCAATAGGAAAAGAATCCTAAAGCAGTGCAGTCTTGGATGTAAAATCCTCGACCCAAAAGAGTTGAATTTGAATTTGATGTATTTCGAGTGCAACAGGAAAAGAATCCTAAGCGAGTGCGAGTCTCTGATGTAAAATCCTCGACCCAAAAGGTTTGAATTTGATGTATTTCAGTGCAATAGGAAAAGGATCCTAAAGCAGTGCAGTCTTGGATGTGAAATCCTCGACCCAAAAGGTTGAATTTGAATTTGATGTATTTCAGTGCAATAGGAAAAGAATCCTAAAGCAGTGCAGTCTCGGATGTAAATCCTTGACCCAAAAGTTTGATTTTGATGTATTTCAGTGCAATAGGAAAAGAATCCTAAAGCGATGCAGATCTTGGATGTAAAATCTTCGACCCAAAAGGTTTGAATTTGATGTATTTCGGTGCAATAGGAAAAGAATCCTAAAGCAAGTGCAGTCTTGGACGTAAAATCCTCGACCCAAAAGGTTTGAATTTGATGTATTTCAGTGCAATAGGAAAGAATCCTAAAGCAGTGCAGTCTTGGATGTAAAACCCTCGACCCAAAATATTTGAATTTGAATTTGATTGATATTTGACATCTGGAAAGATTGAATTTGAGATTTGGAAGGATGAGTTTGAACTCGATCGAAATTTGATTTAAGATTTGATTTGAAATTTGGAAGATCAAATTTGAAACTTGATCGAGATTGGATTTGAAATTTGATTGAGAATTTGATTTGGAATTTGTAAAGATGAAATTTGATTTGGAAAGATGGAATTTGAGATTTGTGTTGATTTCGTTTATCTTTTAATGATTTAAATTTTATTTTATTGTTTATTTAATGTTCATGTGAACTTGGTGTTTGTCATTTTTAGATTTTTTTTAGAAAGTTTTCTTTTATTCTCTTTTTTTTATTTCTTTTCTGTTCTTTGTTCGAAGTTCATTTAACTTTAATGGCGTTTCCCAATCAATTTGCACAAAAGAGGTGAAGGCCAAAAATGTGACATGGTCACTTTTATTCCAATCATGTTGAAAATACATCATACAACTCAATCTGGAATATATCTCATACAATCCATGTAGACTCAAAGCGGATCGTGTATGATCTTTATTGATCCATCAAAAGAATCATCCGTCAAAAATCCATGTCCGAATAGTGAGGTATATGGTCAATAACATCACCTTCCAAGCCATCCTTGGCAAGGATGCCGGCCGGATGTACGTTGGAGGTGTGATATTTCCCATGTAACTCACGACTCGTAAGGCCGGAGGTTCTCCGGCCTACGGGTCCGGTTGGAAATAGTAAGGTATTTTACTCGTCGTCCATTCTCCCGAAAGTAATCGAGATTCGCTCCACTCGGCACTCCCGGTATGCAATGCTTTGCGATATCCGCTCCGTTACCTTGCAGTATCATGACGGAACCCACCGGTAAAGGTATCTTTATCGGCCCTCGGAACTCACCCGGGCTCGCTATCCGGAGGTCGGATCCGAACATGATGTTACACTCATTCAAGAAAGAGACCGTGCGAAAGGTCCGACGAAGTCGTGGTGATCAATATGTGGGGGTATGCGGTCACCTCGTTTGTAGATGTTGATAATGCGAGCTATTGGGTATGCAATCTGGCTGGCAGTACCCTCCATGTTATCAATCTTTTTACCATTCTCTTGATAACCGATGGCATCGGATCTACTTGCCCATGACGGAGTATTCCGGTGGGTTTCCCTTCCCGTCTTCAACAAAGTTGTAGCGAGCATCCGCATTGTATTGTGATTCTTCCTTTCCCTGGCATCCATCTCCGGGGTTCCGAGTATGTGTTTTCCCTCAGGCGGCCTGCTCGGCCCATTCTCTTCAAATCTCGGATACAATCCACGATTTGTTGTTGTTCATATTCTGAGAATACGTCGGTGTGTAGCTCGAGGCCTTCTAGTATGTTGATTCTTCTTCCTTTAATTCTCTCGAAGTATTCGAAAGTTTTCTTTTCAACATTCTGCATTCTCTCCAGCTTCGTATTCCGGAATGATCCGCAGATGGCGAGGCCTTGTGACATATTGTGGGATATATGGTTCAATCCCTTCACGTTCCCCCGCATACCTTGGCTCCTCGGGGATGATGCTCGTCGGGACATCCCCGGGGTTGCTTCCGCAACAAGGTCATGCACTGCCGGTGGTTCTATCCGGTGGCGTGGTAGCCTTCTTTCTTCGATCTTCCGGAGATTTCCCGGTTCTTTCGTTATTCTAGGAGCTGGCCTCCTTTCTTCGAGTTCCGGTGAACCGGTGTCCTCGAAGTGTATGTGCTTGGCATCGGCAATTGTCTCGTCGCTCCGGTCCGCGACTAGTTTTGTTAACATCTTACGGATACGGCGATTCTTATTCCTTCGTTGCGTGGGCGTGAGAGTAGCCCTCCGAACTTCTTGAATCTCTGCGGGCGCGGCGCCGACAAGCCCGCCCTCCGCCGTAGCGACTACGGACTTCATTTTCTTGTCTTCCTCGGTGTTTGCTTTTCTTTTCTTGTTGTTGGATTGGTGGCTTGGGCCACCCACTTTCATCATCTGTCCGTCCGGGCAGTTCTTCTCGGTTAATCGGGACCCGATCACTTTCCTCGTACCGTAGTCCCGCTGGTGCGAAATCTGAGTCAATCTCGATTATCGCTCCATCTTTCACCCTCTTTTCATCGAGTGCAAGGCTTACGTCATTCTTAAAGTTCAAGACCAACCGCCCGTTCGACATTTCCCTGCGAAAAGACAAGGAAAAGGATCAGGGGTTGTACTAAGAACAAGAACATTAAGAAAATGTTTATTAAAGATACATTTTTTATTATTCTTATATTTTGAAATTTAATAGGAATGAAGTAAGATAAGATGAGGGAAGAGATTTTGATTTGAAAAAGGAAACAAGGAAAACTTAATTATCATGATTTTATTTATCTTAGCGCGTTTTATTATTTTTTTAGGTTCGGACCCAATCATAAGTAATTACTTCGCCCGTGTTTCTTAGGGATGAAGAATTCATTCCTTCGAAACATCAGGTAGCGTAATACTTTTTCAAGTATCGTCCGTTGATCGGAAGCATATGTCGTTCTCCCCGGCAATTCACTAGTCGGTAGGAACCTCCCGAGTATACTCGCTTCAACCACAAATGGTCCTTCCCAAGTGGGTTCAAATTTTCCTCCTATCTTGCGGTGTGCAAGAATAGGTCTCTTGAGAACGAGAACTAAGTCACCAACTTTGAAAGTTCTCGGGCGGACCAGTTTTTCATGGGCTTGAACCATTTTAGCTTGGTATAGTTCTAAATTCTGTTGCGCTGCAAGTCTTTTCCCTTCCAAGCTTTCTAATTCTTCGAGTCGTAATTTGGCGTTCTCTTCTATCGTGATCTTGTTTGCAATCGCAATTCGAGTGAAGGAAGCCGAACCTCTAAAGGTAACACTCGCCTCGGACCCATACACCGGAGCGTAAGGTGTAGCTTGAGTAGGAGTTCGAAGGTTGTCCAGGTAGGCCCATAAGGCTTCTAACAATTTCTCGTGCCAATTTCTCTTATTATCGTCCAAGGTTTTCTTTAAGATTTGAACGAGAGTTTTATTAAAAGCCTCGGCGAGACCGTTTGCTCTTGGGTAGTAAATTATCGAGTATCGCCGATCGATTCCGTGTCTCCCGACAAAATTGTTGATTTGTGTGCTTCGAATGCGGACCCATTATACGAGATGATCCCGCACGGCACTCCGAAACGGTAGACAACTTGGTTCTTGAAAAGCCGTAGCACGTGGTGTGCTTTCACTTCTCTAAGTGGAGCTGCCGCCCACTTGGAAAAGTAATCTGTAGCCGCAAGAATGAAACGATGTCCTCTCGAAGATGGTGGTTCTATCGGACCCACTATATCCGTGCCCCAACATTCAAATGGCCACGACGCAATTGTCGGGTGTAGCACATTTGGAGGTTGGTGTAGAACCACTCCGTGCACTTGGCATTGATGACAGCTCTTGGCGATTTTCATGCTGTCGGTCATCATCGAGGGCCAGTAGTACCCTAGTCTTTTAATTTTCATTTTCATCTTTGGACCCGATCGGTGAGCGCCACGAGTCCCGAATGCACCTCTTTAACAATTTCACGGGCCTCGGACCCGCTTAGGCACCTTAGCCACATTTGATAAAAAGACCTTCCGTATAATGTGTTGTTTATTAATGCGTAGGACGGAGTTCTTTTCTTGATCCGATGGGCTAGCGACCTATCGTCCGGTAGCTTTCTGTTTGCGGAGTAGTTCATCAATGGCTGTCGCCAATCTTCGTGTTTTTACGTCACTGCTTCGCAATCGATTCTTTTTCTCCTTCGATTTGTGTATCATGTCTATGTCAAGTCTGTGATAGGACTCGACGTCCGTGAACCGACACTTCCATCGATTCATCTTGCAAACAGGCAAATTCTTTTGCGAGACGGGCTAAAGCATCTCGCTAAAGCATTCTCTTTTCTAGGAATTTTGTAGATTGTCACATTTGGAATCCGTTCCAACAATTCGTATGGCATATTGGAAGTATTGTTCGAGTCTTGGCTTTAGAATTCCATCTTGTCCGGCGATCTCGTTGAATGATTAACCGTGAATCCCCGTAGATGTTGATGTCCGTTATCCCCATTTGAATGGTTAATTCCAATCCCGTTATGAGGGCTTCGTATTCTGCTTCGTTGTTTGTACACGGTTACGTCAAGTGGTAGGAGTATCTTAACATCCCCCGCTCCGGTGTTATAAAGATTAGCCCGATTCCCGCCTTACCGGGCACTATCACTTGCGATTCTTCGTCTTTGTGTCTCGAAGATGCTCCGTCGAAATATAATTCCCAACGTCGATCGTCGTGGTCTTCTAAGTTCATTATTTGTTCATCTAGCAGATCGTCATCGAGAGGAGATTCGGCCGGCAAAGGGTGTGTCTGCGAGGAAGTCCGCTAAGACTTGTCCCTTTACGGCACGCAGAGGCACGAAAGTTATATCGAATTGCAATAATATCATTGACCATCCGGCAAGTCCGCCGGAAAGTGTTGGACGAGTCATCAAGTATTGCAATGGATTAAACTTCGAAATCAAGTTAACCTTATGAGAAAGCATGTAGTGCCCGAGCTTTTGAGCGGCGAAGATCGAGGCCAAACAATGCTTTTCAATTGCGGGATACCTTACTTCCGTCGGAAGTAAACGACGGCTTAAGTAGTAAAGAGCATTTTCTTTACCCTCATCATTGACTCAGGCTAACGGGGCTCCGAGAGAGTCATCTAAAGCCGCGGTGTAAAGTATCGCCGGTCTACTCGAGACCTGAGGCTGCTAAGACAGGAGGTGTCATTAAATATTGTTTAATGTCTTCGAAGGCCTTACGGCATTTCTCTTCCCAAATAAATTTGGCGTCCTTTTTAACTAGTGCCGAGAAAGGCTGACACCTACCTGACAGGTTTGAGATAAAGCGTCGAAGATATGCCAGCTTCCCTTGAAAAGATCATAGTTGTTTTAAGGTTTTGGGAGGCGGCATTTCTAAGATGGCTTTAATCTTCTCCGGGTCGATTTCAATTCCACGATGTCGGACAACGAATCCTAAGAATTTCCCGGAGGTGATGCCGAAGGCGCATTTTAAGGGATTCATCTTAAGGTTAAATTGTCTTAATCGTTCGAAAACAATTCTCAAATCATACGAGTGGTTTTCCTTTACTTTGCTTTTGATGACGACATCGTCCACGTAGCACTCGACTTGATTGTGGATGAGATCATCAAAAATTCTTGTCATTGCTCTTTGGTAAGTCGCTCTCGTGTTCTTCGATCCGAATGGCATCACCGTGTAGCAAAATACTCCGATCGGCGTTCGAATGCTCGTAAGCTTTTCATCTTCTCGGAGCCATTCTTATCCGGTTGTATCCCGAAGATCCATCCATGAACGAGAATATTTCATGTGTCGAAGCAATATCGATCATCGGCTTCGGAATCGGTAGAGGAATTCATCTTTTGGACATGCCTTGTTTAAATCTCCGAAGTCCACACAAATTCGATCCGACCATTCTTCTTTCGATCGGCACTACATTGGCTAGCCAAGTCGGGTATTGTTCTTCACGGACAAATTTAGCGTCTATTAGCTTTTTAACTTCGGCTATAACTTGTTGTTCGATTTCTAGACGCATTCTTCTAGGACCTTGTCCGATCGGAATGCAGTAGGATCCACTCCTAGCTTATGGACCGCAACCTCCGGAGCTAATCCCGGCATTTCATCGTAGCTCCAAGCGAAACAGATCTTTAAATTCCATTAATAACTTGATTATTTCTTCGGAGTCTTCTTTGTTGAGTAAGGAGCTAACAAAGGTAGGTCTAGGCTCTTCGCTAGTACCTAAGTTAACTTCCATTAACTCATCTATTGTGGATTTAATTTCTTCTTCGAATTCGGTGGAGCGTCTCCAATTTGTAAATCTTCGGGTTCGTCCGTAGTTTCCATGCAGTTTTCATTGGACTTGCAAGTGACAACCAAGCAAAATTCGGTATCGTCAATCGACCCTACCGTGCCGAATCCGAGTCCATACTTTGAATTGGGAGGACGACCGGAGTTATTCCATAACTTTTCAAATGTTGTGATTGGCCTCTTGTCCATTGTCGAGGTAAGAAACCACGTTGAATTAAATTTTGAACACAGTGGAGAGTACCACTCAAAAGGTAATTCCATTAATTCTGATGAAGTGACATCTTCGAATTGTACATTATTTTCAGTTTTGGAGGAAGAAGCACCGCGGTAGAATTTGATCGGCTTTGCACCGTCACTACGTACCTCTTTGACCTCCATACCCTTGATCTTATTAGAATAGATCGGAGTTAGGGTCATAGTATGTACGTAGTGGTTAATCTTCTCGTACATTGATTTGTATTCTTCGTTCTTTTCATCTTCGAGGGAGATCTTGTATTGCGGCTTCTTTCGACTTATTGTTGTTGCTTCTTGCTTGATTTCTTTTTCTTCTTCAGAACTATCATCCCAATCAACATTGATGTTTGGTTTCCTCTGTCCAATTGTCCTAGCGTCTCTACCACGGCCTCGTCCCCGGCCTCGTCCTCGGATGCGAGTTGTGGAGAAACCTTCACCATCTCGCCGGAAGGGAGTGGTGAGTGACTGTTGGACTAGAACTTCAGGTTCTTCGTTGTCTCGAACTTTCTTTGCTTTATTTGTTACGGTATCTCTGGAGAAGATTGTTTTCTTTGGCGGTGCATAATAAGTCGCATCTTCATGGATTCCAATCTCATGTACGGAGAATGGTTGTAAGTCGCCTTTGATGCACTTGTTCCCCTCCATCGTAATATTTGATGCACCTGGTGCGGAGATGATGGTACCATCCTCGTTTTCATGTATCCATGGTCGGCCCAAGTAGAGCGTTGAACGATGTTTCGAATCGATTATATGAAATTTCGCGGTTGTCTTTGCTAAGTCACCGGTCTTCATCGATAGCGTTATTGACCCGAGGGCTCTTTCTCTTTTCTGGTTGAATCCTCTTAATAACATTTTGTCGGCCTCGAGCTCACGAGCATCAATTTCCAAGTATGCTAGTGTTCGAAGACTCATTATATTGATTGATGCTCCCGGATCCACCAATACTCCGGAGAGCGTAAATTTCCCAATTGTAATCGAAATGTACAACGGTCGGTTGTGATCTGCTGTCCTAAGTAGTAGGTCATTGTCCGTGAAGGTAACACCTCGCTGTTCCTTTAATGAGCAAACCTCATCTAAGGAATCTCCGGCCATTTGTGCTAAGCAAATTTCTGGATCAAGTAAGGCCTTGATCAGAGCTTCTCTCATCTCCTTTGATAAGATGAGAGCGTCGTAAATGCTCGGCTTGGCGGTAGTTTCCTAAGATGGGCTAGCACGTTGTAGTCCACTTTGTTCTCATGCGTCTCGG
This sequence comes from Papilionanthe hookeriana x Papilionanthe teres, assembly GCA_022702705.1. Lineage (NCBI taxonomy): Eukaryota > Viridiplantae > Streptophyta > Magnoliopsida > Asparagales > Orchidaceae > Papilionanthe > Papilionanthe hookeriana x Papilionanthe teres. Next base: position 54,837,209 of record CM040433.1, read on the forward strand.
CTTCTTCTCGAATGGGTATTTCTTCTGCCGGGGTTGGTTCTTCTTGAACAACCACCTGCTTTCCTTTGTCTTTTGGACCCATTCTCGGAGGTAGAACTCTTCCACTTCTTAAGTTGACTTCTGTAATTTCTTCTGAATCTAGTGTTGAGTTTGTCGGTGTCTCCTCCGAATCGGAATGACCGGCTCTTCCGGATTATCTTCCAAATCCGAAGGCTCTAACTCTATCGTAACTCGGAGCTCCTCGAAACTCACGGATAGATCCGTTGCTTTCGAACTCTCGTAGCCTCCTCGATGGATGCCTTCTTCGTCATTTTGATCGTCGAGATCTTGTATGATTTGAAAATTGTTGTTGGTATCGAAATCGACGCCCGGATTGTCGCTAGTTACGTAATCGTTAGAAACGGTCAAAACGTAGCCAACGCCATCACCCTTATCATTATATGATCCCACCGAAGTGAGCGGATAATCATACAAAATCGGAGGTTCGAGGGATTTCTCCCCCGAATCGGAAACAACTATCCTAGGATAAGCGGCCCCTAGTCTAGCCTTAGGAATCTCGGTCCCCTCTTCTTCGTCAATTTTCTTCTTCTCTTCGATTGTCTCTCGTCGAGGTGGTTCTTCTATCGCAAGTGATAAGTACCGGCTTAACGGGTCTCGAACTCTGAATTGAAGCTCGCACCGAAGCGGTTCGGATGTTATCTAAAATCTTCTTCGAAGACCTTGTCCAGGCGGTAGTCCATCCATCGTTGGTTGCATATGGGTCTATCGGAATGACGGGATTGGTTGAGATAACATTGACGGAACCTCCTTTCTGGGGTTCCTTCATGTACTCCTTCGGGATTGTTATATTTCCTTTCCGAAGGTTGTCATTGAGCCAACTTTTGAAGGTAATGCAGTCTTCTATCTTGTGCCCAAGCATCCGATGGTAGGGGCAAAAGTTGGGATCACCTTTCTTGTTGACTTCCTCTGGTCTTTTGGGCTCTGGCAGCTGGAAATCTGGAGTTTTCATTAAGCTGCGGAACATCTTCGGTACCGCTTCATTCTTGAACGGATATTCCCTGCTCAGAAGCTCCCGCAATGTACGTTGCGGACGAGACGGTTGTTCATACTGCGGAGACGACTGATAGCTGGACCGGGGTTGCTGGTAATTTTGTTGTGGTTGTCTGCGGCCGTTACGGTGGTATTTGCATCGGTTGTTTGCCTTTGTCAACCGTCGCAACGACCCCGGATTTCTTTTCGAAAGTCTTCACCGGCTTCGCTTGTCCGTCTTGTCGGCAAAACTTAATTGCTTCGCCTCTTCTTGCAAGCTTCCGGCCTTGCTTAACAACTTCTCAAAAGTCTTAATAGTGAATCCCTCGAGGAGAAGTGCTATCGGGCCGTGAATGCTTTTAAGCAAGATGCCGACTGCATGTTGTTCTTGCAGTTGTGGTTCACACTTCATGCTTAAATTCCTCCATCGAAGTATGTAATCCACTAGAGTTTCATTCGGCCTTTGTTTCTCTACCACTAAATCACCTATAGTGATGTGGTGCTCGAGCTCCGGCAAATCGCTTAATGAAGAGACTCTCTAGCTCCGAGAATGTTTTCACGGAACCGTTGGGTAATTCCGCATACCGGTCGAAGGCGATTCCCGACGGATCGCTAACGAACTCGTCGGAAGAGTAGCGCATCGCTCCCGCCGGCATTGCAACAACTGGCACGAAAGTGTGCAACATGATGTCGGGGGTTCCCGGTTCCGTCGAAGGTCTTAAACAGAGGTGGTACGAAGCCTTTCGGGTATTGGATAGCGTCGAATTCTTCTGGGTAAGGTCTACCCGTCCGAATGGATGTCCCGTTCTTCGATTGTGCTAAGGCTTCTCGCACTCGCTCGTTCTACCAAGTTCTTGATATCCTTTTCAGGGATCATATTTTGTGCTCGTATCCTTTTTCAGCTGGTCATCCCCATTGACGGATGTAATCTCCTTTCCTCCGTCTACGATGTGAATGACTTCTGGGGGTGTCTCTCTATGTGGTTGTACTTGACTCTGGAGAGTGGCCAGAGCTATGGCCATCTCTTCCATCCTCTTCGCCATTTGAGCGATCGTGTCGTCCTTTCCTCGAAGCCGTCTCTTCATCGATCCCGGCTCCTCTCTTTCGCGATCTGCGGGAGCACCTCGAGAAGCTGATGAAGCTCGTGTCTCAACCATGTTGATTTCTGCATATTCATTGTCCATGAATTCCGATGAGTCGATCTCATCTCCGAACTTTTCTTCTCTTTCTTTTGCCAACCGTCGGATGTCGGTTCTCAACTTTTCCATGGCATCTTCTAGCGGAGCTTTCGTGTATCTTTGTGGTTGTCATGCGATGGTTGCCGGGTCCTTTTTTCACGAGTCCCCTTCATCGCGAGTAGCACTTTCTTCGCATTCTAGCCTCCCGGCGAGACTTTCTCTCTCGGGCCGCTCGTTTCGGTCTCAATCGCCCCGTAGTGGGACGCCACACCATCCTTCTAGCGACAGAAGGTCTATGACCGCGATGGTCCATGGGCCAAATGCCTGGAAGGTGGTATCCTCCCTAATCCGTAATCCTAATACTACGACGGGCGGGCTAGCCTTCATTCTCTTGCTTGGCTTTTCTATCATGACGGCGGGTTCTACTCGGGGCCCAAGACGGGATTTGACCGGCACCCGTCCTATCCTTCGTAGAATTTCCGACACGAGGCGGTTTTCCTTCTTTGCTTAGCTTTTCTACCAAAGTTTGCAGTCGAGCAAACGGCGTAGTTCTAGTTCTTTTCTTGCGGCTATCGTTGTAGTATGCGGGCCGAGGTAATGTGGCAGCAATCTTGCGAACATTCTCCTCATCCTCTGCGGCGGAGAGGGGATGGAACCTGCTTCCTCCCAAAAGTGGTATGTAGTCAGGCAGTGGTGTATATTCTGGTAGCGGTGTATATTCTGGCAACTCTGGAATTTCCTCCGGAAGGCAATCTCGGCAGCTCGGCTTCCCCGGCGATCCTTCTATTTCTATTTCTTCTTTGGGTCTTTGTCGGCGACGGAATCTTCGAACCGGACCCGATTTCGAAGACGGAAGGTCTTACAGAAGATCCGTACCCTTCACGGTAACGGGTTTATCATAGTTCCGGATTTCTTTCCCCTTTGATTTGGCGATAGTCGGGGTAGGTGCGAAACAACTAGACCGAGTGGGGGTAGTAAGAACGGTCCTCCTGCGGACGGCGAGTACTCCTCCTAGTCGGGACCCTTTGCGGGGAGGAAACTCTTGGGTCGACCTAAGGTTGAACTCGGCGGTGGTTCCTCGGCTTCGGATACCTTGTTCGTCGAGTGCAAAGAGGGAGACGTCGGTGACCTTGACGTTCGTGTTTTCAAATCCTCGTCCAAATCGGATGACCCCATTGTCGGGCGGCTCATCCTTATAGACGGCGAAGTCCGATCCGTTGGTGAAGGAGAAAATCGGTTCGGGGCTTCCATTTCGCAAGGTAGACTGCGGTTGTCGGTCCCAAGTTATGCTTCTTTTCTTTAGGACGAAAAGAAAGGAATTGAAAAGAGTCCGAACTCATTCTTTGTTCATGTATTTATAAAAAAGAATCATTTGTTAAAAGAATCACTTATTAGAGGGTTTGTTTATTTAGAACGGAATGTTCAAAGGTGTAGAGAAGGTAAGGAATCCGATTCAGAAAGGAAAAGAAAGTCTTAAGCAAGACTTCTCGACTCGAAGGATCACTCCTAAACTAACACCTATTGGGGGTCCACCCCACCTCAAAAATGAGGTAAAAGGATCTCGGAACCTCTCTGTTTAGGGGTGTCTAAACAGTGGCTCCTAAATCCGGGAGAATGTTGGCTATACTTGTTCAAGGTAGAAATGAACATAGTATTCCAACGGAAAGAAGGGTAGTTTGATCCACTAAGGACATGGATGCACTACCGATTTTTGAAAGCAGAATTATTTGATTATAATGGAGAGAGGAATCATCCCCAGCGGAGTCGCCAGAAATCTGTCGGCGAATTTTTAATTTAATTAAAATAAATAATTTGAAAAGTAGTATTTGATTTCGAAAATAATTTTAAATTTGAAGGGTTTTAGATATGAGACTAAACCAATCTCACATCCCAAATAGTTTATATAAACGAGCACCGCACCACAAACCGTGTATCTATCCCTAAGGATAGACACACTGCTTGACGGTGGGGCTCGATTAAATAAACTAGAAGATTTGTGACATCCGTTTGGTCTGCGAACCAATTTTATAAGCCGACAAAATTCCCTCGCTTAATATGAAAACATTAAACAAGGTTTATATTACTCGGGTTCTTTAAAATTCTCTATAAGGGCAAGCCCCTATAGTTAATTACATCTTAAGTGATGGGAATCACCTAAGAAAACTCTCGATAATAATCAATAATTCTGCTCTCAAGGATTTCAAAGTTTAAGTTTTCAAGGGATTAAATTTTGGAATTTCAATAGGGAATGGATCAAACTTGGAACATTTTGTTTTGTGAATCCAAAGGAAGAAAAGTAGGAGAAATCACAGATTCGAAGTGAACTTCGGTAATTTCCCGACTATCCTATTGTTTGGCTTGAATTCGGAAAAGTCCTAATGTTTATTTAGTATTTCAATCTTGCCAATTTTAATTAATTAGGGCTTATATTTGTATGATAAAATCAAACAAATAACTTAGAAGATGTGAGGGTTTATTGTCGTATCGGACGACTACCTCGTAATCCTAAGACCGGTTAGGGCTTAATTTGCAATGCAAATGCCTAACGAAGAGTTGAGGATTTATGTTGCACTAGGCAAGCTACCTCGAAATCCTATGGCTTTGTTGTTTTAATTCTAAGAAGATTTTGTTGAAGTAGGTTCAAGTTTTGTTGATGACGATGGTCGTCGTCGCCCACCATGCTCCAAGCTCCTTGTTGTTGCAGAGGTTTAGTTTTAGAAATTATGAATTAGGAGATGAGAAAAGTGTTTTGGTCTAGAGAAGTCTTAATTTCCAAGTGTTTTGTATTTTGATTAAAACAAATCTTAACGTTGATTATAACGACACCGGTTAAGATCCCACGGTTCCATCCTTCCGGCATCATTATTTTTTATCGGATTCACTTAGTCCAGATGAATTTGCTAAACTCAACCGAATGAGTTCCACACTTTCATTTAGACCGTGGGAAATCCCGTTAGCAACACGTAGGTTACATCATCCGAGGTATTCCCGATCATCCAACGGGACGTTTTAATTTAGTTGTAATTGTAGTTTTGTGTTACGTTTTGTGATTAAATTTTGAGTTGTTTTATATTTTGAAATGTTGTGGCGGTGAATTTTATCTTGCAATGACTTTTAACTTAGTTTTGGTTTCAGTTTTAGGGACTATCCTAAAGGTGTGGGTTTCATGCAACAGCTTGTTTTATCATGCAAGAAAAGTAAAGTGCATCCGCAATAAAGTAAATTGCAAGAAAGTAAATTGCAAGAAAGTAAATCGCAATAAAATAAAAGCGTACCCTGGAGGGTCTTCCCGTCATCCCAAGCTACACTTAAAACACAATTAGAATATTTAAGCAAGTTCCTAGGTAAAGCTAAGGGAAAGGTTATGGTTTTCTACCAAATTCCTAATCATATAGCCTAGTCATCTCCTATGACGTCTAGGTTCTTTGTGTTTTTGTTTGAGGACGATTTTCTTCATCAAAGAACAATTAAGTCCAATTGTTCTTATAAATATCCTATCATATTGAGGAAGTGCTTAAGAAGAATCTTAAACATCTTTTCAATATTTCCGGATTGTTTTAAGTCCAAATGAATTTAATTATATAAATGAATCGATCGTCCGAGGTTTTCAAGTTTTGTTAACTTGCTCGGTGAACTAGGACATTTGAATATCCTATGAGTGAGGTAACACTTCATTTGATGTTCCATTTAGGAGTTATAATACTCAAAGCTTTCAAGGGTAAATTAGTATTTAAATGATTTGATTTAAGTTAAAGGGTTTAAATTTGGAATAGTATTCAAGTTGCTTTATATTTAATTTCTTTTATGTCTTAGATGATGTTATATTTAATTCAATTTAATTTGATTGAGTTTTAATTTAATTTAATTTAATTTAATTTGATTTGATGTTTAATTAATTTGATTTGATTTAATTTAATTTAATTATTTAATTTAATTTAATTTAATTTAATTTAATTTAATTATTTAATTTAGTTTAATTTAATTTAATTTAATTTAATTTAATTGTTTAATTTAATTTAATTTAATTATTTAATTTAATTTTAATTTAATTTAATTTAATTTAATTTTAATTTAATTGTTTAATTTAATTTAATTTAATTATTTAATTTAATTTTAATTTAATTTAATTTATAATTTTAATTGAGATTTTAAAAGAGTTTAATGATTTAATTAAGTCTTTTAATATTTTAAATTTGAGTTATCATTTTAATTAAGAGTTAAATGTTAATGAGATAATTAATTTAGGGATTTTAAATTAAAGAATAAATCTCTTCCTAATAAATATCCCTTATTTTAATAATTCCAATTTTATTATTCTTCCAAATTTAATTTATTATTTAATTAAAGTTTAATTATTTTAAAATTATTTAATGGGTTTCTATCCTTTAATTATTTAAATTTCAATCATCCAAACCAGATTAAGATCAAATATTTTACTTGTTGATTTTTTTTATTAAACCTAAAGTTTTAATTAAGGGTTGAAAGTTTAATTACCATTTTACCCCTTTAGCTTAATAATTTCATAACTCACTAAATTGAACTTAAATGAACTTGAAATTTTTATGTGACTTCACTCATATGTCAATAAAGACATGAGAGGAGAAAATGTGATTTTTCTGTATTTAATTTATTTATATAATTATTTTTGGTGGAAAATAGAGATTTTCAAGGAAAATTTGATAACATGACCAAAGAAAAGTTTCTGTCCTTAAGAAAATTAGGGGACATTCCTAATGACCAGAGAAGCACTTGGACCAATTTTGGTGATTTTTTGAATTATATTATTTTTATTATAATTATTTTGAGTTTTGGAGTGTTAATTAATTTAAAAATAAAATAAATGTTGAAAAATGGATTTTATATTTTTTAAAAATCTCTCTGATATCAAGGAAACCAGAGAAACAAATTTTGCAATTTTCTGATTTTTTTATGATTTATTATAATTATTTTAGTGAAAATGCTAGAAAATACATTTTTTTAATTTTAAAATTACCTTAAAACTTTAAAATTCAATATCTCACTAAATAGACCTAGGAAAAATGTGGGATTTGTTCCTAAGTGATTAAAATTCAAAATGTGACATTTTGGTGAACTTTATTATTTTTGTGATTTTTATTATTTTTTAATTATTAAAAATATTAAAATATTATTAAAAATCAACTTTTTCAGAAAATTGAAATTTTAATTTTCTTAGATTCCCTTGATATCAGAGAGGCTCCAAAACCAATTTGGTGAATTTTTGAAAAGTATTTTAAAAGTTATGAATTTTTAAAGTTTAAAATGGCTAAGTGGCTTAATTAACCCAATTAGTGGGGCTAACCAAGTCCAATTGACCTCAAATTTTTATGGTGAATTCCTCTAATCCTAAAGGTCAGTGGAGAATTGATTTCAAGTCAATTTGATGCTTGGTTAACTCTAATTAATTAAAGACCTATTTTGGGTGTTTAAGCCAATTAGAGTTGTTCCGAGTGAATTAACTCAAGTCCCATTTTTCCTAGAGTTCTCTCGGTCATAAGGAACATCACCAAATTTTTCTAGAATTTATTTCACAACATGCTAATTTTTGGAATTAAAATACTCAAAACAGCAACATGCATTTGAAAAATAAATAACTTTTCACGGAGATGGCCTCCGACCTTGGAAAATTCGGGGAATGTTCCCAAGTTCGGAGGCTTCAAAGCCCTATGGTCTCATGCCATGGTGAATTGTATACATGCATGGAGAATTAAATGTATGCAGAGAGTAAATAAATTATAAAAAATAAAATACTTGATGAAATTAAATGATTTCTTTTCCACATTATTCTCCTCTCGTTCACCGAGCAAGAGGGTATTTTTATTTTATTTTTGTGATTTTTCTATACAAAGATATGGATTTTTAAAGTTTCTGATATTTAATAAATACATTAAATACCCTATTTATCTACTTATCCACGCGGCGCCATCGAAACATCGACAGCTCCGAAGGGGTACGTGTCGCGCTGTGATTGGGCGCCGCCATCTGAGTCATCCGTCCCGGGCCCCGCGGTTCACGTAACATTCCCTGGTCCGGCGCAACTCGAATCGTCCGCTCGATACACGCGCGATCCAACGGCTCCCGGTCATCATCTACGACCGGTGTGCACCCGTGACCGTCAACCTTCTAACCCTAATTTCTCACTCGATTCTCAACGGATTTTCGTGTTCTTATGCTCTATGGATTCGTCTCGAAGAGACGAACACATCCATACGGTAAACATGCATTTAAATTGACTCAAATTAAAATGAGAATCTCCGGAAGCTCGGGAAGAAGAGGGAGTCCATACCTTTGCTCGGAGAAGTGAAGCTTCGATCCGAGAGTTGTTACACCTTCGATTGGATCCTAGTAAGCTCCGGATGAAGTCTCCTCGAGTCCAGTGAATCGTTCCAGGTTGGACTTCGACCACGGTACCGATCACAAAGCTTGGAGGTCGGAACAACTGGGTGGCTCAGAGATGGGACTTTCGGTGGGGAACTTCTCCTCTTGGTCCAGTGAAGGTGTAGGACCAATCAATTTGGGAATTGGCTCACTGTGAAGAAGTGTCCTGGTTTTTGGGCTAAAGTTTGAGCTCAAAATTGGGCTCAGCTAGAGGGAATCGGGGCTAAAAAGGGTTTTAGAAATTTTTGACATTTAGGGGGTAATTTGACATGTGGCTTGATTTGGAATGGTTTAATTGATGATTTTGAAACTTAGGGGTGATTTTGATCAAATGGATGATGAGGGGAAGTGTCATGTGGGCTTTAGGATGATTTGGGCTTTTAAAATTTAATGAAGATGGGCTTTTAAGAAGGTTTAAGGGAAGTGGGCTTTTAAGTTTAAGGATGTGTTCATGGATGGGAATTTTTGTAGAAGTTTGGGCCAAATAGTTGTTGGTTTTGGTTTATGGATGTTTCATGGATAATTTGAAATAGATTTAAGGTGGTTAGGGTTCGAATCGGGTCGAATTTGGGTTTATTTGGTAAATGGGCCAATGTAGGTCAAATTGGGCTAACTTGGGCCAATGTTGGGCTAGGGTTGAAATTGATGTAAAATAAATGTTGAGAAATGTTTATGGGAGTGTTTCAAAGAGGTTTTGGTTTTGGTTGGGTTTTGATTTTGAGGTTTGGGCCTATTCGGGTTAGGTTTGGGTTTAGGTCAAAATTGGGCTTTTTGATTTTGGGTTGAATTTGAGTGGGGTTTGGGTCAAAATCTTGGGCAAATCATGTTAGTGTTTTGTTTATGGGGATGTTAAGGAAGGTTTAGAAAAGATTTGGGGTTAATTGGAGTTGAATTGGGTTAGTTTGGGCTAAGTTTGGGTCATGGGTCCAAATTTGGGCTTTAAGGCCCAAAGTGAAATTGGATCCAAATGTCAATCAAATTGGACTTGGATTTGGTTTAAATTGGTATTGGGAATGTTGAATTGAAGTTTAGAATTGAATTGGGCCAGAATTTGGGTCAATTGGATAGGTTTGGTTTAACATCGGGTTCACTTTGGGTTAAAATGGGTTAATTTGGGGGTTTTTGACAAAATTAGGGTAAATTGACAAAATTGGCCCATGGTGTAGTTGGACAAAATGAAATTGGGAATATTTAGGATTTTATGGAATTTTCTGGGAATTTTCTGAATTTTTGGATTTTTAGGCCAAGAAGGGTATTTTGGGTATTTGGAGGGTATTGGGAGGTTTTCTTGGAATTTTTGGTATTTTTGGGTATGGATGATCAATTTGAGTGATGTGGAGATGTTTGGGATTGATTTTGGAAAATTTTGGGTAATTTGGAAATTTTGCAAAAATTGGGTAATTTCGAGAGTTTTGGGTAGGCTTAGTAGGTGTAGGGTCTCGGGGTCAAAAATTGAAAATTTGAGAAATTAAAAATTGGGTGAATCTAGGTGGAAAGAAATCATTTTGGTTGAGCCATGAAGCCATATCAAGCCCATATGAGCCATGAAAGGACTCATTCGAGGCATTCACTACGTTGTTCCTAACCCTCTTAGCCGAGGGCTTAGGGGTTAAGGACCATCCATGTGAATCACCTACATGAGTCGTGAGGTTAAGTTGGGTATGGGTGTGGTTTTAGGAAGTGTGTGGAAATGTAGTGTGTAAGTGTAGTGTAAGTCAGCCCCTTCACTGCACTCGAGCCACCTAGTGGCGGCCTAAGGCCAAAGAGTCCTATAGAACTCATCCTTTAAACTTCCACATTCGATTTCAACCCTCTAGGTGATTAGGGGTCTATAGTCAAGTTTGTGGAGTTTGCAGGGAGTTTAGAAGTGGTTTGAATTTCTAAAAGGCGGGTCCCAATTCTAGTCCTCTAAGATAGTCAAAGGAAAAGCCTAAGGCTAGATCCTAAGCACTAAAAAGAAGAAGGGAAGACCTCATCAAAAATGAGGTCAACAGATACCTTTGATTGAGTCCAAGTAAGCTCCAGATGAAGTCTCTGGCCCTGGGGAATTTCCTAGACTTGATTTTCAACATACCCGATCACAACCTTTGGAGGCTAGAGCAGATGAGTGGCCTGGAGAGAGGGCTTTCACTGGGGAACTCCTTCTCTTGGTCTTGTGCAGGTGTGGGTTAGTTTTATTTGATTTTGGTGGAGAATTGGGAGATCTCCTGGTTTTAGGTGAAATTTTGGTTGAGAAATTGGGCTCTATTTTTGGGGATTAGGGCAAATTTTCACTAGGGATCAATTGCTCTAAGTGTGGAGGATGATCTGGAACAATTTTGGCAGAGTTTCTGTATGGTTTTGTGCAACTCTTCTCATGGCCGAGAGATGAGGGGGTTTAAATAGAGCTGGTTGGAGGGCTTCCTAGGGAGGGTTGAAGGCTTGGATCAGCTTCTTAGATCAAGGGAAGAACAGACATGACAGCCATTGGACATGGGACAGCTCAGCAAGATGGAATTTCAATGTTTAGCTCCTTCCAAGGTCTCGACCATGGTGTTTTCCGGTGGCTGTGGTGGCTGGTCGGCCAGGCATGGGTCACCCTCAGGGTCAGGGAGGTCAGAGCTTGATTCCTATAAGTTCAATTGATGGTTGCCATGTGTAAATAGGATGACTTGAAATGGAAAGGGTAAGGGCTCATTTTGGGCTCAAATTGGTCAACCCATGATTTTGGGCTTGGTTCACCTCCCCATGACCTGGTTTTGGGCTGGGTGAATCAGTTGGGTCAGCTAGTCTTAAGTGGAGAAGTCTCCATCCAAGAAAATTTAGATTAAATTTGGGTTAAGGGGAATCATGAGTAAGGTTAATGAATTTTAGGAAGTGCTTAAAGGACTTCCTCCTTTTGCCCAATGTGGTAAGGCCACATGTAAACAACTCACATGGCTTGCATGTGGCTTAAGAATGGCTTTATGGCTCATATTTGGCTTGGGAAAAGTTGGCTTGGTTTCATGGAAATGGGCTTAAGGAATTTTGGTATTTTGGTGTAAAATTTGGATGGTTTGTCATATGGCTTTGTTTAGAAAGGTTTGATTACTGATTTAGGACTTAGGAATGATTTTAATTAACATTAAGAAATGTTTATGGGAATGTTTCAAAGAGGTTTCAACTTTGTTTGGGTTTTGATTTTGGGATTTGGGCCTATTTGGGTTAGGTTTGGGTATAGGCCCATTTAAGGGATTTTGGGTTTGGGTTGAATTTGAGTAGGGTTTGGGTCCAAATTTTGGGCAAATTATGTTAGTGTTTTGTTTTTGGGGATGTTAGGGAAAGTTTAGAAAAGGTTTGGGGTTAATTGGAGTTGAATTGGGTTGGTTTGGGCTAAGTTTGGGTCATGGGCCAACATTGGGCCTTAAGCTTAAAAGTGAAATTAGATTCAAAAGTTAATCAAATTCGACTTGGATTTGGTCTATATTGATATTGGGGTATTGAATTGAAGTTTAGAATTGAATTGGACCAAAATTGGGGTCAATTGGGGTGATTTGGTTTGACATTGAGTTCATTGGGGTTAAAATGGGTCAAATTGGGGGTTTTGACAAAAGTGGGGTAAATTGACCTATGATGTAGTTGAACAAAGTGAAATTGGGAATATTTGGGATTTTTTGGAATTTTCTAGGAATTTTCTGAATTTTTAGATTTTTGGGTCAAGAGGGGCATTTCAGTAATTTGGAGGGTATTGGGGGTATTTTTGGAATTTTTGGTATATTTGGTTGGAGATGGTCAATTTGAGTAGTGGGGAAGTTTTTGAGATTAATTCTAGGAAATTTTGGGTGATTTGGAAATTTTGAAGAATTCGGGTAGTTTTAAGGGCTTTTAGTAGGTTAAGTGTCCGGGTCCCGGGTCAAAAATTGAAATTTTGAAAAAAATGAAAATTGAGCAAGTGTGAGTGAAATGGAATCATTCTGGTTGAGCCATGAAGCCATATTAAGTCTACATGATCCATGAAAGGACTCATTTGAGGTATTCAACATGTTGTTCCTAACCCTCTTAGCCAAAGGACCATCCATAAGAATTACTCACATGAGTCAGGAGGTCAAGTTGGGTGAGTGTGTGGGTTTTAGGATTTGGAATGTGTGTGTGAGAGTATAGTGTATGTGTAAGTCAGCCCTCACCAGACCAGGCCACCCAGGGTAATCCTAAGGCCAAAGAGTCCTATAGGGAACTCATCCTTTAAACCTCCACATTTGATCTCAACCCTCCAAGTGACTCAGGGGCAGGGACTTGGGGGTTTACAATCAAGCATATAGGGTTTGCAGGGACTTAAGAGGTGGTTGAGTTTCTAAAGGGGTAGGTTCCATCTCTAGTCCTCTAAGATAGTCAAAGGAAAAGCCTAAGGCTAGATCCTAAGTACTAAAGAGAGAAGAGAAGACCTCATAAAAAATGAGGTCAACAAATGGATCAAAAAAACCAAGCACACCGCGCGTATTGGCATTGACCGAAGGGATCAAAAAAACCAACACAGATGTCCAAGTGACAAACTTAAGACAGAGTAGAAAAGTTTTCGTTGGGGAGTGTCAAGTATGTTTCCAAAACTGGAGGTTCTTGAACTCTCGCTGGGGAAAGGAAAAGGAGGTGAATTCCAAATCACAAGATTTGGAGAACTTCGGTTTAGATTTCGTTTCATTTTATGTTCACGTTTTGATGTGTGAGTTTAGATTTTTGATTTGGAGTTCAAATTTAGATTGAAGTTTGATTTAAAATCGATTTAAGGAAATTTTGAATTTCAAATTGCGAAGAAAACTGGATTTTAGGTAGCAGCCTCGGAGTAAGCATCCGAGTTTAAGTGTCAATTAAAAAGGATGAGAATCAGAATTTAGGTACTGATCTTGAAAGAGAACTGGAATGTAGGTACCAGTCTCAGAAATTTTGAATTGAAATGTAGGTATCAATTCAGATGAGAATCGAAATGTAGGTATCGATCTCGAAATGAGAACTGGAATGTAGTACCAGTCTCGAAAATTTTGAATTGAAATGTAGGTATCAATTCAGATGAGAATTGAAATGTAGGTATCGATCTTGAAATGAGAACTGGAATGTAGTACTAGTCTCGGAAATTTTGAATTTAAATGTAGGTATCAATTCAGATGAGAATCGAAATGTAGGTATTGATCTCGAAATGAGAACTGGAATGTAGTACCAGTCTCGGAAATTTTGAATTGAAATGTAGGTATCAATTCAGATGAGAATCTAAATGTAGGTATCGATCTCGAAATGAGAACTGGAATGTAGTACTAGTCTCGAAATTTTTGAATTGAAATGTACGTATCAATTCAGATGAGAATCGAAATATAGGTATCGATCTCGAAATGAGAACTGGAATGTAGTACCAGTCTCGGAAATTTTGAATTGAAATGTAGGTATCAATTCAGATGAGAATCAAAATGTAGGTATCGATCTCGAAATGAGAACTGGAATGTAGTACCAGTCTGGGAAATTATGAATTGAAATATACTGTAGAGATTTGGATTTAGCGGAAGATTGAAATGAGATGTGAAAGTGTTTCACATCCCACGAGAATCAATCAAAGTTTGATTATTTGGCGAAGGGTATGAATCCATGCCTCAGAACCAAATTGAAAATTTTTCATGGTTCTGAAGTCATCCCAAGAGAGGGCTTCAAAGGAGGTCTGAAGTAGATCGTGATTTGAAGAAGAATTGGAGGGTTTGAAAAGATGGATTTAGACTGGAATTCAATTTGAGATTTAGGTTCATTTCATTTGTCCTTTAGCGATATGATTTTCTTTTTATTGTTCATTTAGTGTTCATGTGAATTTGAAGTTCATTTTAATATTTAGATTTTTAAGGAAAGTACTCATTTATTTTCTTTTCTCTTATGTTATTCATTCAAAGTTCAATTAACTCTAATGGCGTTTCCCAGTCAATTTGCACAAAAAGAAGTGAAGGCAAAATATGACGTAGTCGTTTTCATTCCAACTTGCTGAAAGTACATCATACAACTTGATCTAGTCATGATGACATTTTTGTCAGAAATTTAATGTCTCATACAATCCATGTAACTCCAAAACGAACTTTATAAACTTCTTCCGGATCCATTCAAAAGTGTCTATAAAAAATCTATGTCTGAATAGAAAGAAACATGGGTAAAAAAATCACCTTCCAAGCCACCCTTGGCAGGAATGCCGCATGGATGTGCATTGGAGGTGTGTTATTTCCCATGTAACTCACAGCTCGTAGGACCGGAGACTCTCCAATTCTGGATCTGGCTGAAAGTGGTAAGGCGCCTTTCTGTCGTCCATCCTTCTAAAAGTAACGGAGTTCCGCTCCACTGGCACTCCTGGTATACAATGTTTTGCGACGTCTGCTCCATTTTCTTTTAATATCATGACGGAACCTACCGGAAGTGGTATCTCCACCGGCCCTCGGAACTTACCCGAGACTGCTATCCGGAGGTCAGATCCGAACATGATATTGCATTGGTTGATGAACGGAACTGTGCAGAAAGGTCTGACAAAGTCGTGGTGGTCTATGTGTGGAGGTATGGAGTCGCCTTTCTGGTAAATGTTGATGATGCAACTGTTGGGTATGCAGTCTGCTGGCAGTACCTTCCATGTTATCATTCTTTTCACCATTCTTTTAATTATCCTTGGCATTGGTTCCACCTCACTGCGACGGACTATCCCTGGTGGATTTCCTTTTCTACCCTCTGTGAAGTTATAGCAACATTCGCACTGTATTGTGACCCTTCCTTTCCCTGGCATCCATCTCCAGAGTTCTGAATAAGTCTTTTCCCTCAGACGGCCTGCTCGGCCCATCTCCTGAAGCTCTAAGATGCAATCTACAATCTGCTACTGCTCGTACTCTGAGAATACATTTGTGTGTAACTCGAGGCCTTCCAAAATGTTGATCCTCTTGCCTTTAATCCTTTCAAAGTATTCGAAAGTCTTCATCTTAACATTTTGCATTCTTTCTAATTCATATTCTGGGATGATCTGCAAGTGATGAGGCCTAGTAACGTACTGCGGGATGTATGGCTCAATCCCGTCACGTTCTCCTACATACCTTGGCTCCTCAGGGATTGTCTCTGTCGAGACATCCTCCGGAGTTGCTTCCGCAACAAAGTTCTTCAGATCTGGTATCTCTGTCCGACGTCGAGGCACTGACTCTATTCCTGTTCTTCTTGGCATTTCTTCGATTTGTTCTGATTTTCTTGGCGTTGACTTTCTTCTTCTCGGTTCCCGACGAACCGGCATCCTCGAAATGTGTGTACCGGCAAAAGCGGCCGTTTTCTCGTGTTGATCCGTCGCTAGTTTAGTCAACATCTTGCGGATACGGTGATTCTTATTCCTTCTTTGGGTAGCAGTGAGAGTAGCTCTCCTTACCCCTTGAACTTCGGTGGGCGCGGCGCTGACGAGCCTGCCCTCTGCCGTGGCAACTACTGACTTGATTTTCTTGTTCTCCTCGGTGTTTGTCTTTCTTTTCTTGTTGCTGGAATGGTGGCTTGGGCCACCCATCTTCATCACTGTATGGTTGTGAAGCTCTTCTCGGGCAACTCAGATCCAATCATTTTCTTCGTACTGTAGGCTGGCTGGTGTGAAGTCAGAATCAATTTCTATCACTCGCTCCATCCTTCACCCTCTTTTCATCGAGTGCGAGACTCACGCCATTTTTAAAGTTTAGGACCAACCTCCCGTTCGACATTTCCCCGCGAAAAGACAAGGAAAGGATCGTGGGTCGTACTAAGAACAAGAACATTAAGAAAATATTTAACACTGAAGATTCTTATTCACTTATTTTAACTTTAAGAAAAGTAGGAAAAGATGAGGAAAGATCAGGAACAAGATTTGATTTGAAAGGAAGGGTAAAACTTTATTATTATGATTTCACATATTTTATTTTTAGCACATATTTTTTTGTTAATGATTTTTTTTTTGTCATCCATCTTTAAGTTTTTTTTTTGGGTTCGGACCCAGTCACAAATGGTTACTTCACCCGTGTTTCTAGGGATGAGAATTCATTCCTTCGAAACATCAGGTTGCGTAATACTTCTTCAAATATCGTCCGTTGATTGGAAGCATTTGTCGTTCTCCTTGGCAATTCACAAGTTGGTAGGAGCCTCCTGATTAGACTGTCTAGACCACAAACAGCCCTTCCAAAGTCGGTTCAAATTTACCTCCTATCTTGCGGTGTGCAAGAATAGGTCTCTTGAGAACAAGAACTAAGTCACTAACTTTGAAAGTTCTTGGGCGGACCAGTTTATCACGGGTCTGGATCATCTTAGCTTGGCATGGCTCCAAATTTTGCCGCGCCGCAAGTCTTTTCCTTCCAAGCTTTCCGCTTCTTCCGATCATAATCCGGCATTTTCTTCCGTAGTAATTTTATTTGCAACCGCAATCTCGAGTGATGGAAGCTCAACCTCCAAAGGTAAAATCGCCTCGGACCCGTACACTAAAGTGTAAGGCGTAGATCGAGTAGAGTCCCGAAAGTCGTTCTCGTAGGCCCATAAGGCTTCTAACAACTTCTCATGTCAATTTCTCTTGTTTTCGTCCAAAGTTTTCTTTAGAATTTGGAGGAGAGTTTTATTGAAAGCCTCGGTCAAGCCGTTTTCTCTAGGATAGTAGATTGTTGAGTATCGCCAATCGATTCCATGTCTTCTGACAAAATTGTTGATTTTTGTGCTTCTGAATGCGGACCCATTATCCGAAATGATTCTCGCGCGGTACTCGAAATGGTAGACAACTTGATTTTTGAACAACCGTAGCACGTGGTGTGCCTTTACTTTCCGAGTGGAACTGTCTCGCCCATTTAGAAAAGTAGTCTATAGCTGCAAGAGTGAAGCGATGTCCGCTTGAAGATGGTGGTTCTATCGGACTCACTATATCTGTGCCCCAGCATTCAAATTGCCACGACACAATTGTCGGATGTAGTACATTTGGAGGTTGATGTAGAACCACTCCATGCACTTGGCATTGGTGACAGCTCTTGGCGATCTTCATACAGTCGGTCATCATTGAGGGCCAGTAATACCCTAGTCTCTTAATCTTCATTTTCATCTTTAGACCCGATCGATGAGCACCACGGAGTCCCGAGTGTACCTCTTCGACAATTTCACGAGCTTCGGACTCGCTCGAGCACCTCGACCACATTCGATCAAAAGACCTTCGTATAACGTATTGTTTATTAATGCATAAGATGCAGTTCTTTTCTTAACTCGATGGGCTAGCGACTTTTCGTCCGGTAATTTCCTTGTTTGCAGGTAGTCTATTAGCGGTTGACGCCAATCTTCTGTGTTTTCTGTTATTGCTGCAACTGATTCCTCTGCTTTTTCTAATTTCTGTATCATATCCATGTTGAGCTGTGATAAGATCTATCGTCCCTGAACTGATACTTCAACTGACTCATCTTGTAAGCAGGCAAATTCTTTTGCAAGGCGAGCTAGCGCGTCTACAAGAGCATTTTCTTTTCTGGGGATCTTGTAGATCGTTATATTCGTAATATGTTCCAACAGCTTCATGGCATACCGAAAGTACCGCTCGAGTCTTGGCTTTAGAATCTCGTATCGTCCGGCAACTCCGTTGAATGATCAACCGAGAATCCCCGTAGATGTCGATGTTCGTTATTCCCATTCGAATGGTTAGTTCCGAGCCCGTTATGAGGGCTTCGTAGTCCGCCTCGTTGTTTGTGCATGGTTCTGTTAAGTGGTAGGAGTATCTTAACATCCCCCGCTCCGGTGTTATAAAGATTAGTCCGATTCCTGCCTTACCGGGCACTATCGTTTGCAATTCTTTGTTCTTCTGTGCTGAGGACACACCGTCGAAGTATAGTTCCCAACGTCGATCATCAGTGTCTTCTAGGCTCATTATCTGTTCCTCAGGCAAATCTTCGTCGAGAGGCGAATCTTCTGGTAAAGGGTGTGCTGCAAGGAAGTCAGCTAGGACTTGTCCCTTTACGGTGTGAAGAGGAACGAAAGTTATGTCAAATTGCAATAGTATCATCGACCACCTGGCAAGTCTGCCAGAGAGTGTCGGTCGGGTCATCAAGTATTGCAACGGATTAACTCTCGAAATAAGGTTGTCCTTATGAGAAAACATGTAATGCTTGAGCTTATGTGCGGCGAAGATCAGGGCCAAGCAGTGCTTCTCAATGGGAGGATACTTTACTTCCGTCGGGATTAGACGATGGCTTAAGTAGTAGATGGCATTTTCTTTTCCCTCGTCATTGACCTGGGCTAGCAGGGCTCTAAGGGAGTCTTCTAAGGCCGCGGTATAAAGTATCAACGGTCTACCTGAGACTGGGGCTGCTAAGACAGGAGGTGTCATTAAGTATTGTTAGATGTCATCGAAGGCATGTTGACATTTGGAGTCCTAAGTAAACTTGGCATCCTTCTTAATCAAAGCAGAAAAAGGCTGACACCTTCCTGACAAATTCGATATAATGCGTCGAAGATATGCCAATTTTCCTTGAAAGGATCGTGGTTGTTTCAAAGTTTTGGGAGATGGCATTTCTAAGATAGCTTTAATCTTTTCCGGATCAAATTTAATTCCGCGATGTCGGACAACAAATCCTAAGAATTTCCCGGAGGTAACTCTGAAGGCGCATTTTAAGGGATTTATCTTAAGGTTGTATTGTCTTAGTCGCTCGAAAACAATTCTCAAATCATACAGGTGATCTTCTTTCAGTTTGCTTTTGATGACCACATCATCCACGTAGCACTCAACTTGGTTGTGAATGAGATCATCAAAAATCTTCGTCATCGCTCTTTGGTATGTTGCTCCTGCGTTCTTTAGTTCGAATGGCATTACTGTGTAGCAATACACTCCGATCGGCGTTCTGAATGCCCGTGAGCTTTTCGTCTTTTAGTGCCATCTTTATCTAGTTGTATCCTGATGATCCATCCATGAATGAAAATATTTCATGTGTTGAAGCAATGTCGATCATCAGTTCTGGGTTTGGTAGTGGGAATTCATCTTTTGGACATGCTTTATTTAAATCTCTTAAGTCCACGCAGATTCTGATATGACCATTCTTCTTTCTGACTGGTACCACATTGGCTAACCAAGTAGGGTATTGTTCTTCACGGACAAATTTAGCGTCTATTAGCTTCTTAACTTCGGCTATTACTTGTTGCTCAATTTCTAGATGCATTCTTTCGGGAGCTTGTCCGACTCGGAACGTAGTAGGATCTACTCCTAACTTGTGAACTGCGACTTCTGGAGCTAATCCTGGCATTTCGTCGTAACTCCAAGCAAAATAGTCCTTGAATTCCATTAGTAGCTTGATTATTTCTTCGGAGTCTTTTTTATTGAGTATGAAGCTAACAAAAGTTGGCCTAGACTATTCGCTAGTACCTACATTAACTTCCATTAACTCGTCTATTGTAGATTTAATTTCTTCTTCGAATTCTGGTGGAGCATCTCTGATTTGTAAATCTTCAAGATCTCCTGTAGCTGCCAAGCAGTTTTCATTAGGCTCACAAGTGACAACCAAGCAAAATCACGTATCATCAACTGATCCTACTATGCCGAATCCGAGACCATGTTTTGAATTGGGAGGCCGACCGGCATTATTCCATAATTTTTCAAAGTGTTGTGACCGGCCTTTTGTCCATTGTCGAGGTAAGACACCACGTTGAATTAAATTTTGAACACAGGAGAGTACCACTCAAAAGGTAGTTCCATTAATTTGGAAGAAGTAACATCTTCAAATTGTACATCTTTTTCAGTATTGGAAGAGGAAGCACCACGGTAAAACTTGATTGTCTTGATACCACCACCAAGCATTTCCTTGACCACCACACCCTCGATCTTATTAGAATGGATCGGGTCAGGGTCATAGTATGTACATGATGGTTAATCTTCTCGTACATTGATTTATATTCTTCATTCTTTTCATATTCGAGAGAGATCTTGAACTGGGCTTTCTTTTGACTTATTGTCACTACTTCTTTCTTGATTTCTCCTTCTTCTTCGGAAGTGTTTTCCCAATCAACATCGATGACTGGATTCTTTTGTCCAACTATTCCAACGTTTCTTCCACGTCCTCGTCCCCGGCCTCGACCTCTGGTGCGAGTCCTGGAGAAATCTTCACCATCTCGCCATAAGGGAGTGGTGAGTAACTGTTGGACTAGAACTTCAGGTTCTTCATCATCTCGAATTTCTTTTGCTTCATTTGGTATGATATTTCTGGAAAAGATTGTTTTCTTCGGAGGCGTGTAGTAGGCTGCATCTTCATGGATTCCAATTTCATGCACAGAGAACGGTTGCAAATCACCTTTGATGCACTGTTCCCTTCCTTCGTAATACTTTATGCACTGGTGCAGAGATGACGGTACCATCCAGTTTTCATGGATCCATGGCCAACCCAGTAGAGCGTTGAACGATGTCTCAAAATCAATTATGTGGAATTTTGCGGTTGTCTTTGCTAAATCACCGGACTTCATTAGTAATGTTATCGATCCAAGAGCTCTTTCTCCTTTTTGATTGAAGCCTCTTAATAGCATCTTGTCTGCTTCAAGCTCTCAAGCATCAATTTCCAAATATGCTAGCGTCCGAAGATTCATTATATTGATTGATGCTCCTGGATCAACCAACACTCTAGAGAGCGTAAACTTTCCAATAGTGACTGAATTGTACAACGGTAGATTGTGATCTGCTGTTCCCAGTAGTAGATCATTGTCCGTGAAGTTAACAGCTTGCTTTTCTTTTAACGAGCAAACCTTGTCTAAGGAATTACCGGCCATTTGAGCTAAACAAATCTCTGGATAAAGTAAAGCCTTGATCAGAGCCTCTCTCATCTCCTTTGACAGGATCATAGAGTCATATATGCTTAGTTTGGCTGGTAGCTTCCTAAGATGGGCTAGCACATTGTAGTCCACTTTATTTCCATGTTCCTTAGTTTCTTCCTGAATGGGCAGTTCCTCTGCTAGGGTTGGCTCTTCCTGAGCAACCACCTACTTTCTTTTATCCTTTGGACCCATTCTCGGAGGTAGAACTTTTCCACTTCTTAGGTTTACTTTAGTTATTTCTTCTAAATTTGTTGTTGAATCTGCCGGTGTATCCTCTTGAATTGGAACCACTAGCTCTTCTGAAGTTGCTTCGGTGTCTGATGGTTCTAATTCTATCATGATCAGAGCTCCTTGGAATTCACAAATGGACTCGTTGCTTGTCAAGCTTTCGTAGCCTCCTTTGTGAACATATTCTTCGTCGTGGTCGTCGAGATTGTATATGATTTGAGAATCATTACTTATATTGGAATCGAGATTCGGATTAAGCCGGTTGTCGTTAGTTATGTAATCGTTAGTAACAGTCAAAACGTAGCCAACACCATAACCCTTATCATTATAAGATCCCGCCGGAGCGAGCAGATAATCATACAGAGTCAGGAGTTCGAGGGATTTCTCCCCCGAATCGGAAACAACCATCATAGGATAAGCAGCCCCTAGTCTACCCTTCGGAGCCTCGGTCTTCTTTTCTTCCACGATCTTCTCTTCCTTCTGGGCGGTTCTTCAATCGCAAGTGATAGTACCGGCTCGACAGGTTTCAAACTCTGAGTTGAAGCGCGTACCGAAGCGGCCTGGATGTTATCCAAAATTTTCTTTGATGATCTTGTCCAGAGAGTAATCCATCCATCATCAGTCGTCTAAGGGTCTCTCAGAACAATGGGATCCGTTGAAATAACATTGACAGAACCTCCTTTCTGGGGTTCCTTCATGTATTCCTTTGGGATCGTTATGTTCCCTCTCCGGAGATTGTCATCAAGCCAACTCTTGAAAGTGATGCAATCCTCTATCTTGTGTCCGAGCATCTGATGGTAAGGGCAATAATTTAGATGATCTTTATTATTGACTTCTTCCATTTTCTTGGGCTCTGGCAGCTGAAAAATCAGTGTCTTCATTAAGCTGTGGAACATCTTTTCTACTGCTTCAGTTTTGAATGGATATTCTCTATTTAGAAGTTCTCTTAAAGTACGCGACGAACGAGGTGGTTGTTCATAATGCTGAGGCGACTGATAGCTCGGATAAGGTTGCTGATAACCCTACTGAGGTTGCTGATAGCCTTGCTGAGGTTGCTGATAGCCTTGCTGAGGTTGTTGGTATGTTCTTTGCGGTGGTTGGTAACTAGGCTGCGGTCGCTCTGGCGGTATCTGCATTGGCTGCTTGCCCTTATCTACTGCCGCGACAATTCCAGATTTCTTCTCGAATGTTTTCACGGGCTTCTGCTTATCGTTCTTGTCCGCAAAACTTAATTGTTTTGCCTCTTCTTGCAAGCTTCCGGCCTTGCTAAGCAACTTCTCAAAAGTTTTGATTGTAAATCCTTTAAGGAGGAGTGCTATCGGGCCATGGATACTCTTAAGTAGGATACCGACTGCATGTTGTTCTTGAAGCTGTGGTTCACACTTCATGCTTAAGTTTCTCCATCGAAGTATGTAATCCACTAAAGTCTCGTCCGGCTTTTGTTGCTCCATCACTAGATCACCCATAGTGATGTGGTGCTGAGCCCCGACAAATCATTTAACGAAGAGATTCTCCAGTTTTGAAAAGGTCTTTACTGAACTGTTCGGCAATTCTGCGTACCAGTTGAAGCCAATCCCCGACAAACTGCTGACGAATTGGCGGAAGAGTAGAGCGTCGCTCCCACCGGCATTGCAGCAACTAGCACGAAAATGTGTGATATGCTGCCGAGGGTTTCCTGTTCCATCAAAAGTCTTAAACAAAGGTGGTACGAAACCTTTTGGGTATTGGACTGCATCGAACTCTTCGGGTTAAGGTCTACCCATCTGAATGGATGCTCCACTCTTGGATTGTGCTAAAGCTTCTCGCACCTGCTGTTCTACCATGTTTTTAATATCCTTTTCTGGAATCATGCTTTGTGTAGAATCCTTCTTTAGTGGTTCATCTCCGTTGACGGATGTGATCTCCTTTCCTCCATCTGCAATATGGATAATTTATGGGGGTGTCTCTTTCTGAGGCTGGGCCTGACTCTGCAGAGTGGCTAAGGCATTATCCATCTCTTCCATCCTCTTTGCCATATGGGAAATTGTATCATCTCTTTCCCGAAGCTGTGCTCTCAACACTTTAGGTTCATCTCTTTCCGCAGCTGCCGGAGCACCTTGCGAAGCTGACGATGCTCGTGTCTCAACCATGTTGATCTCGGCATACTCCTCATCCATGAACTCTGATGAGTCAATTTCGTCTCCTAATTCTTCTTCTCTTTCTTTTGCTAATCGTCGGATCTCGGTCCTTAACTTGTCCTTGGCATCTCTAATGGCCTTTTCCGCACGGTCTCGCAGTTGTCTCGTGACGGTTGTTGAACTTCCTTCGCGGGAGTCCCTTTTATTGCGGTAGCACTTTCTTCTGATTCAAGTCTCCTGACGAGACTTTTCTTCTTAGGACATTGTTTTGGTCTTAGCTGGCCGGTAGTAGGTCGCCACACAATCCTTCTTGTAGCCGGAAGCCTAGGACCGGATGGTCTATCGGCTATATGCTTGAAGGTGGTATCCTCCCTAATTTGTAGACCCGATACAACAACGGGTGGACCGGCTTTTATCTTCTTCTTTGGTTTCTCTGTGGCAGCAACAGGCTCTACTCACGGTCCGAGGCGGGATTTAGCTGGCACTCGTCCTATCCTTCTTAAGATTTCTGACACAGAGCATCTTTCTTTCTTTGCCAATCTTTCTATAACAGCTTGCAGTCGGGCAAATGGCGTAGCCTTATCCCTTTTCCTCTTGTAATTGTTATAGTATGCAGGTCGGGGTAATGCGGTGGTGATCCTACAAACATCCTCTTCATCTGATGCAGCAGAGAGGGGGTGAAACCTGCTCCCTTCCAATAGAGGTATATACTCATGCAGTTCTTCTCTTTCTTCGGGAATTTCTTCTAGAAAAGCAACTTCAGCAGCTCTAGCTTTCTTGGCGATTTTCCTGCTTCTATTTCTCCTTTGAGTCCGAGTTAGGAGTGCAACTCTTGAACTGGACCCAATCTAAAAAACAGATGGTATTGTTGCGAAACCTGTACCCTCCACGGTGACAGGCTCATCACGTACTCGGATTTCCTTCCCTTCGCGCTTGCGTGCCTGGGTAGGTGCATAGATGACTAGACCGGTGGGGTAGAGACAATGAGTCCTCCTAAGAACAGTAGTACTCCTCTCAGCTGGAATCCTTTGCAGGGGAGGGAATTCTTGAGTCGGCTTCAAGTTGAACTCAATCACGGGCTCTTCAGTTTCTGACACTTTGTCCATTTGTGTGAAGAGAGTGACATCAGTGAACTTGACATCTGTGTTGCCAAATCCTTGTCCAAAACGGATGATCCCATTGTCGGGCAGCTCATCCTTGTAAACGGCGAAGTCCATTCCATTGGTTAAGGAGAAGATTAACTTCGGGGTAGTCATTTTCTGCAGGGCAGATTCAAAATGTTAGTCCCGAATTATACTTCTTTTCATCGTAAAGTTTAGGACGAAAAAGAAAGAGTCCGAACACATTTTCGTTTATCTTAGTGTATTTGTGATTTTTAAAAGAGATTGTTTATAAGGAGGTTCGTTTGTTAGAAACAAAACGATTAAAGTTTATAGAAAAGGTAAAGGGCCCTATTTAGAATTGGAAAGGAAGAGAAAGTCTTATGCAAGACTTCTCGACTCGAAGGATCGCTCCTAAACTAACACCTATTGGGGATCCACCCCACCTCAGAAAAAGAGGTAAAAGGATCTCGGAACCTCTCAGTTTAGGGGTGCCTGATCACTGAAAAATTTATTAAGAAATTCATACCTATTTTTGATGAAATTGCACTTTAAAGAAGGGTATTTTTTTTATTTTATTGCAGTAGAATGAAGAATTTAGGTGATAAAAGCAAAAATCATAAAAAGGAGCGGATTTGGAGCAAAAAGGAAGAAAATAATGCAATTTGTGCTGAGTCGCCGACGACGAGATCGAGCCCGCCGACGGCGAGGGTACGAGGAAGAAATTCTGAAGGATTGATAACTGTCTTGCTGACAGCGAGCCCGAGCCCGCCGACAGGGAGATAGCGCGGTTCAAAGACTTTCTAGAAGCCTCGCCGACAGCGAGGTAGTTCGTCGCCGACGGCGAGCTAGTTCAAATGGCTCTGATACATTGAACCTGGACACCTTTTGAAGGGATGATTACACACCTCTTGGTCCTTTGCTCACCTCTATATATAGAAGCCGAAATTAAGTCTTTAATGTCCAGTTTGTGTGCAGTCTTGTGTGTGTGTATGTTCTAAGTGTGTTAAGTGCAGTTTTTGTGAGTTATAAGTGAGTTATTTTGAGTTATTTAGTGAGTTAGTGAGTTAGTGAGTTTTTAGTGAGTCTTGCTTTACTGGAAGGAAGAGTCAAAGGAACTGCGAGGAGTCTGCTTGGAGATAAATTAAGATAAGCATTTGTATTTATTGTTTTTAACTTTAAATGAAATCCATGCTTAGTTTAATTCCCATGCATTTTGAGTAGTTTATTAGTCTTTCTCCCTGTTATGAAATTAAGTGATTTGATGAACTAAAAATAGAAGTATTTATATATATATCAATAAATTATGATAATTTTTACTTAAAACTTAATTTACTTTCAAACTGGCCATTTGATTTGTTAAAATATGTTGATTATCAACAATAGTAAAAATTACATCTGATATTCGGGGAATTTAAAAGCCTTGGAAGGAGGGTGCAAATAAATAGGGAAATAATATCACCTGGCGTAGAATCGAGCATTTAGTGTAGCGGACTAAAATATTCGGTTCGGTCCTATTGTTTCGAGAGCCGAAGTGTAGATGTCGACCCTCGGGCGAGGGGAACGTGGGAGCTCCGAGTGGCGATCGGTATCCTCCCGCACCTAGCCGCAGATTCAGTAATCAAACATAGGATTAGTCAATATTCTTTACACTTGGACCAAAGGGTAAAGAATAGGAATGCTCCTATTTGTCACAATACCTTGAAATTATCTATTTAAATTCATCAATCACTTAAATTTATAAACAAGGGGAAATATACTTTTTTTGAATAGTTAAGACTTATTTAGCAATTAGTTTTATTTCCTGCACTTTCAATTCGTATTAATTTTCTACTTAGTTAATTTATCTAATTAAAGTACTTAGTTTACTTTATTGCGCTTAAATTCAGAATTCCAAATTTTCGTATATTATTATTATTATTGTTATTTTAAAATTAGCTGTTATTTAATTTTCTCTTTCCCTGTGGGATCGATAACCAGGACTCCACTAGAGCTCTGTATTACTTGATACGATACGTATACTTGCGTAGCATCCACAACATAAACAATTACAATTCTATACATATAATATAGCGATGTCAAGTTTTTAGCTTCATTGCAATCAAATTAAAATATCATAATATAAATTTGTGGGCCAAGTTTTTGGCGCCGTTGCCGGGGAAAGTAAGAAAAATTTACTAAAGTGATAGACTATTTTAAAATAATCATAATTTTAATATCTATTCTAAAATTGTATGCGCAAATTTGGAAACGAAAACTTAATACCTTACGTTTCTGAATTAGAGCGTACAATTAAAAGAATTAGAAAACAAAAGAAACAAATTATAAATTTAACACAAATGGTGAATATTCCTGAAATTCAAAATATGAACCAACAAAGACCATTAAGAGATTATGCCAACCGTACATCAGATGAAATTCATTTAACTATTCAAAACCCTGATGTAGCTGCTAATTCATTTGAACTTAAACTCGCAATTATCCAAATGGTACAAAACAATCAATTTAGTGGTTCACCTACCGAAGATCCTAACTTACATCTTGCTAGTTTTCTAGAACTTTGTGCTACTTTTAAATATCAAGGAGTATCCGACGATGCTATAAGACTTAGACTTTTTCCTTTTTCATTAAGGGATAAGGCTAAAATGTGGTTGAATTCGTTAGCACCTGGATCTATTAAAACTTGGGGAGAATTATTTTAAAAATTTCTATCCAAATATTTTCCACCATCTAAAACTACTAAGTTTAGAAATGATATAACTTCTTTTTGTTAGTTAGATGGAGAATCAATATAGGAATCTTGGGAGAGATTTAAGGAACTTCTTAGGAAATACCCACATCATGCTCTACCAGATTGGCTGATTATTCAAACCTTTTATAATGGATTGGTAGGATCTTTAAGATCAATCATCGATGCTGCTGCTGGAGGTTCGTTAATGTCTAAACCATTTGATGAAGCTTACACACTAATCGAAGAAATGGCAACAAATAATTTCCAATGGCCTGCTGATAGAGTAAATCCGAAAAAAATAGCCAGCATTCATGAAAACGATGCAATATCTATGTTAGCTTCTCAAATTGCTGCTATATCTAAGAAATACGATCATTTTGGAATGAACTACTCTCTTACTTTAGAAGAAAACTCATCTGGACAAATCATAGAATCTCAATCTAATTATGAAACTTTAAATGCTATTAATAATAGAACTAATAACCCTTATTCAAACTATTATAATCCCGGTTGGAAAACTCATCCAAATTTTAATTGGAATAACACATCTAATCAACAATGGATGAATCAACCTAATCAAGCAAATCCAAACTATAAACCTAATTACCCACCTGGATTTAATAACAATAACCCTCAATTCAAAGATAAGAAATTATCTATGGATGAATTAATTTTGAATATGGGTCATCAACTATAAAATCAAGGAAATCAACTACAAATTCAAGGAAATCAATTACAAATTCAAGGAACATCTATTAAAAATATCAAAACTCAACTTGGACATATTGCTACTGCGCTAAATAATAGAATACTTGGAACTTTTCCTAGTAATGTGGAAGTAAATCCTAAAGATCAAGGAAAAGAACAAATTAAAGCAATACAACTAAGGAGTGGAAAAGAATTAGAACCTCAAATTCAAAAAGAACTTAAAAGCCAAAAAGAGGAAGTGGAAATTGAAAAGGAAACAATTCAACAAGATTCAAACTTGGAACATCCTTTAATACCTATGAAAATTTCTGTTGAAACACCTCCACCACCATTTCCTCAATGACTAGCTCAACATAAGAAAGATAAACAATTTGCTAAATTCCTTGAAATACAAAAGAAATTAACAATCAATATACCTTTTGTCGAAGCTTTAGATCAGATGCCAAATTATGTAAAATTTATGAAAGATATTCTAAATAAGAAAAGAAAATTCACTCGATAATGAAACGAGTCGCACTTAGTGAAGAGTGTAGTGCTATTATTCAGAAAAAGCTTCCTAAAAAATTGAAAGATCCTGGTAGTTTCACTATACCCTGCGCTATAGGAGAAAAATTTTATGAAAAAGCTTTGTGTGACTTAGGAGCAAGCATCAATCTAATGCCTCTATCGATTTTTAAGAGATTAGGATTAGGAAAAATTACACCTACTTCAGTAACCCTTCAATTAGTTGATCGTTCGATTACCTATCCTAAGGGAGTTATTGAAGATGTGTTAGTAAAAGTGGATAAATTTATCTTCCCAGTAGATTTTATTGTTTTAGATATGGAGGAAGATAAAGAAATTCCTATCATTTTAGAAAGACCATTTTTAGCTACTGGAAAAGCTATGATTGATGTTCAGATAGGAGAATTAACTATGAGAGTAAATGACCAAAAAGTTACATTTAATATTGCAAAATCAAAGAAATATCCTGCGCTAGAAAAAGATGATGAATGTTTTCGGATGGAAATACTTGAACATTTACAACAAGAACATTTTAAGGAATATTACGAAGATAAATTAGAAAAAGAAAATACCGAATTAATCGAAGATAATAATGAAGAATTAGATTATATTCAGGAAAGATTTGAATTTTTGGATAATACTGAAAACACCGACAAGAATATAGTTCCATCAATTATTAAACCTCCTGAACTTCGAGCTAAAAATATTACCCGATCATTTGAAATATGCTTATTTAGGTAATTCTTCAACTTTACCGCTTATTATTTCATCCGCAATAAACGACTCTCAAGAACAAAAACATTTAGAAACTTTAAAAAAATATAAGAAAACTTTTGGTTGGACTTTAAGCAGATATTAAAGGAATTAAGTCCTTCAATCCGTATGCATAGAATTACTTTAGATGATGAACATAAACCTAAAGCAGATCCCCAAAGGAGATTAAACCCGATAATGAAAGAAGTAGTTAAGAAAGAAATTTTAAAATGGTTAGATAATGATATTATATATCCTATTTCTGACAGTGCTTGGGTAAGCCCAATTCACTGTGTTCCTAAGAAGGGAGGAGTAACCGTCACTATCAATGAAAATAACGATCTTATTCCAATAAGACAAGTTACTGGTTGGCGTATATGTATTGATTATAGGAAATTAAATACCGCCACCAGGAAAGATCACTTCCCTTTACCATTTCTAGCACCGTATGTTAGATAGATTAACTGGACATAAGTATTTTTGTTTTCTAGATGGATACACCGGTTATCATCAAATACAAATTGCTCCTGAGGATCAAGAGAAAACTACATTTACTAGTCCTTATGAAACTTTCGCTTTTCGAAGAATGCCTTTTGGGTTATGTATTGCACCAACAACATTCCAGAGATGTATGATGTCTATATTTAGTAAGTTAATTGATAATGGAATAGAAGTATTTATGGATAATTTTTCTGTATTTGGAACATCATTTGACACATGCTTAACTCAACTTGAAAAAGTATTAGAAGTATGTGAGAAAACAAATTTAGTTCTAAATTGGGAGAAATGTCAATTTATGGTTGCAGTGGCATTGTATTAGGGCATAAAATTTCGGAAAAGGCATGGAAGTAGACCTCGCAAAAATTCAAGTTATAGCTAAATTACCACCTCCAACTACAGTAAAAGGGGTAAGAAGTTTTCTTGGACATGCTGGATTCTACAGACGCTATATAAAAGATTTTTCAAAAATTACAAAACCTCTATGCCAACTTCTCGAAAAGAACAAGAAATTTGAATTTACAATCGAATGCCTGAATGCTTTTGAACTCTTAAAAGAAAAATTAATTACAGCACCTATAATAGTTTCACCTAAATGGGGAAACCATTTGAGCTTATGTGTGATGCTAGTTATTATGCTCGTAGGAGCAGCTTCGAGCAAAGATATGAAAAGATTTTTAAAGTTATATATTATGCTAAGTAAAACTCTAAATGATGCCGAAATAAATTATATAGTTACGTAAAGAGAATTATTAGCGGTAGTATATGGTTTTAATAAATTTAGACCTTATCTAATTGGAACAAAATGTATCGTGCATACCGATCATTCTCGCTATCAAATATTTAATGCAAAAGAAAGATTCCAAACCAAGATTAATTAGATGGATGCTATTAATGCAAGAATTCAATTTTGAGATCGTTAATAAGAAATGAACTGATAATCAAATTGCGGATCATTTATCAAGATTAGAAAATCATGAATTATCTGATATTGAAAATGAAATTATAGACATGCTTTTCCTGATGAACAACTATATAATATCAATGAGTGGAAAATACCATGGTATGCTGATATAGTAAACTATATAATTAGTAATATTTTACCACCTATGCTAACTTTGCAACAACAAAAAAAATTCATCTATGATACGAAAACCTATTTTTGGGATGAACCATATTTATATAAGCAATGTAAAGATTTAATTATTAGAAGATGTGTACCTTATGAAGAAATCTGAACCAATTATTCAAAAATGTCATGATTCTGATTTTGGAGGACATTTTGGGACCGATAAAACCGCTTATAAGATTCTACAATCTGGATTTTACTTGGCCTACACTATTTAGAGATGTATACGAATATATTAAAACTTGCGATAAATGCCAAAGAGTAGGAAATATATCTAGAAGAAACGAAATGCCTCTAAATTTTATATTAGAAGTTGAAATTTTTGATGTTTGGGGATTAGATTTTATGGGACCTTTTATTCCTTCGTTTGGAAACTCATATATATTAGTAGTCGTTGATTATGTTTCCAAATGGATTGAGGCACAAGCTTTACCTAGGTGTGATGCGAAGAGTGTTTCAAAATTTACGATGAAAAATATTTTTACTAGATTTGGAATGCCGAGAGTGATTATCACCGACGGAGGAACTCATTTTAGAAATAAATACATTCACAAACTAGTAGAAAAATACAATATTACTCATAAGATATCCACTCGCTTATCATCCACGGACTAGCGGATTAGCTCGAAGTATCCAATCGTGAGATTAAACGTATTTTAGAAAAATCTGTAAACCCAAATAGGTTAGATTGGTCTATTAGATTAGACAATCGCATTATGGCTTATAGAATCTGCTTATAAAACTCCGATTGGAATGACTCCTTACGAGCTTATATATGGAAAAACATGCCACTTACCAGTTGAATTAGAACATAAAGCATATTGGGCGATTAAAGAATTTAATTATAATATGATGGAAGCCTGGTGAGAAAAGATTGTTGCAATTAAATGAATTGGAAGAATTAAGAAATGAATCATATGATAATGATCGATTTATAAAGAAAAGATGAAATTATGGCATGATCGGAAGATTAATCGGAGGAATTTTGAACCGTGATGAGAAGTTTTGTTATATAATACTAGATTGAAATTATTTCCTGGAAAATTGAAGTCTCGATGGTTAGGACCTTTCACCATAACTCAAATATTTTCATACGGAACTATAGAAATCGAAGATCCTAAAACTGGACATAAATTTAAAGTTAATGGACATAGATTAAAACCATATTTCGAAGGTATAAGACCTAACTATAAAGAGGTTTTAATGCTTAGTAGACCTGATTAATAATTGAAATTAGGTCGGGCTGACAGTGTTGTTGACCTCATTTTTGATGAGGTCTTCTCTTCTTCTCTTTAGTACTTAGGATCTAGCCTTAGGCTTTTCCTTTGACTATCTTAGAGGACTAGAATTGGGACCCACCTTTTAGAAATTCAAACCACTTCTTAACTCCCCGCAAACTCTACAAACTTGATCGTAGACCCCTAATCACCTGAGGGTTGAAATCAAATGTGGAAGTTTAAGGATGAGTTCCTATGGGACTCTTTGGCCTTAGGATCGCCTCAGGTGGCCCTGGTCGCAGTGAAGGGGCTGACTTACACACACACTACACTTATACACTACACTTATACACTACACTTTCACACACCCATACCTAACTCGACCTCCCGACTCATGTAGGTGATTCACATGGATGGTCCTTAACCCCTAAGCCCTTAGCTAAGAGGGTTAGGAACAACATAGTGAATGCCTCAAATGAGTCCCTTCATGGCTCATATGGGCTTGATATGGCTTCATGGCTCAACCAAAATGACTTCTTTCCGCTTACATCCACCCAATCTTCAATTTCCCAAATTTTCAATTTTTGACCCCCGGGACCCTACACCCGCTTAGCCTACCCAAGACCCTTGAAATTACCCAAATTTTTCAAAAAATTTCCAAATTACCCAAAATTCTCCAAAATCAATCCCAAACATTTCTACATTACTTAAATTGATAATCCATACCCAAAAATACCAAAAATTCCAAAAATACCTCCCAATACCCTCCAAATACCCAAAATACCCCTCTTGACCCAAAAATCCAAAAATTCAAAAAATTCCCAGAAAATTCCAGAACATTCCAAATTTCATTTTGTTCAACTATACCATGGGCCAATTTTGTCAATTTACCCTACTTTTGTCAAAACCCCCAATTTGGCCCATTTTAACCCAAAGTGAACCCAATGTCAAACCAAACCTACCCAATTGACCCAAATTCTGGTCCAATTCAGTTCTAAACTTCAATTAAACATTCCCAACACCAATCTAGACCAAATCCAAGTCTAATTTGATTGACATTGGGATCCAATTTCACTTTTGGCCTTAAAGCCCAATTTGGACCCATGACCCAAACCTAACCCAAACTCACCTCAATTCAACTCCAATTAACCCCAAATCTTTTCTAAATCCTCCTTAGCATTCCCACAAACAAAACACTAACATGATTTGCCCAAAATTTGGACCCAAACCCCACTCAAATTCAACCCAAAGCTAAAAGGCCCATTTTTGACCTAAACCCAAACCTAACCCAAATGAGCCCAAACCCCAAAATCAAAGCCCAACCAAAGCCAAAACCTCTTTCGAAGCACTCCCATAAATATTTCTCAACATTGATTTTACATCAATTTCAACCCTAGCCCAACATTAGCCCAACTTGGCCCACTTTGACCCATATAGGCCCACTTACCAAATAAACCCAAATTCAAACCAATTCAACTCCAAATCACACCAAATTGACTCCAAGCCCTTCATAGAACATCCCTAAACCAATTATGACATTTATTTGACAAATTCCTTCACAAAATCTTCACCCAAATGCCCATCCTAAAATCAAAAAGCCCATTCCCCTTAAACTTTCCTAAAAGCCCACTTCACCACATTCAAAAGCCCAAATCTATCCAAAGCCCACATGGCACTTTCCCTCATCATCCATTTAATCAAAATCACCCCTAAGTTTCAAAATCATCAATTAAACCATTCCAAATCAAGCTTCATGCAAATTTTCACCAAAATATCCAAAATTCTTAAAACCCATTT
Organism: Papilionanthe hookeriana x Papilionanthe teres; assembly: GCA_022702705.1. Taxonomy (NCBI): domain Eukaryota; kingdom Viridiplantae; phylum Streptophyta; class Magnoliopsida; order Asparagales; family Orchidaceae; genus Papilionanthe; species Papilionanthe hookeriana x Papilionanthe teres. The sequence continues at coordinate 54,871,365 of CM040433.1, forward strand.
TTATGAAATCGACCCAACCTTTTCCCAAGCCAAATGGAGCCATGAAGCCATGCACAAGCCATCTGCAAGCCATGGCAGACCACTTTACACATCACCATGTCATTTTTGGCAAAAGGAGGGAGTCCTTTAATGATTCCCTTAAGGGTTATTTAGCCACTTCCATGACTCCACTAAACCATGCTTAAGCTTAATTGTACTTGGATGGTGACCCTTCCCGACTAATTAAGCCGACCTAAACCACTTTATCTTCAACCCAAGCTAGCCATGGGAAGGTGCACCCAACCCATTTGCATGGGTTGACCAAAATGAGCCAAAATGACCCCTTCCCCTTTCTACTTTGATTCAACCACTTTACACATGTCAAACCTCAATTGAATGCACCAAACCCCGACCACGACCCACCCGAACGGGATGGTGACCAATGCTCAGCCGGCCACCACCGAGCCGCCGAAAACACCATGGCCGAGAGCTCACATGTGAGCCCAACTTGGAATTCTCACCTGCTGAGCTGCCCCATCCCCAGTGGCCATTGGAGATGTTCTTCTCTTGCCAAGAGCAGCTGATCCCAAGCCCTAACTCTCCCTGGGAGGCCCTCCACCCTCTCCTATTTAAACACCACCCCTCTCGGCCATGAGAGGTGCTGAAACAAACCTTAAGGAAACTCTCCAAAATTGTTCCGTACTCCTCCCCATACACGAGCACTTCATCCCCAAGTGAGATCCCCCTGCCATTTCTTCTCGTGAGCTCAATTTCGTAGTTGAAATTCCACCCAAAATCGGGACACTTCTCCACGGTGAGCCAATCCCCAAATTGATTGGTTCTACACCTTCACCGCACCAAGGGAAGGTGTCCACCAACAAAATCCCCATCTCCATGCCACCCAGTTGCTCCAGCCTCCAAGCTTTGTGATCGGGCTTGGTTGAAATCACATCTGGACAATTCACTGCGACCGGGAGACTTCATCTGGAGCTTGCTGGGATCCAATCGAAGGTGCAAAAACTCTCAGATTGAAGCCCCACTTCTCTGAGCAAAGGTATGAGCTAATTCTTCATCCCGAGCTTCTGGAGATTCTCCATTTTGAATGCTTTAATTTCAATGCATGATAACCGTATAGATGTGTTCGTCTCTTCAAGACAAATCCATAGAGCATAAGAACATGAAAATCCATTGAGTATCGAGTGAGATCTTAGGGATTTAGTGTGGACGGCTCTCGGGTGAGGACGCTCGGGGACGATGAACGGATGCCGTTCATTTAATACACGCGCGGACGGATGGCCGTGGATCGCGTCGGATCGGAAGACGGAACGATACGGCGGGCCCCGGAGCGCTGAGTCAGATGGCGGCGTCGAATAGGAGCGCGACGCGTGTGCGTTCGGAGATGCCGAGGATGAGTTGGCGCCGCGTGGATAAATAGAAAATTAGGGGTATTTTCTATTTATTTAATTCCCTAAACTTCAAAAATTCATAACTATGTGTAGAAAAATCAGAAAAATAAAATAAAAATACCCTCTTGCTCAGTGAACAGAGGAGAATAATGTGGAAAAGAAATCATTTAATTTCATCAAGTATTTTATTTTTTATAATTTATTTACTCTCTGCATACTTTTAATTCTCCATGCATGTATACAATTCACCATGGCATGAGACCATAGGGCTTTTGAAGCCTCCTGAATTTGGGAACATTCCCTGAATTTTCCAAAGTCGAGGCCATCCCTATGAAGAGTTATTGATTTTTCAAGTTCATGCTACTGTTTTGAGTATTTTAATTCCAATAAATAGCATGTTGTGAAATAAATTCTAGGAAAATTTGATGATGTTCCTTATGACTAGAGAACCCTAGGAAAAATAGGTTTTGAGTTATTTCACTTAAAACAACCCTAATTAGCTTAAACACCCAAAATAGGTCTCTAATTAATTAGAGTTAACCATGCATCAAATTGACTTGAAATCAATTCTCCACTGACCTCTAGGATCAGAGGAACCCACCATAAAAATTTGAGGTCAATTGGACTTGGTTAGCCCTACTAAATGGGTTGATTAAGTCATTTAGTCATTTTAAACTTTAAAAATTTATAACTTTCAAAATAATTTTTAAAAATTCACCAAATTGGTTTTGGAGCCTCTCTGATATTAGGGGAATTTAAGAAAATTAAAATTTCAATTTTCTAAAAAAGTTAATTTTTAATATTATTTTAATATTTTAATAATTAAAAAATAATAAAAATCATAAAAATAATAAAATTCACCAAAATGTTACATTTTGAATTTTAATCACTTAGGAGCAACCCAATATTTTTCTTAGGTCTATTTAGTGAGATATTAAATTTTAAAGCTCTAGGGTAATTTTAAAATTAAAAAAAATGTATTTTCTAGCATTTTCACTAAAATAATTATAATAAATCATAGAAAAATCAGAAAATTGTAAAAATTGATTCTCTCATTTCCTTGATATCAAAGAGATTTTTGAAAAATATAAAATTCATTTTTCAACATTTATTTTATTTTTAAATTAATTAACACTACAAAACTTAAAATAATTATAATAAAAATAATATAATTCAAACAATCACCAAAATTGGTCCAAGTGGTCCTCTGGTCATTAGGAATGTCCCCTAATTTTCTTAAGGATAGAAACTTTCCCTTTGTCATGTTATTAAATTTTTCTTGGAAATCTCTATTTTCTACCAAAAATAATTATATAAATAAATTAAATACAGAAAAATCACATTTTTTCCTCTCATGTCTTTATTGACATATGAGTGAAGTCACATAAAAATTTCAAGTTCATTTGAGTTCAATTTAGTGAGTTATGAAATTATTAAGCTTAAAGGGTAAAAATGATAATTAAAAATCTTAATCCTTAATTAAAACTTTAGGTTTAAAAAAAAACTAACAAGTAAAATATTTGATCCTAATCTGATTTGGATGATTGAAATTTAAATAATTAAAGGGTAGAAACCCATTGAGCAATTTAAAATAATTAAACCTTAATTAAATAATTGATTAAATTTGGAAGAATAATAAAATTGGAATTATTAAAATAGGGATATTATTAGGAAGAGATTTATTCTTTAATTTAAAAATCCCAAAATTAATTATCTCATTAATATTCAATTCTTAATTAAAATGATAACTCAAATTCAAAACATTAAAAGACTTAATCATTAAACTAAAATTAAATTATTAAACTCTTTAAAAAAATTTCAATTAAAATTAAAAATAAAATTAAATTAAAAATTAAATTAAATTAAGTAAATTAAATTGGATTAAATTAAATTAAATTAAATTAAAATTAAAAGTTGAATTAAATTAAAGAACAAATTAAATTAAATTAAATAAACAAATTAAATTAAATTAAATAACTTAAATTAAATTAAATTAAATTAAATAAATAAAATCAAATTAAATTAAATTAAATGAATTAAATTAAATCAAATTAAATAAATTAAATTAAATTAAATTAAATTAAATCAAATCAAATTAAATTAAATTAAATTAAATTAAATTAAATTAAATTAAATTTAAATTAAAATTAAATTAAATCAAATTAAATTAAAACTAAATCAAGTCAAATTAATTTAATGTAACATCAAATCAAACTAAATTGAATTAAATTGAATTAAAACTGAATTAAATTAAATTAAATTAAATTAAATTGAATTAAATATAACATCACCTAAAACAGAAAGAAATTAAATATAAAGCAACTTGAACACTATTCCAAATTTAAACCCATTAACTTAAATTAAATCTTTTGAACACCAATTTTCCCTCAAAAGCTTTAGTTATCATAACTCTTAAATAGAACATTAAATGAAATGTTACTTCACTTATTGGATATTCAAACTTAAGTAAGATGATAACAAAACTTAACTAAACCTCGAGACGATTAACTCATTTGTGTAATTGAATTCATTTAGACTTAAAACAATCCTAGAAGTATTGAAAAGATGTTTAAGATTCTTCTTAAGCACTTCCTCAATATGATAGGATATTTATAAGAACAATTGAACTCAATTTCTCTTTAATGAAGAAAATCGTCTTTAAACCAAAACACAAAGAACCTAGACGTCATAGGAAATGACTAGCTATAGGATCGGAACTTAGTAGAAAACCATAACCCTTACCTTAGCTTTACCTAGGAACTTGCTTAAATATTCTAATTGTGTTTTAAGTGCAGCTTGGGATGACGGGAAGACCCTCCAGGTACGCTTTTATTTTATTGCAATCTACTTTCTTGCAATTTACATTATTACAATTTATTTAACTGCATTGCACTTACTTTTCTTGCATGATAAACAACTGTTGCTTGAAAACCCACACCTTTAGGATAGTCCCTAAAACTGAAACCAAAACTAAGTTAAAAGTCATTGCAAGATAAAATTCACCGCCACAACATTTCAAAATATAAAACAACTCAAAATTTAATCACAAACAGAACACAAAACTACAATTACAATTAAATTAAAACGTCCTCGTTGGATGATCGGGAATACCTCGGATGATGTAACCTACGTGTTGCTAACGGGATTTCCCACGGTCTAAATGAAAGTGTGGAACTCATTCAGTTGAGTTTAGCAAATTCATCTGGACTAAGTGAATCCGATAAAAATAATGATGCCGGAAGGATGGAACCGTGGGATCTTAACCGGTGTCGTTATAATCAACTTTAAGATTTGTTTTAATTAAAACACAAAAAAAACACTTGGAAATTAAGACTTCTCTAAACCAAAACACTTTTCTCATCCCCGATTTATGACTTCTAAAACTAAACCTCTGCAACAACAAGGAGCTCGGAGCATGGTGGGCGGCACGGCCATCGTCATCGAAGAAACTTGAATCTACATCAGCAAAACTTTCCTAGAATTAAATAACAAGCCCATAGGACTTCGAGGTAGTTTGCCTAGTGCAACATAAATCCTCAACTCTTCATTAGGCATTTGCATTGCAAATTAAGCCCTAACCGGTTTTAGGATTCCGAGGTAGTCGTCCGATACGAAATAAACCCTCACATCTTCGAGGCTATTTGTGTGATTTTATCATACAAATATAAGTCCTAATTAATTAAAATTGACAAGATCAAAACATTTAAATAAATATTAGGACTTTCCTAAACTCAAGCCAAACAATAGGATAGTCGGGAAATTACCGAAGTTCGCTTCGAATCTGTGATTTCTCCTACTTTTCTTCCTTTGAATTACCAAAACAAAATGTTCCAAATTTGATCCATTCCCTATCGAAATTCCAAACTTCAATCCCTCGAAAACTTAAACTTTGAAATCCTTGAGAGCGGAATTATTGATTATTATCGAGAGTTTTCTTAGGTGATTCCCATCACTTAAGATGTAATTAACTATAGGGGCTTGCCCTTATAGGGAATTTTAAAGAACCCGAATAATATAAACCCCGTTTAATGCTTTCATATTAAGCGAGGGAATTTGTCGGCTTATAAAATTGGTTCGCGGACCAAACGGATGTCACAAATCTTCTAGTTTATTTAATCGAGCCCCATCGTCAAGCAGTGTGTCTATTCTTCGGGATAGATACACGGTTTGTGATGTGATGCTCGTTTATATAAACTATTCGGGATGTGAGATCGGTTTGATTTCATATCTTAAAATTTTCAAATTTAAAATTATTTTCGAAATCAAATACTACTTTCTAAATTATATATATATTTTAATTAAATTTAAAACTTAAATTCGCCGACAATTTTTGTAGGCGACCCCTTTTCAAAACACAACCTAAAAAATATGCCGACAGACGTTAAACCAAGCGCTTTATGGGAGGCAACCCATATTAGTTATCTATTTTTATTGTATCTTAATAGTTAGTTTATATTATTGAAACTTTACTACTCAATTTTTATTAAGAATCATCACATATTCGAACCATTATGATGAGAAAAAAATTATTCGATTTAGAGCGAAATTGGACATTATTTTGGAATCTCGCCGACGGCGAGGTCGATACTCGCCGACAGCGAGGTTCGCGCCTAAATTAATATTAGTTTATTTATCGAGCTCGCCGACAGCGAGAACCTGAAAGTCAGTTTTTATAACTGAGTCGCTGACGGCGAGAAACTTCCCGCCGACGGCGAGAAGTTATAAAAATGAGTTATTTATACTTTAAATGCCAATTTGGACGGTTTCAATACCAATTTCTTTGTGAAAACCCATTCTTAAACCATTCTAAGTCCGCCTTCTTCACTAGAATTCATTCCATTCACCATAATGGCCTCCAAATTCTTAGATTCTTCTAAATCTGGAGTGTTTAACCGGAGGAAATTTGTGAGTGCGGAAGCGCAGCGGATCTTCAACAAGGTTTTGGTAAAGAAAAGAGTTATCAAGGAACGGGGATATGTCAATTGAGGATTAGAGAATTCCACTACAAAGATAGAAGAAATGATCGCACAGCGGCACTGGAAAGTATTTTGTTACACAACGTCTGCTGTTGTTATTCCGGTTGTGAAAGAGTTCTAATCTAACTTAAATGCGATCAACAATGGGAATGTCTACGTCATAGGAAGATGGGTGACGTTTACTCCATCAAGAGTAAATGAATTATTCTCTATAGAAAACACCCCGGTATGTCACTATTCAAATTTTGTGCCTTCTCGATATAATATGAATGAGATATTTCGATATCTGACTGATGAAACGGAAGATCGGGAAATGCGTGAAGACGGGTATGTTAGTTTCTCCGCATCACTTTTGAATCCTCGTCTCGAAGCATCGGCATTTTTTATCTCATTTAAATTGTTACCTACTATGAGGGTAAACAAGGCTCGAAAGAATGCGCTATATTGAATTATTGTATTCAAATTCGATTGCCTATTGATGTTGGATCAATAATTGTTAAGTCTGCATTGGGTTTAATTGTGCATGGGTCAGTTCACGGACTAGGACACCCATCTACTTTTTTTGCATTATGCGATCAAGTACTGTGTTTCTTATGAAGCTTGGGAAAAGGTTCTGTTACCTTGGAAGCCGCTTGATCCTACAGATATGTTCCCTACTAAACCTCTATGCCAACTTCTCGAAAAGAACAAGAAATTTGAATTTACAATCGAATGCCTGAATGCTTTTGAACTCTTAAAAGAAAAATTAATTACAGCACCTATAATAGTTTCACCTAAATGGGAGAAACCATTTGAGCTTATGTGTGATGCTAGTGATTATGCTGTAGGAGCAGTTCTTGAGCAAAGATATGAAAAGATTTTTAAAGTTATATATTATGCTAGTAAAACTCTAAATGATGCTGAAATAAATTATACAATTACAGAAAGAGAATTATTAGCGGTAGTATATGGTTTTAATAAATTTAGACCTTATCTAATTGGAACAAAATGTATCGTGCATACTGATCATTCTGCTATCAAATATTTAATGCAAAAGAAAGATTCCAAACCAAGATTAATTAGATGGATGCTATTAATGCAAGAATTCAATTTTGAGATCGTTAATAAGAAATGAACTCGATAATCAAATTGCGGATCATTTATCAAGATTAGAAAATCATGAATTATCCGATATTGAAAATGAAATTATAGACAGCTTTTCCCGATGAACAACTATATAATATCAATGAGTGGAAAATACCATGGTATGCTCGATATAGTAAACTATATAGTTAGTAATATTTTACCACCTATGCTAACTTTGCAACAACAGAAAAAATTCATCCATGATACGAAAACCTATTTTTGGGATGAACCATATTTATATAAGCAATGTAAGGATTTAATTATTAGAAGATGTGTACCTTATGAAGAAACCGAACCAATTATTCAAAAATGTCATGATTCGATTTTGGAGGACATTTTGGGATCGATAAAACCGCTTATAAGATTCTACGATACTGGATTTTATCGGCCTACACTATTTAGAGATGTATACGGATATATTAAAACTTGCGATAAATGCCAAAGAGTAGGAAATATATCTAGAAGAAACGAAATGCCTCTAAATTTTATATTAGAAGTTGAAATTTTTGATGTTTGGGGATTAGATTTTATGGGACCTTTTATTCCTTCGTTTGGAAACTCATATATATTAGTAGCTGTTGATTATGTTTCCAAATGGATTGAGGCACAAGCTTTACCTAGGTGTGATGCGAAGAGTGTTTCAAAATTTCTGATGAAAAATATTTTTACTAGATTTGGAATGCCGAGAGTGATTATCACTGACGGAGGAACTCATTTTAGAAATAAATACATTCACAAACTAGTAGAAAAATACAATATTACTCATAAGATATCCACTCGCTTATCATCCACGGACTAGCGGATTAATCTGAAGTATCCAATCGTGAGATTAAACGTATTTTAGAAAAATCAGTAAACCCAAATAGGTTAGATTGGTCTATTAGATTAGAACATCGCATTATGGCTTATAGGACTGCTTATAAAACTCCGATTGGAATGACTCCTTACAGGCTTATATATGGAAAAACATGCCACTTACCAGTTGAATTAGAACATAAAGCATATTGGGCGATTAAAGAATTTAATTATAATATGATGGAAGCTGGTGAGAAAAGATTGCTGCAATTAAATGAATTGGAAGAATTAAGAAATGAATCATATGATAATGATCAGATTTATAAAGAAAAGATGAAATTATGGCATGATCGGAAGATTAATCAGAGGAATTTTGAACCAGGACAGGAAGTTTTGTTATATAATACTAGATTGAAATTATTTCCTGGAAAATTGAAGTCTCGATGGTTAGGACCTTTCACCATAACTCAAATATTTTCATACGGAACTATAGAAATCGAAGATCCTAAAACTGGACATAAATTTAAAGTTAATGGACATAGATTAAAACCATATTTCGAAGGTATAAGACCTAACTATAAAGAGGTTTTAATGCTTAGTAGACCTGATTAATAATTGAAATTAGGTCGGGCTGACTAGTGTTGTTGACCTCATTTTGATGAGGTCTTCTCTTCTTCTCTTTAGTACTTAGGATCTAGCCTTAGGCTTTTCCTTTGACTATCTTAGAGGACTAGAATTGGGACCCACCTTTTAGAAATTCAAACCACTTCTTAACTCCCTGCAAACTCCACAAACTTGATCTGTAGACCCCTAATCACCTAGAGGGTTGAAATCAAATGTGGAAGTTTAAGGATGAGTTCCTATGGGACTCTTTGGCCTTAGGACTGCCATGGGTGGCACAGTCCGGTGAAGGGGCCGACTTACACACACACTACACTTATACACTACACTTTCACACACCCATACCTAACTTGACCTCCTGACTCATGTAGGTGATTCACATGGATGGTCCTTAACCCCTAAGCCCTTAGCTAAGAGGGTTAGGAACAACATAGTGAATGCCTCAAATGAGTCCCTTCATGGCTCATATGGGCTTGATATGGCTTCATGGCTCAACCAAAATGACTTCTTTCCGCTTACATCCACCCAATCTTCAATTTTCCAAATTTTCAATTTTTGACTCCGGGACCCTACACCCGCTAAATTCTACCCAAGACCCTCGAAATTACCCAAATTTCTCAAAAAATTTCCAAATTACCCAAAATTCTCCAAAATCAATCCCAAACATTTCTACATTACTTAAATTGATAATCCATACCCAAAAATACCAAAAATTCCAAAAATACCTCCCAATACCCTCCAAATACCCAAAATACCCCTCTTGACCCAAAAATCCAAAAATTCAAAAAATTCCCGTAAAATTCCAGTAACATTCCAAATTTCATTTTGTTCAACTATACCATGGGCCAATTTTGTCAATTTACCCTACTTTTGTCAAAACCCCAATTTGGCCCATTTTAACCCAAAGTGAACCCAATGTCAAACCAAACCTACCCAATTGACTCCAAATTCTGGTCCAATTCAGTTCTAAACTTCAATTAAACATTCCCAACACCAATCTAGACCAAATCCAAGTCTAATTTGATTGACATTGGGATCCAATTTCACTTTTGGCCTTAAAGCCCAATTTGGACCCATGACCCAAACCTAACCCAAACTCACCCAATTCAACTCCAATTAACCCCAAATCTTTTCTAAATCCTCCTTAGCATTCCCACAAACAAAACACTAACATGATTTGCCCAAAATTTGGACCCAAACCCCACTCAAATTCAACCCAAAGCTAAAAGGCCCATTTTTGACCTAAACCCAAACCTAACCCAAATGAGCCCAAACCCCAAAATCAAAGCCCAACCAAAGCCAAAACCTCTTTGAAACACTCCCATAAACATTTCTCAACATTGATTTTACATCAATTTCAACCCTAGCCCAACATTAGCCCAACTTGGCCCACTTTGACCCATATAGGCCCACTTACCAAATAAACCCAAATTCAAACCAATTCAACTCCAAATCACACCAAATTGACTCCAAGCCCTTCATAGAACATCCCTAAACCAATTATGACATTTATTTGACAAATTCCTTCACAAAATCTTCACCCAAATGCCCATCCTAAAATCAAAAAGCCCATTCCCCTTAAACTTTCCTAAAAGCCCACTTCACCACATTCAAAAGCCCAAATCTATCCAAAGCCCACATGGCACTTTCCCTCATCATCCATTTAATCAAAATCACCCCTAAGTTTCAAAATCATCAATTAAACCATTCCAAATCAAGCTTCATGCAAATTTTCACCAAAATATCCAAAATTCTTAAAACCCATTTTTATGAAATTGACCCAACCTTTTCCCAAGCCAAATGGAGCCATGAAGCCATGCACAAGCCATCTGCAAGCCATGGCAGCCACTTTACACATCACCATGTCATTTTTGGCAAAAGGAGGGAGTCCTTTAATGATTCCCTTAAGGGTTATTTAGCCACTTCCATGACTCCACTAAACCATGCTTAAGCTTAATTGTACTTGGATGGTGACCCTTCCCGACTAATTAAGCTGACCTAAACCACTTTATCTTCAGCCCAAGCTAGCCATGGGAAGGTGCACCCAACCCATTTGCATGGGTTGACCAAAATGAGCCAAAATGACCCCTTCCCCTTTCTACTTTGATTCAACCACTTTACACATGTCAAACCTCGATTGAATGCACCAAACCCCGGCCACGACCCACCCGAACGGGATGGTGACCAATGCCCGGCCGGCCAGCCACCGAGCCGCCGGAAAACACCATGGCCGAGAGCTCACATGTGAGCCCAACTTGGAATTCTCACCTGCTTAGCTGCCCCATCCCCAGTGGCCATTGGAGATGTTCTTCTCTTGCCAAGAGCAGTCGATCCCAAGCCCTAACTCTCCTCGGGAGGCCCTCCACCCTCTCCTATTTAAACACCACCTCTCTCGGCCATGAGAGGTGCTGAAACAAACCTTAAGGAAACTGCTGCCAAAATTGTTCCGGACTCCTCCCCATACACAGAGCACTTGATCCCCAGTGAGATCCCCCTGCCATTTCTTCTCTGTGAGCTCAATTTCAGAGTTGAAATTCCACCCAAAACCAGGACACTTCTCCACAGTGAGCCAATCCCCAAATTGATTGGTTCTACACCTTCACCAGACCAAGGGAAGGTGTCCACCAGCAAAAGCCCCATCTCCATGCCACCCAGTTGCTCCAGCCTCCAAGCTTTGTGATCGGGCTTGGTCGAAATCACATCTAGACAATTCACCAGACCAGGAGACTTCATCTGGAGCTTGCGGGATCCAATCGAAGGTGCAACAACTCTCGGATTGAAGCCCCACTTCTCCGAGCAAAGGTATGAGCTAATTCTTCATCCCGAGCTTCGGAGATTCTCCATTTTGAATGCTTTAATTTCAATGCATGATAACCGTATAGATGTGTTCGTCTCTTCAAGACAAATCCATAGAGCATAAGAACATGAAAATCCATTGAGTATCGAGTGAGATCTTAGGGATTTAGTGTGGACGGCTCTCGGGTGAGGACGCTCGGGGACGATGAACGGATGCCGTTCATTTAATACACGCGCGGACGGACGGCCAGGATCGCGTCGGATCAGAAGACGGAACGATACAGCGGGCCCCGGGAGCGCTGAGTCAGATGGCGGCGTCGAATAGGAGCGCGACGCGTGTGCGTTCGGAGATGCCGAGGATGAGTTGGCGCCGCGTGGATAAATAGAAAATTAGGGGTATTTTCTATTTATTTAATTCCCTAAACTTCAAAAATTCATAACTATGTGTAGAAAAATCAGAAAAATAAAATAAAAATACTCTCTTGCTCAGTGAACGAGAGGAGAATAATGTGGAAAAGAAATCATTTAATTTCATCAAGTATTTTATTTTTTATAATTTATTTACTCTCTGCATACTTTTAATTCTCCATGCATGTATACAATTCACCATGGCATGAGACCATAGGGCTTTTGAAGCCTCTGAATTTGGGAACATTCCCTGAATTTTCCAAAGTCGAGGCCATCCCTATGAAGAGTTATTGATTTTTCAAGTTCATGCTACTGTTTTGAGTATTTTAATTCCAATAAATAGCATGTTGTGAAATAAATTCTAGGAAAATTTGATGATGTTCCTTATGACCAGAGAACCCTAGGAAAAATAGGTTTTGAGTTATTTCACTTAAAACAACCCTAATTAGCTTAAACACCCAAAATAGGTCTCTAATTAATTAGAGTTAACCATGCATCAAATTGACTTGAAATCAATTCTCCACTGACCTCTAGGATCAGAGGAACCCACCATAAAAATTTGAGGTCAATTGGACTTGGTTAGCCCTACTAAATGGGTTGATTAAGTCATTTAGTCATTTTAAACTTTAAAAATTTATAACTTTCAAAATAATTTTTAAAAATTCACCAAATTGGTTTTGGAGCCTCTCTGATATTAGGGGAATTTAAGAAAATTAAAATTTCAATTTTCTAAAAAAGTTGATTTTTAATATTATTTTAATATTTTAATAATTAAAAAATAATAAAAATCATAAAAATAATAAAATTCACCAAAATGTTACATTTTGAATTTTAATCACTTAGGAGCAAACCCAATATTTTTCTTAGGTCTATTTAGTGAGATATTAAATTTTAAAGCTCTAGGGTAATTTTAAAATTAAAAAAATGTATTTTCTAGCATTTTCACTAAAATAATTATAATAAATCATAGAAAAATCAGAAAATTGTAAAAATTGATTCTCTCATTTCCTTGATATCAGAGAGATTTTTGAAAAATATAAAATTCATTTTTCAACATTTATTTTATTTTTAAATTAATTAACACTCCAAAACTTAAAATAATTATAATAAAAATAATATAATTCAAAAAATCACCAAAATTGGTCCAAGTGGTCCTCTGGTCATTAGGAATGTCCCCTAATTTTCTTAAGGATAGAAACTTTCCCTTTGTCATGTTATTAAATTTTCCTTGGAAATCTCTATTTTCTACCAAAAATAATTATATAAATAAATTAAATACAGAAAAATCACATTTTTTCCTCTCATGTCTTTATTGACATATGAGTGAAGTCACATAAACATTTCAAGTTCATTTGAGTTCAATTTAGTGAGTTATGAAATTATTAAGCTTAAAGGGTAAAAATGGTAATTAAAAATCTTAATCCTTAATTAAAACTTTAGGTTTAAAAAAAAACTAACAAGTAAAATATTTGATCCTAATCTGATTTGGATGATTGAAATTTAAATAATTAAAGGGTAGAAACCCATTGAGCAATTTAAAATAATTAAACCTTAATTAAATAATTGATTAAATTTGGAAGAATAATAAAATTGGAATTATTAAAATAGGGATATTATTAGGAAGAGATTTATTCTTTAATTTAAAAATCCCAAAATTAATTATCTCATTAATATTCAATTCTTAATTAAAATGATAACTCAAATTCAAAACATTAAAAGACTTAATCATTAAACTAAAATTAAATTATTAAACTCTTTAAAAAAATTTCAATTAAAATTAAAAATAAAATTAAATTAAAAATTAAATTAAATTAAGTAAATTAAATTGGATTAAATTAAATTAAATTAAATTAAAATTAAAAGTTGAATTAAATTAAAGAACAAATTAAATTAAATTAAATAAACAAATTAAATTAAATTAAATAACTTAAATTAAATTAAATTAAATTAAATAAATAAAATCAAATTAAATTAAATTAAATGAATTAAATTAAATCAAATTAAATAAATTAAATTAAATTAAATTAAATTAAATCAAATCAAATTAAATTAAATTAAATTAAATTAAATTAAATTAAATTAAATTTAAATTAAAATTAAATTAAATCAAATTAAATTAAAACTAAATCAAGTCAAATTAATTTAATGTAACATCAAATCAAACTAAATTGAATTAAATTGAATTAAAACTGAATTAAATTAAATTAAATTAAATTAAATTAAATTAAATATAACATCACCTAAAACGAAAGAAATTAAATATAAAAGCAACTTGAACACTATTCCAAATTTAAACCCATTAACTTAAATTAAATCATTTGAACACCAATTTTCCCTCAAAAGCTTTAGTTATCATAACTCTTAAATAGAACATTAAATGAAATGTTACTTCACTTATTGGATATTCAAACTTAAGTAAGATGATAACAAAACTTAACTAAACCTCAGACGATTAACTCATTTGTGTAATTGAATTCATTTAGACTTAAAACAATCCTAGAAGTATTGAAAAGATGTTTAAGATTCTTCTTAAGCACTTCCTCAATATGATAGGATATTTATAAGAACAATTGAACTCAATTTCTCTTTAATGAAGAAAATCGTCTTCAAACCAAAACACAAAGAACCTAGACGTCATAGGAAATGACTAGCTATAGGATCAGGAACTTGGTAGAAAACCATAACCCTTACCTTAGCTTTACCTAGGAACTTGCTTAAATATTCTAATTGTGTTTTAAGTGCAGCTTGGGATGACGGGAAGACCCTCCAGGTACGCTTTTATTTTATTGCAATCTACTTTCTTGCAATTTACATTATTGCAATTTATTTAATTGCATTGCACTTACTTTTCTTGCATGATAAACAATCGTTGCTTGAAAACCCACACCTTTAGGATAGTCCCTAAAGCCGAAACCAAAACTAAGTTAAAAGTCATTGCAAGATAAAATTCACCGCCACAACATTTCAAAATATAAAACAACTCAAAATTTAATCACAAAACGGAACACAAAACTACAATTACAATTAAATTAAAACGTCCCGTTGGATGATCGGGAATACCTCGGATGATGTAACCTACGTGTTGCTAACGGGATTTCCCACGGTCTAAATGAAAGTGTGGAACTCATTCGGTTGAGTTTAGCAAATTCATCCGGACTAAGTGAATCCGATAAAAATAATGATGCCGGAAGGATGGAACCGTGGGATCTTAACCGGTGTCGTTATAATCAACTTTAAGATTTGTTTTAATTAAAACACAAAAAAAACACTTGGAAATTAAGACTTCTCTAAACCAAAACACTTTTCTCATCCCCTGATTTATGACTTCTAAAACTAAACCTTCGCAACAACAAGGAGCTCGGAGCATGGTGGGCAGCACGGCCATCGTCATCAGCAAAACTTGAATCTACATCAGCAAAACTTTCCTAGAATTAAATAACAAGCCCATAGGACTTCGAGGTAGTTTGCCTAGTGCAACATAAATCCTCAACTCTTCATTAGGCATTTGCATTGCAAATTAAGCCCTAACCGGTTTTAGGATTCCGAGGTAGTCGTCCGATACGAAATAAACCCTCACATCTTCGAGGCTATTTGTGTGATTTTATCATACAAATATAAGTCCTAATTAATTAAAATTGACAAGATCAAAACATTTAAATAAATATTAGGACTTTCCTAAACTCAAGCCAAACAATAGGATAGTCGGGAAATTACCGAAGTTCGCTTCGAATCTGTGATTTCTCCTACTTTTCTTCCTTTGAATTACCAAAACAAAATGTTCCAAATTTGATCCATTCCCTATTGAAATTCCAAACTTCAATCCTTTGAAAACTTAAACTTTGAAATCCTTGAGAGCAGAATTATTGATTATTATCGAGAGTTTTCTTAGGTGATTCCCATCACTTAAGATGTAATTAACTATAGGGGCTTGCCCTTATAGGGAATTTTAAAGAACCCGTATAATATAAACCCCGTTTAATGCTTTCATATTAAGCAGGGGAATTTGTCGGCTTATAAAATTGGTTCGCAGACCAAACGGATGTCACAAATCTTCTAGTTTATTTAATCGAGCCCCATCGTCAAGCAGTGTGTCTATTCTTCGGGATAGATACACGGTTTGTGATGTGATGCTCGTTTATATAAACTATTCGGGATGTGAGATCAGTTTGATTTCATATCTTAAAATTTTCAAATTTAAAATTATTTTCGAAATCAAATACTACTTTCTAAATTATATATATATTTTAATTAAATTTAAAACTTAAATTCGCCGACAATTTTTGTAGGCGACCCCTTTTCAAAACACACAACCTAAAAAATATGCCGACAGACGTTAAACCAAGCGCTTTATGGGAGGCAACCCATATTAGTTATCTATTTTTATTGTATCTTAATAGTTAGTTTATATTATTGAAAATTTACTACTCAATTTTTATTAAGAATCATCACATATTCGAACCATTATGATGAGAAAAAAAATTATTCGATTTAGAGCGAAATTGGACATTATTTTGGAATCTCGCCGACGGCGAGGTCGATACTCGCCGACAGCGAGGTTCGCGCCTAAATTAATATTAGTTTATTTATCGAGCTCGCCGACAGCGAGAACCTGAAAGTCAGTTTTTATAACTGAGTCGCTGACGGCGAGAAACTTCCCGCCGACAGCGAGGAAGTTATAAAAATGAGTTATTTATACTTTAAATGCCAATTTGGACGGTTTCAATACCAATTTCTTTGTGAAAACCCATTCTTAAACCATTCTAAGTCTGCCTTCTTCACTAGAATTCATTCCATTCACCATAATGGCCTCCAAATTCTTAGATTCTTCTAAATCTGGAGTGTTTAACCGGAGGAAATTTGTGAGTGCGGAAGCGCAGCGGATCTTCAACAAGGTTTTGGTAAAGAAAAGAGTTATCAAGGAACGGGGATTTGTCAATCGAGGATTAGAGAATTCCACTACAAAGATAGAAGAAATGATCGCACAGCGGCACTGGAAAGTATTTTGTTACACAACGTCTGCTGTTGTTATTCCGGTTGTGAAAGAGTTCTAATCTAACTTAAATGCGATCAACAATGGGAATGTCTACGTCCGAGGAAGATGGGTGACGTTTACTCCATCAAGAGTAAATGAATTATTCTCTATAGAAAACACCCCGGTATGTCACTATTCAAATTTTGTGCCTTCTCGATATAATATGAATGAGATATTTCGATATCCGACTGATGAAACGGAAGATTGGGAAATGCGTGAAGACGGGTATGTTAGTTTCTCTGCATCACTTTTGAATCCTGTCTCGAAGCACTGGCACTTTTTCATCTCATTTAAATTGTTACCTACTATGAGGGTAAACAAGGCTCGAAAGAATGCGCTATATTGAATTATTGTATTCAAATTCGATTGCCTATTGATGTTGGATCAATAATTGTTAAGTCTGCATTGGGTTTAATTGTGCATGGGTCGGCTTCACTGGACTAGGACACCCATCTACTTTTTTGCATTATGCGATCAGTACTGTGTTTCTTATGAAGCTTGGGAAAAGGTTCCATTACCTTGGAAGCCGCTCGATCCTACGGATATGTTCCCTACTTTGGACAATAATGAAGACATTACATTTATCTCTCGATAGAGCTTCACGAATCATCCTATAAGCAAGGCCTATTTCGGATAAAACGGAGTTACTTATGAAGAAAATTAATGGAATGGAGAAAGAATCGCAGAATGTGAGAGATTTAATCGACAATATATCCGATTTATTCGATCACATTGATCGGAGGATGAAGGTACACTTTGATCATTCCGGATACCCGGAAGCTAGCTTTCTTCATTTATCGAGACGTAAGGGTTGGATCACCGAAGAATCCGCTCGAATTTCCCTTCGAGCCTTTCTATAACTTATTTGTGCATCATCGTCATATCGGAAATATCAAAGAAGATGAAGATTCGACCTTGAAGAGTAGTAGTAAAGATTTCCATAGTATGTTTGTATTTATGTTATTTGATTTGATTTAGATTTTATTATGTGTGGAGTGATGATTCGAATATCTCAAACCTATTCGAGATATGCGTCATAGTTTTGTATCAGCATTTAGTGTGTCGTGGTTTGGTTTGCGATGCCGATTAGTAGTAAGGATTGAAGTTCGAAGTTTGATTATAGAGTTTTAAATTATGTTAGTTTGTATGTCTCATGGATTTCAATATTAAAGTTAATTTGTTGTCTGTGTGAATTTGTTTGTGTTTAAGTAGCTAATCTTCATATTAAAATTAATAAATAATATGATCTGAAATATAATATAAGACAAATCAAGGACAAAAATGAGTGACGAAATTTCAAAAATTTTAAAATTTTTTGGAATCTCACCTACGGCGAGAAAAATCCCGCCGACAGCGAGATTGATCTGGCTGACAGCGAAGTATTTCTCGCTCACAGCGGATTTTTCCCGAAAGTTTTTGGTTCTGAAAAATATTAGCTCACCGACGGCGAGATAAATCTCGCTGACAGCGAGGTTGGAAAAAAACATATATTTGACCGGTCAAAAACACTATTCATCATCCCCAACCTCCAATTTTTGCAAAAACCGACCTAGGGCTTGAAAGATCTTGGATTTAAAGCGATTTCAACACTTTTTGACACCGGATTTCATCTTCCCTTGGTAAGAGCTTCACTCCTATGAAAAAGTTTTTGATTTTCACCATATATTTTCACCACATTGCAAATTTTGGGAAAAATCAAAATGTGGAAGAAATATTCGGTGGAAATCCATGGAATTTGATTTAAATTGCTTACAAATGTTGTAGGAAGCCTTCTTAGTATTATTATTAAGTTTAGTGTAAATTTTCACGATTTTCACAGATCGATCGTATGGCTCCTCGACAAAAACGTCGAGTAGAGTTCGATGAAAACTGATTCATCAATGCACGAGCACAGGTAAAATATTTTGAAAATATACAAGGAAGAAAGTGCATTGCAGATCGGGTATTCAAAAATCCGGGAGGAGAAGTAGATTGGATTATAAAGGAACGAGGTTGGGAAAATTTCGTTATGTTCGGTATAGAGCAATTGTAGAAGTGGTGAAAGAATTTTATGCCAATTTGATCGCCATCGAAGATGCACCAAGAAAGGTACGAGGGTTTTTTATAGATTTCAATGCCGCAAGAATTAACGCGTTCTATGAAGTTCATGACTCGCACTTTAGCAAGCATGAAACTTTTGGAACGATGGAAGGACCACTCTGGAGGAAGTCATTAACTTTCTCACCGATGGGACCGGAGTTTGGAAAATTAAGCAACGAGGAAAGAGTGAATTTTCCTCTTTCTAAATTAAATGCGATCTCCAAAGCCTCGGCATTACTTTATTTGTTCTACTCGTTACCCACATATCACCATAGTGAGGTAACACGAGATGAAGCAATTCGAATTTCTGTATTCGGAAAAACGAAGCATCAACATTGGGAGAGTTATTTATCAAAACATCCCGGCCACTCCTCGAAATGAGAGTGGAGCCGGATCGGGACACCCCTGGATTAATTTTCGCACTCGCCAACTCTCCTGAGTCGAGGCTAGTAGATGATGAAGAATGGGTGGAACCTATGAAACCACTCACAGCTGCCAATATCAAGAAGTATGAGTCCCATGAAGGGTGGAGATCAGGAGTAAGAAGTTATTTTACTCAATCAAGTAGAGATATACCCTCTACTAGTTATGAACCTCCTGAGCCTACCACCCCTACCCTACAAGATTTGATGAATGAATTAACCCTGCATAGGAGGAGTTTTGAGCAGTTTGGAGAGACCATGGGGAGAAGGTTTGATCAATTTGATCAAAGGATTGATAATCTGGAGAGGAGACATGATTATGATAGTGAATACCTCCAGCGACATTCGGAATACGAAATTGCATACTATGAAGCTGAACGTCGTTATAGGAGTGGAGATTTAGATGTTGTCTTTCTAGAATGCCCTGGTATACTCGGCATCACCCCGCTCGCTCTTCTCAAGCAACTTACGTGATCAAGGAGGGGATGATATAGTTTGGGACTTTGATGTCGAAGATTAGGACTTTATTTATTTTATTTGTTTGGTGTAAGTTATTTTGAGGATCGTATATGTTTGTAATATTCAAGTACTTTATATTTTCGAGAAATTGGATGTTAGTTAGATTAATTTGCTTGGATTGTTATAGTAGTTAGTTTTTGTTTTTGTGTTAGTTAATTGCATTTGTTTTTATGTTAAATAGGATGTTAGTTTTTCTTTAATATGTTTTTATTTTATTTTGTATTGTTTTTAGTTGTAAAATTGTTAATGTGTTAGTTAAATTGTTTTAATATGTTAGTAATTCATATGTGTAGTGTAGAGTTAATTTTAATTGTTGTGTTTAATACTTATCTTAGATTTTATCCCTGCATTTTCATTAAATTGTTATATATATATGGAGAATACTAACGAACGAAGTTCAATGAAAAATGAAAAAGCCCGCAAAAATTTCAAAGAAAAAAAAAAGAAGAAATACCTAAACTTCAAAGGTATGATTTATTTACTTTCCTTCTTATTCATTATTTAGAATAGATATAAAAATTTAAGTTTAGGGGGAGAGTAAAATACAAATTTAGTTATTAACTTGTTCTCAATTTCTATTTTCAAATTATTATAAAAATGATTTTTATAGCAAATTTTTCAATTTGATTTAATATGAATTATTTTATTTAGTTATTATAAAAGGTTAAATGAAATACTTCTAGTGCTTTAATTAATTAAATAGAATAAAATATTTGGTTAAAGGGAATAAGAATATAGTAAACTAATTTTAGTAAGGAAAACTATATTCTTAAAATTAAAATTCTTAAAGTATTCAAGTGAAAAAGAAAAGATTGAAAATCAATGAAGTAAAAACTATGAAGTATAGATAAGCTAAGAAATATTTCTTAGTTTCAAATTTAGGAAGATGAAAATGAAGTTCAAAATTATTAACAGGCTCTCTAGATACAGTAATCCTCATTAGAAAAAAGAAAAAAAAAGAAAAAGAAAAAGAAAAAAAAAGAAAAATGAGGAGAAGCTCGAGGAGATGCCTTATCAAAAATCGGCTTCATTTGAATTAACCTAAAGGGAAAAACTTAAATATTTCCAAACTTATGTTTATGGATTAGAATTTTACCTAATAGTATTTTCTTGAATTTCTTATCATATGAATATCTTAAGTAGTTATTCTTTTAAATATAGTCATTCCTGAAATGAATAGTAAGCTAGTAAATCTTAGACTCGATGACTAAATAATTTATTTCTATAAGATTAATTAAATTACATGAATTATTTTTGTTTAACTTTATTATGATATTAATTAATCTAATTCATAGTTATTTAAATTGAAAAATCTTATTATAAAACTCATTATTTTTATGTAGTACTAAAATTACTTGAGGACAAGTAATAAGTAAGTTTGGGGATTTTGATCACCGAAAAATTTATTAAGAAATTCATACCTATTTTTGATGAAATTGCACTTTAAGGAAGGGTATTTTCTTTATTTTATTGTAGGAATGAAGAATTTAGGTGATAAAAGCAAAAATCATAAAAAGGAGCGGATTTGGAGCAAAAAGGAAGAAAATAATGCAATTTGTGCTGAGTCGCCGACGGCGAGATCGGGCACGCCGACGGCGAGGGTACGAGGAAGAAATTCTGAAGGATTTATAACTATCTCGCTGACAGCGATCCCAAGCCCGCCGACAGCGAGATAGCGCGGTTCAAAGACTTTCTAGAAGCCTCGCCGACAGCGAGGTAGTTCAGCCGCCGACGGCGAGCTAGTTCAAATGGCTCTGATACATTAAACCTGGACACCTTTTGAAGGGATGCTTACGCACCTCTTGGTCCTTTGCTCACCTCTATATATAGAAGCCGAAATTAAGTCTTTAATGTCCAGTTTGTGTGCAGTCTTGTGTGTGTGTGTATGTTCTAAGTGTGTTAAGTGCAGTTTTTGTGAGTTATAAGTGAGTTATTTTGAGTTATTTAGTGAGTTAGTGAGTTAGTGAGTTTTTAGTGAGTCTTGTTGTACTGGAAGGAAGAGTCAAAGGAACTGCGAGGAGTCTGCTTGGAGATAAATTAAGATAAGCATTTGTATTTATTGTTTCTAACTTTCAATGAAATTTATGCTTAGTTTAGTTCCCATGCATTCTGAGTAGTTTATTAGTCTTTCTCCCTGTTATGAAATTAAGTGATTTGATGAACTAAAAATAGAAGTATTTATATATATATATCAATAAATTGTGATAATTTTTACTTAAAACTTAATTTACTTTCAAACTGGCCATTTGATTTGTTAAAATATGTTGATTATTAACTATAGTAAAAATTACATCTGATATTCGAGGAATTTAAAAGCCTTGGAAGGAGGGTGCAAATAAATAGGGAAATAATATCATCGGGCGTAGAATCGAGCATTTTAGTGTGACGTACTAAAATATTCAATTCGGTCCTATTGTTTGAGAGCCGAAGTGTAGTTGTTAGCCCTCGGGCGAGGTGAACGTGGGAGCTCTGAAGTGGCAGTCGGTATCCTCCCAGCCTAGCCGCAGATTCAGTAATCAAACATAGGATTAGTCAATATTCTTTACACTTGGACCAAAGGGTAAAGAATAGGAATGCTCCTATTTGTCACAATACCTTGAAATTATCTATTTAAATTCATCAATCACTTAAATTTCTAAACAAGGGAAAGATACTTTTTCCGAATAGTTAAGACTTATTTAGCAATTAGTTTTATTTCTTGCACCTTCAATTCGTATTAATTTTCTACTTAGTTAATTTATCTAATTAAAATACTTAGTTTACTTTATTGAGTCTTTAGTGAGTCTTTAGTGAGTTAGTGAGTTTTTAGTGAGTCTTCATTGTACTGGAAGGAAGAGTCAAAGGAACTGCGAGGAGTCTGCTTGGATAAATCGAGATAAGCATTTGTATTTATTGTTTTTAACTTTAAATGAAATTTATGCTTAGTTTAGTTCCCATGCATTCCGAGTAGTTTATTAGTCTTTCTCCTCGTTATGAAATTAAGTGACTTGATGAACTAAAAATAGAAGTACTTTTATATATATTAATAAATTGTGATAATTTTTACTTAAAACTTAATTTACTTTCAAACTGGTCATTTGATTTGTTAAAATGTGTTGATTATCAACTATAGTAAAAATTACATCTGATATTCAGTGAATTCAAAAGCCTTGGAAGGAGGGTGCAAATAAATAGAGAAATAATATCATTGGGCGTAGAATTGAGCATTTTAGTGTGACGTACTAAAATATTCAATTCGGTCCTATTGTTTGAGAGTCGAAGTGTAGATGTTAGCCCCGAGGCGAGGGGAACGTCGGAGCTCGAAGTGGCGATCGGTATCCTCCCAACTTAACCGCAGATTCGGTAATCAAACATAAGATTAGTCAATATTCTTTACACTCTGACCAAAGGGTAAAGAATAGGAATGCTCCTATTTGTCACAATACCTTGAAATTATCTATTTAAATTCATCAATCACTTAAATTTCTAAACAAGGGAAAGATACTTTTTCCGAATAGTTAAGACTTATTTAGCAATTATTTTTATTTCCTGCACTTTCAATTCATATTAATTTTCTACTTAGTTAATTTATCTAATTAAAATACTTAGTTTACTTTATTGCGCTTAAATTCAGAATTCCAAATTTTCGTATATTATTATTATTATTATTATTATTATTATTTTAAAATTAGCTGTTATTTAATTTTCTCTTTCCCTGTGGGATCGATAACCAGGACTCTACTAGAGCCCTGTATTACTTGATACGATACGTATACTTGCGTAGCATCCACAACATAAACAATTACAATTCTATACATATAATATAGCGGGGTCAAGTTTTTAGCTTCGTTGCAATCAAATTAAAATATCATAATATAAATTTGTGGGTCAGTGCCTAAACAGTGGCTCCTAAATCCGAGAGGAGTTGGCTATACTCGTTCAAGACAGAAATGAACGGGGTATTCCAACGGAAGAATGGTAGTTTTGGTCCACTAGGGATATGGACTCACTATCGATTTATGAAAGCAAAACCATCTAATCAAAAATGGAGAGAGGAACTTTTCCCCATCGGAGTCGCCAGAAGTTGTCGGCATATTTTTAGATTATGTGTTTTGAAAGGGGGTCACCTATAGAAGTTGTCGGCAAATTTTATATTTAATTAAAATACATAATTTGAAAAGTAGTATTTGATTTTGAAAATAATTTTAAATTTGAAAATTTTAAGATATGAAATCAAACCGATCTCACATCCCGAATAGTTTATATAAACGAGTACCGCATCACAAACTGTGTATCTATCCGTTTGGTCTGCAAACCAATTTTATAACCTGACAAGTTCCCCTACTTAATATAAATGAATTAAGTAAGGTTTATATTACCTGGGTTCTTAAAGTTCCCTATAAGGGTAAGCCCCTATAGTTAATTACATCTTAAATGACGAGAATCATTTAAGAAAACTCTCGATAATGATCTGTGGTTTTGCTCTCAAGAATTTCAAAGTTTAAGGTTTCAAAGGATTGAATTTTTGAATTCTAATAGGGAATGGATCAAATTTGGAACAATTTATTTTAGGAGTCCAAAGAAAGAGAAGTAGGAGAAGCTGAGGATCCAAGAAGAAATCTTGGCAACTTCCTAAATTATCCTATTGTTTGACTTCAATTTGAGGATTTATTTAATGTTGCAATCCTGCCAATTTTAATTAATTAGGACTTATATTTGTATGGCATGATCATACAAATAACCTGAAAGATATGAGGGTTTATGTCGTATCAAACGACTACCTCGGAGTCCTAAGACTGGTTAGGGCTTAATTTACATGACATGATCATGCAAATGCCTAAAGAAGAGTTGAGGATTTATGTTGCACTAGGCAAACTACCTCGAATTCCTATGACTTTGTTATTTAATTCTACGAAAGTTTTGCTGAAGTAGATCCAAGTTTTACTGATGACGATGGCCGAGCTGCCCACTATGCTTCGAGCTCCTTGTTGTTGCAGAGGTTTAGTTTTAGAAGTCATAAATCGGGAGATGAGAGAAGTGTTTTGGTTTAGAGAATATCTTAAAATCCAAGTGTTTTTTAATATTTAATTAAACAAATCTTAAAGTTATCTAAACAGAACCGATTAAGATCCCACGGTTCCGTCATCCCGACAGCTTTATTTTAATTGAATTCACTTAGTCCAGATGAATTTGCTAAACTCAACTGAATGAGTTCCACACTTTCATTTAGACAGTGGGAAATCCCGTTAGCAACACGTGGGTTACATCATCCTAGGTATTCACGATCATTCAAGGAGACGTTTTAATTTAGTTGTAATTGTAGTTTTGTTGTTCTGTTTGTGATTAAATTTTAAGTTGTTTTATATTTTGGAATGTTGTGGCGGTGAATTTTATCTTGCAGTGACTTTTAATTTAGTTTTGGTTTCAGTTTAGGGACTATCGTAAAGGTTTTGGTTTTTATGCAACAGTTTTGTTTATCATGCGAGAAAAAGTAAAGTACAATGCATGTAAGTAATTTGCAATAAAATAAATTGCAATTAAATAAAAGCGTAACTGGAGGGTCTTCCTGTCATCCCAAGCTGCACTTGAAACACATGTTAGGGCATTTGAATATTTTGCAGGAAATACCTAGGTAAAGCTATGGGAAAGGGTTCTGGTTGTCTACCAAATTCCTAATCCTATGACTAGTCATCTCCTATAACGTCTAGGTTCTTGGTTTAGTTTAAGGATGATTTTCTTCATCAAAGAACAACTAGATTCAATTGTTCTTCTAAGACATCCCGTTATATTGAGGAAGTGCTTAGGACGAGTCCTAAACATCTTTTCAATATTTCTGGGATTGTTTTGAGTCCAAGTAAATTTAGTTGCACAGGTGAATTAATCATCCAGGGGTTTAAGTTTTGTTCCCTCGCTCGACTGAACTAGGACATTTGAATATCCTATAAGTGAAGTAACACTTCACTTGATACTTCATTTAAGAGTTATAATAATAAGAGCTTTAAAAGGGCAAATCAACTTATCAAGTATTTTAATGATTTAAACTTAATGATTTAATTTTAATTTTGACTTAGTTATAAAAAATTAGTTTAAGTCTGGAATATTGTTCAAGTCCTTTATGTTTTAAGTTTACTTTAAGTGTTTGGTTTAACTCTTAATGATTTCATTTAGGTGTGTTGTTAAATGATTTTAATTCAATTCAATTTAAGTTTAATTTAATTTAATTTAATTTAATTTAATTTAATTTAGTTTAACTTAATTTAATTTAATTTTAATTTAATTAGGTTTTAATTTATTTTAATTTAATTTAATTTAATTTAATTTGATTTAATTTGATTTAATTTAATTTAATTTAATTTAATTTTAATTTTAAATTTTAATTTAATTTAATTTTAATTCAACTTAATTTGATTTAATTTATTTTGATTTAATTTTAATTTTTATCTTAATATATTAAATATAATTTAATTTAATTGTTAAGGTGTTAACTTGATTTAGATTTTGATTTAATTTAATCTCAACATCTTAAATTTAATTTAATTTAACATTTTAAATTTTAAGTTAGGATTATCCTTTTAGTTAAGAATTAAATATGATTGAAGTGATTAATTTAGGGATTCATAAATTAAAGAATAAATATCCTCTTAATAATATCCCTACTTTTAATAATTCAAATTTCTATTACTCTTCCAAAATTTTAATTAATTAATTAATTAAAGTTTATTTTAATTATTCTTGAAATGATTAGTAGGTTTCTACCTTTCAATCATTTAAGTTTCAATCATCCAAAATCAATTTAAAATCCATTATTTTACCCCCCCCCCCCTTTTTTTTTGATTAATCCTAAAATTTTAATTAAGGGTTGAAATTTTTAATTACCTTTTTGCCCTTCAAGCTTAATAATTCTATAACTCACTAAAATAAGCTCAAATGAACTTGAAATTTTTATGTAACCTCACTCATATGTCAATTAACACATTAAAGGAGAAAATGTGATTTTTCTGTATTTAATTTATTTATGTAATTATTTTTAATGGAAAATAGGGGTTTTTAAGGAAAATTCAATAACACGACCAAGGAAATATTTCTATCTTTAAGAAAATTATGGGATGTTTCTAATGACTAGAGGACCAGTTGGACTAATTTTAGTGATTTTTTGAATTACATTTTATTTATTAGAATTATTTTGAGTTTTGGAGTGTTAATTTATTTAAAAAAAGAAATAAAAGTTGAAAAAAGGATTTTATATCTTTTAAAAATCTCTCTGACCTCAAGGAAATCAGAGAACTAAATTTTCTATTTTTCTGATTTTTCTTTAATTTATTAGAATTATTTTAGTGGAAATGTTAAAGAAAATTATTTTTTAATTCAAAAATTGTTTTAAGCCTTTAAAATTCAATATCTTACCCTAGGGACTTAGGAAAAATATTTGGTTTGTTCCTAGGTGATTAGAATTCAAAATGTGACATTTTGGTGATTTTTAATATTTTTATGATTTTTATTATTTTTTAATTATTAAAATATTAAAATATTGATAAAAATCAACTTTTTTAGAAAATTACAATTTTAATTTTTCTAAATTCCACTGATACCAAAGAAGCCCTAAAACCATTTTTGTGAATTTTTGAAAAGTATTTTGTGAGTTATGAATTTTTAAAGTTTGATTTTAGTTATGTGACTTAATTAATCCATTTAGTGGGGTTAAACATTTCCAATTGATTTCAAATTTTTATGTAATGTTCCTCTAATCCTAAAGATCAGTGGAAAATTATTTTCAAGTTAATTTGATGTGTAATTAACCCTAATTAATTAAAGTTCAATTTTGGGTGTTTAGGCCAATTAGGGTTGTTCCATGTGAATTAACTCAAAACCTATTTTTCATAGGCTCCTCTGGTCATAGGAAACATCACCAAATTTTCCTAGAATTTATTTCATAACATGCTAATTATTGAAATTAAAATACTTAAAACAATAACATGCAAATGGAAAATCAATAACTCCTCATAGGGAAGGCCTCTGACCTTGAAAAATTCAGGGAATGTTCCCTAGATCAGAGGCTTCAAAAACCCTATGGTCTCATGCCATGGTGAATTTTCTATGCAAATGGAGAATTAAAATACCACAGAGAGTAAATAAATCATTAAAAATAAAATACTTGATGAAATGACTTGATTTATTTTCCACATTATTTTCCTCTATTCACTGAGTAAGAGGGTATTTTTATTTTATTTTTATGATTTTTCTACACAAAGTAATGAATTTTTGAAGTTCTCATAATTAAATAAATAGAAAAATACCCTATTTTCCTACTTATCCACGCGGCGCCACGCAATCCTCAGCAGCTCCGAAAGGCTACGCGGTGCGCTTTGATTCGGCGCTGCCATCTGTGTCAGCTGCCACGGGGCCCGCGGTTCACGTACCATCTCTTGGTCCGACACCATCTGAGCCATCTGTCCAATACACACGTGAATGGATGGCATCCGTTCATCGTCCCCGATCGACTTCACCCGAGAGCCATCCATCTTCCAGGCTTAATATCTCCTTCGATACTTAACCAATTTCTACATTCTTATACTCTATGGATTCCTTTTAATATCATGATCCGGTATACAATGTTTTGCGATGTCTGCTCCATTTTCTTTTAATATCATGACGGAACCTACCAGAAGTGGTATCTCTACCGGCCCTCGGAACTTACTCGGGCCTGCTATCCGGAGGTCAGATCCGAACATGATATTGCATTGGTTGATGAACGAAACCGTGCGTAAAGGTCCGACAAAGTCGTGGTGGTCTATGTGTGGAGGTATGCGATCTCTTTTCGGTAAATGTTGATGATGCAACTGTTGGGTATGCAGTCTGCTGGCAGTATCCTCCACGTTACCATTCTTTCACCATTCTTTTAATTATCCTCGGCAATGGATCCACCTCACTGTGACGGAGTATCCCTGATGGATTTCCTTTTCTATCCTCTGTGAAGTTATAGCAACATCCGTGTTGTATTGTGACTCTTTCTTTCCCTGGCATCCATCTCCAGGGTTTTGAATAAGTCTTTTCCCTCAGACGGCCTGCTCGACCCATCTTCTGAAGCTCTAAGATGCAGTCCACAATCTGCCGTCGCTCGTACTCTGAGAATACGTCTGTGTGTAACTCGAGGCCTTCCAAAATGTTGATTCTCTTGCCTTTAATCCTTTCAAATTATTCGAAAGTCTTCTTCTCAACATTTTGCATTCTTTCTAATTCATATTCTGTGATGATCTGCAAGTGACGAGGCCTAGTAACGCATCGCGGGATGTATGGCTCAATCCCGTCACGTTCTCCCGCATACCTTGGCTCCTCGGGGATTATCTCCGTCGGGACATCCTCCGGGTTGCTTCCGCAACAAGGTTCTTCGGATCCGGTCTCTCCGTCCGGCGTCGAGGCACCGGCTCTATTTCCGTTCTTCTTGGCACTTCTTCGATTTGTTCGATTTTCTTGGTGTCGACTTTCTTCTTTTCGGTTCCCGACGAACCGGTATCTTTGAAATGTGTGTGCCGGCAAAAGCGGCTATCTCTTCGTGTCGATCCGCTGCTAGTTTAGTCAACATCTTGCGGATACGGCGATTCTTATTCCTTCTCTGGGTAGCAGTGAGAGTGGCTCTCTTTACCAATTGAATTTTTGAGGGCGCGGCGCTGACGAGCCTCCCCTCTGCCGTGGCAACTACTGACTTGATTTTCTTTCTTTCCTCGATGTTTGTCTTTCTCTTTTTGTTGTTGGATTGGTGGCTTGGGCCACCCATCTTCATCACTCGTCCGTCGTGAAGTTCTTCTCGGTCAACTGTGACCCAATCATTTACTTCGTACTGTAGGCTGGCTGGTGTGAAGTCAGAATCAATTTCTATTACTGCTCCATCCTTCACCCTCTTTTCATCGAGTGCAAGACTCACACCATTTCTAAAGTTTAGGACCAACCGCCCGTTCGACATTTCCCTGCGAAAAAGACAAGGAAATGATCAGGGGCTGTACTAAAAACAAGAACATTAAGAAAATATTTATCACTGAAGATTCTTATTCACTTTTTTTAATTTTAAGGAAAGTAAGAAAAGATGAGGAAAGATCAGGAGCAAGATTTGATTTGAAAGGAAGGGTTAAAACTTTATTATTATGATTTAACATATTTTATTTTAGCACACATTTTTTTTGTTAATGGTTTTTTTTTGTCATCCATTTTTATGCTTTTAGGTTCGGACCCAGTCACAAGTGGTTACTTCACCCGTGTTTCTAGGGATGAGAATTCATTCCTTCGAAACATCAGGTTGCATAATACTTCTTCAAATATCGTCCGTTGATTGGAAGCATTTGTCGTTCTCCTTGGCAATTCACAAGTTGGTAGGAGCCTCCTGAGTAAACTGTCTCGACCACAAACGACCCTTACCAAGTCGGTTCAAATTTACCTCTTATCATGCGGTGTGCAAGAATAGGTCTCTTGAGGACAAGAACTAAGTCACCAACTTTGAAAGTTCTTGGGCGGACCAGTTTATCATGGGCGTGGGTCATCTTAGCTTGGTACAGTTCCAAATTTTGATGCGCTGCAAGTCTTTTCCGTTCCAAGCTTTCCAGTTCTTCCAGTCGTAATCTGGCATTTTCTTCTATAGTAATCTTGTTTGCAACTGCGATTCTGAGTGATGGAAGTTGGACTTCCAATGGTAACACTGCCTCGGACCCGTACACTAAAGTGTAAGGCGTAGACTGAGTAGGAGTCCTGAAAGTTGTCCTGTAGGCCCATAAGGCTTCTAACAACTTCTCGTGCCAATTTCTCTTGTTGTCGTCCAAAGTTTTCTTTAAAATTTGAACGATAGTTTTATTAAAATTCTCGGCCAAGCCGTTTTCTCTTGGATAGTAGATTGTTGAGTATCACCAATCGATTCCATGTCTTCTGACAAAATTGTTGATTTTTGTACTTCTGAATGCAGACCCATTATCTGAAATGATTTTGGGCGGTACGCCGAAACGGTAGACAACTTGATTCTTGAAAAACTGCAGCACGTGGTGTGCCTTTACTTCTCTGAGTGGAATAGCTTATGCCCATTTAGAAAAGTTGTCTGTAGCTGCAAGGATGAAGCGATGTCCTCTTGAAGAAGGCGGTTCTATCGGACCCACTATATCTGTTCCCCAACACTCAAATGGCCACGACGCAATTGTCGGATGTAGCACATTTGGAGGTTGGTGTAGAACCACTCCATGCAGTTGCCACTGGTGACAACTTTTGGCAACTTTCATACAGTCGGTCATCATTGAGGGCCAGCAGTACCCTAGTCTCTTAATTATTTTCATCTTTGGACCCGACTGATGAGCGCCAAAAAGTCTTGAATGTACTTCTTTAACGATTTCATGAGCCTCGGACCCGCTCAGGCATCTTAGCCACATCTGATCAAAAGACCTTCTGTATAATGTATTATTTATTAATGCGTAAGATAGAGTTATTTTCTTGATTTGATGATCTAATGACTTATCGTCTGGTAGGCTTCCTGTTCGCATGTAGTCTATTAGCGGCTGTTGCCAATCTTCTGCATTTTCTGTCAATGCTGCAATTGTTTCTTCTATTTTTTCTGTTGATTTGTGTATCGTATTCATGTCGAGCTGTGATAGGACCTGTCGTCCTTAAACTAACACTTCAACTGACTCATCCTGCAAGCAGGAAAATTCCTTTGCAAGGCGAGCTAGCGCATCTACAAGAGCATTTTCTTTTCTGGGGATCTTGTAGATTGTTACGTTTGGAATTTGTTTCAACATTTTCATGGCATACTGAAAGTACTGCTCGAGTCTTGGCTTTAAAATTATGTATTGTCCGGCGACCTGTTGAATGATCAATTGAGAATCCCCGTAGATGTTGATGTCCATTATTCCCATTTGAATGGTTAGTTCTAGTCCTGTCATGAGGGCTTCATATTCTGCCTCATTGTTTGTGCATGGTTCTGTTAAGTGGTAGGAGTATCTTAACAACCCCCGCTCCGGTGTTATAAAGATTAGTCCGATTCCTGCCTTACCGGGCAATATCGTTTGAAATTCTTTGTTCTTCTGTGCTGAGGACGCACCGTCAAAGTATAGTTCCCAACGTCGATCATCAGTATCTTCTAGGCTCATTATCTGCTCTTCAGGCAAATCGTCATCGAGAGGCGAATCTGCCGGTAAAGGGTGTGCTGCAAGGAAGTCAACTAGGACTTGTCCCTTTACGGCTCGAAGAGGAACGAAAGTTATGTCAAATCGCAATAGTATCATTGACCACCTGGCAAGTCTGCCAGAGAGCGACGATCAGGCCATCAAGTATTGCAACGGATTAACTCTCGAAATAAGGTTGACCTTATGAGAAAGCATGTAATGCCTGAGCTTTTGTGCGGCGAAGATCAGGGCCAAACAGTGCTTCTCGATAGGAGGATACTTTACTTCCATCGGGATTAGACGACGGCTTAAGTAGTAGAGAGCATTTTCTTTTCCATCATCATTGACCTGGGCTAGCAGGGCTCCAAGGGAGTCGTCTAAAGCCGCGGTATAAAGTATTAAAGGTCTACCCGAGCTCTGGGTCGCTAAGGCGAGAGGTGTCATTAAGTATTGTTTGATGTCATCGAAGGCATGTTGACATTTGGAGTCCCAAGTAAACTTGGCATCCTTCTTAACCAAAGCAGAAAAAGGCTGGCACCTTCCTGACAAATTCGATATAAAGCGTCGAAGATATGCCAACTTTCCTTGAAAGGATCGTAGCTGTTTCAAGGTTTTAGGAGGTGGCATTTCTAAGATAGCTTTAATCTTTTCCGGATCAATTTCAATCCCACGATGTCGGACAACAAATCTTAAGAATTTCCCGGAGGTGACTCTGAAGGCACATTTTAAGGGATTCATCTTAAGGTTGTATTATCTTAGTCGTTCGAAAACAATTCTCAAATCATACAGGTGATCTTCTTTCAGTTTCCTTTTAATGACCACATCATCCATGTAGCACTCAACTTGGTTGTGAATGAGATCATCAAAAATCTTCGTCATCGCTCTTTGGTATGTTGCTCCTGCGTTCTTTAGTCCGAATGACATTATTGTGTAGCAATATACTCTGATCGGTGTTCTGAATGCTGTGAGTTTTTCGTCTTATGGTGCCATCTTTATCTGGTTGTATCCTGATGATCCATTCATGAAAGAGAAGATTTCTTGTGTTGAAGCAATGTCGATCATCAGTTCTGGGATTGGTAATGGAAATTCATCCTTTGGACATGCTTTATCTAAATCTCTGAAATCCACACAGATTCTGATCTGACCATTCTTCTTTCTGACTGGTACCACGGCTAACCAAGTAGGGTATTGTTCTTCAAGGACAAATTTAGCGTCTATTAGCTTCTTAACTTCGGTTATTACTTGTTGCTCAATTTCTAGACGCATTCTTTTGGGAGCTTGTCTGACTAGAACAAAAGTAGGATCTACTCCTAACTTGTGAACTGCGACTTCTGGAGCTAATCCTGGCATTTCGTCGTAACTCCAAGCAAAACAGTCCTTGAATTCCTTTAATAGCTTGATTATGTTTTCGGAATCTTTTTTATTAAGGAGCTAACAAAGGTTGGCATAGGCTCTTTGCTAGTACCTAAGTTAACTTTCATTAACTCGTCTATTGTAGATTTGATTTCTTCTTCGAATTCTGGTGGAGCATCTCAGATTGGTAGATCTTCGAGATCTTCTGAAGCTTCGAAGCACTCTTCATTAGGTTCGCAAGTGACAACCAAACAAAATTCTGTATCGTCAACTTATCCTACTGTGCCGAATCCGAGACCATGTTTTGAATTGGGAGGCCGACCGACATTATTCCATCTTTTTTCAAAGTGTTGTGACCAGCTTTTTATCGATTGTCGAGGTAAGACACCACGTTGAATTAAGTTTTGAACACATGGAGAGTACCACTCAAAAGGTAATTCCATTAATTCGGAAGAAGTTCAAATTGTACATCTTTTTCATTATTGGAGGAAGAAGCACCAGGGTAAAACTTGATTGGCTTGGTACCACCACCATGCACTTCCTTGACCACCATACCCTCGATCTTATTAGAATGGATCGGGGTCAGGGTGATAGTATGAACATGATGGTTAATCTTCTCGTACATTAATTTATATTCTTCATTCTTTTCATCTTCGAGAGAGATTTTGAACTGGGGTTTCTTTTGACTTTTTGTCACTGCTTCTTTCTTGATTTCTTCTTCTTCTTTGGAAGTGTTCTCCGAATAAACATTGATGACCGGTTTCTTCTGTCCAACTGTTCCAACATTCCTTCCACGTCCTCGTCCCCAGCCTCGACCTCGGGTGCGAGTTCTGGAGAAATCTTCACCATCTCGCCATAAGGGAGTGGTGAGTAACTGTTGAACTAGAACTTCAGGTTCTTCATCATCTCGGATTTCTTTTGCTTCATTTGGTATGGTATTTCTGGAAAAGATTGTTTTCTTCGGAGGCTCGTAGTAGGCTGCATCTTCATGAATTCTGATTTCATGCACGGAGAATGGTTGCAAATCACCTTTGATGCACTGTTCCCCTCCTTCGTAATACTTTATGCACTGGTGCAGAGACGACGGTACCATCTGGTTTCATGGATTCATAGTCGACCCAGTAGAGCGTTGAACGATGTCTCAGAATCAATTATGTGGAATTTTGCGGTTGTCTTTGCTAAATCACCGGTCTTCAATAGTAGTGTTATCGATCCAAGAGCACTTTCTCCTTTTTTATTGAAGCCTCTTAATAGCATCTTGTCTGCTTCAAGTTCGCGAGCATCAATTTCTAAATATGCTAGCGTCCAAAGATTCATTATGTTGATTGATGCTCTGGATCAACCAACACTCTGGAGAGTGTAAACTTTCCAATAGTGACTGAAATGTACAACGGTCGATTGTGATCAGCTGTTCCCAGTAATAGATCATTGTCCGTGAAAGTAACACCTCGCTGTTCTTTTAACGAGCAAACCTCATCGAAGGAATCAACGGCCATTTGAGCTAGACAAATCTCTGGATCAAGTAAAGCCTTGATCAGAGCTTCTCTCATCTCCTTTGATAGGATCAGAGCGTCGTATATGCTTAGTTTGGCTGGTAGCTTCCTAAGATGGGCTAGCACGTTGTAGTCCACTTTATTACCATGTTCCTCGGTTTCTTCCTGAATGGGCAATTCCTCTGTCGGGTTGGTTCTTCCTGAGCAACTACCTGCTTTCCTTTATCCTTTGGACCCATTCTCGGCGGTAAAATTCTTCCACTTCTTAAATTTACTTCAGTTATTTCTTCTGAATTTGGTGTTGAATCTACCGGTATATCCTCTTGAATTGGAACAACTAGCTCTTCTGAAGTTGCTTCAGTGTCTGATGGTTCTAATTCTATCGTGATCGGAGCCCCTCGAATTTCACAAATGGACTCGTTGCTTGTCAAGCTTTCGTAGCCTTCTTTGTGAACATCTTCTTCATCGTGGTCATCGAGGTTGTGTATGATTTGAGAATCATTATTTGTATTCAAATCGAGATCCGGATTAAGCCGGTTGTCATTAATTACGTAATCATTAGAGATAGTCAAAACGTAGCCAACACCATAACCCTTATCATTATAATATCCCGTCGGAGCAAGCAGATAATCATACAGAGTCAGGAGTTCGAGGGATTTCTCCCCCAAATAGGAAACAACCATCCTAGGATAAGCAGCCCCTAGTCTACCCTTCGGAGCCTCGGTCTTCTTTTCTTCCACAATCGTCTCCTCCTTCTGGGGTGGTTCTTCAATAGCAAGTGATAGTGCCGGCTCGACAAGTCTCAAACTCTGAGTTAAAGCACGTACCGAAGCGGCCTGGATGTGATCTAAAATTTTCTTCGATGATTTTGTCCAGACAGTACTCCATCCATCATCAGTCGTGTAAGGGTCTATCGGAACAATGGGATCCGTTGAAATAACATTGACGGAACCTCCTTTCTGGGATTCCTTCATGTATTCCTTTGGGATCGTTATGTTCCCTTTCCGGAGATTGTCATCAAGCCAACTCTTGAAAGTGATGCAATCCTCTATCTTGTGTCGAAGCATCTGGTGGTAAGGGCAATAGTTCGGATGATCTTTCTTATTGACATCCTCCGGCTTCTTGGGCTCTGGCAGCTGAAAATCTGGTGCCTTCATTAAGCTGCGGAACATCTTCGCTACTACTTCAGTTTTGAATGGATATTCTCTATTTAGAAGTTCTCTTAAAGTACGTGACGAACGAGGTGGTTGTTCATAATGCTGAGGCGACTGATAGCTCGGACGAGGTTGCTGATAGCCTTGCTGAGGTTGTTGGTACGTTCATTGCGGTGGTTGGTAACTAGACTGTGGCCGCTCTGACTGTATCTTCATTGGCTACTTGCCCTTATCTATTGTCACGACGATTCCAGATTTCTTCTCGAATGTTTTCACAGGCTTCTACTTATTGTTCTTGTCCGCGAAACTTAACTGCTTTGCCTCCTCTTGCAAGCTCCTGGCTTTGCTAAGCAACTTCTCGAAAGTCTTGATTGTAAACCCTTTAAGGAGAAGTGCTATCGGGCCATGGATACTTTTAAGCAGGATACCGACTGCATGTTGTTCTTGAAGCTGTGGTTCACACTTCATGCTTAAGTTTCTCCATCGAAGTATGTAATCCACTAAAGTCTCGTTCGGCTTTTGCTGCTCCACCACTATATCACCGATAGTGATGTGGTACTGAGCACCGAAAATCGTTTAACGAAGAGATTTTCTAGTTCTGGAAAGGTCTTTACTGAACCGTTCGACAATTCTGCGTACCAGTCGAAGGCCATCCCTGACAAACTACTGACGAACTGGCGGAAGAGTAAAGCGTCGCTCCCATTGGCATTGCAGCAACTAGCACGAAAATGTGCGACATGATGCCGAGGGTTTTATGTTCCAGCAAAAGTCTTAAACAGAGGTGGTACGAAGCCTTTTAGGTATTGGACTGCATCGAACTCTTCGGGGTAAGGTCTACATGTCTGAATAGATGCTCCATTCTTGGATTGTGCTAAGGCTTCTCACACCTGCTGCTCTACCATATTTTTAATATCCTTTTCAGGGATCATGCTCTGTGTAGAATCCTTCTTTGGTAGTTCGTCTCCGTTGACGGATGTGATCTTTTTTCCTCCATCTGCAATATGGATAATTTCTGGGGGTGTCTCTTTCTTAGGCTGGGCCTGACTCTGGAGAGTGGCTAAGGCAGTGATCACTGAAAAATTTATTAAGAAATTTAAACCTATTTTTGATGAAATTGCACTTTAAAGAAGGGTATTTTCTTTATTTTATTGCAGGAATGAAGAATTTAGGTGATAAAAGAAAAAATCATAAAAAGGAGCGAATTTGGAGCAAAATCATGCAATTTGTGCTGAGTCGCCAACGGCGAGATCGAGCCCCCCGACGACGAGGTTATGAGAAGAAAATTCTGAAGAATTTATAACTGTCTCGCTGACAGCGAGCCCGAGCCCGCCGACAGCGAGATAGCGCGGTTTGAAGATCTTCTAGAAGCCTCGCCGACAGCGAGGTAGTTCGCCGCCGACGGCGAGATAGTTCAAATGATGCAGATACATTGAACCTGGACACTTTCTGAAGGGATGCTTACACACCTCTTGGTCCTTTGCTCACCTCTATATATAGAAGCCGAAATTATGTGTCTTAGTGTGTGTGAGTATGTTCTAAGTGTGTTAAGTGCAGTTTTTGTGTGTCTTTGAGTGTTATAAGTGAGTATTTAGTGAGTTAGTGAGTTTTTAGTTAGTTTTGCTGTACTGGAAGGAAGAGTCAAAGGAACTGCGAGGAGTCTGCTTGGAGATAAATTAAGATAAGTATTTGTATTTATTGTTTTTAACTTTAAATGAAATCCATGCTTAGTTTAGTTCCCATGCATTCTGTGTAGTTTATTAGTCTTTCTCCCTGTTATGAAATTAAGTAACTTGATGAACTAAAAATAGAAGTACTTTTATATATTAATAAATTGTGATAATTTTTACTTAAAACTTAATTTACTTTTCAAACTGGCCATTTGATTTGTTAAAATATGTTGATCATCAACTATAGTAAAAATTACATCTGATATTCGGGGAATTCAAAAGCCTTGGAAGAAGGGTGCAAATAAATAGGGAAATAATATCACTTGGGCGTAGAATTGAGCATTTTAGTGTGACAGACTAAAATATTCAATTTGGTCCTATTGTTTGAGAGCTGAAGTGTAGATGTTAGCCCTCGGGCGAGGGAACGTGGGAGCTGCGAAGTGGCGGTCGGTATCCTCCCGGCTAGCCGCATATTCGGTAATCAAACATAGGATTAGTCAATATTCTTTACACCTGGACCAAAGGGTAAAGAATATGAATGCTCCTATTTGTCACAATACCTTGAAATTATCTATTTAAATTCATCAATCTCTTAAATTTCTAAACAAGGGAAAAGATACTTTTTCTGAATAGTTAAGACTTATTTAGCAATTAGTTTTATTTCCTGCACTTTTAATACATATTAATTTTCTACTTAGTTAATTTATCTAATTAAAATACTTAGTTTACTTTATTGCGCTTAAATTCAGAATTCCAAATTTTCGTATACTATTATTATTATTATTATTATTATTATTTTAAAAATTAGCTGTTATTTAATTTTCTATTTCCCTGTGGGATCGATAACCAGGACTCCACTAGAGCCCTGTATTACTTGATACGATACGTATACTTGCGTAGCATCCACAACATAAACAATTACAATTCTATACATATAATATAGCGGGGTCAAGTTTTTGGCTTCGTTGCAATCAAATTAAAATATCATAATATAAATTTGTGGGTCAGGCAGCAGCCATCTCTTCCATCCTCTTTGCCATCTGGGAAATCGTATCATCTCTTTCCCGAAGCTGCGCTCTCAATACCTCTGGTTCATCTCTTTCCGCAGCTGCCGGAGCACCTTGTGAAGCTGACGATGCTCGTGTCTCAACCATGTTGATCTCGGCATACTCCTCATCCATGAACTCTGATGAGTCAATTTCGTCTCCTAATTCTTCTTCTCTTTCCTTTGCTAACTGTCGGATGTCGGTCCTTAACTTGTCCATGGCATCCTCTAGTGGCCTTTTCCGCATGGTCTCGCAGTTGTCATTTGACGTTTGTTGAACTTCTTTCCCGGGAGTTCCCTTTATTCCAGTAGCACTTTCTTCTGATTCAAGTTTCCTAACGAGACTTTTCTTCTCAGGACAATGTTTTGGTTTTAGCTGGCCGGTAATAGGTTGCCACACCATCCTTCTTGCAGCCGAAAGCCTAGGACCAGATGGTCTGTCGGCTATATGCTGGAAGGTGGCATCCTCCCTAATCTGTAGACCAGATACAACAACGGGCGGACTGGCCTTTATCTTTTTCTTTGGTTTCTTTGTGGCAGCAATAGGCTCTATTCGTGGTCCGAGACGGGATTTAGGCGGCACCCGTCCTATCCTTCTTAAGATTTCCGATACGGGGCATCTTTCTTTCTTTGCCAATCTTTCTATAACAGCTTGCAGGAGAGCCAATGGCGTAGTCTTATCCCTTTTCCTCTTGTAATTGTTGTAGTATGCAGGTCGGGGTAATGCGGTGGCGATCTTACGAACATCCTCTTCATCTGATGTCACATCCTGAATAGTTTATATAAACGAGCACCGCACCACAAACTGTATATCTATCCCGGAGAATAGACACACTGCTTGATGATGGGGCTCGATTAAATAAACTAGAAGATTTGTGACATCTGTTTGGTTTGCGAACCAATTTTATATGCCGACAAGTTCCCCTGCTTAATATAATGGAATTAAGTAGGGTTTATATTACCTGGGTTCTTAAAGTTCCCTATAAGGGCAAGCCCCTATAGTTAATTACATCTTAAATGACGGGAGTCATTTAAGAAAACTCTCGATAATGATCAGTGGTTTTACTCTCAAGAATTTCAAAGTTTAAGGTTTTCAAAGTATTGGATTTTGGAAATTTCAATAGGGATCAGCTCAAATTTGGAACAAGTTTATTTTAGGAGTTCAGAGGAAGAAAAGTAGGAGAAGCTGAGGATCCAAGAAGAATCTTGGCAACTTCCCAGACTATCCTATTGTTTGGCTTCGAGTTTGAGGAAATTATTTAATGTTGCAATCCTGCCAATTTTATTTAATTAGGACTTATATTCGTATGACATAATCATACAAATAACCTCGAAGAAGTGTTGGTTTATGTCGTACCAAACGACTACTCGGAGTCCTAAGACCGGTTAGGGCTTAATTTACATGACATGATCATGCAAATGCCTAATGAAGAGGTTGAGGATTTATGTTGTACTAAGAAAACTACCTCGAAATCCTATGTCTTGGTTATTTAATTCAAAGGAAAGTTTTGCTGAAGTAGATCCGAGTTTCGCTGATGACGATGGCCGTGCTGCCCACCATGCTACGAGCTCCTTATTCTTGCAGAGGTTTAGTTTTAGAAGTCATAAATCAGGAGATGAGAGAAGTGTTTTGGTTTAGAGAGAATCTTAAAATCCAAGTGTTTTTAATATTTTAATTAAAACAAATCTTAAAGTTATTTAAACAGAACCGATTAAGATCCCACGGTTCCGTCATCTCGGCACCGTTATTTTCATTGAATTCACTTAGTCCAGATGAATTTGCTAAACTCAATCGAATGAGTTCCACACTTTCATTTAGGCACGTGGGAAATCCCGTTAGCAACACGTGGGTTACATCATCCGAGGTATTCCCGATCATTCAACGAGACGTTTTAATTTAGTTGCAATTGTAGTTTTGTTGTTCTGTTTGTGATTAAATTTTGAGTTGTTTTATATTTTGAAATGTTGTGGCGGTGAATTTTATCTTGCAGTGACTTTTAATTTAGTTTTGGTTTCAGTTTAGGGATTATCTTAAAGGTTTTGTTTTTCATGCAACAGTCTTGTTTAACATGCAAGAAAAGTAAAGTACAATGCATGTAAGTAAATTGCAATAAAGTAAATTGCAATAAAATAAAAGCGTACCTGGAAGATCCTCCCGTCATCCCAAGCTGCACTTAAAACACATATTAAGACATTTAAATATTTAAACAGATACCTAAGGAAAGCAAAGGGTAGGGTTTTGGTTGTCTACCAAATTCCTGATCCTACAACTAGTCGTCTCCTATGATGTCTAGGTTCTCGTGTTTTGGTTTAAGGAGGATTTTCTTCATCAATAAACAATTAAGTTCAATTGTTCTCATAAAAATCCCATCATATTGAGGAAGTGCTTAGGAAGAGTCCTAAACATCTTTTCAATACCTCTAGGATTGTTTTAAGTCCAAGAGAATTTAATTATACAAGTGAATTAATCATCCAGGAGTTTAAGTTTTGTTCTCTTGCTCAGTAAACTAGGACATTTGAATATCCTATAAGTGAAGTAACACTTCACTTGATATTTCATTTAAGAGTTATAATAATAAGAGCTTTAAAAGGGCAAATCAACTTATTAAGTGTTTTAATAAATTAAATTTAATGATTTAATTTTAATTTTGACTTAATAAAAAAAATAGTTTAAGTTTGGAATAGTGTTCAAGTTATTTTAGATTTAATTCTTAATGATTTCATTTAGGTTCAACTTAATCTTAATTTAATTTATTTTACTTTTAACTTAATTTGATTTGATTTTGATTTTAATTTAATTTGGTTTAATTTAATTTAATTTTAATTTTAATTTAATTTAATTTAATTTTAGTTTAATTTTAATTTTAATTTAATTTAATTTTAATTTAATTTTAATTTATTTTTAATTTAATTAAATTTAATTTAATTTTATTTAAATTTTAATTCAAATTTAATTTTAATTTAATTTAATTTAATTTTAGTTTAATTTTAATTTTGATTATTATTTTAATTTTTTTAATTAATAATTAAGTATTATTGAAGTGATTTATTTAGGAATTTTTTTAAATTAAAGAATAAATATCATCTTAATAATATCCCTACTTTAATAATTCCAATTTCTATTATTCTTCCAAAATTTTAATTAATTAATTAATTAAAGTTTTATTTTAATTATATTTGAAATGGTTAGTAGGTTTCTACCCTCAATAATTTAGGTTTCAATCATCCAAAATTAGTTTAAAATCAAATATTTTACCCTCCCCTTTTTGATTAATCCTAAAATTTTAATTAAGGGTTGAAATTTTTAATTACCATTTTGCCCTTCAAGCTTAATAATTCTATAACTCACTAAATTAAGCTCAAATGAATTTGAAATTTTTATGTCACCTCACTCACATGTCAATTAAGATATTAGAGGAGAAAATGTGATTTTTCTGAATTTAATTTATTTATATAATTATTTTTTATTAGAAAATAATTGTTTTCAAAGAAAATTCAACAACATGACCAAGGAGAGGTTTTTATCCTTAAGAAAATTATGGGATGTTCCTAATGACTAGAGGACCACTTGGACCAATTTTGGTGATTTTTTTTAGTTATAATTTATTTATTATAATTATTTTGAGTTTTAGAGTATTAATTAATTATAAAATAAAATTAAAGTTGAAAAATGGATTTAATATTTTTCTTAAATCTCTGTAACCTCAAGGAGTTCAGAGAAACAAATTTTATAATTTTTTCATTTTTCTTTGATTTATTAGAATTATTTTATTGGAAATATTAAAGAAAATCATTTTTTTAATTCAAAAATTGTTTTAGGCTTTTAAAATTCAATATCTTATCCTAGAGACTTAGGAAAAATATTTGGTTTGTTTCTAAGTGATTAGGAGTTAAAATGTGACATTTTTATGAATTTTAATATTTTTGTAATTTATATTATTTTTTAATTGTTAAAAATATTAAAATAATGATAAAATCAACTTTTTTAGAAAATTACAATTTTAATTTTTCTAAGTTCCTCTGATATCAGAGAAACCCCAAAACCATTTTTGTAAATTTTTGAAAAGTATTTTTTGAGTTATGAATTTTTAAATTTTAATTTTGGTTATGTGACTTAATTAATCCATTTAGTGGGGTTAAACATTTTCAATTGATTTCAAATTTTTATGTGATGTTCCTCTGATCCTAAAGATCAGTGGAGACTTATTTTCAAGTTAATTTAATGTGTGGTTAACCCTAATTAATTAAAGTTCAATTTTGGGTATTTAGACCAATTAGGGTTGTTACATGTGAATTAACTCAAAACCTATTTTTCCGAGGTTCCTCTGGTCATAAGAAACATCACCAAATTTTCCTAGAATTTACTTCTCAACATGCTAATTATTGGAATTAAAATATTCAAAACAGTAACATGTAATTGAAAAATCAATAACTCTTCATAGGGATGGCCTCTGACTTTGGAAAATTCAGGGAATGTTCCCAAATTCAGAGGCTTCAAAAGCCCTATGGTCTCATGTCATGGTGAATTGTATACATGCATGGAGAATTGAAAATGTGCGAGAAAGTAAATAAACTATTAAAAATCAAATACTCAATGAAATTAAATGATTTCTTTTCCAAATTATTCTCCTCTGTTCACTGAGCAAGAGGGTATTTTTATTTTATTTTTACGATTTTTCAACACAATGTTATGCATTTTTCAAGTTCTGGTAATTAAATAAATAGGAAAATAGCCTAATTTTCTACTTATCCACGCGGCGCCCTGTCATCCTCGGATCTCCGAACGGCTACGCGGCACGTTCCCATTCGACGCCGCCTTCCGACTCAGCGCCACGCGGCCCGTGGTTCACGTATCATCTCCTGGTCCGACACCATCTGAGCCGTCTGTCCGCGCGTGAATTGAATGAACGACATCCGTTCATCGTCCCCAAGCCTCCTAGCCCGAGAACCGTCCGTCTTCTAGGCCTAAGATCTCACTCGATACTTGACCAAATTGAACGTTCTTAAGCTCTATGGATTCATCTCGAGAAGACGAACACATCCATACTGTTTATGTGGAATGAAACTGACTCAATAAAAATGGAGAATGTTCAGAAGCTCGAGAAGAAGAGTGAGGCCATACCTTTGCTCAGAGAAGTGTGGCTTCGATCTGAGGGTTGTGTCACATTTGATTAAATCCCAGCAAGCTCCAGATGAAGTCTCCTGGACTG
The DNA here is from genome assembly GCA_022702705.1 of Papilionanthe hookeriana x Papilionanthe teres. Classification (NCBI taxonomy): domain Eukaryota; kingdom Viridiplantae; phylum Streptophyta; class Magnoliopsida; order Asparagales; family Orchidaceae; genus Papilionanthe; species Papilionanthe hookeriana x Papilionanthe teres. The sequence goes on from CM040433.1 coordinate 54,915,555, forward strand.
GTGAATTGTCTAGGTAGGATTTCGACCACAGCCGATTACAAAGCTTGGAGTCCGGAACGGATGGGTGGCACAGAGAGGGGGCTTTTCTTGGTGGACTTCTTCCTCTGGTCCGGTGAAGGTGTAGGATCGATCAATTTGGGGATTGGTCCATCGTGAAGAAGTGTCCCGGTTTTGTGCTTGAAATTTGAACTCAAAATCGAGCTCGCTAGTAGGGAATTGAAGTCGGAATCCCATGGGAATCAAGTGCTCTATGTGTAGAGAGTGGTCCGGAATGATTTTGGCGGAGTTTCCTTAAGGTTGGTTCGAGCACCTCTCCCATGGTCGAGAGAGGGGTGTTTAAATAGGAGAGGCTTGGAGGGCCTCCCGGGGGAGTTAGGGATCGGGATCGGCTGCTCTTGGCAAGAGAAGAACAGCTGCAATGGCCACCGAGGATGAGGCGGCTCGGCGAGTGGGAATTCCAAACTTTGGCTCCTCCCGAGGTCTCGGCCATGGTGTTTTCCGGCGACCTGGTGGTCGGCCGGCGGGCATGGGTCACCCTCGGGTCCGAGTGGGTCAGGGCTAGAGGTTTGTGCAGTCAATTGGCCATGGACATGTGTAAAGAGTTTGAATCAAAGTGGAATGGGAAAGGGCTAGTTTTGGGTCAAAATGGGTCAACCCTTGGTTTTGGGTTAGGTCTACCATCCAAGGCCAATTTGGGCTGAAGGGAAAGTCACTTGGATCAGCTTGATTAGTGAGGTCAAGTCACAATCCAAGTACAATTAAGCTTAAGCAAGAGTTAGGGGAGACATGGGAGTGGTTAATCACTCTTAAGAGAATCATTAAAGGGTCCCCTCTTCTTGCCATTTTGGGTATGGTGAAGTCCAAGGCTTTCATGGCTCACATGTGGCTCATGCATGGCTTCATGGCTCACCTTTGGCTTGGAAAAAGCTAAGTCAACTTTCATGAAAGAGGTTTTTAGGAATTTTGGTAATTTAGGGGTGATTTGATAGGATTTGGCATATGGCTTAGTTTAGAAAAATTTGATGGCTAATTTAGAACTTAGGGATGATTTTAATTGAGTGAGGATGAGATGAGATTGTAATGTGGGCCTTAGGATGGGTTTGGACTTTTGAAATTATTTTAGGAATGGGCTTTTGGATTTCAAAACAAATTTTAGGTTGATAATTTTGTAAAGGATTGGATCCAATAAGTGTTGAATTTAATTTAGGAAGGTTTCATGAATGATTTGGAATAAATTTGAAGTGGTTTGGGCTTGAATTGGGTTGGATTTGGACCTCTTTGGTAAATGGGCCAATGTAGGCCAAATTGGGCTAACTTGGGCCAATGTTGGGCTAGGGTTCAAATTGATGTAAAATTAATGTTGGGAAATGTTTATGGGAGTGTTTCAAAGAGGTTTTGACTTTGGTTGGGTTTTGATTTTGGGGTTTGGGCTTATTTGGGTAAGCTAGGCGGGTGTAGGGTCCCAGAGGTCAAAAATTGAAAATTTGCAAAATTGAAGATTGAGTAATTGTAAGTGGAATGAAATCATTTTGGTTGAGCCATGAAGCCATATCAAGCCCACATGAGCCATGAAGGGACTTATTTGAGGCATCCATTATGTTGTTCCTAACCCTCTTAGCCAAGGGCTTAGGGGTTAAGGACCATCCATGTGAATCACCCTCACGAGTCAGGAGGTCAAGTTAGGTATGGGTGTGTTTTTAGGAGGTGTGTGAAAGTGTAGTGTATAAGTGTAGAGTGTGTGTAGGTCAGCCCTTCTCCAGACCAGGCCACCCAGGGCAGTCCTAAGGCCAAAGAGTCCTATAGGAACTCATCCTTTAAACTTCAACATTTGATTTCAACCCTCTAGGTGATTAGGGGTCTCTAATCAAGTTTGTGGAGTTTGCAGGGAGCTAAGAAGTGGTTTGAAATTCTAGGTGGTGGGTCCCGATCCTAATCCTCTAAGATAGTCGAAAGGAAAAGCCTAAGGCTAGATCCTAAGTACTAAAAAGAAGAAGAGAAGACCTCACCAAAATTGAGGTCAACAAATGGACCCCCAATAGGTGTGGTGAGCTGACAGAGCACACCGCGCGTATTGGTGTTGACCGAAGTGATCAACAAAACCAATACAAAAGTCCAATTAACAAACTTAGGACAAAGTAGAAGAGTTTCGCTGGGGAGTGTCAAGTATATCTCTGAGACTGGAGATTCCTGAACTCTCGCTAGGGAAAGGAAAAGGAGGTGAATCCCAAATCACATGATCTGGGGGAATTTCAATTTAGATTTTATTTTGTTTCAATTTAAGTTTTGATGTGTGAGCTCAGATTTTAATTTGAGTTTAAATTTTGATTGAAGTTTTGTTAAGATTATTTTGAAGGGATTTGAACTTGAAATGAAAAAAAAGGAATTTTGTGGTTTTAGATGTAACATCTTCAACCTCAAGAGAAAATTGAATTGATCGGATTGAATCATTGCAACGAGGAGAGATCTCAGAGCAATGCGGTATGAATCCTTAACCTCAAGAGTTTGATTTTGATGTATTTCATTGCGATAGGGAAAGAATCCTAAAGCAATGCAGTCTCGGATGTAAAATCCTCAACCCCAGAAATTTCAATTTTTGATGTATTTTATTGCGATAGGGAAAGAATCCTTAGGCAATGCAGTCTTGGATGTAAAATCCTCAACCCCAAGAATTTGAATTTGATGTATTTCATTGCGATAGGGAAAGAATCCTAAAGCAATGCAGTCTCGGATGTAAAATCCTCGACCCCAAAAGTTTGATTTTGATGTATTTCATTGCGATAGGGAAAGAATCTAAAGCAATGCGGTCTCGGATGTAAAATCCTCAACCCCAAAAATTTGATTTTGATGTATTTCATTGCGATAGGGAAAGAATCCTAAGCAATGCGGTTTGGATGTAAAATCCTCAACCCCAAGAATTTGATTTTGATGTATTTCATTGCGATAGGGAAAGAATCCTAAAGCAATGCAGTCTCGGATGTAAAATCCTCGACCCCAAGAGTTTGATTTTGATGTATTTCATTGCGATAGGGAAAGAATCCTAAAGCAATGCAGTCTCGGATTTAAAATCCTCGACCCCAAAAGTTTGATTTTGATGTATTTCATTGCGATAGGGAAAGAATCCTAAAGCAATGCAGTCTCGGATGTAAAATCCTCAACCCCAAGAATTTGATTTTGATGTAATTGATTTTGTAAAGATTTGTAGTGTTGATTTGAAAAGTGTGGAATTTTGGTGTTTCGAGAATTTCATGAAAGTTTTAAAAGATTTTGTGGAAAGAAACAGATTAGGAGGGAATATATAAATGCTACATATCCCATTCAAAAGAGTTGATCGAAAGTTGCTAGTTTGGATTGGATATAATTCCTCGCCACTAGATTCGAATCGAAAACCTCGTGGCTCCATGTCAATGGAATCGACCGCTTCCATCCCAGACAAAAGAGAGAGTAGAACGGATTGGATTTCAGATTTGGAAGGTTGAGTTTGAATTTGATTGACATTTGATTTGAAATTTGGAAAGTTGAATTTGAATTTTTGATTGAGATTTGATTTGAAATTTGGAAAGTTGAATTTGAATTTTTGATTGAGATTTGATTTGAAATTTATGTTCATTTTGTTTGTCTTTTAACGATTCAAATTTATTTTATCATTCATTTAATGTTCATGTCAATTTGGTGTTCATCATTTTTTAGATTTTTAAGGAAAGTTTTCTTTTATTCTTTTTTTGTTTCTTTTCTATTCTTTGTTCGAAGTTCATTTAACTTTAATGGCGTTTCTCAGTCAACTTGCACAAAAGAGGTAAAGGCCAAAAATGTGACACGATCACTTTCATTCCAATCATGTTGAAGATACATCATACAACTCGATCTGGAATACATCTCATACAATCCATATAGACTCAAAACGGACTATGTATGATCTTTGTCGATCCATCCAAAAAGGTATCCGTCAAAAATCCATGTCCGAATAGTGAGGTACATGGTCGATAACATCACCTTCCAAGCCATCCTTGGCAAGGATGCCGTATGGATGTACGTTGGAGGTGTGATATTTTCCATGTAACTCACGGCTCGTAAGGCCGGAGGCTCTCTAGCTCCGGCTCCGGTTGGAAGTGATAAGGCGCTTTCCGTCATCCATCCTTCGAAAGTAACCGAGATACGCTTCATTGGTACTCCCGGTATGCAATGTTTAGCGACATCCGCTCCATTGCCCTTTAGTATCATGACGGAACCTACCGGTAATGGTATCTTTCTCGGCCCTCGGAACTCACTCGGGCTCGCTATCCGGAGGTCGGATCCGAACATGATATTACATTCGTTCGAAAAGAAGCTGTGCGAAAAGGTCCGACAAAGTCGTGGTGATCTATGTGCGAGGGTATGCGGTCACCCTTCTTGTAAATGTTAATGATGCAGCTCGTTGGGTATGCAATCTGCGGCGGTACCCTCCACGTTATCATTCTCATTACCATCCTTTTGATGACTAACGACATTGGATCTACCTTGCCATGACGGAGTATTCCCGGTGGGTTTCCCTTCATGTCTTCTGCGAAGTTGTAGCAGAATCCACATTGTATTGTAATTCTACCTTTCCCTGGCATCCATCTCCGGGGTTCCAAGTAAGTGTTTTCTCTTAGGCGGCCCGCCCGGCCCATTCTTTTCAAATCCCGGATGCGATCCACGATTTGTTGTTGTTCGTATTCGAGAACACGTCCGTATGTAGCTCGAGTCCTTCTAGTATATTGATCCTCCCGCCTCCGATTCTCTCGAAGTATTCAAAAGTTTTCTTCTCGACATTCTAAATTCTTTCTAGCTCGTATTCGGAATAATCCGCAAATGGCGAGGCTCGGTGACGTATTGTGGGATATATGGCTCAATCCCTTCACGTTCTCCCGCATACCTCGGCTCCTCGGGGATAGTGTCCGTCGGGACATCCTGCGGGGTTGCTTACGCAACAAGGTTATGCATTGCGGTGGCTTTATCCGGTGGCGTTGTAGCCTTCCTTCTTCTCGTTCTTCTTAAGATTTCCACGGTCTCTTCCGTTATCCTCGGAGTGGCCTCCTTCCTTCGAGTACACGGTGAATCGGCGTCCTTGAAGTATATGCACCGCGCATAGCAAGCGCCTCGTCGCGGCCGGTCCGCTGCTAGTTTAGTTAACATCTTGCGGATACGGCGATTTTTATTTCTTCGGCTGGGTTGCTTGTGAGAGTAGCTCTTCGTACTTCTGAATTTACGTAGGCGCGGCGGCGACAAGCTCGCCTTCTATTGTAGCGACTACGGACTTGATTCTCTTGTCTTCTTCGGTGTTTGTTTTCCTTTTCTTCTTGCTTGGATTGGTGGCTTGGGCCACCCACTTTCATTATCGTCCGATCGGGCGGTTCCTCTCGATCAATCGGGACCCGGTCACCTTCCTCGTATTGCGAGCTCGCCGGTGCGAAGTCTGAGTCAATCTCTTTTATCGCTCCATCTTTCACCCTCCTTTCGTAGAGTGCAAGGCTTACGCCATTTCTAAAGTTCAGAACCAACCGCCGTTCGACATTTCCCTGCGAAAAGACAAGGAAAAGGATCAGGGGCTGTACTAAGAACAAGAACATTAAGAAAATGTTTATTAAAGACAGTTTTTTTTATTACTTTTTGTATTTTTAAATTTAACGGGAATGAAGTGGGATAAGATCAGGAAAGAGATTTTGATATGGAAGAGAAAACAAGGAAAACTTTATTATCATGATTTTATTTATTTTAGCACATTTTTTATTATTTTTAGGTTCGGACCCAGTCATAAGTAACTACATCACCCGTGCTTCTAGGGATGAAAGATCCATTCCTTCGAAACATCAGGTAGCGTAATACTTTTTCAAGTATCGTTCATTGATCGGAAGCATATGTCGTTCTCCTTGGCAATTCACTAGCTGGTAAGAGCCTCCCGAGTAGACGCACTCGACCACAAACGATCCTTCCCAAGTGGGTTCAAATTTTCCTCCTATCTTGCGGTGTGCAAGAATAGGTCTTTTGAGAACGAGAACTAAGTCACCAACTTTGAAGGTTCTTGGGCGGACCAATCTGTCATGGGCTTGAACCATCTTAGCTTGGTATAGTTCTAAATTCTGCTGTGCTGCAAGTCTTTTCCCTTCCAGGCTTTCTAATTCCTCTAGTCGTAATTTGGCATTCTCTTCTGTCGTGATTTTGTTTGCAACTGCAATCTCGAGTGAAGGAAGTCGAACCTCTAAAGGTAACACTGCCTCTGACCCATACACTAGAGCATAAGGTGTAGCTTGAGTAGGAGTTCTGAAGGTTGTCCGGTAGGCCCATAAGGCTTCTAATAACTTCTCGTGCCAATTTCTCTTATTATCGTCCAAGATTTTCTTTAAGATTTGAACGAGAGTTTTATTAAAAGCCTCGACTATGCCGTTTGCTCTTGGGTAGTAAATTGTTGAATATCGCCGGTCGATTCCGTGTCTCCCGACAAAATTGTTGATTTGTGTGCTTCGAATGCCGACCCATTATTTGAGATGATCTGCGCGGCACTCCGAAACGGTAGACAACTTGGTTCTTAAAAAGCCGTAGCACGTGGTGTGCTTTCACTTCTCTAAGTGGAACCGCCTCGCCCACTTGGAAAAGTAATCTGTAGCCGCAAGAATGAAGCGATGTCCTTTTGAAGATGGTGGTTCTATTAGACCCACTATATCCGTGCCCCAACATTCAAATGGCCACGACGCAATTGTCGGATGTAGCACATTTGGAGGTTGGTGTAGAACCACTCCGTGCACTTGGCATTGGTGACAGCTCTTGGCAATTTTCATGCAGTCGGTCATCATCGAGGGCCAGTAGTACACTAGTCTTTAAATTTTCATTTTCATCTTCGGACCCGACTTGTGAGCGCCACAGAGTCCTGAATGGACCTCTTTAACAATTTCACGGGCCTCGGACCCGCTTAGGCACCTTAGCCACATTTGATCGAAAGACCTTTTGTATAACGTGTTGTTTATTAATGCGTAGGACAGAGTTCTTTTCTTGATCTGATGGGCTAGCGACCTATCGTCCGGTAGTTTTTCCGTTTGCGAGTAGTACATTAATGGCCGTCGCCAATCTTACGTGTTTTTCGTCACCGCCGCAATCGATTCTTTTTCTTTTCCGATTTGTGTATTGTGTCTATGTCGAGTCGGGATAGGACCCGACGTCCACTGAACCGACACTTCCACCGATTCATCTTGCAAGCGGGCAAATTCTTTTGCGAGGCGGGCTAACGCATCCGCTAAAGCGTTTTCTCTCCGGGAATTTTGTAAATTGTCACATTCGGAATCTGTTCCAACAACCGTATGACATACTCTGGAAGTATTGCTCGAGTCTTGGCTTTAAAATTCCGCACTATCCAGCGATCCGTTGAATGATTAACCGCGAATCCCCGTAGATGTTGATGTCTATTATCCCCATTTGAATAGTTAATTCCGATCCTATTATGAGGGCTTCGTATTCCGTTTCGTTGTTTGTACACGGCTCGTCGAGTGGTAGGAGTATCTTAACATCCCCCGCTCCGTGTTATAAAGATTAATCCGATCCCCGCCTTACGGGCACTATTACTTGCGATTCTTCATCTTTGTGTGCTCGAAGATGCTCCGTCGAAATATAATTCCCAACGTCGATCATCAGGGTCTTCTAGGCTCATTATTTGTTCATCTGGCAAATCGTCATTGAGAGGAGATTCTGCCGGCAAAGGGTGTGCTGCGAGGAAGTCCGCTAAGACTTGTCCCTTTACGGCACGAAGAGACACGAAAGTTATATCGAATTGCAATAATATCATCGACCATCCGGCAAGTCCGTCGAAAGCGTTGGACGAGTCATCAAGTATTGCAATGGATTAAATTTAGAGATCGGAGTTGACCTTATGAGAAAGCATGTAGTGCTCGAGCTTTTGAGCGGCGAAGATCGGGGCCAAACAATGCTTTTCAATTGCGGGATACCTTATTTCCGTCGGAAGTAAACGACGGCTTAGGTAGTAAAGAGCATTTTCTTTACCCTCATCATCGACTCAGGCTAGCAGGGCTCCGAGAGAGTCGTCTAAAGCCGCGGTATAAAGTATCGCCGGTCTACCCGAGACCGGGGCTGCTAAGACAGGAGGTGTCATTAAATATTGCTTAATGTCCTCGAAGGCCCTCTCGGCATTTCTCTTCCCAAATAAATTTGGCGTCCTTTTTAACTAGTGCGAGAGAAAGGTCGACACCTACTCGACAAGTTTGAGATAAAGCGTCGAAGATATGTCGACTTCCTTGAAAAGATCGTAGTTGTTTTAAGGTTTTGGGAGGCGGCATTTTTAAGATAGCTTTAATCTTTTTCGGGTCGATTTCAATTCCACGATGTCGGACAACGAATCCTAAGAATTTCCCGGAGGTGACGCCGAAGGCTCATTTTAAGAGATTCATCTTAAGGTTAAATTGTCTTAATCGTTCGAAAACAATTCTCAAATCATATAGGTGGTTGTCTTTTACTTTGCTTTTGATGACCACATCGTCCACGTAGCATTCGATTTGATTGTGGATGAGATCATCAAAAATTCTTGTCATCGCTCTCTGGTATGTTGCTCCTGCGTTCTTCAGTCCGAATGGCATCACTGTGTAGCAATATACTCCGATCGGCGTTATGAATATTGTATGTTTTTCATCTTCTGGAGCCATTTTTATCTGGTTGTATCCTGAAGATCCATCCGTGAATGAGAATATTTCATGTGTCGAAGCAATGTCGATCATTAATTCTGGGATCGGTAGAGGGAATTCATCATTTGGACATGCCTTGTTTAAATCTCTGAAATCCACACAAATTCTGATCTGACTATTCTTCTTCCTAACTGGTACCATATTGGCTAACCAAGTCGGGTATTGTTCTTCGCGGACAAATTTAGCGTCTATTAGCTTTTTAACTTCAGCTATGACTTGTTGTTCGATTTCCAGACGCATTCTTCTGGGACCTTGTCTGATCGGGACGAAGTAGGATCCACTCCTAGCTTATGGATCGCGACCTCCGGAGCTAATCCTGGCATCTCATCGTAGTTCCAAGCAAAACAGTCTTTAAATTCTATTAATAACTTGATTATTTCTTCGGAGTCTTCTTTATTGAGTAAGGAGCTAACAAAGGTAGGTCTAGGCTCTTCGCTAGTACCTAAGTTAACTTCCGTTAACTCATCTATCAGTAGATTTAATCTCTTCTTCGAATTCCGGTGGAGCGTCTCCAATTTGTAAATCTTCAAATTCTTCTCGTAGTTTCCAGCGGTTTTCATTAGACTCGCAAGTGACAACCAAGCAAAATTCGACATCGTCAACCGATCCTACCGTGCCGAATCCGAGACCATGTTTTGAATTGGGTGGACGACCGGAGTTATTCCATAATTTTTCAAAATGTTGTGATTGACCTTTTGTCCATTGTCGAGGTAAGAAACTACGCTGAATTAAATTTTGAACACAGGCAGAGTACCACTCAAAAGGTAATTCCATTAATTCTGATGAAGAGAAATCTTCAAATTGTACATTGTTTTCAGTTTTGGAGGAAGGAGCACCACGGTAGAATTTGATGGGCTTTGCACCGCCTCTACGTACCTCTTTGACCACCATACCCTCGATCTTATTAGAATGGATCAGGGTCAGGGTCATAGTATGTATATAGTGGTTAATCTTCTCGTACATCGATTTATATTCTTCATTCTTTTCATCTTCGAGTGGGATCCTGAATTGCGGCTTCTTCCGACTTATTGTAGCTGCTTCTTGCTTGATTTCTTTTTCTTCTACAGAACTATCTTCCCAATCAACATTGATGGCTAGTTTCCTCTGTCCAACTGTCTTAACGTCTCTGCCACGACCTCGTCCATGGCCTCGACCTCAGATGCGAGTTGTGGAGAAACCTTCGCCATCTCGCCGTAAGGGAGTGGTGAGTGACTGTTGGACTAGAACTTCAGGTTCTTCGTCGTCCCGAACTTCCTTTTCTTCATTCGTTATGGTTTCTCTGGAGAAGATTGTTTTCTTTGGAGGTGCGTAATAAGCTGCATCTTCATGAATTCCAATTTCATGTACGGAGAATGGTTGTAAGTCACCTTTGATGCATTGTTCCCCTCCATCATAGTATTTGATGCACTGGTGTAGGGATGATGGTACCATCCTATTTTCATGTATCCATGGTCGGCCCTATAGAGCGTTGAATGACGTTTCTGAATCAATTATGTGAAATTTCGCGGTTGTCTTTGCCAAGTCACCGGTTTTCATTAGCAGTGTTATTGATCTGAGGGCTCTTTCTCCTTTCTGGTTGAGTCCTCTTAATAACATTTTGTCTGCTTCAAGATCGCGAGCATCAATTTCCAAATATGCTAGCGTTCGAAGATTCATTATGTTGATTGATGCTCCTGGATCCACCAATACTCTAGAGAGTGTAAACTTCCCTATTGTAACTGAAATGTACAACGGTCGATTGTGGTCCGTCGTCCCAAGTAGCGGGTCATTGTCCGTGAAGGTAACAACTCGTCTGTTCCTTTAACGAGCAAACCTCATCTAAGGAATCTCCGGTCATTTGAGCTAAGCAAATTTCCGGATCGAGTAAGGCCTTGATCGGAGCTTCTCTCATCTCCTTTGATAAGATGAGAGCGTCGTAGATGCTCGGTTGGTCGGTAGTTTCCTAAGATGGGCTAGCACGTTGTAGTCCACTTTATTTCCATGTGTCTCGATTTCTTCCCAAATGGGTATTTCTTCTCGCAGGGTTGGTTCTTCCCGAACAACCACCTACTTTCCTTTGTCCTTTGGACCCATTCTCGGAGGTAGAACTCTTCCACTTCTTAAGTTAACTTCGTAATTTCTTCGAATCTAGTATTGAGTTTGCTGGTGTCTCCTCTTGAATCGGAATGACAGGTTCTTCTGGATTAGCTTCAGAGTCTGAAGGCTCTAACTCTATCGTGACTGGAGCTCCTCGAAACTCGCAAATAGATTCGTTGCTTGTTGAACTCTTGTAGCCTCTTTGGTGGATGTCTTCTTTGTCATTGTGATTGTCGAGATTGTGTATGATTTGAGAATTGTCATTTGTATCGGAATCGATGTCCGGATTGTCGCTAGTTACGTAATCGTTAGAAACAGTCAGAACGTAGCCAACGCCATAACCCTTATCATTATAAGATTCCACCGAAGTGAGCAAATAATCATATAGAGTCAAAGGTTCGAGAAATTTCTCCCCCGAATCGGAAATAACTATCCTAGGATAAGCAGCCCCTAGTCTAGCCTTAAGAGCCTCGGGTCTTCTCTTCTTCGTCGATTTTCTTCTTCTCTTCAATCGTCTCTTGTTGAGGTGGTTCTTCTATCGCAAGTGATAGTGCCGACTTGACAGGTTTCAAACTCTGAATTGAGGCTCGCACCGAAGCTGTTTGGATGTGATCCAAAATCTTCTTCGAAGACTTTGTCCAAGCGGTAGTCCATCCATCATTAGTCGCATAGGGATCTATCGAAACAATAAGATCCGTCGAGATAACATTGACGGAATCTCCTTTATGGGGTTCCTTCATGTACTCCTTCGGGATTGATATATTCCCTTTCCAAAGATTGTGGTTGAGCCAACTTTTGAAGGTAATACAATCTTCTATCTTATGCCCAAGCATCCGGTGGTAAGGGCAAAAGTTGGGATCACCTTTCTTGTCGACTTCTTCGGTCTCTTAGGTTCTAAGTAGTTGGAAATCCGGAGTCTTCATCGAGTCGCGGAACATTTTTAGCACTGCCTCATTCTTGAACGGATACTCCCTGCTCAAAAGCTCCTTTAGCGTACGTTGTGGATGAGGCGGTTGTTCATACTGTTGGGATGACTGATAGCTGGGTCTGGGTTACTAAGTCGTTCTGACGGAATTTGTATCGGCTGCTTACCTTTATCGACAGCTGCGACGATCCCGGACTTCTTTCGAAGTTTTCACGAGCTTTTGTTTGTCCGTTTTGTCGGTGAAACTTAATTGCTTCGCCTCCTCTTGCAAGCTTCCGACCTTGCTTAACAACTTCTCAAAAGTCTTAATAGTAAATCCTTTGAGGAGAAGTGCTATCGGGCCATGAATGCTCTTAAGTAAAATGCCGATTGCATGTTGTTCTTGTAGCTGTGGCTCACACTTCATACTTAGATTTCTCCATCGAAGTATGTAATCCACCAAAGTTTCGTTCGGCTCGCTACTCTACCACTAAATCACCTATAGTGATGTGGTGCTGAGGTCCGGCAAATCGCTTGATGAAGAGGTTCTCTAATTCTGAAAATGTCTTCACCGAACCATTCGGTAATTTCGCATACCAATCAAAGGCGATCCCTGAGAGGCTGCTGACAAATTGTCGGAAGAGTAAAGCATCACTTCCGCCGGCATTGCAACAATCGGCACGAAAATGTGCAACATGCTGCCGAGGGTTTCCGGTTCCATCAAAGGTCTTGAACAGAGGTCGTACAAAGCCTTTCGGATATTGGACAGCGTCGAATTCTTCAGGGTAAGGTCTACCCGTCCGAATGGATGTCCCGCTCTTTGATTGTGCCAAGGCTTCTCGCACCTGCTGTTCCACCATGCTCTTAATATCCTTTTCCAGAATCATGCTTTGTGTTGCATCCTTCTTTAATTGATCATCCCCGTTGACGGACGTAATCTCCTTTCCTTCATCTACAATGTGAATGACTTCTGGGGGTGTTTCTCTTTGGGGTTGAACCTGACTCTGGAGAGTGGCTAGGGCTACAGCCATCTCTTCCATCCTTTTTTTCATTTGGGCGATCTTATCATCTTTCTCTTGAAGCTGCCTCCTCATTACTTCCGGCTCCTCTCTTTCTGCGGTAGCAGGAGCACCTTGTGAAGCTGACGAAGCTCGCGTTTCAACCATGTTAATTTCTGCATATTCATCATCCATGAACTCGGACGAGTCAACTTCATCTCTGAATTTCTCTTCTCTTTCTCTTGCTAATCGCCGAATATCGGTACTTAGCTTTTCCATAGCATCTTCTAGTGGTCTTTTCTGTACATCTTTGCAGTTGTCATGCGATAGCTGTCGGGTTTCCTTCTCATGAGTCCCCTTTACTGCGGTAGCACTTTCTTCAGACTCAAGTCTCCTGACGATACTTTCCTTTTTAGGTTGTTGTTTTAATCTTAATTGTCCGGTAGTGGGACGCCATACCATCCTCCTAGCAGCAGAAGGTCTGGGACCGGATGGTTTGTCAGCCAAATGCTGGAAGGTGGTATCCTCCCTAATTTGTAGTCCTGAAACAACGACAGGAGGACTAGCTTTCATTCTCTTATTCAGCTTTTCTGCAGGGATAGTAGGCTCTACTCGCGGCCCAAGACGACATTTGGCCGGCACCCGCCCTATCCTTCTTAAAATTTCTGATACAGGGCATTTTTTTTTCTTCGCTAACTTCTCTATCAAGGTTTGCGGTCGAGCGAATGGCGTAATTCTAGCCCTTTTCTTACGGCCGTCGTTGTAATATACGGGCTGAGGCAATGCGGCGAGCAATCTTGCGGACATTTTCTTCATCCTCTCGCGGCGGAGAGGGATGGAACTCCGCTTCCTCCCAAAATTGGTATGTATTCGAGCAGCGGTGTATACTCGGGCGGTTCGGGACTTCTTCAGGAAAGCAACTTCGGCGGCTCGGCTTCTCTAGCAATCCTTCTACTTTTGTTCCTTCTCCGAGTCCGTGTCGGCGATGGAATTCTCGAGCCGGACCCGATTTCAAAAATAGAAGGTTTCACGAGAAGATCCGTACCCTCCACGGTAACGGGTTTATCATAGTTCCGAATTTCCTTTCCCTTTAGTTTGGCGAAGCCGGGTAGGTACGGAGACAACTAGACCGGTGGGGGTAGCAACAACGAGTCCTTCACGAACAACGAGTACTCCTCTCAGTTGGAATCTTTTGCAGAGGAGGGAATTCATGAGTTGACTTGAGGTTAAACTCAATCAACGGCTTCTCAGTTTCTGGCACTTTGCTTGTGAGTGAAAAGAGAGTGACAGCGGGGATTTTGATGTCGGTGTCCCCGAATCCTTGTCCGAATCGAATAATTCCATTATCAGGCAGTTCGTCCTTGAACACATCCAGGTCAAGTCCGTTGACGAAAGAGAAGATCGGTTTTGGGGCTTTTATTTCTGCAGGGCAGATTCCAAGTGTTAGTCTTCGAATCGTGCTTCTTCTTGTCGCAAAACTTATGACGAAAAAAGAAAGAGTCTGAACACATTTCTGTTTATCTTAGTGTATTTGTGGTATTAAAAGAAAATTGTTTTTCTAAAAGATTTGTTCGTTAGGAAGGAGAATTATTAAAAGAAGGAGAGTTGTAGGAAGAGTAAAAGGAATTGATTAGGAACTGGAAAAGGAAGAGAAAGTCTTGTAGAAACTTCTCGACCCGCAAGACCGCTCCTAAACTAATACCTATTGGGGGTCCACCCCACCTCCAAAATGAGGTAAAAGGATCTCGGAACCTCTCTGTTTAGGAGTGTCTAAACAGTGACTCCTAAATCCGAGAGAATGTTGGTTGTACTTGTTCAAGGTAGAAATGAACATAGTATTCCAACGGAAAGAAGGGTAGTTTGATCCACTAGGGACATGGATACACTACCAGTTTTTGAAAGCAGAACTATCTGATTAAAAATGGAGAGAGGAACTTTCCCCAGCGGAGTCGCCAGAAATTGTCTGCATATTTTTAGGTTGTGTGTTGTATTTTGAAAAGGGGTCGTCAAACAGAAATTGTCGGTGAATTTTAAATTTTAAATTTAATTTAAATATATATATAATTTGGAAAGTAGCATTTGATTTTGAAAATAATTTTAAGTTTGAAAGTTTTAAGATGTGAAATCAAACCGATCTCACATCCCAAATAGTTTATATAAACGAGCACCGCACCACAAGCCGTATATCTATCCCGGAGAATGGACACACTTCGCTTGATGATGGGGCTCGATTAAATAAACTAGAAGATTTGTGACATCCGTTCGGCTTCGCGAACCAATTTTATAAGCCGACAAGTTCCCCTTACTTAATATAAAGGAATTAAGCAGGGTGTATATTACCTGGGTTCTTAAAGTTCCCTATAAGGGCAAGCCCCTATAGTTAATTACATCTTAAGTGACGAGAATCACCTAAGAAAACTCTCGATAATAATCAATAATTCTGCTCTCAAGAATTTCATAGTTTAAGTTTTCAAAGGATTGAATTTTGGAATTTCAATAGGGAATGGATCAAATTTGGAACATTTTGTTTTGGGAATTCAAAGGAAGAAAAATAGGAGAAATTACATATTCGAAGCAAACTTCGGTAATTTCCCGACTATCCTATTGTTTGGCTTGGATTTAGGAAAGTCCTAATATTTATTTAATGTTTTGATCTTGCCAATTTTAATTAATTAGGGCTTATGTTCGTATGACATGATCATACAAATAGCCTCGAAGATGTGAGGGTTTATGTCGTATCGGACGACTACCTCGGAATCCTAAGACCGGTTAGGGCTTAATTTGCAATGCAAATGCCTAACAAAAGGTTGAGGATTTATGTTGCACTAGGCAAACTACCTCGAAGTCCTATGGCTTAGTTATTTAATTCTTAAGAAAGTTTTACTGAAGTAGATTTGAGTTTTCTGCGATGACGATGGTCGTGCTGCCCACCATGCTCCGAGCTCCTTGTTGTTGCGAGAGGTTTAGTTTTAGAAGTCATAAATCGGAGATGAGAAAAGTGTTTTGGTTTAGAGAAATTCTTAATTTCCAAGTGTTTTTTATGTTTTAATTAAAATAAATCTTAAAGTTGATTATAACAACACCGGTTAAGATCCCACGGTTCCATCCTTCCGGCATCGTTATTTTTATCGGATTCACTTAGTCCAGATGAATTTGCTAAACTCAACTAAATGAGTTCCACACTTTCATTTAGGCTCGTGGAAATCCCGTTAGCAACACGTAGGTTACATCATCCGAGGTATTCCCGATCATCCAACAAGACGTTTTAATTTAGTTGTAGTTGCAGTTTTGTATTCTGTTTGTGATTAAATTTTGAGTTGTTTTATATTTTGAAATGTTGTGGCTGTGAATTTTATCTTGTAATGACTTTTAATTTAGTTTTGGTTTCAGTTTTAGAGACTATCCTAAAAGTGTGGGTTTTCATGCAACAGTTGTTTATCATGCAAGAAAAGTAAGTGCGATGCGATTAAGTAAAATGCAATAAACTAAATTGCAACAAAATAAAAGCGTACCTGGAGGGTCTTCCCGTCATCCCAAGCTGCACTCAAACACAATTTAGAATATTTAAGCATTTAGAACAAGTTCTTAGGTAAAACTAAGGGAAGGGTTATGGTTTTCTACCAAGTTCCTAATCCTATAGCTAGTCATCTCCTATGACGTCTAGGTTCTTGTCTTTTGGTTTGAGGACGATTTTCTTCATCAAAGAACAATTAAGTTCAGTTGTTCTTATAAACATCCTATCATATTGAGAATGTGTTTAAGAAGAATCTTAAACATCTTTTCAATATTGCTAGAATTGTTTTAAGTCCAAATGAATTTAATCATACAAAATGAATTAATCGTCCGGGAATTCAAGTTTTGTTGTTATCTTACTCGATGAACTAGGACATTTGAATATCCTATGAGGGAAGTAACATTTCATTTAACGTTCGTTTAGGAGTTATGACAACAAAAGCTTTCGAGGGCAAATTGATGTTCAAATGGTTTATGATTTAATTTCGGTTAGTGGGTTTAAATTTGGAATAGTTGTTCAAGTTGTTTTATTTTTGAATTTCTTTATGTCTTAGGTGATGTTATTTTTAATTCAACTTAATTTAACTTTAATTTAATTTAATTTGGTTTAGTTTTAATTTTAATTTAATTTAATCTAATTTTAATTTTAACTTGATTCTATTATTTAATTTAATTTAATTTAATTTAATTTGATTTGATATGATTTAATTTAATTTAATTTGATTTAATTTAATTTAATTTAATTTAATTTAATTTAATTTAATTTAATTTAATTTAATTTAATTTAATTTAATTTAAATTTTAATTTAATTTTATTTTATTATTTTAATTTAATATTTTTTTTTATGTTTTAAAGATGATTTAATTTTAATTATTAAAGTATTAATTTAATTGAAATTTTAAAAGGATTTAATTTAAATAATTTAACTTTAATTTAATTTAATGATTAAGTCTTTTAGCATTTTAAATCTTAAATTTGGATTATCATTTTAATTAGGAATTAAATATTATTGAGATGATTAATTTAGGGATTCTTAAATTAAAGAACAAATCTCTTCCAAATAATATCCCTATTTCAATAATTCCAATTTTATTATTCTTCCAAATTTAATCAATTATTTAATTAAGGTTTATTTCAATTATTTTTAAATTGTTTAATAGGTTTCTACCCTTATTATTCAAATTTCAATCATCCAAATCAGATTAGGATCAAATACTTTACTCTTTAATTTTATTAAGCCTAAAGTTTTAATTAAAGGTTAAAATTTTAATTAACATTCTGCCCTTCAAGCTTAATAATTTCATAACTCACTAAATTGAGCTTAAATGAACTTGAAATTTTTATGTGACTTCACTCATATGTCAATAAAGGCATGAGAGGAGAAAATGCGATTTTTCTGTATTTAATTTATTTATGTAATTATTTTTGGTGGAAAATAGGGATTTCCAAGGAAAATTTAATAATATGACCAAGGAAACTTTTCTGTCCTTAAGAAAATTATGGGACATTCCTAATGACTAGAGGATCACTTGGTCCAATTTTGGGGATTTTTTCAGTTATATTCTTTTTATTATAATTATTTTGAAATTTGGATTATTAATTAATTTAAAAATAAAATAAAGGTTGAAAAATGAATTTTATATTTTTCAAAAATCTCTCTGATATCAAGGAAATCAGAGAATCATTTTTTATAATTTTTTGATTTCTCTTTGATTTATTAGAATTATTTTAGTGGAAATATTAAAAATATACATTTTTTTAATTTTAAAATTACCTTAGGGCTTTAAAATTTAATATCTCATTATAGAGACTTAAGAAAAATATGGGGTTTGTTCCTAAGTGATTAAAATTTGAAATGTGACATTTTGGTGAATTTTATTAGTTTTGTGATTTTTATTATTTTTTAATTATTAAAATATTAAAATAATGTAGGAAAATCAACTTTTTTGAAAAATTGCAATTTTATTTTTCTTAAATTCCCCTGATATCAGAGAGGCTCCAAAACCAATTTGGTGAATTTTTGAAAAGTATTTTGAAAGTTATGAATTTTTAAAGTTTAAATTAGCTAAATGGTTTAATCAACCCATTTGGCGGGGCTAACCAAGTCCAATTGACTTCAAATTTTTATGGTGGGTTCCTCTGATCCTAAAGGTCAGTGGAGAATTGATTTCAAGAAAATTTGATGTATGATTAGCTCTAATTGATTAAGGACCTATTTTGGGTGTTTAAGCCAATTAGGGTTATTCCAAGTGGATTAATTCAAAACCTATTTTTTCTAGGTTCCTCTGGTCATAATAAACATCACAAACTTTTCCTAGAATTTATTTCACAATATGCTAATTATTGGTATTAAAATACTCAAACTAGCAACCTAGAGTTGAAAAATCAATAACTCTTCATAGGGATGGCCTCTGACTTTGCAAAATTCAGGGAATGTTTCCAAATTCAGAGGCTTCAAAAGCCCTATGGTCTCATGTCATGGTGAATTGTATACATGCATGGAGAATTAAAAATGTGAAGAGAGTAAATAAACTATTAAAAATCAAATACTCAATGAAATTAAATGATTTCTTTTCCTCATTATTCTCCTCTGTTCACTGAGCAAGAGGGTATTTTTATTTTATTTTTACGATTTTTCTACACAATGTTATGAATTTTCAAGTTCTGGTAATTAAATAAATAGGAAAATAGCCTAATTTTCTACTTATCCACGCGGCGCCCTGTCATCCTCGGCATCTCCGAAAGGCCACGCGGCGCGCTCCCATTCGACGCCGCCTTCCGACTCAGCACCACGCGGCCCGCGGTTCACGTATCATCTCCTGGTCCGACGCCATCTGAGCCGTCCGTCCGCGCGTGTATTGAATGAACGGCATCCGTTCATCGTCCCCAAGACTCCTAGCCCAAGAACCGTCCGTCTTCTAGGCCTAAGATCTCACTCGATACTTGACCAAATTGAACGTTCTTATGCTCTATGGATTTGTCTCGAGAAGACAAACACATCTATACGGTTTATGTGGCATGAAATTGACTCAATAAAAATGGAGAATGTTCAGAAGCTCGGGAAGAAGAGTGAGGCCATACCTTTGCTCAGAGAAGTGTGGCTTCGATCTGAGGGTTGTGTCACATTCGATTGCATCCCAACAAGCTTCAGATGAAGTCTCTTGGCCTGGTGAATTGTCTAGGTAGGATTTCGACCACAGCCGATTACAAAGCTTGGAGTCTGGAACAGATGGGTGGCCTGGAGAGGGGCTTTTGCTTGGAGGACTTCTTCCTTGGTCCGGTGAAGGTGTAGGATCGATCAATTTGGGGATTGGTCCACTGTGAAGAAGTGTCCCGGTTTTGTGCTTGAAATTTGAACTCAAAATTGAGCTCGCCGTAGGGAATCGAGGTCGGAATCCCATGGGAATCAAGTGCTCTATGTGTAGAGAGTGGTCCGGAATGATTTTGGCGGAGCTTCCTTAAGGTCGGTTCAAGCACCTCTCCCATGGCCGAGAGAGGGGTGTTTAAATAGGAGAGGCTGGAGGGCCTCCCGGGGGAGTTAGGGATCGGGATCGACTGCTCTTGGTAAGAGAAGAACAGTGCAATGGCCACGCGGGGATGGGGAAGCTCGGCGGTGGGAATTCCAAACTTTGGCTCCTCCCGAGGTCTCGGCCATGGTGTTTTCCGGCGACCCGGGCGGGCTGGCCGGCGAGCATGGGTCACCCTCGGGTCCATGTGGGTCAGGGCTAGAGGTTTGTGCAGTCAATTGGCCATGGACATGTGTAAAGGGTTTGAATCAAAGTGTAATGGGAAAGGGCTAGTTTTGGGTCTAAATGGGTCAACCCTTGGTTTTTGGTTAGGTCCACCATCCAAGGCCAATTTGGGCTGAAGGGAAAGTCACTTGGATCAGCTTGATTAGTGGGGTCAAGTCACAATCCAAGTACAATTAAGCTTAAGCAAGAGTTAGGGGAGACATGGGAGTGGTTAATCACTCTTAAGAGAATCATTAAAGGGTCCCCTCTTCTTGCCATTTTGGGTATGGTGAAGTGTCCAAGGCTTTCATGGCTCACATGTGGCTCATGCATGGCTTCATGGCTCACCTTTGGCTTGGAAAAAGCTAAGTCAACTTTCATGAAAGAGGTTTTTAGGAATTTTGGTAATTTAGGGGTGATTTGATAGGATTTGGCATATGGCTTAGTTTAGAAAAAATTGATGGCTAATTTAGAACTTAGGGATAATTTTAATTGAGTGAGGATGAGATGAGATTGTAATGTGGGCCTTAGGATGGGTTTGGACTTTTGAAATTATTTTAGGAATGGGCTTTTGGATTTCAAAACAAATTTTAGGTTGATAATTTTGTAAAGGATTGGATCCAATAAGTGTTGAATTTAATTTAGGAAGGTTTCATGAATGATTTGGAATAAATTTGAAGTGGTTTGGGCTTGAATTGGGTTGGATTTGGACCTCTTTGGTAAATGGGCCAATGTAGGTCAAATTGGGCTAACTTGGGCCAATGTTGGGCTAGGGTTCAAATTGATGTAAAATTAATATTGGGAAATGTTTATGGGAGTGTTTCAAAGAGGTTTTGACTTTGGTTGGGTTTTGATTTTGGGGTTTTGGGCTTATTTGGGTAGGCTAGGTGGGTGTAGGGTCCCAGGGGTCAAAAATTGAAAATTTGCAAAATTTAAAATTGAGTAATTGTAAGTGGAATGAAATCATTTTGGTTGAGCCATGAATCCATATCAAGCCCACATGAGCCATGAAGGGACTTATTTGAGGCATCCACTATGTTGTTCTTAACCCTCTTAGCCAAGGGCTTAGGGTTAAGGACCATCCATGTGAATCACCTTCACGAGTCAGGAGGTCAAGTTAAGTATGGGTGTGTTTTTAGGAGGTGTGTGAAAGTGTAGTGTATAAGTGTAGTGTGTGAATAGGTCAGCCCTTCACCAGACCAGGCCACCCAGGGCAGTCCTAAGGCCAAAGAGTCCTATAGGAACTCATCCTTTAAACTTTCACATTTGATTTCAACCCTCTAGGTGATTAGGGGTCTATAATCAAGTTTGTGGAGTTTGCAGGGAGCTAAGAAGTGGTTTGAAATTCTAGGTGGTGGGTCCCAATCCTAATCCTCTAAGATAGTCAAAGGAAAAGCCTAAGGCTAGATCCTAAGTACTAAAAAGAAGAAGAGAAGACCTCACCAAAATTGAGGTCAACAAGAGTCTTATGAATAGACCTTAGGCTACATAAAGAAAGACTGGAACTCAACAAAAGTGAGGTCAATAATCATCTTAATTAATCCACATTTATGTAATTCTAATACTAATTTCAAATCAGTATTTCCATAAATATACACTACTTGATATTTTCCAGAAGTTTGGAAATATATTTGAGGATTAATTTTGTCTTCATATAATGACAATTGATGTCATTCATCAGATATATATGTAATTTTCTTACTTTTCTCTTGTAATATCTTTGCATAACTTGGTATATTTTTTGAGGTGAAGCCTCCTCTTTGATGATATTTTCAATTACCTTATTTTTAATTAAAGAAGTACATTATTTGGCTTCTTCTCTGTATATACAGAGATTAGCAAAATCACTTATTTTCTTTAATTCTTCGAGTGAAGTTAAGTCTCCTTCTGAATTTTCTCCTATGAGATAATTTTTTAATTTTTTGAGCTCCACTACTACATTGCTGGAAAAGGCTATTTCACATTCTATTTTCCAAATTTGTAATTCAACTGTCTCTAAGTAAGTGGTTATTTACAGACTATGTCTTTCTTCAGTATCAATGAGTAATTCACTGCTTTCCATATTTTCTATCTCCATATTTACTTTTTGCATAATTTACGAGATAAGATGTCAGCTAGAGCATTCTTATTACCTTCTATATATTCTAAATCAAAATTCTAGGTGAAGAACTAGCTCAGTCATCCAATATGTCTTTTATTTGGTAAAGAATCTACAATCCTTCCCTTAATAAAAGAGATTGCAGTTTTGTTATCTGTTCTTATCAGAAATTTTTCATTTAGAAATATTTTAATTTTTTTTTAATTTCATTTTTGTCACTAATAATTCTTTTTTGTTAATGAGATAATTTTGTTCCATTGTGGTAAACATTCCTGAGCTGTATCGACACAGTAGTTCAATATTACTTCTTCTTTCTCTTAGAACAGCACCCCCATCTAATTATGTAAATTCTCTTCATCAGTTTCATCCTAATACCAATCCATATTTTTTCTTAAATTCTTTTGTAATGGTGCTCTTAATTTAGCAAGATTCTTCACAATGAAATCGAAATAATTAAAACAACCAAAAAAATCTTTGTAAATCCTTTTTATTGTTAATTTGTTTGAAATGGTCTATTTTTGTTAAAATGTGCTGTTGTAATTCAATAACATCTTTGTCTATTATGAGTCCTAAAAATTCAATAGTACTGGTTAAGAAAACTTCTTTTTTTTTACTTAATACTATCCCATGCTTTTGTACTTTTCTTGCCAAAAAAATTAAATGTTTTAAACATTCAGTTATGGTATGACTAAATAATAAGATATCATCTAAGTATACAATGCAAAAATGTGATATTTCATTAAAAATAGTATCCATACGTCTTTGAAATATTTGAGGGGTATTTTTTAGTCAAAATGGCATTACGTTTCATTGATAATGTCCTTGAGGCGTGCTAGATGTGGTGAAATCTCGACTGTCTGGATGCATTTTTATTTGTCAGAATTCTGAATTACAATTTAATTTAGAAAACAATTTGGCGGTTTTAATATGGTTGATTAATAATTATTTCTTTAGTAAGAAATATCAATTGAATTTAGTGTTTTCGTTGAATTTTTTATAATTAATTACTAAGCTTGCTTTTCCTCTTATTTGCTCGACATAGTTTCTTACTAGAAAGGCCGAGCTACTGTGTGGGCATTTTCTTGGTTCTATTGATTTAAGATTTAGTAATTCTTTGGTTTGTATTAGAAATTCTTTTTTATCATGAGAGCTATATTTCATGGGTCTTACTCTTATAATAAGATTAGGGTTGATTGGTTCGATTATGGCTACGAGTTCATCTTGATTACAATATTTTAATGGATTTTCATAAAATGATAATTTAAATAATGAGCTTGCAAAAAACCGTAATTTTAAGTTTAGAATTTTCAGGCGAGTTTAGATTTTCTAAGCTTAAATTATTAGTAAATAGATGAGAAATATGTGTTTTTCATATGTTAGTCAAGAGGATAATCACCATGCTGGCTACGGAAGTTACTATAGTGTTGTGGAATTGAGGTGTTTGTATAATTGGGCAGTTGAGCGAATAGCCATTAGGACTTACTAGAATGATGTTATTATCTGTTTGTGTAAATGAGGAAAATGATTTAAAGAAATTATTTCCTATGATTATGTCTGGTCCATTATCGAAGAGGCACCATAATTTTTGTATTTTTTGTAGTTCTGAATGTATGACAAATATTGGTTTGTCCAATATTTAATTATAGTTTTTTTACGTTAAAGGTTTCGAGTAGTAATTCTTGAGAATAAATTGTTATATGTTTTGGAATTATACATTGTTTGCATACGGTGATATCACTTTCGGTATTACATAAAGCATGTATAGGGATAAGTTCATAAGTAGGAATGTATAATGCGATTTTAATATAACTATAAAACCATATTTCATTGAAGGATATAATTATCTATATTTACAATTTCATGTGTAAATTTTATAGTATGCTGTTGGAGAAAATCCATTTCTACTAATATTTGGTTTGAATTTTTATTATCCATTAGAAATGAGTGGTGAAAGTATAGCCTATGATTATTTATATCCCAGAATCAAAAAAGAATATTTTATTCATGTGTGCAAAGATGTTTTTTTCCTAAATAATCTCTATAAATATAAGGTTTATCTTTTAATGTGCATAGATTTTGCGATATTATGTTTTCATCTATTTGTGATTTATGTGATCCTATGTTAGGTATAATATGAAATTTTTGTTTATGGTGAAATATAATAAATAATAACTAAAAATTGATTGTTACAATACTCTTTTATAGTTAGGGTTGGTCTAAAAGATATAAACTTCTTTATATCTAATGATCTTTTAGGTTGTATAAAAAGTGAATTGTTATTTTTTAAGTATATTAGTCTTGGATATCTCTAACTGCCAAGAGTTTTATCTTCATCAAAATCTTGGAGTAGGTTAGATGAGGGGGTGTGATTTCTAATTCATTTATTTCCTCAGGTTGTATAGCTTGTCCTATGTGAGAGAATAGTGGGTCTAAATATATTGGGTAAGTGTGTGGTTTAAATGCTACTGTGTTGTGTTGATTACTATAGGCTTATGCAGTTTGATATGTGATGCTCTATACCGCGCTCCCTTCTCTTAGTTTTGCTCTATTTAGTTTATGTTTTAATGTTCAAGATTTATTTAGATGTCGATCATTAATATTGACGACAAAATTAGGGTTTAGATTGATAACATAAATTTCCTTGTATAACTCCTAGTAATGTATCTCTTTTAGAGTGTATAATTCTATCATCATATATACATATAGTGATCGGGTTGTCAATGCCTTTTCTGAAGTAGGATTTAATTAATATTTGAATTCCACCAAAAAATATATGTTCGTATTTTTCTGGATTCTTTATTCTTTCTAAGTCTTATATTTTTATCTGTTGGTTATATAGAGGTATGTTGGTTTTTCCTTAAATATATATTATATCAAGTGGATGTTCCCCTTTTCTAATACTATAATGTATAGATCTTTTCCATAAAAATATAGGCATATCAAAACAGTCCTTAGTCCCTAGAGAAAATTTTATTTTTCTTATTTTATTATATGGTTCTTCAGAAAGTGTAATATGTCTTTCATATTCAACTGAGTTGTTATTAATTATGTCAATTTCAAGGTTTTCTTCCATTAATTAGAATATAAATATTCTTCTATTTCATTGTTAAAGTAACTTATATTTAATAGATTATCTTCAGTTTCAGACAATTGATATTTTTTTTTTGGTTGCAATATAAAAAAAATTGAAAATAGGTTCTAGGTTATTTTCTTCAATGATGCCTACTAATTTTACAAGGCTTATTTTACACTTTTACGGACATTTATTAGTGTAATGTCCTTCTTTCTTGCAAATCCAGCATTTTATTATTATTTTATTACTATTGTTATTATTCTTTTTTCTAATGGTTCTTCTGTTTGGATTAAAATACTTTTTCTGTATTTTCTTAATAAATTTTCTTATTTTATCTTTTGCAGAACAATTACATTTGCTATGAAAGGAAGAGAATCTCCATTGTTGGGTGAAGATTTCTCACAGCAGAATGATTGCTTGTATTGTTTATTTTGTTTATGTAATTCTATATGTTGACATCCTTTAGCTAGTTTTTCTAATACGTATTGTACTCGACTTTCTAAAGTAACATCATTTTGATGTATCTTTGTAAATTCTTCGCTCCATATAATATAATTTGACTCAGGTAATTTGTAGAAATACATATCTAAATATAATAAGCGATCGTCAACTAAAATATCATAAAAATATTTTTGATAGTCGCAACTATATTCATTTAAATAACAGATGTTACATATATTTAGGGTTGTTAGCTTTTGCTTTGTTATATCTGACATATGTTTTCTTTTATCTATTTCAGCATTGTATCCAATTTTGTATCCTAAAAATTCACTATTCAAGAAATCTCCTTATATTATTGGCCATTTTCTTGGTGATCCTGTAGTTCTTTCTCATACGGAAGTAGTTCTAATTACTTATTTTTTATTATCATTTAGTCCTGCAAATCATTTTTTTGCAACTCCAGTAAGTGTATCTTCTAAAAATCCAAAAACGTCTTCTCCTTTTAAATTGTAATTTTATAAGGCTATGTTATTTTCTATTACCCATTTATCAAATTTTTAATTAATATTTTTACTGCAATCTTTATTTAGATAAATACCATGCCCACTTATGGGTTCAGGTATATTATCTTCATCTCTAAATTCAGCTTTATTAAGTCTAGTTCTAAATGTAGGATTTCGTCTAATGCTAAGAGGCAAAAAGCGAAGATAAGAACTTGTATTTTGGCTTGTATTATCTTCATTAGTATTTGATGAGGAAGGTGATCCTACAGGTTTGTTATATGAAGAAGGGGTGTCAACATATGGGTAATTAGCAGGTGCAACCATACATTGATGTTCTGTTAAGGCAATAATTAAATCTTTTATCTCATTTTCTGAAGGAGTTGGTACATCTATTGAGATATCTTCCTAAATATTTCTTAAGGTGTTATATTTACTTGAATTGTCCATCCTAAAATTTATGGTATTGAATTTCTTTAGATTACAACATTCAGCTAAAATAGCAGCAGTTTCTATATTGTTGTTTCATACTTCTTGGTTTTGAATTAATCCTATTCCCAATTGGTATATATTAGAAGTACTTTTTGTATTTGGCAATATTTTTTTATATCTAGACTGAATTATATTTTTAAACAGTTTAATCTTCTCTAACTAGTTTAGGTTTAATTCCATAGATTAACTAGTTCATTAGATATATTTTCTGAATAAAGTCCTAAATCAACTTGTTGATTTAAAATCATATAACTTATTATAATCTATTTGTTAGAATTTCCTAAAAGACTTTTTATTTGAAAATTTTGTTATTTTTGAAAAACATCTAACTAATTAAGTTTTATATTTTTTTGAAGTACTTCCCAAATTCTATTAAATTCTTGTTCAAGATAGGTTTTATTCAACATCGAGTTCTTCTTCAATACTTGCTCTAAGTTCTTCAACTAATAATGGTACTAATTTATTTTTAACTTCTTCAATACTTGCATTTATTTTTAACTTTTTGTTGTCTTTATACGGTATTAAATTTGTAGTTGTTTGCATAGATAAATTCGATTTTGTGTTGTATATTTCAAGTATTTTTGTGATGCGATTATGAGTGTATAAATTCTACAGAATAATAGAGGCTTTTTTACTTTTTTGAGCTACGTATATTTTTTTACGGCTAACTAATGAACCTGTACCTGGAATGTTGACATTTATAAACCAACAGTCATCAGGTCGTCGTCAGCTCTTAAATCAACAACAAATCAATGGGCACCCCCTTCAAACCCAAATCATCATGTTTGTCAGGTATTCATCACAAAATTTAAAACCTAAAGGTTGAACATAATTTCTGAAGGGAATAGGCTATCAAAAATTGCCAAATATTATGTGGTGGTTGTAGGCTTATTAATTATGGGACATGTCTCAAACAACCTTTTTTGATTGCATCATCCGACATAATTTATAATTAAAATAATGACTATGACCCATATATGCCTATTGTATCATTGGGATAGTCGCATCAAATATGTTGCACATGACATGTTTGATAGTGTTTATTTTTATTGAAAGATCCAATTGTACTGTTCCAAACCAATATAAGTATTCTATCATAGTATTACTCTAATTAAGATGTCATTAACCCCACTATCTCAGTCCCTTGAACAACTTTTGGTGCCTTTGATATAAGTTTTTAATTCTAGAATAAGCATCATATAAGTTATCAAAGTTCTAGCAATAACCGGAACGGGACTGCCCTAAACAGTAATTTTCAATAAATAACAAATAAATAAATAAAAACATCAATTTGTGAATTAAATAGACCTAATGTCTTCTTCTAACTAGAAATTTTCTCAAAAAGAACTCCCATCTCTTCTAGCATTTTTTTTTTTTGTTGAAGGAGATTTATTCGGCTCCCTATGCGTTTCATTAAAAAAATCGATTACAAACTCGGGAAAGAGGTCATATCTAAACACATACAACTCACACAGAAAAATAGAAAATAAGGTCCTCTTCCCGAAAATAAAAAAACAAAATACAAAAAGAAAACAAAAAAAAGACAACAAAAGACCAAACAGACGACCAAACAAGCAATAAAACACCAACACACCAGCCAACCAACAAACCAACCAACCAACAAACCAGCCAACAACAAATCAAATAAGATCATATAAAGCAATGAGCCATAAATTAGTGGGAATGAAATAGAAAATCCGAGCGTCGTTCAAAGTAAGACCCCATTTAGCCATCCAATCCGAGCGTCCTTCACGTTGAATATGAGACCATTTGACAATCAAAGAACTTGAAAGCAAACGAATCATCTTTATTTGAGAATTGATACTCCAATGAAAAGATTCCTGCAAATAACAACACTTCCAGAGAATTAAAGAATCAGATTCAATCTCCAGAAATTTCCATCCTTTAGACCGAGCTAAAAGAAGGCCATAGACAATAGCATCAGCTTCCGCAACAAGTGCAGAAACAGGAAAAGTTCTAGCAGCAAACCAACAAAGAATATTGTCGTAAAAATCACGACAAATACTCCCAATGCTAGCAGAGGAAGAAGTCCAACATCCATCAGTATTAAGTTTAATGAAAGGGTATACTGGCTTACTCTAATGCACAGAATTAACACCTTTCTCAGCTTTCACAAAATCAATATTCAGATAAGCTAACAGATGGAGAAGAGCAGGAGAATGACAAGATTTGAAACTAGATAAAAATCTCAAACTCTTAATGAGATAGCTACTTATATGAAAAAAATGCTATTCTTATTAGGAGTAATATCCTAAAATTTAGCTTCATTACGTGCCAACCAAATGAACAAAAGAATAACCGCAGGGACAGAAGCAAAAAACCCCTGATCCAGCAATTTCCAACTATTCAACAACTCCGCTATAGTATCATGTCTCATAAAACATTGATCCACCTGAAGAAAAGCAATACATCTCTTCCAAATAGCAGCCACAAAAGAACAATGAAGAAACACATGATTAATAGACTCAGCATTGTTTTTACAAAAAATGCACACAGAAGGTAATCTTAAACCCGTCATCTTAAGAATATCATCGGTGGGGATGATATTATTAAGAACCCTCCTAACAAAGAAAGAAATAGACGGCTTTAACCAACGATTCCAAATCCCTTTAGAAGTAGTACCCTGACTACAAAGTAAAGACTTAGCAAAGCACTTAGAAACGGAATCTCCCATCTTATTTTTAATCATAGGCTTACCAGGTTGATTAGCCAAAATAGGAATATTACTAATAATATTAGCATCATGAACAAAAACTAAATTCAACAGCTGACGAATAGACCACATATTATCAAGCCAAACATCCTTCACAGCAAAATGAATTTCAGCCGGGCCACCATAAAAGTTAGCAAGACAACCCTTACCCATCCAATCATCATACCAAAAAGAGAGATTTCCTTTCCCAACATCCCAAAAAATAAACTCCTCCGTACACTTAGCCACTTTCAACATATTTCTCCAAATGAAAGAATCATTCTTCTTGAAAGAGATAGCTAAAGGATGAACATCGCCAACATATTTAGAAAACATAAAATTGGCCCATAAAGAATTTTTCGGACGAAACTTATACCACAGTTTCATGTAATTAATAGTAATAGAATCAGACAAGCTTCTAAAACCCAAGCCCCCATTATCCAGAGGCTTACAGACTTTCTTCCAACTAAGCCAATGAATCTTAGAATGATGCTTCCCTTCCCATAAGAATTTATTAAAAAAACCTTCAATCTTACGGATGATAATAAGAGGAATATTCATAATCTGAAGAGAGTAAAGAGGAAGAGAAGTCAGGATGCTCTTAAGAATAGTGATACGGCCACCAAAAGAAAGAAAACGATTCTCCCAAGAAAACATTCTCTTCTTAATTTTATCAATTAAGTGAGAAAAAAGAGGAGTACCTTTACATCCCTTGGATAAATGAATGCCCAAATATGTTAAAGGTAGAGAGGCAGTAGTACAACCAGTGTAATCAGAAATCCAAAGCTTATTAGAAGTAGAAACCTTCTTAGAGCAATAGAAGGAACATTTAGAGGCATTAGCTCAATCCAACAAATAAAAAAATATATATACTAATTTTTTATTGGTCCTAAAGCTCTACGGCATTTAACAAAATACCAATAAACTAGATTATTTCATGGCAATGAATTATCTCTTTCTACATGTCTAATTCACGTCATCAGCGATAAAATTTCAATCATATTCAATTTGTATTTTGTGAATAGCATTATCACACCCCCCACATCTTTCCAACTGTAACTAGCATTCTATATATAAACAATGCAAGTAATCATAATGTTGACTTCTGTACAGAGAAAAGCTCTGCTAGGGTTCCATGGAGGTTGCTGGAGGAGGACAGAGTTCGGTTTGTACTCAGGTAAGTAGTGGCTGCTGTTGGTGGTGGTGGGACTTGCTGGTGGCTTACTGTGAAGATTGTCCTTTCCCGGGCTTTTTTCATTTCATTTTTACTGTTTCATTGGTTTGAATCCTACTGTTTTTCTCACTGCTGTGGTGACTTCTACTGACTTTGTTTCTGGGTCACTTGTCCTTCTGTTGTTTGGGAGTGTTACTGAAGAATTTTTTTCTGGTTCTGGGTTCCTCCCTGGAGGTTTGGTTTTTTTCTCTGGTTGGGGTGGTGGAGCTCTGGTTTCTTCCCCAGGATTTGCCATGTCCATTCCTATTAATCTGGATACCCGCATTGCTCAGGCTAAAGCTTCTTATGCGGGGGTGGTGGGGAGAGCCCCTTATATTAATGACCCTGCAAAATTATTTTTTCCCCAAAGTTTACATGATGCGATTGCTGGAAGGAGTTCTTGCCCTTTCATTAGACCCCTTGGAGTTAAAGAGGGATGTCCTGCAGTCTTCTTCACTGAACAGGAATTAGAAGACTTGAACAGTGAAGTTAGACTCACCTTAATTAGTAAATTTGGGTTGGGTCCTCCCAAAATGGAACTTGTTAGAGGCTTTTTTGAATCCCTTAATTTTCTGGAACAGTGGAAATTAGGTCTTTTGGATGGTAAGCACTTGTTAATAAATCTCTCCTCTTAAAAGGATTATGCTAAACTCTTTGCTAAACAGATGGTCACCATAGCAGGGATGGAGATGAAAATTATTAAATGGACACCAGATTTTGATCCTAGCAAAGAACCCCCAATCATCCCTATATGGTTTAAATTTCCTAACCTCCCTTACAGGTTCTTTAACCAAACAACACTTTTTCAAATTGGGAGAGCCTTGGGTACACCCTTGAAACTAGATGCTGCTACCATTAATAAAGCTAAACCTGAAGTAGCCAGGATCCAAATAGAAAGAGATATCTTCCTTCCTGAAATAAATAAGATCTGGATTAGCTCTACTTCTGATGGACAATGGCAAGAAGTGATAATGCAACAGAAACCTTATTTCTGCTCACACTGCAAGATGTTTGGCCACACCACTGATAGATGCTTCAGATTACACCCACCTCCCAGGAAAGTTACTGTCAAAGCTAAGGAACCTCTTCTTGTAGCTTCTACTGACTCTCTGGTGGAGCTACAGGAGGCTAGCCTTTGTTTGACAGAACCAAGAAATACTACTTCATCTACTAGTTTAGCTCCTAAAAGCAAATCTGGCCTCATCTTTGGGGCTTTAAGGCAGCAGTCTGACCCTATTCCTCATACTACAAGTACCCCCCCTAACAATTTATCTAACCCCATTCAAAAAACTAGTTTCATTGAACCCCTTACACTGCTACACCATCCTCTCCTCCCTCTTCTGACCAATTAAAACATGCCCAGGACTCTATGGAGGGGGAATGGTTAATTCATACTGCAAAAAAAGGGAAAAAATACACCACTGAGAGTCAAAAATTGTTGGAGTCCTCTTCCACTAAAGGGAGGGAGACTCCCCCCTTTAACTAGAGGAAGAAACAGATCTAAAAATAACCATTCCACCTCTCCCCCCTCCCAATGCTTAATCTTCTTTGTTGGAACATCACGGGGGTGGATGACCCTCCTTCCCTCAAAAGACTCTTAAATCTCAATAAAAAACACTCTCCTTGGTGTATTTCTATTTTGGAACCTTTGGTCCATCAAAACTCCTCCAAAATTTTTAAAAGGTTTACTGGTTTTTCCTATCATACCAACTCTAACAACAAAATTTGGGTGCTTTATAGAAAGGAAGTGAAGTGGTCTGTCATTATTGATCACCCCCAATTTGTACATCTTTCACTCAATTTTGCTAACCATACCATTTTTGCTACTTTCATCTATGCTGGATGTAGAAATATAGACAGATCTACTCTTTGGGACCATCTCCAAAGGATTAGCTCCTCTATGAATCTCCCTTGGGTGGTCGGTGGTGATTTCAATTGTATCACCAACCCTGCTGAAAAGATGGGAGGCAGAACACCTCCCCTTAATAGGATGAACATCTTCAAGAACAATACCCATAATTCTGGGCTGTTTGATCTTGGTTTTAGAGGTCCTCAATTCACTTGGAAAAGGAAGAAGACCTGGGAGAGATTAGATAGGTTTCTGGTTAATGAGCTCTGGTGTTCCCATTCTCTTCATACTGCTGTTTCCATCTTCCTTCGAGCTGTTCTGACCACATACCTCTATTACTATCTAACTCATCTCACCCTCCTGCCCCTCCAAGCCTCCTTTCAAATATCAAGACTTCTGGTCTTCTCATCCTAATTTTGATCACTTTATCTCCTCCCAATGGCAGGGAGTTTTTACTGCTGATCCCTGGAGTAAGTTGGGACTGTTACATCAGAAAGTGAGTAAAGGTCTCAGAAATTGGGGTTGGACTGAATTTGGTAATATCTTCACTGATGTTACTGAGGTAGAAAAAGAAGTTGCTAATATTGAAACACTTGTTCAGGATGGGGAAGCTACTGAGATTCAGTTATTAGCAGCTCAGGCCCATCTCTCTAACTCCATTGATACTCAAGACAGATATCTTCAACAGAAAGCTTCTCTTAAGGGTTTCACTGAAGGGGACAGAAATACTAAGTACTTTCATGCATATATTAAGTATAGGAGAAAGTGTAACACTATCCATGGTATTAAAGATAATGATGGTAGTTGGATTCATAATAATGGGGAGATTAACAGAAGTGTTGTGGACTATTTTCAAAAGCTTATGAAACAGCCCCTTCAAGACAATCCCCATATCATCTCTTCTCTTTTCCAAGAGAACTACCTCCACACTAGCAACTTATCCCTTACCCATCGCCCCACTGATCTGGAGATTTGGCAAGTTCTAAATTCTATTGACAGCTCAAAGACTGCTGGTCCTGATGGTTTTACTGCTAATTTCTATAAGAAGACTTGAGATGTTATCAAAGGTGATGTTAATGAAGCCATTATCAGTTTCTTCAATGAGAATGATATTCTCCAATATTTTAGCTCTTCTAACATTGTCTTTATTCCTAAATACAATGACCCTTTTAGCTGGGATAAGTTTAGGCCCATCAATCTTAATTCTGTGATTAGTAAAACTATCAGCAAAATCTTAACGAACAGGTTACAACCTCATCTTAGCAAGCTCTTCAGTTTGAATCAATCTGCTTTTGTCAAGGGGAGATCTATTACTAATAATGTGATGTTGGCTCAAGAGTTATTGTTGGACCTTAACAAAAAGTGTAGGGGTGGCAATATTATCTATAAGCTGGATATTAAGAAGGCATATGACACTATAAATTGGGATTTCCTCCTTCAAGTCTTAGTCGCCGAGGGCTTCTCGAGTGGTTTTTGTAACCTGATCTATAGATGGCTGAGCAACAATTCCCATTCTATCTTGATCAATGGTTCCAGCTGGGACCATATTGTGGCCAGTAGAGGTCTTAAGCAAGGGGACCCTTTCTCCCCCACTCTTTCTATTTTGGCTATGGATTATTTTTCTCTCATGATAAATAAGCTGTCCAGTAATTCTAATTCTATCAGGTATCACCACAAGTCCAATGTTGGCATTACTCATTTGATTTATGCTGATGATGTTATGGTGTTCTCTAATGCTTCTAAGAATGCTGTCAAGCTCATCCATAACTACATCGAGATTTTCCAATCCCATTCTGGATTATCTTTCAACACTTCCAAATG
Organism: Papilionanthe hookeriana x Papilionanthe teres; assembly: GCA_022702705.1. NCBI lineage: Eukaryota > Viridiplantae > Streptophyta > Magnoliopsida > Asparagales > Orchidaceae > Papilionanthe > Papilionanthe hookeriana x Papilionanthe teres. The sequence goes on from CM040433.1 coordinate 54,949,677, forward strand.
TAATGTTATCTCCCCACAGCAGCTTACTCAGGCTTTAAAAGATTGGATTATTCATTATACTTGTTACTCTCCTACTCATTTGCCAATGAAGTATTTGGGAGTTCAGTTAAATGCTGGTAGAGTAAAGCAAACCCATTTTGATGAAATACTGAATAAGATCAGTAGCTACCTCTCAAACTGGACTCACTTATATCTATCCTCTGGTGGCAGACTTACTATACTCAAAAGCATCCTCACTACCCTCCCTTCCTATGTGATGCAGATGACTACCATGAAGAAGAGCACTCAAGTTCAGTTTGAAAGATTATTCAATCACTTTCTCTGGTCTGGTCAAAGTAAACAGATACATTGGAGTTCTTGAACCAAATTAGCTAAACCTATTTGGGCTGGAGGGCTGAGTTTTAAAGGTATAAATCAGATCATTTAGGTTAATTTAAGCAGAATCTGGAGCAAATTCAGATCTCAGGAGTCCTTGTGGGCAAGGTTTCTGGATGGTAAATACTGCAAATTCTCACATCCTTGCCTTGTAACCTGCAAGCTTGGTGATTCCAAACTTTGGAAAGCCATGATTAAGAATAGACAACAAGCTGAAAAACTGTATATTTGGAACCTTGGCAATGGGAATCTCAACTTCGGCTCGATTACTCGGTGCCCTCGGGACCTGGCCGTAACCCCGTGCCACTCATATCAACTCGGACCTCCAAGTTGCCGATTCTTTGGGAGGGGACGGTTGGTCACTCTCTATGCTTCACACTATTCTGTTGTGCCCCTTCGCTAGGAAAGTAGCTTCTATTAATTTTAATAGAACTTGTCCAAATTCTATTGTCTGGAAAACTCTCAAGCTTCAAAACCTCACTCAAGCCATCTACTCTTAAACCTTTCAATGGGTCACAGTCCCCTGGGGGATTTCTATCTGGAAATGCCATATCTCCCCTTCTATGAGTCTATTTTGTTGGAAATTATTTTTGAACCTTATACCCACTGATGATATACTTAAAATGAAGGGCTTAAGAGGTCCTTCCCGCTGCTGTCACTGTCATCATGATGAGGAATCCATTTCTCATCTTTCTTTGCCTGCAGCTTCTCACAACAGATCTGGCACAACCTTGTAGAGAAGACTTTGATCAATACTCTTCAGCTTCAATGGATGGAACTTCTCACCTGTTGGGATGCCTGAAATAGGTTGGGAGCTGGTGCCCTCCCCTTAATCATTGCTTGGTTCATTTGGATGGCTAGGAACAAGGCCATCTTTGAAAACCACCCTCCCAATGTCATGGATGAGACAAGGAATTGTTTAACCTATATCCAGAAACTAATGCAGATTAAGAAGTTCCCCAGTATTTTTTCCTTCACCCCCTCACAGAAAAATCCCTTGAAGATCATCAATGTTTATTGGAACCCTCCTAGTCAGCATTTCATTAAAGTGAACACTGATGGGAGTTTCTTCAATAATTCTGCAGGTATGGGGGGTGTTTTCAAAACTTGCTCTGGGTCATGTCTGTTTTTTTTCCAATCCCCCATTACAGCTTTGGACCCTTTGGAAGCTGAACTAATTGCTGTCTTTTGGGCTCTTAAGTTGGCTTTGAGATTGCAGCGGTTCAACCTGATTGTGGAAGGAGATTCCCAGGAATTGATACGGCTGCTCCACTCCAACTGCTCTTCCAACTGCTCTTCCAACTGGTTTCATTGCCAGTGGATCCAGAAGATTAATCTCCTTTGTTCTTATCTGAATGTGAAGTTCCTTTTCATCTATAGAGAGGGTAATAAGCCTGCCAATTGGCTTGCTAGAAGGGGAGCCTCTTCTTCTAATGTTGAGTTGTCTACTTCCCCTCCTCATGATCTCAAGTTGTTGATGGCTGGAGATCTACTTACTGTCCCTCATCTCAGAATTCCCAGTTGATCAGGAACTCTTTTTGTCATTGTTGGATTTCCAAGTTTTTGTGCAGTATACTTATATACATTTGTTATATAAATATACTTTTTTGGTAGAAGTTATTTTCTTTCATTTTGAGGTGAGTGGTATTTTGGTGAGTTACCCCTGGATTGTAGGGGTCCTCACTCCTTTTTTGTACTCTTTTAATCATTTCAACATGTAGGGAGCCTGTTTGCTCTTTTTTTATAAAATATATATATATATATATATAAACAATGCAAGTTATAGTTGGAACAAAGCACTTTCATATATAACATTTCATGGACAGCTGAAAATATTACTTCCATTGTTCGGACATGCAGATTATATCGTGAATAGTGGCATAATCGAATCCACATAATTGTCCGTAAATATGAATATCTAGATGTAATATTTTCCCGTGGACTGACTGGCCCTTCTCATCTTCCATTCAGAACATGTGCCCTCTGATTATTTCTTTGGTGAAGTGTTCAACGCTAACGTTGAGATTTTTTTTTATACTAAATGACTTTAAAGTTTTAAGAAAAAAAAATAACTCTACGATTTTCCATGTCTTTGGCATCTTTGTGCAAATGATATGCTTTCCATATAAATTATTACCTATAACCAAACAAAAGCATCCACATAGTTCTATGCATTGGAACCTTTAGATTTTATATAAATAAATATATATTTATGAATGGCGTGCCATAAATAGGACCGTATATATGTATATTAAAATATGACGATTAAGAGTTCGTTACGGACAGCTTATAAGTGCGGTGGTGTTTTTGAAATTGCCGACTAACTGTTTGGTCCGCGCGTTTTTGGAAACGCTGCCTGCCGTGTTTGAGTTTATTACACGAAATGCAGGCCGCGGGTCGACCCCCACGCTCGACCCGCAGCATATCCTGAAATGCACAAGCTGCCCCAAACAGAACCTAAATTATTTAAAAAATTTTCTTTTCTTACCTAGCTGTAGCTACCAATTGTATTGATTTTAGGCGTTTAGAGTAGGTAATTTGTTCTTCTCCGATGCAACTAATTCTTTAAACAATGCATTTCAAAGGAGTTGTTTGTCACCATTTTTTCTGGATTTGTTCATCCCCACCATTCAATAGTTGACAAAAATGTATATGACTAAATTTTGTGAATTTATTTTGCAGAGATTTTGAGATGCAAATGAATGTAAGTAAAGGTAGCTCAAACGAATCAATTATATATTTTCTTTCGTTCTGCTCTCAATTGACAACTTAAGGAGATGCAAGAATTTTGCATCAGCAAAGTAAATTACCGCTTCTTGTTGCATTTATTATTTTGAGAGTAATGTCCTATTCTCCAAATAAATATATTATTAAAATGAGATCATGACAATTGACAGCTAAATTTTACATACATAACACAATTCTCATTAATTTACATACCTAACACCTAAAAATTTCAATTTTAGGGTTATATCATTTTGGTGTGTGTGTTTTAAAGAATCTCGTAGGAAATTTTATTTCATAAAATAAGAAGGGTTGCAGGGTTTGTGACTGATAGTTTCACTACCCACGTTCTACTCACGCAAAAAAATAAAAACTTAAGAAACCGTCAGTTACTAAGTACGACACACACAAAAAAAGTCTAAAATAAAAAATAAAAAATAACATTATGGTATATAATACTGTACCAAAATGTGCTCTCGCCCATAAGAAATAAATGATATATGATTCTTTATTTTGAGTGTTATGTAAGGAAATTTGAAATTTTACATATTAGATATGTAAATATATAAGATTCATGTGGTATGAATGTAAATGATCCGAATAAAACTTCTTTAAGAATTTAAAGTGATTTCTTTATTTGAAAGTTGCTGCCGGGGGCTGCCTTTCTCTTCTACCAAGGGAAATTATTCTACCTTGTTGTTCCCTTTTACTCTTTTCTCTTGTGTTTATTTTTATCGTATGCCCACTAGAAATCAAAGCTGAATGGTTTTGCGGGCTACTTTGCTTTTTCTTTTAAAAAGTATATTATTATGTCAGTACGGAAAATGATCATTTCTTAGTATTTCTCAGATAAGTTTTCTTTTTTCTCTTACAATGTAAAGTAAATATTAATTTTTTTTTCATTTACAAACATATTACATTATTCTTATATATTTATCTATCTTACATAATACTCAAATTTTTAATAAAACAAAAAAAAAAATTTGAATTATTAATTTTGTAGAAGTAAAATATGTATTTTCACTCATATTTATGAAATCAAAATGTTATAAATATTCGTATCAAATTTTAATTATTAGATATATAAATATATAAAAATTGTGTGGTATGTTGGTATTGTTGTTAATTATCAAGTATTATTGTGCAAGGAGATTAAGATATTGATAAGCTCCTATTAGTTAAAAAAGCAACATTTGCAATTCTGCAGGCATTAATTATATGTGTAATGTCCGTTAAATTGAAATGGAGCGCAGGGAATGGTAACTTCAAATTCTGAGAGGATATTAACATAACCATAATTTTAAAACTTTTGGAGCCAAATTCTCAAAACTGTGATCAAATTTTAATTTTATTTGATTCATTTCACTTTTATGTACTCATTTTAATTCGTTGGTTAAGAGTTCTACTGTCAAACTTGAAAATCTGAATTTAAAGTGAAGGAGAAAAGAAAACACGATTACAATTTCCACAGATGATTTATGCCTCGTCTGGGACCGGGAAACCTCTCATATCCTAATCATTCTAGACGATCCACTAATAAAAAGATATATCTATATAGAGTAGTCATTCGGTATGAAAGCCCTATTTAAATATAGCACGAGCACTCCTCATCGGGACATGCAAAATGACATATTTATATAGAGCAGTCCTTCGGCATGAAGGCCCTATAAATATGACTTGGGAGATGTCCATGAATGTTGAACCGTTTTAAAACTAACTTGAGAGTTATGCAATAAAGTAAGTACTGATTTTTAAACCATTGATATTTAAACTCTAAATTTTAATTAATCTTAGTCATTTATTATTAAAATCTTTTTATTAAAAAAATTATTTTCTTTTTAAAGTTTATATAACCTGAGTTGCATATGCATGATCGAAAAATTTTTATGATTTGATATTAATCTTAAAACATTTTTTGCAAGAAACATTCTAGATTTGAAATCAAGTTCTTTCAAGGCCCAAATTTCGACAAAGTTATGGTGAAATTGATCGTCTCCACAAGACGACCTAGATGATACCAAAATCTGTTGGATAAAAAATTAACCAAGCACAGACTAAGCTATTAAAACTCTTCTTGAGGTTTTGAATCGTCAAATTAAATGCCACATGAACTCAAAATTTGACATATTTATATTCTAACTATGTTTTTCGATAAGAGGGATCTAATGAATCTAAGCTCTCTTAATTTTGAGGTCAATAATGCCCTTAAATCTTTAAAAATATTATCAAGGAAAATCAATTTAAGTCGACTGATCATATGGTTGGAGATGTTATTCTCTAAATGATTAAAATTGCCTAAACCATAAACCCTATAGGCTAAAATAGATCCCCTCTCTTCACATGAAGAGGGGAGTAAAAAGTGTCAAATTCCAATATTGTTATGGATCAAAAACTTGACGATAACTTTATGTCTCTATAGACCCTAAACATCATCGACCATCGCGTGCCCGTCGTTATTAACAATGTCAGCTGCCTCTGCTCACCATTGTTGGCAAATTGCTTGCTTACATTTTATCCTAAATATAAAGTAATGAATAACACTGTATTTAAAATCTGATGATAACTCTAAAAATTAACTACTTACGGCCATCGTATTTAAAATGCAGTGACATTCACCAAAATACAAAATTTTTCTCTACATTGTATTTGAACAAATATCGTATTGACGTAAAATTGTTACCCCGCTCTATTGATTATTAAAAAAATTTATATCTTTGTACTAACAAACTTATAATGACTTACTTATTCTAGGCTATGCCTAATGTTTTTGTTTTCCATTTTCGGGGTTTTCCACATAAAAATTCTTGTTATCTCATTCTGCTACTTTCAAATTATATGTACATTTATTGAGACCTCGTACAATGCAAAAAAAAATTATCATTATACGGCCTCGAATCTTCCAGCATATAATAGTTTAGCATAGTCTGTAGAAAACAAAGTTTTGTTGATAAAAATTTACACTTCATGAATGGCCAGCAAGTGCAATCCCTAAGCTTCCTGCTCTAACATCTGTCACTCTAGGAGTGTAGTCTCGTTGGGAGGGATTCCAAGCATTCGGTTTGTTTCTTGATAATGATATACATCAGTCAAATTGACAAGCAACCTCACTTACACCTCTTGAAGATCATGCACAAAGAATAGAGGAATCTTGAATGAGAAACTCTAAATTTTATGGAAAACTCAATAATCAATTGTAATGCATACTAGAGGGGTGCATGTACCTCAAAAATTAATCATTAGAGGTACACTATTGGCACCCCCTCCACACATTGGTTTCATACTCAAGAAACTAAACTGCTAGACAGTGCTAACTCCACACATCTACCTCTCATCGTTAAGCTTAACAGTAAGCCTCCATAAGGTGCATCAAATATATTTCTACCACATATAATTCATGATAAATTATGAAGTTACTTATGTAAAACTTTTTGTATGAGGGATAAAAGCTAGTTCTCATATCAGTGTGATTCTTAAAAGTCCTCTCTTTTAACTGAGACTATCTTCAATGCTCTATTCCAATAGGGTTTAAACATTGAAGTGTTAATGCTTTTGATGGGATGTCTAAACCATATGAATACATTGACTATTTCAGAACTATCTTGCATATACAAAAGCCTCTGATGTGCTACTTTGTCCATATTTGTTGACTGATAAATGCCAAGCACACACTTGTTTTATTCACTCTCATGGAAACTATTCATACATTCGATGAGCCAACTAAGATGCTTATGGCGCAATTCATCATGAATTAAAGGATTATCGAGGATTCATCTCACATTTCTTGGGATATGGTAAAATGAGGGGGTGTCATTAAAGGATTATTTGCTGCGATTTCTTTTTTAAGCTCATAAAATCTTTAGAGTTGATCTAAATTTGTTGAGTGTTATTTTATTAGTGGAATTACATCTTGTTCTTTGTACTAATCTTTTGAAACAAGAGACAGTTCAATGATATGCTAACCTCAGCCACTTTATGGAGATGCATTTGTTGTTGATGATATTATTGATACACACAAAAAACAATTTTGGCTGTAATCAGGAAAGCATAAAAGAACACACGTAGATACTGCTCAAGAATCATAACAAAAGAATTCGAGCCATGGAAAAATATTGTTTTTTTTTCTTTTAACATTAAAGACTTGTATCGAGATAAAGAAGGTGTAATCAAGATCAACACATCACATATCAATATCCTGATAGCTGACATGAGTCAACTTAATTTGATTTTACCTGCGTTTATTCATGTATTTACCAGATAGTTTACCTTATTATCATGATTTTATACTTGTTGAATGTTTTTGCTTGTGATGTACAGGATACAGAAGACCGTATACGCATTTCAGAATGAGTAAAACTATGATAGAAAGCTGGCAAAATTGGCATGACCATGCCTTGATTGGGTGTTACCACACCACAATATTGATGTCAACAGCGTGATCATGCTTGGATCGGGCTTGACCCACTCTACTCATTCAAAGGCCCGACGTGACCAAGCTTAGATTTGGCATGTCCAGGCCACCTGATTCAGAGTCCGGGTATGATCACTCTGAATTTTGATATGACTACACCAACAAAGTGGATATGTTTTTGGAAAGAATTTTTTTTGCAAAATCTGAGAATTTTGCTATAAAAGAGATCTTAAGATAGCTTTGAGATATGTTAGATCTTCTTGAAATATATGGGATTAATAGGGATGATTTTTGGAGGAGCTACAATAGAGATTAAGGTTTGAGATCCCACCGTACGGGTTCTCTTCCTCTTTCTTTAAAAATGGAACTACTTGGGTATATTTTAGTCTTTTTCTCTTATTCATGTTTTCCTAGTGAGTCTAATGAGATTATTAGAAGAGATTGAGTGCATGTGTGTGAGAGGAGATGTACTAGAGTATGTATTAAAGGGAGGGGATTACGGTGTATTGCACAAACTGATTGGTTCGGTGAGAGTATTTTTGTACCACCTGCACTGTATTCATATTTTTTGCCTTCAATCATAACTCTTATATTTTATCATTTTCATGCATTGTAAATGATTTTTTTTTCTTATTTCAATAATGTGAGTCATGAGATTTTCTTGTTGTTTTACTCTATGAATTATTGTTCCCTTAATGTCTTTTTTTGCATAAACATCTAAAGTAAATAGGTTAACCTTCTAGTCTTATTTTACTTCTGATTTGACCAATCTTAATGTTAAAATATTTCATGAAGCTATGAATCATGTCTGTTGTGTAGTAGACCGAAATATGTTAACCACAAAAACTTTGACGTATGAGTCATCTGTACTTTAGGATTTTGCAACCTAGATAGGGGAGCTGAGGAATCTTAAGAATAATTGATTAGATATGTGCTCTAGAATGGTAAGATGATGACTATTCTTTATTCCAACTAGGAATATGCATAATGAGAAAACATTATCCTTGGCTGTTAACAGCAGTATGAGCTCCACAAGAGAAAACAATGAAATCACTTGATTGGGTCATCAGATTATGACCTTACAAATTTGAAAAACTTATTTCCATTAAATGTCATTTCGATCATATACCTACTTTGCTATAACCTTATATTTATCTTACTATCTTTTTAGCACCATTACACTTTCTTGATTTTGACTTTCAAACAAGACTTAGCTATTCATTAAACCAGAAATATTTTGGCACTATCCTCGTGCGATCGATAAACAGTACTCTTTAGCTGCATTATTACTTGACACATATTCTTACATGGTTGATTGACTTACTTCACGATATGCTTTTCCCCATCACATTTTTAGCACCTGTTACTTGGGATAATTGTTAAAATTTTTTAATCTTAGAGGAAATTTAGTTGAAATAATCAGTGCATAAGTTAAAAATTTTTGTTATTTATATATTTATTTAATTTTTTATGTTTTAATATTTTTACGATATTTATTTTTTAAAAAAAATTATTCAAATATTTATATTTACAAACCCTTAGGGAAAATACTTTTTATCTTTTTAAGAGAATGCTAACCCATTTATGGATATCTTTCATATGAATTTTGAAAACCTTGTCAAAGGAACTAAGTTTGTTAAGCCTAATTTCAACACATAAAACCTCAATTTCTCAACATACCATAACCTTAATTAGTCTAGTAATGAACCAGACGTAAAAGGCCAACAGTAATGAAGCTCCCAAACAAATCTTGTCTAGGATAGTGACTAACCTAATGAAGGTAAGACGTCGGATAAATTAGTAATCTATCTACTGAATCAATTATAAAGCCAAAATGTCACATTACAAAACTTAGAAAATAAAATGAGGTAGTTAGTTAGCCTAAAGTCTCAAAGCATATTAGGGGTATTGGTTAACCAAGACATTGAATTTTAAGAGTTGGTCCCTAAAGAGCAGGCTAAGCCGTATGATTCTAGTTTTACAATTACTGAGGAAGAATTTCCTCTTCTTATTAAGACAACTAGTTTCATTATTAGGGAGATAGTAGAGCCTATAGTAACACTCACAATAGTACCCTAAGGAAAGGAGTTGGAAGATAGCTCTAGGTAGGAGAGTAACCTGTAGAGAGTTTTTTGAACCTGAAGAATCTGAGGAGAATTCAACTTAAAATTTATGAGACCTGGAATTATCTTAGAAGAACCCATTTTCTTCAATTAGTGAGAAAGCAATGATATTTAATAAGAGAAATAATTAGGTGAATTCTGGATATAGAAAGATCCCTTCGGAATAATAATCTGAATAAAGCCCTACATAACCTCTAGAAGAGTGCTTTCAAATTAAGAGAGAAAAGTTGCAAGAAGAACTGAAATTTAAGAATTTAGTATGAACTCCAATACTAAGAAAAAAATTAGGAGATTGAATGACAGTTAATAAATTAGAATTTATTTTGTTATTCAGGCTGAAGGCATTAAACCAAGCGCTATCTTTGGAGGCAACCAAAACATTATCTAATATGTTGAGCATATGTTTGCTTTCTGCATTTGTTTTAAAATTTACTTTGACATTTACTTCAAATATTCTTTTAAGTTATTTTGAGTTCCTTTGGTTGTGTTACCAATGCAAATCATAAGAATTTCATGGATTCTCACCCGGGTGATTTATTTGCGTGTTGATGTTGACCTCACTTTTGTAAAGGTGTAGTCTTTCTTAGAAGCGTAGGATCTAGCCATTGAACTTTCCTGTTAACTATCCTAGAGGACTAGTTATGGAACCCTACCCCATCAGAAATTCTAAATGCTTCTTTGCTTCTTTTGGAGTTCTAAATGTTTGGTCCTAACCTCTAGCACTTAGTAGGTGGGAGCCAAATATGAGGGAGCTCAAGAAGGGAGTCCTCATAAGATGAATAAGCCTTAGGGTTAATCCTAAGTGGTGTGGCTTTGGACAGTCCTACACACACACAAAACCCCATACTCTCACTCACAGCCTAAACCTTAAATCAAATATTCTTAAACTGGTTCCCCACTCTTTTGGAAACACGTGTGGGTGGTTCCTAAACCCTTAGCCTTAGGCTAGGGTTTGGCTAAACCAGCACATGGAGGATCTAGAACGGGACTTCCCTTGGTCCCTAGCTCAAATGAGGTGATTCCATGATTAACATTCTCAATTGATTCCAATTTCACCAAAATTCTCAATTTGTCCTCCTAGCCCCAAAATTTTGCATCAAATTACCACAATACCCCTAAAATCCCCAAAAATTACCAAAGTGCCCCAAAGTCTCCAAAATCAGTCCAAATGATCCCAAAATCAATTTAAACCACTCCATTGAGCCCAATTTCACCATACTAACCCATTTTGACCAAAATTTCCAAATTAACCATAAAGGCCTAAAATGGCCAAATCACCCCCAATTTCCACCAAATTGACTTCAATTTCACCCAATTTCAATTCCAAATCAAAATTCATCATGTCTAGTCTCAATCAAATCCAATTCCAAGCCCAAATGAGCCAATTTTAAGACCAAATTCCAAATCCAATTCAAAAACCCCAACTTTGCCCAAATTCACAAATCACACCAAATTGAACTTCACATCTTGATATCCAAAATTCTTTTTGACAATATCTTGGACCAAATTGAACCATAAATTGAACCAAATCCACACCCCAGCCCAATCTAAACACATGTTTAGCCCAAATACCCAAAAATTGAACCAAATTTTAAATCCTACCAGCTTAGATATCCCAATCAATTGAAATCATCCAATTCCATTGCCAAACTCTTCATGCCAATCATCTACTTCAAATTGATCAATCGATTGACCCAAATTTGAGCCCAAACCCACCCTAGACCCAAGTCCAAACCAATACTCCAATTTTGACCCCAAATCGTAAGCTTGACCAAACATCTTCAAATTAACCAAGCCATGGTCACCACAGCTAAGATTTGAGCCTTAGGGACCAAGCTAGATCCACCTAGCCCAACCTAGTTGAGCCATAGACCAAGACGCCCCAAATTAGGGGTCTTCCTTCCATATTTGGATAAACCCACTACCCCATGCAATCAGAAATCCATCCACCCAACTAATAACAATTAAAACTCCCTCTGGCTCCCTTGACCCAGCTAACCACCTCCCTTGACCTTACCGGATGGCCTAGTCACTGGAATACCCAAAACTAAAAAACCTTCCCCATGAAACAGGTCCAAATTAAACCCACCTAATGTGGCTCACCCCCATTAGTTAATTGAACCGCTCAGCTCACTTCCTCAGCAAAGTTTTGTACCTGCTGGCCAGCCCTGGTGGCCACCATGGATGTGCTTATTTAAACCTCACCTCTCGAAAATAAGAGAAGAGTGTGTGCACAAACCTTGAGATAACTCTGCCAACTTGCTTTCAGAGCTTCTCCAAGACCTCCTGAGTACAATCCACTATCCCCAACCGTCCATAGTCCTGAAGCCAATTTTGCCACCCAAAAATCACCCAGAAACAGAACACTCCACCAAACCCCGCCAAACTTAAAATTTATCTGCTACTCACCTTCACCAGAGCAAGAGCAGAAGTTACCCATAGAAAGCCCCATCTCCCAGCCACTCTTTTCCTGACTTTCACCTCAGCTTTTCTACTTGTCGGAGGAGTACTGAACCAAACCATCTGCCAGATCAAATTGACACATCCACGAGGTTCATCAAAATTCACTGAAGCTTCTACAAGCATCCAATTGAGGCCACACCTCTTGGACGAAGGTATTGGACTCTTCCCCCTAAATCGAGCTCAATTTGGTTTTTTTTATGAAGATCTTAATTTCATGCTTGATAAATAGTATGGATTTGTTCATCTGTACTAGATGAATCTTTAAAAACAAACCGCATATGATTTAGTGAAGTGTAGAGGGAGATCTTAGGTCTGGAAACTGGATGGCTCGCGGGATACACCGAATGAAGATGATGAAGGAACGTCGCTTGATTGCACAAGTATCAGATGGACGGCGTTGATGTAGTCGAACGAAAGATCAAAACATAAAGTGTGGGCTGCGTGGCAGCTGGCTCAGGTGGCAGTGTCAAATGGTAGAGCGCTTCGTGGGAGTTTGGAGCGCCGTAGGATTGCATTGAGCTGAGTCACATAGGTAGGAAAATATGGGATTTTTTATTTATTTTATTTCAATTAGCTTAGAAAATGCATAACTTGGTGTAGAAATATGATAAAAATAAAATAAAAATATTATGTTGCTCATTGAACGGAGGAGTATAATGTAGAATAAAAATCAAAATTATTTGACCTATATTTTATTTTTAATTAGTTAAATGCTCAGAAACTTATTTTAATCATAACTTAAGAAATATTAATTACCATGACTTGAGATTTTGAGCTTTGTTGGCTCTCTCCTTAGGGGTGTTTTCTGATTTTTCTAGGGTCAAAGACCAGAGGAACATAAAAAAAATAATATTGGAAGTGGATTTGATTTGATTAAGACTAGAGGAACATAAGAAAAATAAAATTGAAGTTATAATAAAAATTTAATTTTTAAGTTATATTTTAAATATTCAATAATTAAAAATAATTAATAATTATTGAAAACATAAAAATACAAAAATGCACTAAAATATTCTAAATTGTTCCCTAACCACTATGGAGCAATTAGAATATTTTCTCAATTTTCTAAAAATAGTTATGAATTTTTAAAGGCTATAAATGAATTTTCCCTAATTTTGCACTAAAATAATTATAACAATTCAAATAAAAATCATAAAAATAGTAAATTTGTTTCTCTGGATTCTCTAAACTCAAAGAAAATTAAAAAACAATATAAAACTTAATTTTTCACTTAAATAATGTTTTACATTTTATTAACACAAAATCAAAAAAATAATTATAATAATTAAATTAAATGTAAAAAAATCATGAAAATTGGTGTAGATGTTCCTCTGACCATGTTGAACCTCCATTAGTTTTCCTAAGGATAGTTGGCTTACTTTTGATAAGTTAATAGATAAACTTGGAAAATACCAATTTTTGCATTAAAATAATTGTAAAAATAAATAAAAATGAAAATAATACATTTTCTCCTTTGATATTTTAGTTGAACCATGAGTGAGGTAACATAAAAAATTCAAAGTAACTTGATTTTAATTTAAAGAATTATGAAGAGATAAGGCCTCCAAAAGCAAGATGGTAATTATGGAATTTAAGCCCTAATTAATATTCAGGTTAAATCAATAGATAAATGGGTAATGTATGATCACAATTGACTTTTCTAAGTGGTTTGAAACACAAGGGACTAAGAGGTAAAAACTGATTACTCACTTTTCCTTAAAAGGGGCCTAATTGTAATTTCGCCTAATTATTAAAATTTTGAAGTCAATTGAATTAAATTATATTAAGGAGAGGGGTCTGAGTTTGGAAGATAATAACTTACCAATTTAAGAACCTTAGTTAATGTTTGAAGGATGTTATAATCCTTAATAAAGATTAATACCATATAATTTAACATCCCTAAAGTTATAAGTTTATTTCACCCGCATGTCTTAAGGGCTTCATAGTGAGTTAGGCTTAATCTAAGTCTGTTTAATGAGGTTTAGAAAATAAAATTTAACTAATCACAAGTACTTTAAATAACATTACTAGCCCAATTCTCAATTTCAGTTAGCTAAATTCCTTAACAAATCAATTATTCTTTAAGGGCTCTACTCACATAATTCTTAAATGAAATATCATGTGATAATTAACCCACTCGGAGAGATGATCAAAACATTAAGGATCATTGAGAAATTGGTTAAAACATATCTATTAGAACTTAACGTTAATGACATATGAATGGTTTTGCAACATAATAAGTTCAATAGAACAAGAGACATTTCAGTGCATCATAAAGTGATATAGGGTTCATGTCTTGCATCCCAATATATTCAATTAAATATGTTGGAGTACAACTAATCCCATTATGTTTTTGCCAAGTTATGACTAGGAGCCGGTAGGATCACCCAAAACCATTCCCGCTTTTATTTTCTGCAAATTATTCAAATTTTCATTAATATATATATATATATATATATATATATATATATATATATATATAGTGCAAAAGCTAGAATTTCAATGAATGCACAAGAAGATGATAGATAAGCATTTACATTTTTTGCATGAGATTTCCTTTCGTTTTACTTTCTACTGCATTTTCTTACCTGCATTTATTTACTTTACCTGCAAAATTCAAAACAAATTTGCATGCTAAACCAAAACCAAAATTGAAATTAACAAACAAAAATAAAGCTCAAGACAAAACAAAACTCTTTTTTTTTAAATTAAACAACATTTGCAAAACAAAAAATGAACTAAATTAATACACCCTCTTTGTATGACTGTGAATAACTTAGAGGAGGCAACCTACGACTGCTAACAAGAATTCTCTGGTCTGGATGAATTTAAAAATTCATTTGGACTAAGTGAATTTGAAGAAAATAGTGGTGCTAGAATGAAGGAACCATGAGATCCTAACTGGTATTGCTTAATCAACTTAAATTACCTCATAAAACGTTTAAACAACAATCACAACAATAAAATATGACATATAAACCTTAAATATCTTGGAACTTCTTTGCACCTCTTGAACTTTACACTTCTAAACTTAAAATCCTTGGCAACAAGAATCTTGGAGCTTACACCGTTGATAGTATGACGAAGACATGTAGAAGGATATCTTCAAGAGAGCAAACAAGTCTACATCAATAAAATGAATCTTCAACAACACATCCTTCTTTAGAAATAAACAACAAGCCATAGAAATTTTAGGTTGTCTGCCTAGTGCGACATAAATCCTCAACCAATCTTTTATGCTTTTGCACGTTGTGCATAAGCTCTATTTCATCTAAAGATTCTGAAGTCATTGTCCGACATGAAGTAAATCCTCCTATTTTCTCGGCTATTTGTGTGATTGGTATCATAAAAATGTAAACCCTAAATAATAAAATTGGCAGAATGAAACATTAAATAATTTCTCTTCGAAACTGAAGTCAGGCTATGGGATAGTTCGGGATGTCACCAAGGTTCTTCTCAGATTCTATGACAACCCCTAGTTTTCCTTCTTTTGATTCCAAAAATAATTGTTCCCATTTAAATTTTTTTATTTCCTAGTCATCATTAAGAGTTTTCTTAAGTAAATTCAGTTGCTTGAGTTGTAATTAACTATAGGGGCTTTTTCTTATAAGAAACCTTAATAACCCAGGTAATATAAAGCCCATTAATATTTTATATTAAATAGAGAAACTTGTCGATCAACATAAATGGTTCACAGACTGAACAAATGTCATTGATTCTTTAGTTTATGTAAATGAGCCTCATCATCAAGTAATGCATCTATTCTTTGGACTAGATGCATAGCTTGCAATGTTGTACTCTTTTATTTAAACTATTGCATATATGAAATCGATTTGATTTCAAAATTTCAAATTAAAATGTTACTTTTCAAAAATACACACACACACGCACACGCGCGCGCGCGCGCACACACACACACAGATATATATATATATATATATATATATATATATATATATATATATATATATATATATATATATATATATATATATATATATAGGAAAAGGAGCGGTAAGGCTCCCTACATGTTACTTTTAGATTTAATTACAAAAGAAGAGGAGGGATAAGAGAACCCCATCTAAGCCAAAAGAAAACAAAAAGTTCCTAGAGGGTTCTACATTCCTCAGAGCAATTCCAAAGGAAACCCAATTAAAAATTATAAGACAGACACCCAAAAAAAGAAAAAAACTCAATCTTTAAAAGCATCTATACAAAAACCCAGTAACAACAAGGAAAGTATCCCATACATACATGTATACCAAACAAAAAACCAACCTAAGAAAAGCTAAGTCAAAGAGTGTCAACTGGTCTTAATTCTGAGGTGAGGGGCAGCAAGGGAATCTCCCCCAATTAGAACTTTTAGCTTGGGAGGTGGAGTAGTGGAAATAGTCACAGAAGAGTTGGTCGAGCCAAATCTAGCTAACCAGTCAACAGGTTTGTTCCCTTCCCTGTAATTGAATTGAACACTGACATGAATTTGGGACAGTAGGAATTAGATTTTTTGAATCCACTGAAAATGGTGTCAAGAGGAATGACAGTGTGATTTAATCATTTGAATTAATAGCTGAGAATCCCCTTCCACTACAAGTGACATCCGCTGAACTTTCAAGGAAATCTGAAGGGCCGAGTACACATAAATGAGTTCAGACTCTAATTCATCAGCTGCAATGATGGGAGCATGGAGGAAAAGTAAGCATTCCCCCAAATAGTTCCTAAATAATCCCCCAATGCCTGCTTCCCCCTCCCTAAAACTACCATCAGTGTTAACCTTGATAAAGGGAAGGCAAGGGGGGTGCCACAACACCAGCTCAATTTTGGGGGCATTTAGATTTTGAATGGCAGGGAGAGAGCAGATATTGGGAAAATTCTTAAACTTGATGAGCTTGTGAATATAAGTGAGGCAGTTTTTGGCCACTTCCTGCACACCTGTTAAGATACCCTCAAAGGTAGCTTTATTTATGGACATCCAGATGAACCAGGCTGTGATGAATTGGATAGCCCCAAACCCCAAGTGATTCCAATCTTCCCAGCAGGAAGAAATGTTATCCCATAACAAATGCTGTGAGTTAATGCTGAGGGGCATCATCAATTTGCTCCAAACTAGCTGGGAGAAACTGCAGTTACAGAATAGATGGGGGATTGATTCTTTAGCCATCCAGCAAATTCTATAGTAGGAAGGGCCCCTAAGGCCCTTAAGTTTAAGTATGTCATCAGTGGGAAGGAATTTCTTGAGGACTCTCCAGCAGAAAAAACTCATTGAAGGGGAAAGATATCTATTCCAAGGGATGTCCCCAATGGGACAGACTCCCACTAATATAACTTGTCATAAATGGTTTTGGATAGATTATGATGGAGAGTGGTGCTCCAAGAAATTGTGTCCTTCTTTTGTCTATCAAACTGTATAGTGGCTACCAGTTTGGCTGAAAGGGAATGCAGAATATTTAGAAGTGTTGGAAGTGACCAATTATCCCGATCCCAACACTTAGTCACCTTTAGATTCAAATTTAAACTGGTGTTACAAGGAGATATCCAATCAGTGGGATACCAATAATCTAAACAGAAGTACAACTCCCCTTTGCCAAGATTTTAAAGATACAAATTTTCAGTCAGCTGCCTGATTTTTAGCATAGCCCCCCATAACTTGGAGTCCCCCAATTTTTTAAAAACCTGAGAGGGGTGTGAGTGTTTACAGTACTTACCTGATAGGAACATGGCCCAAAGAGATTCCTAGGACCTCAACTTGATCCACAGCTTCCAGAGGTTCACTTGGATAATCTGATTGAGGCCCTTGAACCCCGAACCACCAGCCCAAACAGGTTTAGCAACTTTTTGCCAGGATGCCCAGTGGATTTGCTTTCTTTGCTTTCCCACAGGAATTGATTGAAATCCCTTTCAAAAAATGCTTGGGTACTTTTCTTCTTGGTGTTCATTTGCATAAAATATGAAGGAGGTGTTATGAGAATACTCCTGAGTAAGGTGAGCCTGCCTGCATTAGACAAGTAGAGGTGTGACCAGTTTGCTAGGTAGGTGCTGATTTTATTTAGTACCTCATCAAAATGGCTTTGCTTAGTTCTGCAAATGTTATGCTGTACCCCAAGATATTTCAGTGGTACTTGAGTGCAGGAAAAGCCAGTGTAATCAAGAATCCAATGTTTCACCTCTTGTGAGATCTTTTTGGGAAAATTAATTTGGAATTTGGTAGGGTTGAAAAGCATGCCAGACTGTTTTTGGAAGGACTACAGGCAATTAGTAATGTGCTTCACAGCATATTTAGTAGCATTTGAGAAAATCATAACATCATCAGCATAAATGATGTGGGATATATGAATATTAGATTTATGGTGATACCTGATGGAGTTGTGGGAGGTAAAGGTGTGGTTAAGCAGTTTTGAGAAATAGTCCATTGCTAGAATAAATAAAGTGGGGGATAAGGGTCCCCTTGTTTAAGACCTCTAGTGGCAATGAAATAACCCCAGCTGGAACCATTTATGAGGATAGGATGTGAATTTTCACTAAGCCATTTGTGAATCAGATTACAAAAATTTCTGTGAAAACCCCTGACAGCTAGAATCTCAAGGAGAATGTCCCAGTTGATAGTGTCATAAGCTTTTTTAATGTCAAGCTTATATATGAGATTACCCCCTCTACAATGTTTGTTCAGGTCAAGTAGCATCTCTTGGGCCAAGAGGAAGTTGTCAGAGATGGATCTCCCCTTAACAAAGGCAGTTTGGTTAAGACTAATCAGATTGCCCAAAAGTGGTTGGAGTCTGAGTACAATGATTTTGCTTATGGTTTTACTGATGACAGAAGTGAGACATATAGGCCTAAAATGGTACCAGTTATTGTGTACATTATCCTTGGGGATGAGGAAAAAGTTGGAAGAATTGAAATACTGAGGGATATCCCCACCTTGGAAGAAATAAGTAATGGCCTCAATGACCTCATGTTTGATAACAGACCAAGCCTTCTTATAAAAGTCAGTTGTAAACCCATCAGGGCCTGCTGTTTTGGAGCTATCAATGGAGTTAAGGGCATTCCAAATCTCAGTTTCAGTAGGCGAATTGGTGAGAATCATACTGTTGATGTATTGGTAAGTATCTTGGAAGTAATCAGAACTGATGGGGACCCTATTCACAGGAGGTTGTTCCACTAGTTTCTGAAAATAATGGGTGGCACTTCTACCAATCTCCAGGTTGTTATAAATCCACTCCACATTCTCCTTCTTAATACTGTGAATTGTATTGCACTTCCTTCTTTATTGAATATATGCATGGAAATATTTGGTGTTTTTGTCCCCTTCAGTAAAAGAGTTGAGAGAAGCCTTCTGCTTGAGGAAAAGATCCTGTGTTTCAAAGGAATGCATTATCTTTGCTTCAACAACAATTAGTTGGACTTCAGTGGCTCTCCCAGTCTGAACCTGAGACTCAAGTAGCTGGACATCCTTTTCAGCGTCCTGCACAGAAGAAAAGAGATTGCCAAAATCCTTCCAACCCCGCCTTTTAAGTTCTTTACTAATTTTTAGATGAAGTATGCACAATTTAATCCAGGAATCATGATGAGCCACACCCCTGCAATGAACCTTCATTAACTATAGAAAATTTGGATGAGTGGACCAAATATTTTGATATCTGAAAGTGGGTCTAGACACACTAGCTGGAGGATCAAAAGTGGTTAGGAGTAAGGGTCTATGATCAGAACATGCAAGAGATAAGTGAGTAACAAAAGTAAATAAGAATTGGGAGTTCTAATGAGAATTATCCAAAAAACGATCAAGCCTCTCCCAAGTGTGATTTCTTTTCCATGTGAAAGGAGGGCCCCTAAAACCCATATCAAAAAGACCAGCTGAGAGAATGTTATCACAGAAGGAAGTCATGGTGTTTATATGGTTTCTGCCTCCCACCTTCTCAGTAGGATTAGAAATATAATTGAAATCCCCACCCATAATCCAAGGGAGATCATACTGCTGCTGATGTGATGAATTTGTGCCCAGAGAGTGATTCTATCTGCAGTTCTACAACCTGCATAAATAAAGGTAGCAAAAAACAATGCCCAGCAAGCTGGAGTAAAAGGTGGACCAACTGCTGGTGATCAATCAGAACAGACCAGCACACCTCCTTTCTACAGAATATCCAGATCTTGTTATTGGAGTTGGCAAAATGAGATAAGCTTAGGAATTTGCTAATAATTTTAGCTAAATTCTACTGAACCAAAGGTTCCAAAATAGAAAAGCACCAGAGAGAATGTTTTTTATCTAAGTATAATAATCTTTTTAGAGATCGAGGGTGTGTCACACCTCTTATGTTCCAACAAAGTAAATTGATCATTGAGAATTGGGGGGGGGGGGAGATGTTTGGGATCTTGATCTAGTCCTACCCCTGGTGAAGGGGGAGAGACCTCATATGCCACCTTTGATGTCGAGCTAGATTGTTTCTGAGTTTTAGATTTGTGTTTCTTCTTCTTTTTGGTTGTTTGGATCACCCAAGTATCCTTCATAGAATGTTCGATTTCACCCAGCAATTCAGTATAGGGGGCAGCCTGTGAATTGTTAGCTTCCACATTCAAAAGCAATGTATCAATGGGTGGGCAAGGATTGAGGTTGGGAGCAGCTACTACAGTAGGTTTGAGAGTAGTGTTTCTAATATTAGGGATTAGAAGTTTGGTAGGATGGGTAGGGTTGGGTATTTTTCCATTCTGAACCCATCAGCAGAGTCAAGTTTAGCAAGCTGAGATAAAGTAGGCTCCCCTAAGAGTGTGCCCACATTGGTAATGTCATTGGTACCAGTAGGTTGGGGGATCAGTTTCTGTGATCTGGTAGCATAATCAGCATCAGGGGCATCTCTAGTATTGGGGGTAAGTTTCTTAGGAGGGGGGTGGAGCCTGTAGCATTTCTCAATTTTGTGCCCAAACATCTTGCAAAGGGAGCAGTAGTAGGGCTTCTGCTGCATGATCACTTCCTGCCAGCAGCCATTAGTAGCAGAACCTACCCAAATCCTTTTAATTTCTGGTAGGGAGATGTCCCTCTCAATTTGGATTCTAGCAGCTTCAGGTTTAGCTCTATTAAAAGTTGTAGCATCAAGTTTCAGAGGTGTGCCAATGGCCCTCCCAATTTGGAAAAGAGCATTTTGGTTGAAAAATCTGTAAGGAAGGTTAGAGAATTTGAACCAGATTGGCACAATGGGTGGGTCTTTTCTATGATCAAATTCAGGTGTCCATTTAATAATCTTCATCTCCATTCCAGCAATTGTGACCATCTGTTTTGCAAACAAATTAGCATAGTCTTCTTTTGTGGTAAGGTGAATGAGGAGGTGCCTGCCATCCAATAGCCCCATCTTCCAATTGCCTATGAATGATAGTGAGTCAAATTAGTTTCTGACCAGCTCCATTTTGGGGTGGCCAAGGGCAAATTTTCCAATTAAAGTGAGCTTTACCTCAACATTGAGTGCCTCCAGTTTAAGGTTAGAGAAGAAGACAGCTGGACACCCATCCTTGACACCAATGGGGTTAAAAAAGAGGCAGGAGCCTTTACTAGCTGCTGCATCATGCAGTTTCTGTGGGAAGACCAGCTGAGCAGGATCATTAAGAGGGGTAGGTCCCTTGCCAAACACCCCAGCATAGGTGTCCTTGGCCCACTCATTGCTGGTAGAGATCTCCACAGGACTATCCATAAATGCACAGTAGCAACCCCACCAAACCACAGCTCAACAATAGAACAGTAGAAACTTTAAAATATGAGATTCTAGGAACACCCAGGACAGCAGCAAGGTCTCCCAGTACAGCAGGGAAGAAACAAAAGCCACTGAGAGCAACAAGATCCAACTCCACCAAACAGCTCCAATGGAACAGTAACATAATTTAAAAGCTGGGGAACCCGAGAAAACAGAAGCAGCTCCTACCAAAACCCCACCTGAGCTCTCCAACAAAGCCATATATATATATATATATATATATGCAAACCCACTGTTGTCAGACCCTTACTAAAGTTGTTTATGCCAAATGTTTCAATTGGGACCAGATTCCATGGGGGGATATAATATGGAATAAATACCTGTCACCATCTATGTCCTTCTTCTGCTGGGAGTATTTCATAATCTTATTCCAACTGATGATATATTAAAGCCAACAGACTTAGAGGCCCTTCAAGATGTTGCTCTTGTTCTGAGGAGGAGGAATCTGTGACTCATCTCTTCTTTAGGTGCAAGTTTTCTCAACAAGTTTGGCAGAGTTTACTGAGCAAAATGACCATTAAAAGGGAGTTGTTCCAATGGGATCTTCTTCATGTCTATTGGACTAGTTTGTGCTCTAGTAAGGTTGGGGTGGTCCCTTTAATTGTTGCCTGGTTCCTTTGGATGGCTAGGAACCAGATTAAATTTCAAGGGAAACCCTGTGTTGTGGCAATTGTCGTGAGCAACTGAACTATATTTACTCAAAACTTAATTCAGTATAAAAACTTCCCCAACATTCTTAATTATTTTACTGATGGAAAAAGGGCCTCCTCAAGGGTTTGTACTATAGTTTGGAAACCTCCCTTGCCTTCTACAATCAAAGTTAACACTGATGTGAGTTTCTTGGAAAAAGAAGCTGGGATTGGAGGAGTATTTAGAAATCACTCTGGGAAATGCCTGATGCTCTTCCATGCCCCTGTGGAGGTGGCTGATGCATTGGAAGCTGAATTAGTGGCTGTCTTTTGAGCCCTTTAGTTTGCCATAATGGCCTCTTGGGTCACACTGTGGGTGGAAGTAGATTCTGCCGTTCTGATCAAGCTTGTGGAGCAAGAAAACCAGTCTGCTTGGCATCACAATATCTCGCTCCAAAATATCAGACATCTCATGAACTTAGTCAATGTATATTTTTCTTTTATTTTTAGAGAAGGTAACAGACCTGCTCACTTGCTTACTAGGCAGGGTCGGTCCTCTCAAGTTGTTTTTGTTTCTTCATCTCCTCCTCCCCCCTTACTTTTTTGCTTCATGGGGACCTCCTTCAAATGCCCCATCTTAGACTTGTAAATAAAATTTTTTTGAGGAAATAAAAGTACCTCTTTGAATATATATATATATATATATATATATATATATATATATATATATATATATATATATATATATATATATAGCGATTCTTGGTGAAATTCTTGAATTCCTTCTCTGCTTTGGGATGAATTGATTGTTTTGAAGACTAATTCTCTTAGTTTTTCCAATCTTTCATTGTTCCTTATTACTGTTTCATCATTTTCTGGATTCCGGCTGGTTTCTTTTTCTTCTGAGGATTCTTGACTTCATCTGGTTTTATGGCCGAGCAAATTCAAAATCCGGCAAAGACTTTTGCTGAAGTAACTCGGTCTTGCTACTTCGACTTCTTCGACAAGCTGGTTTTCCCACAATTTTATCATGATGCTTGCTCATGGTAAGGGAGAATGTCAATTCATTAAGAAGATTGAGAAAAAAGGAGGTAAACCTCGCTTTAATTCTATCGGATTACGATATTTCCTCTCTTGTGGATGTTCACAAATTTACTTTAATTGGTAAATTTCAACTTGGCCATCCTAAAATGGAAGTTATAAGGAAATGTTTTGAGAATTTTAAATTATTGGGTTCTTGGAAGGTTGGCTTGTTTGATGGAAGACATATTATGATCCAACTTTCCAAAGAAGTGGATTATGCTAACTTATTCTCCAAGAAATTTGTTTTGATCGAGGGTATTCCTATGAAACTTCGAAATGGTCTCCTTCATTTGATCCTCATCAAGAACCACCTGTTATTCCTATTTGGTATAAATTACCAAATTTGAAACTTCATCTTTTTAACCATCAGATATTATATGCTATTGGGACTGCCTTAGGTAGGCCTTTGAAGCTGGATATGCCTACCTTTCAACTCACCAGGCCTTCTGTGGCTAGAATTCTTGTGGAAAGAGATGTATCCCTTGCTGATGTTGATGAAATCTGGATTGGTACACCTCATAATGGATACTGGCAAAATGTTATTATGGAGAATAAGCCATTTTATTGTCAACATTGTAAAATGTTTGTACATTCTAATGTTAACTGTTTTAGACTTCATCCCCATTTGAAGAACAACGGGATTAAAGATTCTAAATTCACAAAACAGATCGATGTTGTTGTTGAGGAAGAATTGCAGACTTATGTCCCCATCGGGAATGAGCAGACAAATTAATAATAAGGAGTCCGTTGAAGAGCTCGTTATTCAAAATTCGATTTGATTCTCGCTTATTCAAATTTCGATAATTCTAAGGAACTCGTTGTGGAAATTGTTGATGACCCTTTTATCGAAGCTGTTGCTAGACAAGTTCTAGATTATGAAATAGTTACGTGTGCGAAATAGATGCTAAGAAGACCATTCTTAATACTGTTACAGAAGTCCAAATTCCTTTTGAATCTCCACAAGACTATCCTATTACTCATTATCAAAATGTTGAAGTTCATCCTAAACCTACAAATTATCCTATTTTTCAACAAATAAATCAAATGGAGACAGATATTTCAACAAGATTGACAGTTATTAGTTCTGAGATTAATAATGATTGGATGATACAAAAAGCAAAAAAGAAGGCATCAATGGAGTTAAAGAATCTTTCTGAAAGTAATATTATTCCTGCAGCTACTATTTCTTCTTCTAGGTTGGCTAGAGGGGGAAAAAATATTATTCATGATTAAATTTTTATGCTGGAATATTAGGGGAGTGGGCGACCACGGCTCCCTTAATAGACTTCTAAACTTAAACGGGGTTCATCATTTTTGGGTTATAGTTATTCTTGAGCCTTTGGTGAAATCTAATTTTGATAGATTTACTAAAAGACTTCCTGGTTATAATTTTCTTACTAATTGTTCAAATAAGATCTGGTTATTCTACAGAAAAGAGCTGAAGATTAATCTTATATTTAATCATTCTCAGTTGATCCATTTTCAATTTGAACTAGACCAATTTTATGGTTTTGCTTCTTTCATATATGTTGCTTCCTCAAATGCTGATAGAATTGAATTATGGAACAGTTTACATCATATAAGTATTTCTATGAATGATGGCTGGATTGTGGGTGGAGATTTCAATTCTATTGCTCATCCTAGTGAAAAAAAAGGTGGAAGGAATCCTAATCTACAAGCAATGTTGAATTTTACTAAAAATATCTCTTCAGCTAAACTCTTTGATATTGGGTTTGAGGGATCCCCTTTTACTTGGAGAAGAGGCAATATCTATGAGAGAATTGATAGAATTCGGTGAATCGGCATTGGATCAACATGTTCCCTGTTACTAAAGTTAATCATTTGGCAAGGCTTAGCTGCGATCATTCTCCTCTCCGATTACTTGTGCTTTCTCTATAGCCGTTAAAAATTCTGTCTTTAGATATTTTAATGTTTGGTCTACTCATCCCGAGTATACTCAATTGATTGCTGATAATTGGAAGGCTTCTTTGCTAAGATTTTATTCTGATCCTATTTCCAAACTTTGGCGATTACAAAAAATGATTGCTAGTAAGTTGAAACATTGGAATTTTACTTGTCTTTGGTAATGTTCATCGGAAAGTTGTTGAAGGCTGAATCCATGGTGAATGAATTGGAGAAACGAGGTTGAAGATGGATTAGATTCGATCATAATCCGAATGAAGCCTATTGTAAATTACATTCTGCTATCAAGATCGAAGAGCTTTTTTACGGCAAAAAGCGACGGTTAACTTGTTTAAGCATGGTGACAGGAACTCAAAATTTTTTCATGCAGCTATTAAGTACAAAAGGTCTGTTAATGTTATATTGAAAATCAAATCAGCTGATAATACATGGTTAGTAGATACAAAGGATATTGCTACTGATGCTATTACATATTTCTCTAGTCTATTTTCTTATCGACCAGGTGAATTTCTTGCTTATTCTCCTTTAATTATAAGATCCGATTTAAGTAATGTTAATATGGATTGCTTGGCTCAACCTCCTAACACTAATGAAGTTTTTGAGGCTCTAAAAACCATTGATGGAAGTAAGGCGGCCGGGCCGGATGGATTCTACGGTGATTTTTATATCAAGAGCTGGATGGTTATTAAATCCGATGTGGTCATAGGTCAGTACAAAGTTTTTTTCAAGGAATTGATCTCCCTAAGTATTTTGCTTCCACTTCTATTGTATTGATTCCTAAGGATAAAAGGAAATCCACTTGGCAAGATTTCGGACCAATTAGTCGACTTCAACCTTCTCCAAAATCATAAGTAAGGTCTTGGTTTTTAGATTACGGCCTTTATTGGAGAACCTTATTTCGATAATCAAAGTGCTTTTATAAAAGGAAGGAGTATTTGTGATAATGTTCTTTTGGCTCGAAGAGCTGCTAGTAGATCTTGATAAATGCTTGCGAGAGGATCTAATATCATTTTTAAACTAGATATTGCTAAAGCCTTTGATTCCATTAGTTGGAGTTTTATTCGAAGGTTCTTCAGCGATAGGGGATTTAGCTCTAGTTTCGTAATCTCATTCATAGGTGGTTAAATAATAGTTATCATAGTGTGCTTATTAATGGTATTAGCCATGGATTCTTTAAATCTGGAAGGGGCATTAGACAAGGTGATCCTTTATCACCTTATATCTTCATCCTTGTTTTTGATTATCTATCAAGAATGTTGAACCAAATGCAGATAGCTCATCCATACACTCAATATCAGAATAAATCTACTCAGCTTGTTAGTCATCTAGCCTATGCTGATGATGTTATTGTTTTCTCTAATGGAAGTAGCAATCAATTAAATGTCTTATGAAGGTGCTGACTGAATTTGAAGAAATTTATGGTATGGTATTTAATAAATCTAAATGCCAGTTTCTTCCAAGTTCAAAAATTACTGTCCAAAGGAAAAATTGGATTTCTGATTTTACTCAATTCAGGGAGACTCAATATCCACTTAAATATTTGGGTTTTCCTCTTATTAAAGGAAGAAGGAAACTTTCACACTATGATAATATAATTGCCAAAATTTCTTCTCAAATTAATTGTTGGTCCAACTCATTTCTTTCTAATGGTGGGAGACTTACACTTCTTAGGAGTGTGCTATCTGCATTTTCTCTTTATATAATGCAGATGATCAAAATGAAAAAGAGTACACAAAAAATGCTTTCTATTATGTTCAACAAATTTGTTTGGGAAGGACAGCATAAGCAAATGCACTGGACCTCTTGGGAGAAATTATGTAAGCCTATTGATTGTGGTGGGTTAGGTTTTAAAAGTTTTCAGGATTTGAGCTTTACCTTCTATCGTAAACAATAGATTAATTTTAGAGCACAAAAATCATTGTGGGCAAGATTCATGTATACTAAATACTGCTTTAATGATCATCCAACTCAAGTCAGTCTTAAGCCTGGGAATTCTAAAAATTGGAAGGATTTGCTTAAGGTCGGATCATATGCTGAAAAGATGTTTACTTGGGAAATTGGTAATGGCCAAATCAGTTTTTGGTTTGATACTTGGTTATTTGATAAATCACTTCAAGCAAATTTTAATCCTATGAGTAATATTATACATATTGTTGACTGCTTGACTGATGGATCTTGGGATTTACATAAATTTCGAGATTATGTTCCTGCTGATTATCATAATATGATATTAAACACTCCTGTGCATAATGGAAGAACAGATAGAATGATCATCAAGAAGCCTCACAACAAAAGTTTATCAAAATTTATTTATCAAACATGTTTTATTTGGCAAAAAAATGATTGGAGTGCTAAGCTTTGGAATAAATATATAACACCTTCTATGTCATTTTTCTGTTGGAGGTTGTTTATGGATTTATTACCAACGATGATCTATTGAAACTTAAAGGTCTTAGAATTCCTTCCGGATGTCATTTGTGTCATTGTCTTTGAAGAGACTATTGGTCATCTTTTCTTAAGCTGTAGTTGGGCAAAAGATGTTTGGAAAAAAGTGTTAGGCTGCTATGGGGCTGCAATCTCATTTAGCCTCTTGGAGTTCAATTAATTCTTGTTGGGTTACTTGGAAATCCTTATCTTTTTATTTCATCCCCTTGGTGGTTTTTCGGTTTTTATGGCTAGCTAGAAATTATTTGCTTTATAACAACAAGGTGTATTACGTTGATCATATCGGTACAAATTGTCTTACTTTTATTGGTAAGATTCGGAATTCTTTTCTTCCTCTAACACAAAGCGACAATAATAAAGTTATACTTGTCATGTGGAGGCCACCTAGGAATTTATGGCTTAAGATTAATATTGATGGGAGCTTTAAAGTTTCGGCAGTTGGTATTGGAGGTCTCGCAGAAATCACAAAGGGAATTGTCTTTGGTTTTTCTCAGCACTTATTATTGCATTGAATGCTTTGGAAGCTGAAGCGATTCTGTTGTATTTTGGGGTATGAAAATTGCTTGTTATGCGGAATTATAAATTTGTTCATTTGGAAATGGACTCTCCGGTTTTACTACGAGGCTTTATTGTCGAAAGTGGATGTGCCTTGGTTTCTTCAAATTTGGATGAACAAAATTAATTCTATCACTTCTTCAATTGCTTGTCCTTTGGAGCCATACTTATAGGGAGGGTAATCAACCAGCAAATTGGCTAGCAACTAGAGCTTCTTCTTCTCATGAAGTTATCTATAGTGCTAATTACTCTTCTTTTCCTTTATTTAGTGCTCTTTTACATGGGGATTTGATTAGTATCCCTCATGTTAGATGTAAGACTTTTACTTAAATAATATTATTATTTTTTAAATATATATATATATATATATATATATATATATATCTCTTAAAACAATTTTAAAGTGGGGGCGGCCAACTGTTGATCTCCATGTTGTATGTTTTATCAAGCTAAATTTTTCAGGGACCAATTTATATTGTCGCATGCTATCCGCTTGCTTTTCTTCACAATTTTGTCCTAAGACATGATTAAGATAGAAGATAAGTTTTAGGCTCAAAGTGAAATGTCTAAAAATCCGTTACCTTTTTATATACATTTTATGCTTATTTTTAATGATATTACACTTTAATGGAATGTATTTTTTGTGTTATTAGGTTCAAATACAACAGATAGAGTTTTGCAAAAAAAAGGAGTGAAAATAGAGCAAGAAAGGGTCAAATGGAGTAGATGACAATAAAGTGAACTGGCACCTAGGAGCTAGCTTCTAGTGCCTAAGCGTCATACAATGTACATGGAAATAAAGAGCTCAACACCATGGCATCTAGATCTGGTGCCTAGGCGCCAGGCAGTTATTTTAAGCTTCTAGAAGGTTGGCGCCTTGGTGCCACAATTCCACGCCATTGGTCCGTTAAAAAGTTTGCTTAGTTTAATTTAGTATATATATGATTTTTAGAAAATACTATTTTTAATTTGAAAATATGAAATCAAACTGATCTCATATATACAATAATTCAAGTAAATGAGCACTACACCGCAAGTCATGCATCTACCTTAAAGAATAGACACATCACTTACTGGTGAGGCTCAATTAAATAAACTAAAGAATCTATGACATCCGTTTTGGTTAGAAAATCATTTATGTTGATCGACAAGTTCCCTTATCCAATATAAGGGGTTAGATAGATTTATATTATCCAAGTTCTTAAATTTTCCTATAAGGGTAAGCCCCTATAGTTAATTACATCTTAAATGACCAAAATCATCTAATAAAACTCTCGATATAGAGCAAAAAAAATAATGTCTTCATGAATTCAAAGGGTAGGACTTTTCAATGTTAGACAATAGGAATTATCAAATGGTAAAGGAGTAAATGTGAACAATTATTGTGGAATCCAAAGGAATAAAACTAAGGGATGTCATAGATCCTAAGGAGAACCTCGGCGACGTCCCAAACTATCCTATGGTTTGGCTTCAACTTAGAAGAGATATTATATAATATTTCATCCTGTCAATTTTATTATTTAAGGCTTACATCTGCATGATTCTGATCATGCAGATAGCCTGGAAGATAAGAGGATTTATATCTTATAGCACGACAACCTCAAAGTCCTAAGACGAGTTAGGGCTTATATTGCACGATGTATAAAAAAGCTAAAAGAGAAGGTAAGGCTTTATGTCGTACTAGACAAACTACTTCGAAGACATATGGTTTATTGTTTATTTCTAAGATGGTTTGCTGTTGTAGACTTATTTGTTCACTTAAAGATATTCAACTGCATGTCTCATCATACTGCACACGGTATTTGCTCCAAGTTCCTCATTGCAGTAGGTTTAAGTTTTAGAAGTGTCAAATTGAGGAGGTTGAGAAAGTATGGGGGTTTAGACTTCAAGTTCTGGTGTAGTTGTCAGGTTTGATGTTATAGCCATAATTATTTAAATGTCTTATTAATGGGAAGTTTATGTTGATTAGAGCGACACCGGTTAAGATCCAACGGTTCCCTCATTCTGGCACCACTATTTTCTTTAGATTCACTAAGTCGAGATGAATTTACTAAACTCAACTAAATGAATTCACTAATTTTATCTTGACCGGGGAAAATCTTGTTAGCAGCCATAGGTTGACTCATCCGAGGGATTCCCAATAATCCAAAGTGACATTATTTCAGATGGAATTGTCTTTGTTTTTTTTGTTTGTGATTAATTTTTAGAGTTGTCTTATCTTGTTGTTGTTGTGAATTTTATTTTAATTTGCTTATGGTTTTGGTTTAACATGCAGGGTGGCATAATTTGTAGAAAATGAAAATTACTAGAATGTAAAGTGCGGTAAAGAAAAGTACTATAAATGAACTATAAAAGTGTAGCAGTCATCTTCTCGCACTCCAACTGAAATGTCACTATTTGCAGTATATATGTATAATCTTGTAGGGAATTAAAATATGTTGCATGTAAGGAAAATAGGAAAGACAGGTTTAAGGTGTGCCTACCGACTTCTAAGGCATAACTTGGTGAGTTCCTAATCATTTGTGTAATGGATGATTTTCTTAAGAAAATCATAATAGGTTCAATTGTCCTCCAAGATATCGAGAAGTAAATTTACCATTTATACCCTTGTTATGGAGAGGTAAGATTGGTTTCTACCTTTCAAACCATTAGGCTTCAATCATCCAGCAAAGTTGATTAAAATCATTTATTACCGATTTACCCCTTTGATTAAGCCTAAATATTAATTTAAAGCTTAAATTCCATAATTACCATTTTGCCCCTTTAAAGGCTATTACTTCATAATTCATTAAATTCTACTCAAATGACTTTGAAATTTTTATGTAATCCTACTCATGGGTGAATTAAAATATCAGAGGAGAAAATGTCTTTCTTCTAATTTTTATTTTATTTTGATAATTATTTTAATGCAAAAATAGGTATTTTCAATGTTAATTCATTAACTTAGCCAAAATAAATTATTTGTCCTTAAGAAAATTATTGGAGGTTCAATTAGATTAGAGGACCATTTAGGACAACATTCATGATTTTTTTACTTTTGTTTTAATTAGTATGTTTATTTGTTTATTTTGAGTATTAATTATTTATAAAATAATATTTAAATGAAAGTTTAGGGTTTATATTTTTCATAAATTTCTTTAAGTTCAGAGAAACTAGGAAAGCAAATTTCATATTTTTATGATTTTATTTATTTATTGTAATTATCTTAGTGATAAAATTAGAAAAAATTCATTTTTAGCTCTTTAAAAAATCTTAACTTTATTTAGAAAATTAGAAAAATTATTTTAAGTATTTCCAAGTGACTAGGGAACCAGATGGGACATTTTGGTGCATTTTATATTTTTGTGATTTTTATGATTTTTAATTATTTTTAATTATTTAAAATTAAAATTATAGCTCAAAAAAGAAATGTTTATTTTAATTTTATTTTTATTTTTCGTAAGTCCCTTTAGTCACTTGGAACACCTAAAACCATTTTTATAATTTTCTTAATTATATTTTAGTTATTATAATAATTTTAATGCCAAAAGTGTTATTTTACTTAGAAAATCCATTTTAGTGATTAAATCAAATCCAATTGAGCTCAAAATTTTTGGTTACATGATTAAATCAAATCCATTTTAGTGGTTAACATGATTATTGGTTACAGTGTGGAATGATTTTTGTAACTTTTCTATTTATATTTTATTTATTTAATTTTTTAAGGGTTTTAATTAGTTAATTATAACTAGTGCCACTCTTAATTAATTAAAACCATTTTATATCTTTCTTAGGGTCCTCTAAAGTGAACCTACTAAAATAAGTTTTGTATTTTTCTATTTTATATTTTATTCATTATAATTTTTAAATTAAAAAAGAGGGATTTGACTTGAAAATTAGGGATCTCTGGTTACAGATACTCTCTGACCCTGAAAAAATTAAAGAACGTCTCTATTAACATGAGGAATCAACCTGCAAAGTTTCAATCCATGGTGATTAATATTTTTGTATTTAGAATTAAAATAGTCTGGAGAGTATATAATCAATTTAAAATAAAATATAACTCCATTAATTTTAATTTTTTGTCAACATTATCCACCTCTATTCACTGAGCAATTGAAATTTTTTATTTTATTTTTCTGATTTTTCTACATCAAGTTATGCATTTTTAAAGTTTCTGTAATTAAATAAATTTATAAAAACATAATTTTCTATTTAACCCAGTCAGCGTCAGCGCAACCTCAGCAGCTCTGAAAGACGACGGGGCGCCATTTGATTCGCATTGCCATCTAAGTTAGCCGCCACACGTCTGCGCTTTATGTATCTTCAGCTCGTCTGACACGATTTGGATCGTCCATATATTGCACACACGATCTAAATGCTCCTGGTCATCGTCCCCAACAGACCTAACCCGTAAATAGAATTGATCTAATTTAAAATTAATCATTTATAAAGATAAATTATTTTTATATATTTTAATGATACTATGGTTTAATGAATGGTATTTTTATGTTTTTAGTTGCAGGTATAAGAAAAAGAATTTCAAGATGAAAAGAAGCTGAAAAACAATATAAAGGAGAAAAATGAGGGCTTTATGATGAAAATTTAATAAACTAAGTTTGGCGCCTAGGCACCAAAGAGGGTTGGAGAAGTTATTTTTGGAGTTTTGACTATTCGAAAGTGTTCTAGAAGACCTCAGATGGTTCTATATGCCTCAAATTAGATATACAATGAATTCAGATGAATTTGAATGAAGAGATGTGTCCCTTGAAGCAAAAGCGACTAATTAAAACAGTTGAACTGGCGCCTAGGCGCGCCAGTTATATTATAGAAGATTCAACAAATTTGGACAAATTTTGAAGAGATGTCTGAAGCAACCCCTAGTCATTTTTGAAGCTTTATAAATAGGAGTTAATTATATAGTAGAGGAGAGTCGTTTGAGATTCATTTTGAAGTCATTTTAGAGTTGTTGACAATTATTCTTTAGTTTCCTTCACTTTAGGTTCAAGTTTGTAAGTGTTTAGTCAGTGTTTGTGATTTCCTGAAGTTTAAAATTCTGTAAGAGTGCGAAAGAGTCAGAAAAGTCAAGAACTTCAAAGGATTGCTTTGGTGAACATTCCAGATAAGTATTTGTAACTTAAGTCTTAAGTTGTGTGCTTTGGATTTAATGATTATGATTATGTTTTGTTGTGTTAATCCAATACTTTCTAAGTAGTTTTCTTCTCTTTCTCCTTACAAATAAAATGTAATTAAGTAAAGAGGATCGGATTTTTGTTTAAGGACTTTTATTCATTCCTATAATTGTGATGAAATTTTACCTAAACTTATTTTACTACAATTTGGCCAACTGTATTGTTAAAACCTGTAGAGGAATCTTATAAACCTGACCGTGGGCTAAGATTACATGACTTGTAATTATAACATTTCACTTTATAAGATCTGAAGTAATCATCTGAGTCAACTGAGGGGGAGTGCAAACAAATAGGGAGATAAGATTTAATGGGCGTAGAATTAAATATTTTTAGAGTGACAACCTAAATTCTATAAATTTGGTTTAAAGTGAGGAAAAAGGGTCACTGGTAGGTCCTATAGAGAGGGTACAGTGGGAAATCTAGAAGTGAGAGACTAGAGTCTACTCAGCACTACTAATAACACTCCTGCACCAACCTTTAGACTAGTCAATGTTCTTTATGTCTGGACTAAAGGGTAAAGAATGTTTATGCTTCTACTTGTCACAATATAATATTTTTAAGTTCTAAATAATTTGAATTCCTTTACTTAATACTAAATGTTTGTAAGGAGAAAATATCTTTAATTAAGTATTTTATTCGTTTGCATAAACTCTTTCTGCATAATTAAGAAAAATCAGTAAGTTTAATTTTACTCTTATTTAGTTATAAAGAAAGAATAAAAATTAGAACTTCTTTTTGTTTTCAGTATTTTAAATTTCTTTTAATTCACACTTATTTATCTATGGGATCGATATCTGGGGTGAAATCTTATATTACTTGAAATGATACGTATACTTATGTAGTGCCCCTAGTGTGTTTATTATTTCCTGAAAAATTATATTTAAATCTTGCACACTAGCCGCTTAATTTAGGTTCAAGTTTTTGGTGTTGTTGCTGCCAAAACTAATTTAGAATTAAGAGAAAATTTTATATACTTGAATTATAAAAAAATATAAAAAATATATATACTAATCATAATTATTTATATAATTTTAGTTTGTGTGATAATTTATTTTCAGTAAATCTTTTTATTTTTATATGTGTAGTTCAGGATCTGAAAGTATAGTGCCTTATGATTCTGAATTATAATGAACTATAAAAAAATTAGAAAAGAAAAACAACTTCATAATATTTAAGAAATGGCGAACATACCTCGTAATAATCCTGAAATTACAATTGAAGATAATGAGCATCAAAATTTACAAAAACCTTTAAGGGAATATCCTTACCTTACAGCAGATGAAATTTATTTAAGTATTCAAATCCCTGCTGTAATAGTAAATTCATTTGAACTTAGTTTTGTTAGAATACAAATGGTGTAAATAAATCAATTTGGGGGATCACCAATTGAGGATCCAAATTTACATCTTTCAAATATGATGGTGTATCACATGATGCTTTAGGACTTAGACTTTTTTCTTTTTCCTTAAGGTATAAAACTAAGATGTGGTTAAATTTGTTAGCCACGGGATCTATTAAAACTTGGGGGGAAGTGAACAGAAATTCTTAGCTAAATATTTTCCTCCTTATAAAACTGCTAAATATAGAAATGATATAACTTCGTTTACTCAATATGAGGGGGAAACACTTTATGAAGCTTGGGAATGATTTAAAGAACTCCTTAGGAAGTGTCCATACCATGCATTACCAGATTGTTTAATTATTCAAACAATTTATAATGGATTAATAGGTTCCCTTAGATATATAATTGATGCTTGTTGACCTCACTTTTGGTTGAGGTCTAGTCTTCCTTTAGAATATGCTAGGTTCTAGCCATAGGACTCTCCTTATGACTTTCTTAAAAGACTAGTCATGACACCCCTCTCCATAGAAATTCAAACTTTTCTCACTTCACTAGGAGTTTTCATACGCTTAAGGCCTAATCTCCAGTTTTGGAAGAAAGAGACTAAGCATAAGGAAGCCCAGGGGAAGTCTCCTATAGGTGGTCAGGCCATAGGATCTACCCTAGGAGGTCTGGAGCTTACACCACACTTACACAACACACCCACAACCCTAAACAAAGCACACCACCTTTTGATCCCCTAACTCTTTGGAAACTCATGTAAGTGGTTTTCCCAAGCTTTTAGCCTCAAGCTAGGGTTTGACTAGTACCAACACATAGAGGACCAAATGAGGGTGACCCTTGGTCTATGGCTCAATGTAGACAATTACATACTACTCATCTTCAACCAATCTCAATTTGCCCAAACATTCCAAATTTCTATCTCCTTTGCCCCAAAATACCCAAAATTCCCAAAATACCTAATATGCCCCCAAAACCCTAAAATCCCCCAAAAATTTACAATACCACCCATATTACCCATAATTTCCCAAAAATCATTCCAAAATACCCCCTACCACTCAAATGAACCAAAATTACCCAAAATTGCCAAATTTCCCCAAAAATCCCCAAAATGACCAAAATACCCATCTTAGCCTAAAATTTCCATAAATTCTCAAAAACCTCCCAAATATTCTCAATTTCATTTTTCTCAACTACCAAATCACCTAATTTGGTAAATTTAGCCCAATTTAACCAAAAGCCCCGATTTGGCCTATTTAACCCAAAAGTGCCCAAATTGAACCCAATGTCTAGCCAATTGGCCCTAATCTTGCCCAACTTCAATTCAAAACTTTAATTCAACATCTCCAATACCAATATAAACCAAATCTATGCCCAAATTAACCCACATTTGAATTCAATTCCACTTGAAATACAAAATCCCCAATTTTACCTAAATGATCCAAAATCCCTAAATTGACCCAATGTCAAGTAATTCCCCCAAATTTCAATCCTAAACCCTTTATAACACTCCTATGAACCACATGCAACATTCAATTACCCCCAATCGGACCTTAACCCCATTCAAACCCATTTGAACCAAAATCCCAAATCTAACCCAATTTGAGCCCTTCTCCAAAATCTTTCAAATTGATTGACCCAACTTCAAATTGGCCCCAATTTATGTTGAGAACTCTTCATTACACTCCCCTAGACCTTTTGGGGTCTTCTATTGGGTCTATACCCCATTCTAGCCCAACCTAGACCCAAGTCTAGCCCAACATGCCCAAATTGACCAAAATTCCAAAATCAACCAAATTGAACCCCCCAAAAAGCTCAAAGCCACTCCAAGCCTTCATGTGACATCTTCATTACAATCATCTACACAATGTTGCTTAAGATACTTGGGATCCATTCAAGCTCAAACCCAAGTTAGCCCAACTTGAAACCAAATGGACCAAATTGAACCTATGGCTAAACGTGGCCTATTGTGACTTGATGAGGCCAAATTGGCTCCACCACAACCAACCCTAGGACCCATAGGACTGATCCAAACCCACAAAAACCAGCCTATTGGAGCCATGGATCAAAGGTCCCTTGAATTAGGGGATTTTACCCCATGGTTGGGCCTTAACCAAGATATCCCACCATCATCACTGGCCATTGGGGGTTAAGCATCATTAATCCTCCCCTGGCTCACCTCAACTACCTGGACACTAGCCCTGGCCCTGCCAGCCACCCTACCTGGAAAACACCAAAACTGAGAGCTACCCAATGGACAAAATCCCTAATTTGAATTCCCTGACCTGGCTCATTGCCATAGGCCATTGGATCTCTTCTTCCCTCCACTTAAGCGGCACTTTGCACCCAATGCCAGGCCCTGAGCTCCACCAGGTAACCATGACTATAAAATTACCCCCTCACGGACAAAATCTAAGTGCTGAAAATTTCTTAAAGAAACTCTGCTAAAATCTCACCAGAGCCTCTCCAGACCTCCCTAAGACCATTCCAGCTAATTTCCCCCTCTAGTTCCCATTGTCTGAGCTCAATTTCAGAGCTTAAACTTGGCCAGAAACCAGAACACTTTCCAATACACCTCCATACAACACCAAATCTCAATTAACTATACCACACCGTCCCAGCAGTGAAAGAAGAGGATCTTCCATCAAAGCCCCATCACAGAATGCCTCTGCACCAGACTTCCATCAAAGCTCGAATCGGGCCTGGTCACTTTCATACCTAGGCAATTCACCAGAGCAATAGGCTTCATCCCTGAGCTCCTGGGACTCCAACGAAGGTGTAAAGCATCTCTGATTGAAGCTTCACTTCTCAGAGCAAAGGTATTACCTCCTTCTTCATCCCGAGCTTCTCTGGATTCTCCATGTAATTAGGGTAACTTTGAACTATGATTAGCCGTATGGATATGTTTTCCATGCTTAGACGAGTTCATAGGATCAAACCCCATGTGATTTGATTGGGTATCGAGTGAGAAATTATGAGTTTAGTGTAGACGGCTCTCGGGATGAACTAGTCGAAGACAATGAAGGAACATCGTCAGATCGCGTGTGTAATGCTTGGACGTTCAGGATGGAGTAGGACGGAGATCGGGTACATAAAGAGCGGTCACCTGGACATCCAGTCAGACGGTGGCGTCAAATATGAGAGCGTAACATTGTCTTTCGGAGCTATCGAGGATCTACTCAGTGCCTCGTGGTTAAGTAGGAAAATCCCTATTTTCTGAATTTATTAAATTACCAGAACTTTAAAAATTAATATATATTAGCCTAGAAAAATTACAAAATAAAAGAAAAATATTATCTTGCTTAGTGAACAAAGGAGAACAATGTGGAAATGGTTTGAGATATTTTTTATGCATATTTAATTTTTAATGATTTAAATTCTGATTTCAGTCTTTTAATTCTCCACTGACTCAGACATTTCACCATGGCTTGAGCATTGGGGGTCTTGTTCTATCTATCATAAGGGATCTTCCCTATTTTTCCAAAGTCAAGGGGGATCTCTGTGAGGAGATCTCTACTTTTCAAGTTATTATGTCTGTTTTGGTATAAAAATTATAATAATAATTAAAATAATAGTAAGAAAAATGCAAAGTAAATTTTGGTAAATCTCTTATGATTAGAGGAACATAGGATAATTATTTCATGGGCTAAATCACTAAGATAGCACTAATCATCAACTTTACCTAAAACAGATTTTTAATTAATTAGGACAAAATAAAAATTAAAATAACCTAAAAATGACTCTCCACTGTGCTTCAGGGATAGAAGAACTCCTGTAAAAATTTTAAAGTCATTTAAAAATAATTTAATAAGTTAAATAATTTTTTTAATTCCAATGACATTTTTGACACTTAAATAAATTTTAATAATTAAATTATAACTCAAAAATTTATAAAATTGTTTTGAGAGTTCTCTGTAATCAGAGAAATTTTTTAAAAATAAAATTGAAATTTTTATAAAATTTTCATTTTTAATCATATCTTAATAATTCAATAATTAAATAATATTAAAAAATCATAAAAATATTAAAAATCACCAAATTTCCTAAGTCACTAAATTAAAATATCAATTTTTAAAGGCTTAAATAAATTTTTAGAAGGTTAAAAAAATGAATTTCCTTAATTTTACACTAAAATAATTCTAAAAATTAAAATAAAAAAAATAATATAAAATTTATTTCTCTAGGTTCCTTAACCTTAGAGAGATTTTTTAAAAATATAAAATTGAATTTTCAAAATTTAAAATATTTTTTAATTAATTAAAACTCCAGCAATTAAAATAATTCTAATAATTAAAATAAACTTCTAAAAATCATGAAATTTGGTCCAAGTGGTCCTCTAGTCTTGATTTACCTCTAATAAAAATTTCAAAGTAAAGTTATTGAATTTTCACTAAAAAATTCTATTTTTGCATTAAAATAAAAATATAAATTAAATTAAAATTTGAAAAATCACATTTTCTCCTCTGACGTTTTAATTTACTCAT
Source organism: Papilionanthe hookeriana x Papilionanthe teres (assembly GCA_022702705.1). Classification (NCBI taxonomy): domain Eukaryota; kingdom Viridiplantae; phylum Streptophyta; class Magnoliopsida; order Asparagales; family Orchidaceae; genus Papilionanthe; species Papilionanthe hookeriana x Papilionanthe teres. Next base: position 54,989,130 of record CM040433.1, read on the forward strand.
TATTTAGGTAACATAAAAGTTTCAAAGTCATTTGAATTGAATTTAAGGAATTATGAAGTGATAAGGCCTCAAGGGCAAAGTTGTAATTTAAAGGGTTTTTAGCCTTAATTAATATTTAGATTTAATCAAAGAATAAAATGGGAAATTAAAGATCCTAAATAACATTTTTGGATGTTTGAGACATTAAAGGGATAAATGGTAGAAACCAACTTTAATTTTGTCATATCAAAACTAAATGTTTGGATTTTCCTAATTAGTTTTTATTTGGAAGATTATTAAACAAAATGATCCTTAGGGTTAGGGGTTAATCTTGGAGGTTTATAATCCACTAACTTAAACCCCTATTTGATATATTAAATGATAGCCTAATATTTTAATAAAGATTGATTAAACTCAGTTAGCTTTTTCTAAAAAGAATTACAAATGTATCCATCAAAATTTTAAGGGCTTAGTAGTTAGCTAGGCTTAATCAAATGAGTTTAGAAAAGCAAACATAGTCAAATTTTAAATACCTGAAAACACTACAAGCACACTTATGAAATTAATTAGCTAATTTTCATAAATAAATTAACTTTGCCTAAAGGGATTTTCATCCACATAATCTCTAAATGAAATAACAAATGATAATTATCATATCTTTCAGGTTAATTAAAAACACCAACTCACTGAGCATAAGGGTATAAAATAGATAGATTATTTAATAATTATGATAGGTTCAAAATGATCTCAAGGAAGCTCAAAAGATTTGAGAAACATCTAAAGCTCAAAATAATTGTGAAACATCTAGGTATCTCTTGGAGGCTCTTCACAAGTCTTTTGGACACCTTGCAGAACTACTACACCGGTTATATTTATTAAATGAAAATATCTCTCAAATGTACAAATAGGACCCGCCAGGTTATGACCAAGGACTTGATGGGCCTATGATGAACATATCCATAAAGTTTTACTTCCCTGCAAATATAAATGTTATGCAAAGAATACTAAAATTTCTGGTGGAGGAATGAGAAGACTCGCCAAGTACCCTTTTATAAGTTTACAACACTTTCTTTTCTCGTGTTATCCTTACTGCACTTTACTTTTCTTACAATTTGAATGATGAATAACAATGTCACCCTGCATGAAAACGGAAACCTTTAGGATAGCCACAAAACCAAAATCAAAACTAAATTAAAACAAAATAAGATAAAATCCACCACCACAACATTTAAAAATATAAAACAACTCAAAATTTAATCACAAACAAAACAAAAACTGCATTTATAACTAAATTAAATTGTCTTTTTGGATGATCGAGAATTTCTTAGAGGAGGTAACCCACGTGTTGCTAATAGGGTTTTCCCACGATCTGAATGAAAGTATGGAACTTATTAAGTTGAGTTTAGTAAAATCATTTAGACTAAGTGAATCCGATGAAAATAGTGGTGCTGGGATGATTGACCTCGACCCGTAACTATGCCTACAATTTTTCCTTTAATTTATATTTCAAAAGGTAGTATGCAAAAATAAATATATAATTTTAGAAAATATTTTGCACACCAGAGGTACTACGCAAGTATACGTATCATATCCAGTAATACAGGGCTCAATTGGAGTCCTGGTTAACGATCCCACAGAGAAGATTAATTTTAGAAATTAATATTTTCAAATTAAAAGTAATTATAATTTTTATTTCCTTTCAAAAATCATATGAAATTTCTACTAGATGTAAGTAAAGTAGCAATAAAGTAAAGGTTGATGCTAGTATAAATAAAACAACTTTCTCCTTTTTAACTAATCCAAGAATTTTTAGAAAAACTATTATTAGAGAACTTGAAATTATGGTATTGCGCCAAATAGAAGCATTCATATTCTTTACCTTCGCTCGATAGTATAAAGAACATTGGCTAATCTATAGATTGGTTCAAGATGTATTATTAGTAGAATGGGTTAATCTAGACTCACTACTAGATGTCCAAGGGCGGCTATGGTCGGCCCTACTAGTGACCCGTTCCCTTTCTATAAATCAAGTTAATAGAATTTAGTTTGTCACTCTAAAAACTAATTAATTATACGCCCAATAAATAATATTTTCCTATTTATTCGCACTTCACCTTGAATAACCCACACATGGTCTTTGATTACCCAAGGATTCATGTGATATCTACTAGTTAAGAACTCATCTCCGGATAGGTCTCAGAATTCTTCAACAGATTTTAACAATTCAAATGGCCAGTTTAAAAAGTAAATTAAGATCAAGTATGAATATCATCACAATAATTTTAAAAATTAAGTTTAAGTTCTTCAATGAAATCAAATTATCTTTATTATCTTTTCATGGTTGAAAGGGGAAAGAAAAGTAACTACTCATAACACATTGAATTCACACAACAAACCATATTTATAAAACTTTGAACCAAGTTACAAATACTTATTTAAAATATTCCTTCAAGTGATCTTTTGACTCCTACTGACTCCATTATAAAGTACAAGACTTCAACAACACCAACTCTTACAGACTCTCACTTACTACTCAAGGAATTGAGTAGTAACACTCAAAGTAACTAAAATAAACTAAAATAAACTCACTAAATACTTAAGAAAAGTATTTGGTGACTCTCTAGAACTATTTCTGGGGGCGGGAGAGCTCTGCTTTCTATAGAAATGTCTCATATTTATAGAGCTTCAAAAGTGAGCAGGGGTTGCTTAAGGCACCTCTTCAAAATTCGTCCAAATTCAATGAATCTTATAGAAAGTAACTGTGGTGTCATGGTACAGGATCTGGCGCCTAGGCGCCAGACTCCTTGACCAGATCTTCACACCCCTTCACTTTGAATCACACGTCTTCGCGATTAAAACCATTTTCCTATGTCCAGATGCATTGTATCACATGTCCTATGTATCAGGAGTAACATCCAGTCTTCTAGAAGGTCTGATAACCGCTTAACACCGTCAAAATAACTGCCCAAAGTTGTCAAAAATATTAACTGCTTCAGTATCGAACTAGCGCCTAGGCGCCGGATTCTGGCGCCTAGGCGCCAGACCTATAATTTTGGCAACTTTGCTTTTTAGCTCTATTTTTTGCTTTTTTTTGCTCCTGTTTCCTTCTTGAACTCTTTTTTTCATCACTTATATCCAAAAACATAAAAATACCTTTCATTAAAGCATAATATCCTTAAAAATTGAATCATAAATAAGGCATAAAAATAGGTACTTTTTAAGTGAATCAAATTCCCCCAAACTTAAATGTTACTTGTCCTCAAGTAACACTTTTTATTACATAAAATGTGTAACATCTGAAATGAAGTTTAAATACTTAAGATTCCTTGTAATTTTTGGTTTTATAAATGCTCTAGTAAATCATTAACCAAATTTCACTAATTAAGGTTAATTTTAAGAATTTAAAGAATACTTAACTACCAAATCATAAGACTATAAAATTTTCATTTATTTCAAGAATAATTGTAATTTATCATATTAAGGTCACATAAATAATTTACGAGAAAAAGACTTTCATGAAAACTTTTCTAGTAAGGATGCTTGTACATAAAAATTAAGTTAAAAATGTAATTAGTTTTCTTCCTATAAGATAATTTAAGTGAAGCCAATTTTTGATTAGGCATCTCCTCAAGCTTCTCCTCACATTTCTTTTTTGCTCTTTTCTTCTTTTTTCTCTTTTAAGGATATTTTTCAATCCCTTTTTTTTCACAATTTGTGAGGATTACTATATCTGGATAGCCTGTTAATGATTTTGAACTTCACTATCCTTAACTTATATTTAAAAACTTATACATTTTCACTTAATAAATATAACATTCTTAATAAGTATTTTTCAAAAATTATTTCATTTTTTTTCTTTTTCAAGTAATAATCTTGATTCCTTAGTATTTCAAAAATAAAATTCTCTTTACTATAAATAGAAAAATAATAATCTTATTATTCTTTAAGTTAAATAATTCTTTTCTTAAAATCAATCAAAATTATTAAAATTTTAGTTAAGTTTACTACATTATTTATAAATTAAAAAATTTAAGTAATTTTAACAAAATTTTTCATTCCTTTTGTTATGTTAATATTTTTAAAGAAAATATTTGTAATTAAGGACTAACAATATTTAAATTTCAAAGTATTTTCCCTTCCCCCAAACTTCAGTTTTGGTATAAACATGAATCATGAAATTTTCTAAAGCATGAGAGAAAGAATAACATATTTCCACCAGGAATTTTTCTAAGTATATGAAAAATAATCTAGAAAAGAAAATTTTATTTCTACACATGCTTTTTATGAATATAAAAAAATGTTTAAGCATATATAGAAAAATTTTAGTAAACAAGATCAATTTTTACAAATTTTTTTTTAATTCTTTTCTCTTTTATAATTTTAAGCAAAAATAACTAAACTAAATAAGTGTACTGATCATTGTACTAAAACAGAAACAAAACATCTCATTACAAAAATAAACTCTCATAATCCAACAATCATCAGTACAACAATAAGTGTCTCAGAATCAATACACTCTAAACATCAAAAGTACACTAACATCAACAGTGCATCAAACATGAAAACAAATCATCACATACATCCAAAACTAACACACTAAGAAAGCATAACATAAATAACACAACTACTCAATCCTAGAAATCTACTCATTACTGGCTGTCTCCTCATCCTCATTATCATCAAAAGAAAAATCTACATTCTTATTCTGGCGATCATCATATGGTGAAAATCGAGGGTAAGTTGGGAACTGAAATGAAAGATCACCCTTAAGGAATCTAACAAGAGTCTCAGAATACTCTGCATCAAAATCACTCTTCCTCTGGGTGTACTCAGAAATATGATCCACTTTCTTATCTATTGTATCCATTCTACAATGGGTTAAAAGTAACATATTCTGCTTCTCTATAAATTTATCATGCATATTTTCCCAAAAACTAGATTGTGGCTCAGCAGCAGAAGTCGAGAAGTAGAAGGTCTACCTGAAGTAGGTAATGAACTAGAGGGTGTAGTAGAACTCATATCTCGAAGTCAATCATAAATACTAACACTGTCCTGTCCAATGGGCTTGGTAGACTTGAGCAGCACTTTCACACAGAGAATAAATCACAGATGGAAATCCCAATCCCACAGAAGTGCTGGAACGAGTAGTGGCCTCCATAGAATCATAAATAATACTCCCGACATCAATTGGCTTCCTCTCTTATATGCAGTAATTGTGGATAGCACTGTCCTTTGTGTCCTCACTCAAATGGTTAGATGGAAGGAGGCAAGCAGAAATAAAGTAATGTCAGGCCTTAGAAACACCATTTAACTTAGAAGATGAAAAATTTACCCGTGTCTAGTTCCGGATCTTCCAAGCTCCAGAAATTACATAAAAGTACTATAACAAGGTTTAACTCTTAATAAACAACACAAATATCACTATTTCTAAGAAAACTCACAATCAAACAACTCACTTTGAACATTTAAAGCAAACACACAAACTAAATATTTAACTCACTAAAACATGACTCGATCACACCTAGAACACACCAATAATCTATTCTTCTCCAAACTTTGAATTTCCATCCCTCTCGCAATGAAGATTGCTAGGCCCGCATGGGTAGAAAACTAACTCCCTTGGAAATTCCAAAGTCATCTTCTCGTCAATCCATTTGTTCTTTGGATACATCGTCACTTGAGAATCTTGAAAGGCTACCATACGATCGAATTGAAGCTTCGTCTGCCATTCCAAGTGCTCGATTTAGTGATACATCTCATGTAGACGATTTCCAACACTTAGCAATTCCACCTCAATCTTATCTAGAAGACTGAATAATTTCTCCAAACTTACTGCAATATAACCATTGAAATAAGATTGAGGATCTTTAGAAGACTTATCTCTTAACTCATTGCCATGAACACCTCGGCATCAACCTAACGCCTAGGGGGCGGTTCACCCGTACAGGCCAAATTCAGGATTTAAATCGCCCTTAGACATTTTTGACGCCTAAGCTCCTTCTTCTTATTCTTCTTCATGAACATCAGTCCTAGGGTTCCATCTAGAGCTCGATTTGTGAAGTTTCATGGCTTAAAAACACGGATTTCTTCATCTTAAGGTTAGATCTACACTTTAGCTTTGTTATTTTGCAAATTTACCATGGATTTTTCAAACTTTGGAAGAGAACCAAAATTTTCATAAATATTTGATTATTAAGTTACATTTAGCTTGAAAAAGCTTGGAAGAAGTGTATAATCTTAATTTTAGAATTTAATTAGAATTTTTCTTCATTTTTAGGATGGCTCCTAAATCTAAGAAGGGAGGAGAAAGAAGATTTTGATTAATCAAGTTGTGTCAGTATTAATGCACAAATGTGTTACAATGAGTTCGCCTCCACCAGAAAATTTATTGCTAAAAGAAGTTTTTATCATCCCAGTGGAGCGATTGAGAATGTTGATATTGAGCGAAATTGGGAGAAATTATGTTATTTTACTGTTATTGCTATTATCCTTGTTGTTCGAGAATTTTATGCAAACGTTACTGTGGCAATTGATGATGAAGTGTTTATTTGAACTAAAGAAGTTGAATTCACTCCGGAGAGGATTAATATGCTATATGTTCTACCTCCAGGCACTAACTATTTTTATTAAGAATTTACTTCATCTGCGGCTGAGCTTGATAGTATTATCCATTATTTGACTGATGGATCTGGAGCTTGGATGGTCAGAAATGGTAAGAAGGTAAATTTTTCCTCTACCTCAATCAATGCTACTTCTAAAGCCTGGCACTATTTCATTTCTGCTCGTCTCCTTCCGTCGAACCATTTAAGTGAAGTTACAAAAGAACGAGCTATCCTAAATTATTGCATTCAAGAGATGAAGCCGACTGATGTTGGGACAATAATTTGTGGTTCTATTAGTTCTTCTTCGAGAGCTAGTAGTATTTATGGGCTAGGCTTTCCATCTCTTATTTTCTCTTTATGCAAGCAATTTGGTGTGAAGTATGATCATTATGAAGAGCATTTGAAGCCTTTGAAATCTATTGCAAAGGCTAATGTAGATGTTTATGGACGACCTAGAGGTAGAGTTCCTAGTGCACCTTCTACTTCAGTACCATCTACTTCTAGACCATCTACATCCAGTGTTACTGAGCCTCCACCAGGATTTTGGGATGTTTTGAGTGAGAGATATATGGAACAACAATGTGATATGTTTTTGATGTAGTGTCGTATGGAGGGTATAAATAAGAAATTTGATCATATGGCAGATTATGTTCAGAGGAAAAGTGATTATGATGTTGAATACGATGAAGCATTGGTATAGTTTTTAAAGGGAGATCAGACTGTGAATTTCCCTACATGCCCTAAATTTTCACCATATGCAGACCCAAAAGAAATGGAAGAGGATATCCAGTTTGATGATAAGGAGGAGATTGAAGTAGATGATTAGACTTCTTACTATTTTGTAGTATTTATCCTTCATGTTTTTATTTCCTGTGTCTTTTATTTTCTATGTTTAGACTGTATAGGGTTGTTTGAGGACTTATGTTATTTATCACTGTGACTGTTTGCTCTTGTGTTTATTTATAATTGTATCAGTGCTAGAAAAGAGTGTTAGCTTTTAATTGTTATTCATAGTTTTACTCTATTGTACTACTTTCTATACGTGCATTTATTTTCCTGTTTTAAAATACATTTAAGTTTTTTCCATCTTCATGCTTATTCTTACTTTATCTTCCAAAGTAATTTAAAAATTAAGTTTAGGAGGGAGAATGAAAACAAATCTTCAAAAATTTTAATTTTAATTGTTCTCAAATGTGTTAAAAATAAATTTAATTTTTAATTTGAAAAATAATTATGTGAATGAAGTTATATTAGGGAAGTAAAATTTTGAATACAGAAATGTGTAAGAAAATTTAGTTTAAATTTTTAGCTTGGACAAAAATTTCAAAGTTAAAAATTTCATAGTGAAGAAATAATAAATATTTTGTAATTATCTTTAGTAAGAAAAGTTGCATTTTTGGAAAAAAGATAGAAGGATTAGAATTTTATTTTTAATACTTACAATTTGTTTTATTGAAAATAATTTTAAAAATTTTTATTATATTTCTGAGTTAAAGATATATATATCTACCTTATGCTTTAGGAAAGGAAAGGCGAAATTCAAAATCATTAAAGGTCTATCCAAATACAGTGATCCATGCATGTTAAAGAAAAAGAAATAAAAAGAGAAGAGAAGAAAAGAAAGATAAAGAAAAGAAAAGTGAAAAATAGTATGTGAAAAAGGAAGGAGAAGCTTGAGGATTTAAGGGCCTAATCAAAAATTGGTTCCACACCTGATCTTTCTAAAGTATAAGACTTGAAAAAATTTTGAAGCTTATAATTATAATATAGTCAGAATTATTATTTTTAGTAAGGATTTTTAAGTAAAGAAAATAAAATGTCTAAGCCATATATTTGGAAGAATCTAAAAGTATTTCTGAATAAGATAGGAACTAATATTTTTCATTAACCTTTACTTAAGAAATTTCTAAACTTTAAATTGATCTTAGTTACTAAAATTTTTTCTAAATTGGACTACTTCATTTCGAAAGAAAAATTTTGGAAACTCCTAAAGAAACTCATTCACCTACATAGCTTGTTTGATTTTATGTTTAGTGTCACTTGAGGACAAGTAAAGTTTAAGTTTGGGGGAGTTGATCTACTTTAAAATCAATCATTTATGAAGATAAATTATTCATATATTTTTAAGGATACTATACTTTAATGAAAGGTACTTTTATGTTTTTGGTTGTGGGTATAAGAAAAAGAGTTTAAAAATGAAAAGAAGCTAAATAAAAACACAAAGGAGCAAAACGGGGGCTTTATGAAGAATAATTAACAAACTAAGTCTGGCGCCTTGGCGCGAGAGATGCTTGGAGAAGTTATTATTAAAGTTTTGGTGGTTCCAAAGTGTTCTAGAAAGCCCCAGATGTTTATATAAGCCTCAAATTAGATATACAATGAGTCTAGACACATTTGAATGAAGAAATGTGTCCCTTGAAGCAAAAAGTGCTTAATTAAAACAATTGAATTGGTGCCTAGGCGAGACATGTATATTTTAGAAGATTCAATGAATTTGGATAAATTTTGAAGAGGTTTTTGAAGCAACCCCTAATCATTTTTGAAGTTTTATAAATATGAATTAATTTTACAGTTGAGTAGAGTCGTTTGAGAGTCGTTTTGGAGTCGTTCACAATTATTCTTTAGTTTCCTTCACTTTAAGTTCAAGTTTGTAAGTGTTTACTGAGCGTTTGTGATTTCCTAAAGTTTAAAGTTCTGTAAGAATGTGAAAGAGTCATAAAAGTCAGAGAAATTCAAAGGATTGCTTTAGTGAACATTCCAGATAAGTATTTGTAACTTAACTCTTAAGTTGTGTGCTTTGGATTTAATGATTAAGAATATGTTTGTTGTGTTAATCCAATGCTTTTTGAGAATTTTTCTTCTTTTTCTCCTTACAAATATAATGTAATGAAGTAAAGAGGATTGGATTTTTGTTTAAGAAACTTTTCTTTTTCTTAACTAAAATTATGATGATATTTTACCTAAAGTTCTTTTACTTTACAATTTGACCAATTGTACTATTAATACCCATGGAGAAATCTTATAGACTCACTGTGGCCTAAATTTCTTAACTTGTAAGTATCACATTTCACTTTAGAAGATATGAAGTAATCATCTGAGGGGGAGTACAAATAAAAAGGGAGATAAGATTTGATGGATGTAAAATTTAATGTTTTTAGTCTGACAGAATAAATTCTATCAATTTGGTTTAAAGTGAGGAAAAAGGGTCACTGGTAGGTCTTATAGAGAGGGCACAGTGGGAGTCAGAGACTAGAATCTACTCAGCACTTCTAATAACACTACTGCTCCTAGCTAATGTTCTTTTTGCCTGGACCAAAGTGTAAAGAATATTATGCCCCTATTTATCACAATACAACATTTTTAAGTTCTTAAAAATTTGAATTCATCTACTTATTACTAAATATTTCTAAGGAGAAAGTATCTTTAATTAAGTATTTTATTCATTTGCTTAAACTCTTTCTGGCATAATTTAGAAAAATTAGTAAGTTTAATTTTTCTCTAGTTTAGTTATAAAGAAAAATTAAAAATTAGCACTACATTTTAATTTTCATTATTTTAAACTTATTTTAATTCACACTTATTTCTTTGTGGGATCGATATCTGGGGTTTTTAGAAGAAAATCTTATATTACTTGAAACGATACGTGTACTTGTATAGTACCCCTAGTTTGTTTATTATTTCCTGAAAATTAAATTTAAATCCTGCACACCAGCCGCTTAATTTTGGACCAAGTTTACCTATCTTTTAAAAGTATAATTATCTGCGTAATTGCAGGTCGGGTCAACCGTCCGCACTAAAACCCTAAAATCTCTACCTAGACTAAACTGAATCACTATTGTTTTGTTCCTACACCTTCATCTAGTTTAGACGAACACATCCACACAATTTATCAACCATGAACATAAACATTTCTTCACAATTTCTCAAACTGAGCTCAAAATGGGAGAAAATGATCTATACTTTGTCTGAGATGTGTGGCCTCATTTAGGTGCTTGCAGAAGCTTCAATAGAGTCTGGCAAACCTTGTGGAAGTGTTGGTTTGGCCTGGTAGAAGGTCTTCATAACTCCTTCAGTAGGTGGAGAGGGTGAGGAGAAAGTCTAGTGTAGAAGTGCAGGGAGATGGGGCCTTCAGTGGAAAAACTTCCCCTTTAGCTCTGGTGAAGCTCAGGGAATGGTCAATTTGAGGTTTGGTGGAGTGGGGTGAAGTGTCTTGTTTCTTGCCTAATTTTGAGCTCTAAAATTGAGCTCGGTCAGTAGGAATTAGGGCTGGAAAATGGTGGGGATGAGCTTCTCTCAGCTATTATAGTGTCTAACAAAAATTTGACAGAGTTTTGTTTAGGTTTAGTGCCCTCTCCTCTTTTTGGCCGTGAGGGGGTGGTGTTTAAATAGAGGGGGAAAGAGTGGCTGCCATGGCTTCAATTTGGGTGAGCTATGTTGCTTAGTTAGAGGGAAGAAATGTGAAAGTGGCCAATGGGAGTGAGCTAGCTCAGCGAGTTTCAATTTTGGGTTTTTGGCATGGGGTGGCTCTCAGTTTGGGGTCTTCTCGCCACTAGGCCAGTGACCCGACCCGCAATAACGCAGTAATATTCGCTTCCAAAATATGGCCATTCAAATTCATTTGTAGCCATTTCTTCAATTAACGCATACGCTTCATCAAATGATTTTGACATTAACGATCCACCAGCGGCATCGTCAATTATAAACTTAAGGGATCGTACTAACCCACTGTAAAAAGTTTCAATGATTAACGAATTAGGCAGATCATGGTGTGGACACATTCTTAGGAGTTCCTTAAATCTTTCCCAAGCTTCGTATATTGATTCTCCTCCATATTGACAAAATGAGATAATATCGTTTCTAAGTTTAGCTGTCCTTGAAGGTGGAAAATACTTAGCTAAAAATTTCTGAGTTAACTCCTCCCAATTTTTAATAGAGCCAGGTGCTAATGAGTATAACCATATTTTAGCCTTATCCCTTAGTGAGAAAGGAAAAAGCCTTAGCTTAACAGCAACGTCTGACATACCTTTATAACGAAATGTAACACAAAGTTCTAGAAAACTAGATAAGTGTAAATAGGGATCCTCCAAAGGAGTTCCCCCAAACTGGTTATTCTGCACAAGTTGGATAATCTTAGGATTTATTTCAAACGAGTTAGCTTCTACGACAGGGTTTTGTATACTTGAGTGAATTTCATCTGTCGTAGGATTTACATAATCCCTCAATGAAGTATGATGATTTTCCAAGTTATTATCTTGGAAGTTTTCCATTTCCATTTCTAGTTTTTTTAGTCCCTTCTGTTTGTTTAATTTTTTCCATTTTTCTAACTCGGGATCATAAGGCACAAGTCCTTCAGATCCTTTGTTTTGCAAACAGAGCACAACAAACAGTACATTAACAATTAAACAAATAATAGATAAAATATATTCAACACAACAAAACATTTTCACGAACACCTTATTTTTCACACAAATAGTTTTTACAACACTATAATTCTCCAAGTCTAAACCTAATTATTTCAACTAAAATTCTCCTAAAGTTCTTACCGAAGCTTCCCCAGCAACGGCGCCAAAAACTTGACCCGACCTCAAATAATTCAGTAATTTTTGTATCCAAAAGATGGCAAAAAACTTGACCCAATTTATAAATAGCGGCTAGTGTATAAAATCAAAATGTTGTAAAACTTTAGAAAAAAAATTACACACTATGGGTACTACACAAGTATACATATCGTTTCAAGTAATATAGGGTTTTCTTTTATAACCCCAGTATCGATCCCACAGAGAAGCGAGGTAAGAAATCATTTAGGTTAATTCCAGTCTATTTCTATAAGGCCTAAATTTGGAATTTTGATTAAAATGGTTTTGTTTTTTTTTAATAACTAATCCTAAATAATGTTCTTAAATAAAAAGATATCTTATAGATAAATTGGTTTGGAGAAATTCGAGATATTAAAAATTACCTTTCTCTTGCAATTACATAGATAATGTGTAAGAAAGATATGCTTAGAATTAATGTAGTAGTGCCAAATAGAAGCATTCATATTCTTTACCCTTTGGTCCAGGCATAAAGAACATTAGCTAATCTATAGATCGGTTCAGGATGTTTTATTAGTAGAATGGGTTAATCTAGACTCACACTACTAGATGTCCAAGGGTGGCTATGGTCGGTCCTACCAGTGACCCGTTCCCTTTCTATAGATCAAATTATTAGAATTTAGTCTGTCACTCTAAAAACTAATAAATTTTGTGCCCAATAAATAATATCTCCCTATTTATTTGCACTTCACCTCGAATAACCCGCACAAGGCCTTCGACTACCCAAGAATTCATGTGATATCTACTAGTTAAGAATTCATCTCCTTCTAGGTCTCAGAATTCCTCAACAGGATTTAACAATACAAGTGATCAATTTGTAAAGTAAATGAAGATCCGGTATGAATATCATCACTATAATTTAATAAGAGAATATCTAAGAAAATCTTAATTCCTAAACATGCATCTATTTCATTACAAAATAAAAGTAAATGAAAATAATGGCATAAGAAGTAAAAGAATTGATAGAACTATATAATAAATTAAGTGTCAATAATGAACTTATTTCATTGGTATTCTATTATATTTATGCAACTATCTGTCACCTAGAAGCATCTAATAGATAATTCTATCATAAAAATGATTTTCCTACGCATGCCACTACATCATATTAAAAGAAAGAGTAAATGAATTCACTTACGAAACATGGATAATTAAAGACAGAAAACTTGGTTTAAAACAAAGAAAATCCACTAGAAAGTGTTAACAACAATTACAAGAGAATGAAGAACACAATACTTAGCTTTTTCCTTTTGAAAGAAAGAAGAAATTCTCTCCACCAAAGTTTCCCACTGATCCATGCGCCGCTCATACATCCCTTGCATAAATATCTCAAAATCCTCACCAATCTCTCCATAAGATATAGAAATCTACATCTTCATGACTCTAAAATGACTAAAATGACTAAGGGAAAAAGAGAGAGAATATAGGGTGTGATTTTCTCTGAAGGAGTCGCCTCCTATTTATATGCTTCAAGGGTTGCCTCAAGGCACCTCTTCAAAATGTGTCCATATTCAATGAATCTTCTAGAAACTGTCGGCATTATTTTAGGTTATGTTGTATTTTGAAAAGGGGTCGCCTACAGAAATTGTCGGCGAATTTTTAATTTAATTTAAATAAATAATTTGAAAAGTAGTATTTGATTTTAAAAATAATTTTTTAAATTTGAAGATTTTTAAGATATGAAATCAAACCGATCTCACATCCCAAAGAGTTTATATAAACGAGCACTATACCACAAATTGTGTATCTATCCCGAAGAATAGGCACACTGCTTGACGATGGGGCTCGATTAAATAAACTAGAAGATTTGTGACATTCGTTTGGTCTGCGAACCAATTTTATAAGCCGACAAGTTCCTCTGCTTAATATGAAAGCATTAAACGGGGTTTATATTACACAGGTTCTTTAAAATTTCCTATAAGGGCAAGCCCCTATAGTTAATTACATCTTAGGTGACGGGATTCACCTAAGAAAACTCTCGATAATAATCAATAATTCGCTCTCGAGAATTTCAAAGTTTAAGTTTTCAATGGATTGAATTTTGGAATTTCAATAGGGAATGGATCAAATTTGGAAGATTTTATTTTGGGAATTCAAAGAAAGAAAGGTAGGAGAAATCACAGATTCGAAGCGAACTTCAGTAATTATATTTATTTAATGTTTTGATCTTGCCAATTTTAATTAATTAGGACTTATATTTGTATGGTAAAATCATACAAGTAGCCTTAAAGATGTGAGGGTTTATGTCGTATCGGACGACTACCTCGGAATCCTAAGACCGGTTAGGGCTTAATTTGCAATGCAAATGCCTAACAAAAGGTTGAGGATTTATGTTGCACTGAGCAAACTACCTCGAAGTCCTATGGCTTTGTTGTTTAATTCTAGGAATGTTTAGCTGATGTAGAGTTGTTTTGCTGACGAAGATGGTCGTGCTGCCCACCGTGCTCCAAGCTCCTTGTTGTTGCAGAGGTTTAATTTTAGAAATCATAAGTCAGGAGATGAGAGAGGTGTTTTGGTTTAGAGAAGTCTTAATTTCTAAGTGTTTTTTTATGTTTTATTTAAAACAAATCTTAAAGTTGATTATAACAACACCGGTTAAGATCCCACGGTTCCATCCTTCTGGCATCGTTATTTTTATCGGATTCACTTAGTCCAGATTAATTTGCTAAACTCAACTGAATGAGTTCCACACTTTCATTTAGACCGTGGGAAATCCCGTTAGCAACACGTAGGTTACATTATCCGAGGTATTCCCGATCATCCAACAAAATGTTTTAATTTAGTTGTAATTGCAGTTTTGTGTTTTGTTTGTGATTAAATTTTGAGTTGTTTTATATTTTGAAATGTTGTGGCGGTGAATTTTATCTTACAATGACTTTTAACATAGTTTTGGTTTCAGTTTTAGGGGCTACCCTGGAGGTGTGGGTTTTCATGCAACAGTTGTTTATCATGCAAGAAAAGTAAGTGTGATGCGATTAAATAAATTGCAATAAGGTAAATTGCAATAAAATAAAAGTGTACCTGGAGGGTCTTCCCGTCATCCCAAGCCGCACTTAAAACACAATTAGAATATTTAAGCAAGTTCCTAGGTAAAGCTAAGGGAAGGGTTATGGTTTTCTACCAAATTCCTAATCCTATAGCTAGTCATTTCCTATGACGTCTAGGTTCTTGTGTTTTGGTTTGAGGACGATTTTCTTCATCAAAGAACAATTAAGTTCAATTGTTCTTATAAGTATCCTATCATATTGAGAAAGTGCTTAAGAAGAATCTTAAACATCTTTTCAATACTGCTAGGATTGTTTTAAGTCCAAATGAATTTAATTGATCAGGTGAAGTAATCGTCCGAGGATTCAAGTTTTGTTATTATCTTGCTCAGTGAACTAAAACATTTGAATATCCTATTGGTGAAGTAACATTTCATTTAACGTTCTATTTAGGAGTTATGACAACCAAAGCTTTCAAGGGCAAATTGGTGTTCAAATGATTTAATTTAAGTTAATGGGTTTAAATTTGGAATAGTGTTCAAGTTACTTCATTTTGAATTTCTTTAAATTCTTTATGTCTTAGGTGATGTTATTTAATTCAATTTAATTTAACTTTAATGTAATTTAATTTGGTTTAGTTTTAATTTTAATTTAATTTTAATTTTTAATTTTAATTTAATTTTATTTTAATTTGATTTATTATTTATTTTTTTTTAATTTAATTTAATTTAATTTAATTTAATTTAATATGTTTTAATTTAATTTAATTTAATTTAATTTAGCCATTATTTTGATTTAATTTTATTTAATTAATTTAATTTAGCTTTAATTAAATTTAATTCAATTTAATTTAATTTATTCAATTTAATTTAATTTAATTTTATTGATTTAATTTAATTTAAATTAATTTGATTTGTTTGATTTAATTTAATCTTTAATTTAATTTTATTTTTAATTTTAATTTAATTGAAAATTTAAAGAAAAGTTTAATAATTTAACTTTTAACTTAATTTTGATGATTAAGTCCATTAATATTTTAAAATTTAAATTTGAATTATCATTTTAATTGGAAATTAAATATTATTGAGATGATTAATTTAGGGATTCTTAAATTAAAGAACAAATCTCTTCCTAATAATATCCCTATTTAATAATTCCAACTTTATTATTCTTCTAAATTTAATCAATTATTTAATTAAAGTTTGTTTTAATTATTTTTAAATTGTTTAATAGGTTTCTACCCTTTAATTATTTAAATTTCAATCATCCAAATCAGATTAAGATCAAATATTTTACTTGTTAATTTTATTAAGCCTAAAGTTTTAATTAATGGTTAAAATTTTAATTACCACTTTGCCCTCCAAGCTTAATAATTTCATAACTCACTAAATTGAACTTAAATGAACTTGAAATTTTTATGTGACTTCACTCATATGCCAATAAAGACATGAGAGGAGAAAATGTGATTTTCTGTATTTAATTTATTTATGTAATTATTTTTGGTGGAAAATAGGAATTCCCAAGGAAAATTTAATAATATGACCAAGGGAAAGTTTCTATCCTTAAAAAAATTATGGGACATTCCTAATGACTAGAGGACCACTTGGACCAATTTTGGTGATTTTTTGAATTATATTTTTTTATTATAATTATTTTAAGTTTTGGAGTATTAATTAATTTAAAAATAAAATAAAGGTTGAAAAATTAATTTTATATTTTTCAAAAATCTCTATGATATCAAGGAAATCATAGAATCAATTTTTACAATTTTTTGATTTTTCTTTGATTTATTAGAATTATTTTAGTGAAAATGCTAAAAAAAATACATTTTTAAATTTTAAAATTACCTTAGGGCTTTAAAATTTAATATCTCATTAAATAGACCTAAGAAAAATATGGGGCTTGTTCCTAAGTGATTAAAATTCAAAATGTGACATTTTGGTGAATTTTATTATTTTTGTGATTTTTATTATTTTTTAATTATTAAAATATTAAAATAATACCAAAAAATTAACTTTTTTAGAAAATTGAAATTTTAATTTTCTTAAATTCCCCTGATATCAGAGAGGCTCCAAAACCAATTTGGTGAATTTTTTAAAAGCATTTTGAAAGTTATGGATTTTTGAAATTCAAATTGATTAAATGGCTTAATCAACCCATTTAGTAGGGCTAACCAAGTCCAATTGACCTCAAATTTTTATTGTGAGTTCCTTTGATCCTAAAGGTCAGTGGAGAATTGATTTCAAGTCAATTTGATGTATGGTTAACTCTAATTAATTAGGGATCTATTTTGGGTGTTTAAGCCGATTAGGGTTATTTTAAATGAATGAACTCAACCTATTTTTCCTAGGGTCCTCTCGGTCATAAGAGACATCACCAAATTTTCTTAGAATTTATTTCACAACATGCTAATTATTGGAATTAAAATACTCAAAACGAGCAACATGAATTTGAAAAATCAATAACTTCTCATAGGGATGGCCTCGACTTTGGAAAATTCGGGGGATGTTCCCAAATTCGGAGGCTTCAAAAGCCCTATGGTCTCATGCCATGGTGAATTTCCTATATGCATGGAGAATTAAAATAATGCAGAAGGGAAATAAATCATTAAAAATAAAATACTTGATGAAATTAAATGATTTCTTTTCCACATTATTCTCCTCTCGTTCACCGAGCGAGAGGGTATTTTTATTTTATTTTTCCGATTTTTCTACACAAAGTTATGGATTTTTGAAGTTTAGGGAATTAAATAAATCGAGAAAATACCCTAATTTTCTATTTATCCATGCGGCGCCGCGTCAACCTCGGCAGCTCCGAACGCACACGCGTCGCCTTCTGATTCGGCCCCGCCATCCGACTCAGTGCTCCAGGGGCCCGCTGTGTCGTTCCGTTTCCTGATCCGGCGCGATCCTAGCCGTCTGTCTGCGCGTGTATTAAATGAACGGCATCCGTTCATCGTCCCCAAGCCTCCTAGCCCGAGAACCGTCCGTCTTCTAGGCCTAAGATCTCACTCGATACTTGACCAAATTGAACGTTCTTATGCTCTATGGATTCGTCTCGAGAAGACGAGCACATCCATACGGTTTATGTGGCATGAAATTGACTCAATAAGAATAGAGAATGTTCAGAAGCTTGGGAAGAAGAGTGAGGCCATACCTTTGCTCAGAGAAGTGTGGCTTCGATCTGAGGGTTGTGTCACCTTCGATTGGATTCCAGCAAGCTCCAGATGAAGTCTCCTGGTCTGGTGAATTGCCTAGCTATGAAAGTGACCACAGCCGATCCACAAAGCTTGGAGGCTCGGAACAAGCGGGTGGCTCCGGAGATGGGGCTTTCGGTGGAAAACTTCTCCTCTTGGTCCGAGTGAAGGTGTAGGACCAGTCGATTTGAGGATTGGCTCATTGTGGCAAAGTGTCCTGGTTTTGGCTGAAATTTCAGTTGAGAAATTGGATTCTGTTGGTGGGGATTAGGGCAAATTGACACTGGGGATCAACTGCTCTAAGTATGGAGTAGGGTTTGGAACAATTTTGGCGGAGTTTTGGCAAGGTTTGT